>JAUNZM010000784.1:0-600000 GCA_033459285.1 Clamator glandarius
TATTCAGTTATTAGGTCAAGACTCGACAATCATTTCTATCCCGATGACAAAATATGCTAAGTGCTGCATGGCAGGGTTGGAATCAGGAGAGACACTACAAAACAGATAGAAGAAGGTGCAATATGTAATGAATCTTTTGCGATTAGCAGGAGATGATAAAATTGTGCTGATGTTGAAGCATACTGCAAACCATGTCGTCAAAACTGGAGCAAGTGCAAGACAATATTAAAGTGCTATTGAAAGACAGTTATCATGGGCACTGGACAGGTCTGTGTAATCTACTAACATGGGACGAGGCTATGTTTGTGTTTTCACAAGATACAGGAACCACTTTTGGACACCTGTAAGATGAACCAAGCAATGTTGCTGTGTGACAACTGTTAAGTAAGCCTCAACCACAAAAGCAGTTGATATGAATGGGGAGAAATGTTATTCTTAATGGTGTTAATTGCTTTAACAATTATCCTGTGTGTTACAGTGTATACAACATCAAGTCAATCAAAACCTGTCAACATTGTTCATTTTACTGTAACTTGTTTTCTTGGTGGGTGCAGTAGTTTAGCCAATAATGTGTTTGTACTAGCTTTATGGACAGTTACCTTTAACCAATAATACACTGTAGAATGGGGGGCCGGGTGTGACTGTGGCTATCTCGGCTTGGTGGCTGGGGAGTGATTTGGGGGAGTATGGGATGCGCTGGCTGATGCTTTGCATGGTGTATGGAACTAGTTTGCATCATTAAGTCTAAAAGAATGGATCCTATGGGGTGTTGCAGCTCTTCTTCTTCCATTATTGCTTACAATGATTTGAGTTGTGCATTTCAATGTCTCCTCACACGTACGCGTGGCATGCAGCATGCCTCTGCTGTTCAACGTCTGCTACTCCTGCAAGGGGAGGGGGATTGGTGGGCACACTAGGTCAGGAAGATACATGGGAAGTGATGATAGAAGTAAGGAACGCCCATGAAGGAGGGCCTCTTGTGGAACAGGGCTATAAAGGCAGATGGCACAACCAATAAAGTTGCCATTTTGAACTTCCTCTATATTAAAGTCTGTGTCTCAATGGTCCTCACCGGAGTGGTGCGAGAGTCCAGTACAGGGGGCTTTTGTTGAGATGCAACAATAACCCAAGACTTACATGACCCTTCTATGACTTTTCTATGACTTGACTCTTTATGTCCTGAGTCTTCTGTGACCCTTAGATGACCCACATTTTCTGTGAAACTTTTATGATCAGACCCTACCAAAACTTCTCTACCCCTTCTATGACCTGACCATTCCTTGACCCAACTCTTCTATGATCTCACTCTTCCATAACACAACACTTCTAAAAATTGACCATTCTACAACTCAAGCTTTCTATGACCCCACCCTTCTCTTACTCTTCTATGACTTTCTATGGCCCAACTCCCCTATGATCCGAATAATCTATGACCCAACTGTTCTGTGACCCATCTCTGACATGACCAGGCCATTCCATGACTCTGGCCTTTCTTTACCCAATCTATGACATGAGTTTCTAGGACCAAACTCTTCTGTGGCATGAATCATCTGTGCTGCAACACATCTATGATCAGACACATCTATGACCAGACTCTTCTATGACCCAACTCTTCTGGGACCCTAAGATTACTTGACACGTCTTTGACCTGACCTGCTATTACATGAATCCTCCAAACTCCTATATGACTCAAATATTATATGAGCCACATTTTCTATGACCCAGCACTTCTATGATGTAAACTTTCTATGACCCAACGCTACCATGTACCTTCCAAAACAAACTCTTCTATGAGCTGACTCTTCCACTACCCCAATCTTCATGATCTGATTCTTCTGCAACTCTTCTATGACTTGTCTATGACCAGACCCTTCTCTCAATCAACTCTTCTCTGCACCGAACTCTCTATGACCCTTCTAAGACTAAATACCTGAAAACCCCTAATAAACTTTCACACTTCAATGACTCAACTATTCAGTGACCCAAAAATTCTATGACCTCAGTCTTCTATAACCTGAGACTTCTATGACCCAGCTCTACTATGAGACTTTTATGATCCAAACTAGCTATTAGACTTCTGTGACGAAACACTTCTATGAACCATCTCAAACCAAACTCTTTGGTTACTCCTCCATGACCTGAAACTTCTGTGACCTGAAAATTATCACAATGAAATGTTCTAATGCTCGACTATGACCCAGCCCTTTTATGACCGTACCCTTCTATGACCCAACTCTTCTGCCACTGCATGGAGCTGTGAGAGCCTTGACATCTCCCATAACTCTACAGGCCTGTATTTGGAATTATATGGAATAACTGCTCCCAATCTGATTCAGCAATGTGAGAATGTTCATGACACCAGCATCACTGGAATCAAAGCCAGACCTGCCTGCCCAGGGCCTGGGGGTCAGGGCTTGGCCTTTCTGCTTCATCAAGCAAACTCAGGCTCTTCTCCACATCACAGTTACCTGCACAGCGCCTTTGCCCTCCTGCAATCATGAACTCCAACTCTCAGCTCTAAGGAGTCTCTGGGGAGGCTTTGTCACTAACAATCCTCACTGAGACCAATTAATACTTTAAGGTACTCTACATTCTGCTTTTGACTTCTTGAGAGATTCACTCCATCTTCTCTAAGAAGTTGAGGTTCAAGGACTCATTAGCAAATCCACCCTGGGTCTCATTAAAGTACAGAAAGCTTTAACAAGCTCTTTGTCTGCCTGGAGATTTCTTCAGGTCTTCAAGCCTCGCACAGCTCCTTGGAGTCATTTCCCAGTGTGGCTGAAGAGGAAGATTTCAAAGTGCACCTAAGAAAAATATATTTTAGTTTAAACTTTGTATTTCAATAATTTTCAGAATCATAGAATGGTTTGGGTTAGAAGAGACCTTAAAGCCCATCCAGTTCCAACCCCCTTGCCATGGGCAGGGACACCTCCCACTGGACCAGGCTGCTCAAGACTCCATACAGCCTGACTTTGGACACGTCTAGAGATGGAACATCCACAGCTTCCCTGGGCAACATGGGCCATTATCTCACCACCTTCACTGTGTATGATTTCTCCCTAATGTCTAATCTAAATCTTACTTCTTCCATTTTAAACCTATTACCCCTTGTCACACGGAATCACAGAATCACAGAATAACCAGGTCGGAAGAGACCCACTGGATCGTCAAGTCCAACCATTCCCACCAATCCCTAAATCATGCTCCTAAGCACCTCATCTACCCTAACCTTAAACACCTCCAGGGATGGTGACTCAACCACCTGCCTTGGCAGACCGTTCCAATGCCTAACCACCCTCTCCGTGAAGAACTTCTTCCTAATCTCAAGCCTAAATCTCCCCTGGCGGAGCTTAAGGCCATTCGCTCTCGTCCTGTCCCCTGTCACTTGGGAGAAGAGGCCAGCTCCCTCCTCTCCACAACCTCCCTTCAGGTAGTTGTAGAAAGTAATAAGGTCTCCCCTCAGCCTCCTCTTCTCCAGGCTGAACAACCCCAGCTCTCTCAGCCGCTCCTCATAAGATTTGTTCTCCAGCCCCTTCACCAGCTTTGTTCCTCTTCTCTGCACTAGCTCCAGAGCCACAACATCCCTCTTGTGGTGAGGGGCCCAGAACTGAACACAGTACTCGAGGTGCGGTCTCACCAGTGCCGAGTACAGGGGGAGAATAACCTCCCTGGACCTGCTGGTCACGCCGTTCCTGATACAATCAAGATGCCATTGGCCTTTTTGGCCACCTGGGCACACTGCTGGCTCATGTTCAGTCGGTTGTCAACCAACACCCCCAGGTCCTTCTCCTCCTCGCAGATTTCCAGCCAGTTTTCTCCTAGTTTTTACCTCTGCTTAGGGTTGTTGTGCCCCAAGTGCAGGGCTTGGCATTTGGCCTTGTTAAACCTCATGCCGTTGGTCTCAGCCCAGCCGTCCAGCCTGTTCAGATCCCTTTGCAGAGCCTCCCGACTGTCCAGCAGATCAACACGTCCACCCAGCTTGGTTTAATCCGCAAACTTGCTAAGGGAGGACTCAATGCCTTCATCCAGGTCGTTGATAAAGACATTAAAGAGGACTGGACCCAGGACTGAGCCCTGGGGAACCCCACTTGTCACTGGCCTCCAGCTGGATTTAACTCCATTTACCACCACCCTCTGGGCCTGGTCATTCAACCAGTTTTTCACTCAGGAGAGTGTGCACCCGTCCAGGCCAGAGGCTGACAGTTTCCGAAGCAGAATGCTATGAGAAACTGTATCAAAGGCTTTACTGAAGTCCAGGAAGACCACATCCACAGCCTTTCCCTCGTCCAAGAGTTTAGTCACTTGGTCATAGAAGGTGATCAGATTACTCTGGCAACACCTGCCTTTCATGAACCCGTGTTGACTGGGCCTGATCACCTGGTTCTCTTGCAAGTGCTTCATGATCGCACTCAAGATCACCCGCTCCATGACTTTCCCCGGTACCGAGGTCAGACTGACAGGCCTGTAGTTCTTTGGATCCTCCCTGCACCCCTTCTTATAGATGGGCACGACATCAGCCAGCCTCCAGTCCAGTGGAACCTCCCCAGTCATCCAGGACTGCTGGAAGATGATGGAAAGGGGTTTGACCAGCACATTCGCCAGTTCCCTCAAAACTCTTGGGTGGACTCCATCCGGCCCCATAGACTTGTGGGCATCTAGCTGGGCAAGCAAGTTTCTAACCACCTCCTCTTGGACCTTGGGAATCTCATACTTCTCTTCCAACCCTTGGGGTTGTGCACAAAGGGAACAATTTTCCTTACTGTTTAAGACTGAGGCAAAGTAGACATTGAGCACTTCAGCCTTGTCTTCGTCCCCTGTTACTGTTGTTCCCTCTGCATCTACTAGGGACTGGAGATTCTCCCTAGCCCTCTTTTTGCTGTTGATATATTTGTAGAAAGACTTTTTGTTGTCTTTCACAGTCTTGGCCAATCGCATTTCTAGTTGGGCCTTAGCCCTCCTGACTTTTTCCCTGCACGTTCTCACTTCCTCCCTATAGTCCACCCAGGATGCCTGCCCCTTCCTCCAGAGGTCGTAGACCCTCCTCTTCCTATTGATGTCTCTTAGGACCTCCCTACTCACCATGCTGGTTTCTTACTCCTCCGGCTACTTTTCCGGAACATGGGGACGGCTTCTTGAGTGTTGGGGAGTTCCTTCTTGAAGAGCGCCCAGCCCTCATGGACACCTTTGCCTTCAAGGAGCGCCTCCCATGGGACTTTTCCGACCAGCCTTCTGAACAGCCCAAAGTCTGCTCTCTGAAAGTTGAGGGCGACTGTTCTGCTAACCTCCTTCTTCATTTTACCCCGCACTGAGAACTCTATCATCTCATGATCGCTTTGCCCCAAGCATCCTCCAACCTTCACATCCCCCACCAGTCCTTCTCTGTTCACAAACAGCAGGTACCGGGGGGCACCGTCCCTTGTCGGTTCACTCACCAGCTGTGTGAGGAAGTTGTCCTCCACACACTCCAGGAACCTCCGGGACTGCTTCCTTTCTGCTGTATTATACTCCCAGCCTATATCTGGGAAATTGAAGTCTCCCACAAGGACTAGAGGTAGCAATTTTGAGACTACACTCAGTTGTTTGTAGAAGAGCTCATCAGCTGCTTCTTCTTGGCTGGGTGGTCTATAGCAGACTCCCATCATAATCCCTTCCTGCCCACGGACTCCTCTGATTTTCACCCACAGGCACTCAGTCCCATCCTGACCGTAGTCCAGTTCAAGGGTATCAATGCCCTCTCTAACATAGAGGGCTACCCCGCCTCCTCTTCTGCCCTTCCTGTCCTTCTTAAAGAGTTTATACCCCACCATGGGTACGCTCCAGTCGTACGAGTCATCCCACCACGTCTCCGCAATGGCAACGACATCGTAGTCTCCTTGCCCTACCACAGCTTCCAGCTCCTCCTTCTTATTTCCCATGCTGCGTGCATTGGTGTAAATGCACTTCAGCTGGGCAGGCGTAGCTTCAGCCTTCGCAATAGTGCTCCTCCCCAACTGAGCAGTCCTTGACTTAACTAAGGCCACAGTGCCAGTTTGCTGCCTACCATCCTCAGCTGCACTCACCCCCTCTTGCTTAGTGGTGATATACCGGCAGGCATTGCCAGCACACCACCCCTTTGTCTCTGAAGTCTCACCTCCAGGCTCACTCCCATCCTGCCTGGCCTCCATCCCCTCCCCCCTCACATCTAGTTTAAAACTCGATTTATGAGCTTAACTACGTTTTTGGTGAGGGCTTTTGTACCCCTAGGAGACAAGCATGTCCCATCCCTGGTAAGAAAGCCTGGGGGTGCGTGGGCCTCCCCATGATTAAAGAACCCAAAGCCCCTCTTCTCACACCAGTCCCTAAGCCATTCATTAACCCCTTTCTTATTCCTCATTTCCTGCTCCTGGTTCCTTAGTATTGGGATGGAGTTGAATATTACCTGTGCCCCAGAGCCCTCGATCATTCTCCCAAGTGCCTTGAAGTCCCTTTTGATGGTTTTAGGCCTTCTACGTTCTATTTCCTCATTACCAATTTGAAAAACTAAGAGCTGGTAGTAGTCGGTATCTTTGACCAGGGAAGAGAGCTTTCTAGTAACGTCCCTCACTGATGCTCCCAGCAAGCAGCAGACCTCCCTATGGAGCCGGTCCGGCCTACAGATGGGACCCTCCATTCCTTTGAGAAGGGAATCCCCCAAGACAATCACCCTTCTCTTCTTTTTAACCGAGGATGTTTTTAAGGCTGTGGGAGGTTGATGGGGTTTTGGAAACATTTCTAGGCTGTGGGTGCAGCCCTCTTCATCATTAGGGCTAGGCTGCACCATCAGCACCTCATATTTGTTCCCCAGAGAGATCTGGGGGTTAATTGCCTGGGTGGGGGGAGCAGGTTTCCTTCTCTGGGCAGGAACCTGCTGCCATTCCCCATCTCTGTCTCTCCAGGCCTTGCAGCTTACCGGTGCGTGGTGCTCAGCTTCACTGGCTCCAGCAGCCTGTGAGAGGGTCCTGCTCCACTCATCTATCTCCCTCTCACACTCCCTGATGGCCCTCAACCTAGCCACTTCCTTCCTCAGCTCTTCTACCATATGAAGCAGTTCCCCTACCCGAGCACAGCTTCCACAGGAGGAGCCAGTGCCAGAGGCATGAGCCACTACAGGAGGGGGGCACTGCCTGCAGCCCAGGGTCTGGGTAGCTGCATGTTCCCACCGGGGCTCCGTCTGGGTGGCAGCCTCCACCAGGCTTGGTGCGGCCTTAGTCTTTCGTCGGGTATCCACCATTTTTCTCAATCCCTTCTGACCGTGCTCCAGCCCTTCCCTGCTCGCCCTGCCCGCTCGAACTGCCACTGAAACTGCCTTGTTTAATGAGCCTTGTTTAATGAGCCCCGCACCTCTTTGCCACGCTCCTCTTCGCCTGGGCTCCCTAAGGGCCCTTTAAATCCCCCGCGGGAGCTTCCGGGACAACCTCATCCCATCAGTCACCGCGTGGGATCGGCCGTTGAGCCCGGAGCCCAGCACCGATTTTCCGATCGAGTTTTTTAGGGTTTTTCCCCATTCGAGAAGCACCCAGTAACCTATGGCTACCCCAAAAAGCGGAACTCACCGTCCTGTTGCTGGATGCAGCTGGATTGGAAACAGTAACAATACATTTCTGCCACAGCAATTGCCTGCACACCTTGGTATCTTTTATTCAATTGGATATCAGGTGAAAGTTTTCCTAGATTTGCTTCTTTAATTTTTTTTGAGAGGATATTACACAGAATACATTATTTTCCATCATATTAAATATGAGAACAAGAGCCTCAAGATCAAACATAGGAGCACGGAATGTAAAACCTGGAAAAGACTGAGAACTGTAGTAATCTGTATTTCTAGACTCTAAACCAATGTCAACTGAAATATAATTTTCTAGAAACTTGTCATAGCGCCTCTCTTTGTGCTTTGCTATGACCACGATTAATGCATGCAGGACTTTGAAGGCACAAAGGTGCATCAAACTTATTAATAAGCAGGGCAGAAGGAGTTTTAAACTAGACAAAACAAAAGTGGAAGTGTGAAGTTTAAAAATTCATGTTTTTTTTACAGGAGTAAACCCACACCCTCCTCCCCAAATCCACATTTTGTGCCCCAAAACCAACCCCTGTGCCCCAAAATCCACTTTTGTGCCTCAAGATGTACCTCTCGTGCCCCAAAATCCACTTTTCTGTCCCCAAAGCCACTTTACCTGCCCCAGAATCAACTCAGAAGCCCCAAATCCATCTTTTCTGCCCCCAAATTCAGGTTTTGTGCCACAAATCTACACAATGTGCCACAAAGTCCACATTTTCTGCCCCAAAATCCAGCTTTTCTATGCCAAAATCCATCCTGTGCCCCAAAATCCAACTTTTCTGCCCGCAAATCCAGGTTATCTGCCACAAACCCACCCAATGTGCCCCCAAATCCACATTTTCTGTCCCAAATTCCACATTTTGTGCCCCAAAACTAACATCCTGCAACTCAAAATCCGCCTTTTCTGCCCCAGAATCCACCTTTTCAGCCCCATAATCCACCCCTTGCTCCCCAAAATCTACATTTCTTGTCCCAAAATCCACCTTTTCTGACCCAAAATCCACCTTTTGTGCCCCAAACCCCAAAATCGACATTTTGTGCCCCAAAATCTACAGTTTGTACCCCAATACCAGCCCCATGTCCCCAAATCCACATATTCTCTCACAAAACCCACCTCTTCTGCCACAAAATCCAGGTTTGCACTTCAAAACCAACAACCTGCGCCTCAAAATCCGCCTTTTCCACCCAAATATCCAGCTTTTGTGCTCCCCAAACAAACCTCCTACAATCCAAATCCACCTTTTATGCACCAAAATCCACCTTTTGTGCTCCAAAATTCAATTTTCTTCCCCCAAATCCACCTATTCTGCCCCCAAATCCAACTTTTGTACCCCATAACCCAACCTTTCTGCCACAAAAAACAACTTTTATGCCCCCAAATCTACCCTTTGTTCCCCAAGTTTGCTGTTCAAGGTCCCTTTCCACCCCAGGGCCAAGGGTAGGTTCAGGTCTATCCCCTAAAGGGGTCCCAGGTTGATCTAGAGGGTTCCTGGGGGTCCTAGAAGAACCTAAAGGGGGCCCAGGTGGATCTAGAGGTTCTGTGATCGTCTCCCCCTGGTTTCTCTCTCGTAGGGACAAGCCGAGACTCTGACCCATGGGTTCTCACCTCCCCAGTTTTCTGTTTTTCACCCTTCTCGGAGTGGTGGGATTGCTCGTGTGCTGAAGGATCTATCCCTAGATGAAGAAACGGGTGGTGGAACCTAAAGAAGAGCAGGAGAAGGAAGGGAAGGAGAAGGAACCATCAGTGAGACCAAGAGAAGGTGTTCCTGCAAGACCCCCAGTCCTGGCCAAGGAGGAAGGTCACGAGAACAGAACCTCAGCTCTCCTGAAGCAAAAGGGATGGATCATGTCCAGACTCATCGCTGACTGCAGGAAAGAAAAGGACAAGGGGAAGGAGATGATTAAGGAGAAGGACAAGGAGGACAAGGAGAAGGAGAAGGTTAAGGAAAAGAACAAGGAGAAGGTTAAGGAGAATAAGGCGATGGAGAAGGTTAAGGAGGATAAAGTTAAGGAGGAGAAGGTTAAGGAGAATGTAAAGGAGAAAGACAAAGATAATAAGGTTAAGGAGAAGGAAAAGGTTAAGGAGAAAGAGAAGGTTAAGGAGAAGGTGGAGAAGGTGGAGAGGGTTCAGCCAAAACCAAGAAAAAGGAGCAGGAGAGGCAAATGGAAGGGAACTGGTAAGTCCCTTCCCAAAGTCCTGCAACTCTCTTAAATTCAAGTAGGATCATGTCATAGAAGTTTCCTAGAAGGAGAGTTGGATCCTAGGAGAGTAGGGGAGGAGAAGAGTTTGGTCCATGTAGAGTTGGGTTAGAGAAGAGTTGAGGTACTAGAAGAGTTAGGTCAAAGCAAGGTCATAGAAAAGTTGGGTTCCAGAAGATTAAGTTGACATAGAGTGATAAGAGTTGGATCATAGAGTCAGGATAATCAAGAGTTTGGTCTTAGAAGATTAAAGTCATGGAAGAGTCACAGGAGAGTCAGATGAGAGAAGATTCCTAGAAGAGTCAGGTCCTACATGACTCTTTGGGAGGGTTACGTGAGGAACAGGGAGCTTGATGTGATGATTCGTCCGCACCGGATCTTCTACGATCTCCAAGCTCAAGTGCCATCCATTCCATAAAACTATCTGTGTGATCTGGCTGTTTCTGGAGGAGATGAGGAGATAGGAGATCGAATTCTGGAGAGACGGCAAAGATGAGATCAGCTCAGAGAGGAACCAAAACCCTCCATGTGTCATGAATTCTGCAACCATCCAAATGTCGGGGTAGCAAGGTGAGAAGCAAGGTTGTCCTCACAGTTCTGGCCCTCAAGAACCTCCTCAGAGACACCCGGTATCGATATCCCTTGGAGGATTTTTCTACGACTTCTTCCACCTGTTCTTGAACTAATTAATGGGACGAGTCTTGAGGGCTGGATGAAAATGAGGGAAGTGGCATGGTCGTCTTGGTCTTCTCCACTAACCACAGTCCCACCAAACATCTCAAACACTTCACGGCTTCTAGAGGTTTGTCCTTGGTGCTGATGGTCAGAGCATGGAGCTCCAGCTAAAAACCACAGAACTTCTCTCAATATTGGAAAAACCAACCCCAAATTCCACTTTTTCATCCCCTGAAATGATTCAACACTTGCAATAAAATGTTCGTAGAATTTCTGTGGTGCTGAAATATGAATTTTCAGATGGTGTGAGAGTTGTAGGATGAGAATTATTGGGAGGTGAAGCTCAGTTCTCTTTCAGCCCCCCAGAACCCCTCTAGGACCCCCCCGAACCCATCTAGGACCCCCAGAGCGCCCTCCCCCAAGCCCCCCAGTGTAGAGAGTATTGCTGCCTTTTGGCTCGAGGAGAAGGGTCACGCTGACACACTCCAACTGTTTATACAAGAACGAGATAAAGCCTGAACACATGGTCATTGTATCTATGTGAGAAAAGAACAGCTGGACCTTGAGCCTGATAATATGTTACTCGAAAAGAACAACACAGGATGCTCGAGTAATTGCTATGCAGAACTTGGCAAATAGATAAACCTCTCCAGGAAGGAGATGACATTTACAGATGTAACCAATAGTGAGCTCGCCTTTTGCGATATGTATGAGCCTCATTATAAGGAGTATAAAAGAAAGTGTGTACTCTGAATAAATGAGTCTTGCTAATCACGGATATTGTGTGTGGCATTTCTCCCGTCGACCACAAATGGTGACCCCGACGTGATCCCACCACGGCGAGTCGACTAACAGGTTCGGGCTCCTTTTGCAGCAAGAACGGTGGAGAACACCAGACTGAAAGAGTACGGTGAACAGCGCCCCAGGCAGCTCAGCGGAGTGTCTGGCTGATACTTGCTGCGGAGACCTTGAGAAGCTGCAACAGCGCTGACAGAAACGATAATGGAAAGGCAAGCAGCATATGACTTATTTAATTGCTTTTTGAAAAAGCGTCAAGTAAAGGGTATAGATTTAAATAAAGAGCTCCCGGGGTTGCTAACCTATGGGCAGGCCCGGGGTTGCTTTCAGAACCCACATACGGTGCATGAGTTGAGTGAGTGGCGGAAACTGGGGGACAAGTTATGGGAGGCAGTCTTAGAGGATGATAAGGTTGTGAAGAAATTAGGGAAGCTGTGGCGTGTAGTGCATAATGAGCTGTTACAACATCAGGAGGAGGAAAAGGCTGCGAGGCAGGTCAGTGCAGCGCAGGAGAAGAATAGGTATTACGGCGATTGGTCGGCTTGTCCTCTCCCTCCTGCCATGTCCACAGTCAGCTTACCTCCACCCCCCAACAATGCTCCCGAGGATATTCCGGGAACTGAGGGTCATCTGCCATTGGCCCCGCCAGCCCCGTGGCTGGAGCCACCCCCACCCACCATACTTAATAATGAGTCGGTTCCCGGGCCAGAGAGTGATATGGGGAGGGCTACGGCGCAAGAGCAGCAGGAGGCCTGGGCAGAAATAGCGAAAAGTATTATGGACTCAGGAGATATTGGTGCAATGGAGTCAGTAATAGATATAGCGTGTCCTGTGGTTTTTACACCGCAGCCAGGAGGGGGGCTTCAGGCCACAATTACCGCTCTGGACTGGAAGTTGTTATCACAACTGTGTGCTACAGTAAGTCAGTTTGGAATCAAAGGAGAGCCCAGGAAGCAAATGCTAGACTATATTTGAGGAACTCAAATTTTACTCCCCAATGATTGCAGGGGGATTGCCAAATTGATCTTTACGCAGCATCAACAACTGTTGTTTAATACTCATTGGCAAGCACTCTGTCAAGAGAGCATGGCCATGGCCCAGCATCTTGGGGACCCCTTGCACGGCATAACTCTGGAAGAGCTGATGGGGCTGGGACCGTTTCTGCGTATGGAGGCACAGGCTATTTTGGGGCCAGATAAGTGTCGAGAGGTAATGCGTTTGGTGCGTGCAGCAATAGATAGGGTTAAGGAGCCGGGTGGTGTCCCCACCTATATGGGGATCAAACAAGGAAGAGAGGAGTCTTTGGGTCTTTTATAGATAAAGCAGCGGCCACCATCGAACGAGCTGGAGTGCCGGAGTATATGCGTGGCACGTTGTTATAACAGTGCGCCCTGCAGAATAGCAACCCTACCACTAAGAATGTGCTTAGTACCTTGGGTGCGGATTAGACAATAGAGCAAGCCCTAGAAAGGACGGCCACAATACCTGTAGGGAGTCAAGCCCTGCTAGTTGAAGCAATTAAAGAGTTAAGTTTAGGTTTAAAAGAACAAGCTGCCGCCTCTCACACGCAAGTGTTAGCTGCCCTTGCACCTCTCCTGGTTGCCGCAATGAACCCCTCTCCGCCCTCGGCCACTAGCCGCATGCGATGCTATCAGTGTGGAGGTACGGGTCATCTGAGACGAGCCTGCCTGGCAGCCAATGTTTGGTGTAATAACTGTCGTGCGAACACACACGATACGGGAGCCTGCCGATGCCAAGCGGGAAACTCCAAGAGCAGCGCAAACAGCCAAGGTCTCCATGTCCGTTCCTCATGCTGTGGGCATCTCAGATGAGTGAGGAGCAGGACAACACACTGAAGGGCTGAGACACATTCCAACCTCTGGGCACACCCCAGAGCTGCATTCAGGAACTTACTCTTGGGATGTTGCTCTCAACTTGAAGTGACCTTGAGACATTTTCTGTCCCCCAGGCCTTCATGGAAACTCAAGGAAGGGCTGTTTGTATTCACGTGGGTTCATCTCACCTCATGCACATGATGTACGTGCTCCCATCTCATCTGTACCGTGACAATATAGACTCTGACCTTCTTATTCCGTGTCCTTCCAGGGACAGACAAAGACTCTCTCTGATCTGGGGTGAGAGGGCAGTGCTGGGAATGGTGGTTTACAGGGGCTACTCCAGGGTTGTTTCCCTGGGGCAGATTTCTCAGGTGCTCCAATGCACATGGGCACAGACCAGACCCTGCTCTGTTGCTCCTCAAGGTCTCTCACAGGAAGCTGCACTGTGAAAGGAAACTGTGTCTTTCCTGAACCCACCACAATGGCTCACTGTTTATTTTTACACTGCAGTTTTCATCTGTGGCTCATGTTCTCGGGCATGTGCTTGAGGGAAACCTTGAGAGAGCTGGGGTTGTTCAGCCTGGAGAAGAGGAGGCTGAGGGGAGACCTTATTACTCTCTACAACTACCTGAAGGGAGGTTGTGGAGAGGAGGGTGCTGGCCTCTTCTCCCAAGTGACAGGGGACAGGACAAGAGGGAATGGCCTCAAGCTCCGCCAGGGGACATTTAGGCTTGAGATTAGGAAAAAATTCTTCACGGAAAGGGTTGTTAGGCATTGGAACTGTCTGCCAAGGGAGGTGGTTGAGTCACCGTCCCTGGAGGTGTTTAATGTTAGGGTGGATGAGGTACTTAGGAGCATGATTTAGGGATTGGTGGGAATGGTTGGACTTGACGATCCAGTGGGTCTCTTCCAACCTGGTTATTCTATGATTCTAAGATCTATGACATTTGTCACACCTGCAACTATTCTAATATTAGTGACATCTATGACATCTGTGACAACTGTGACATCAATGATATTTGTGACATCTCTAACGTCTGTGATATCTATGATATCTCTGGCATCTGTGATTTCTGTGACGACTGTGACATCAGTGATATCTTTGACATCTGTGACTATTGTGAAATCAATGACATTTGTGACGTCTCTGACTATTTTGACAAAAGAGACATCTGTCAGGTCTGCGACTATTGTGACATCAGTGAATTCTGTGACGGCTGTTACTTTTGTGACAGCAGTTAAAACTGTGATATCTGTGACATTTATGTCATCTGTGACTATTGTGACATCAGTGACATCTGTGACGTCTGTTACTAATGTGACATCAGTGACCTCTGTGACGTCTGTTACTAATGTGACATCAGTTACATCTGTGTCTTCTGTGACTGTTGTGACATCAATAATATGTTACATATGTGACGACAGACGTCAGTCAGACATCACAGAGGTCACTGATGTCACTGATGTCACTGATGTCACTGATGCCACATTCTTCACAGACGTCACAGATGTCACTGACGTCATAATCATCACAGACATCAGAGATGTCACTGATGTAACAATAGTCACAGTTGTAACAGATGTTACAAGTATCACAATAGTCAAAGAAGTCACAGACGCCACAGATGTAACAATAGTCATAGACTTAACAGATGTCACTGATGTCACAATAGTCACAGACTTCACAAATGTCACCATTGTCAAAATCATCACAGACATCACAGAGGTAACGGATGTCACCACTGTCACAGAAATCACAGATGTCACAGATGGAACAATAGTCACAGACTTCACAGATGTCACTGATGTAACAATAGTAACACATGTCACAGATCTGACTGATGTCAGAGTTGTCAGAGATGTCACAGAAGTCTCCAATGTCTCAATAGTCACAGATGTAACAAATCTCACTGATCTCACAATCTTCACAGACATCACAAATGTCACTGATGTAAAAATCATCACAGACGTCACAGAGGTCACTGATGTCACAATAGTCACAGACATCACAGATGTCACTGATGTCACAATCGTTACAGACATCACAGACGTCAAAGATGTTGCTGATGTCACAGTAGTCATAGACCTCAGAGATGTCACAGATGTAACGGATGTCATAGTCATCACAGATATCACAGAAGTCACAAATGTAAATATAGTAATGGATGTCACAAATGTTACTGATGTCACAATTGTCACAGATGTCACAGATGTCAGATGTCACTGATGTCAAAATACTCACAGATAATACAAATGTAATTGATGTTACAATAGTCACAGATGTCACGGACGTCACTGATGTCACTGATGTCACAATAGTCACAGGCATCACAGATGTTACTGATGTAACAATAATAACAGATGTCACAGATGTCACTGATGTCACAATCTTCACAGACATCACAGACATCACATATGTCACTGATGTCAAAATAGTCACAGATATCACAGATGTCAGAGATATCAGAGGTGTCACAGACATCACAGATATCACAGATGTCACTGATGTCACAATAGTCACAGATATCACAGATGTTAGAGATATCACAGAAATCACAGACGTCATAAATGTTACTGATTTCACAATTGTCACTGATGTCAGAGATGTCACTGATATCACAATAGTCACAGATGTTAGAGATGACCTTGATGTCACAAGTGTCACAGATTTCCCAAATGTCTCTGATATCCCAGTCATCACATACGTCACCGATGTCATTGATGTCACAATAGTTCCAGACTTCACTGATGTCACTGATGTCACAATTGGCACAGACGTCACAAATGTAACTGATTTCACAATCATCACAGACATCAAAGATATCACTAATATCACAGTTGTCACAAATGTCACTGATGTCACAATACTCACAGACATCACAGATGTCACTGATGTCATAATCTTCACAGAGACCAGAAATGTCACAGATATCACAATCGTCACAGTCATCACATGTCACTGGTGTCACAATAGTCACAGAAATCACAGATGTCATTCATGTCACAGTTGTCACAAACATCACAGTTGTCACTGATGTCACAGTTGTTGCACATCATAGATAGATATCACTCATGTCACAATTGTCACAGACATCACAGATGTCACTGATGTCACAATCGTCACAGATGTCACAAGTGTCACAAATACCACTGATGTCACAATCATCACAGACCTCAAAAATTGTGATTTTGACTGATCTGACTGGCCCAGACAGTTGTTTTTACCACATGACATGATCCCGGATCAGTGCACTCCTGAATCCTGTTCCCAAGTCCAGCTCTCCTGCTGCTGAGTCCAGCCCAGGACCTTCCCTCCATGCCTGCTCTGAAGTGTCAGTGGTGATGGAGTCACCCAGGTGGGGCAGTTATATATTTGTATATATTTACAATGTCCATATTAAAAAGATATTCCTTATTATTGTTGTTGTTTCATTAAAGATGTTTAGTTTTAGTTTCTGACTCGCAAGTCCCCTTCTCTCATTCCCCTTTCCCTGGGCAAAAAGGGAATTGGGATCCACAAGTGCTTGCGTTCAGCTACAAATAAAGCCGGACCATGATGAGCTGGAAGAGGCTCTCTTTGACCTTCAAACTGCTCTCTGCACTCCTCTTCTCTGCAGGGCTCTTATCCCATGGGATTCATCCAATCAGGTTCCAGGTCTCCTGACCAGCCCTCTGTTTACTCATGTCCAGCATCTTTTATCCCCTTTTCCCTCTGTTTTCCCATGCTTGTTCCTCCACAAACCACCTTGATCCCAACCTTTCCCTGCCTTTGGCCCTTTCCTGGACACCCCCTGGCAGCTCTTGCACAGACCCCAATGCACTTCCTGGTTTCCCATCATGAGCTCCAGACCCAGAGGCAGAAACCTCGTCCTCAGTTGGCAACATCGTCCTGGGAGGGTCCCGCTGACCCACATGGTGAATCTCTCACACAGAGACATTGGAACTTGCTTTGAATTAATAGTTCACTTTCTGATTTTGAATTCTTTCTCTGAAAACTTGGCATTCATGTCCTAGAAATAGCAATGCTTTCTTTTTATGGGACTGTTGGGAATCAGGTCAGATTAAAACACCTATGTGATATCTACTGGTCTTTGTAGGCCTGTAGAGAATGGGTTGGGGAGATTAGAATCAAGGAATCATAGGATGGTTTGGGTGGGAAGAGACCTAAAAGATCATCCATTTCCAAATCCTCTGCTATGGATGGGGACATCTTTCAGGTTGCTCAAGGTTCCTGATCTTGGACACTTGCAGAGTTGGTGCATCCACAATTTCGCTAGGCAACCTGTGCCAGTGTCTTGCCATCCCCATCTTACCTATTTTTTCCTTAGATCCAATCTAAATCTCCCCTCTTACAGCTTAAAGCCATTGTCCCTTGTTCTGCCACTTCTGCCTTGGTAAGAAGTCTCACTCTGTCTTTCTTGACCTGTGACTACTGAGTTAACTCCAGAGTTAATCTCTGGAGGTGCCCAGAGATCTCCAAGATGGGGTTTGGAGGCCTTGAGAACATGGGATTAGAGATGTAGAGACTGCAGACACTGCAGGAGCTGTCTGAGAGTGATTGAAGGGCAGTTCTAAGGGTGGTGGAACTTATCTTCATGGTGGAAAAAGGCATGAGAAAGAAATAGTTCCACAAAGTGTGTCTGGGGAGGTCCAAGCTGGACACAAAGGGGAAAGAAATATCAGTCCAAGGGCTGCTGTTCAGCGACATGTTACCCAGAAGGATCATCCCAGGGCTTTGTGTCTCAAGGAAGAGCCAGGGAGGACAGAGAGATAACAACAAAGGAAGGTGACAACAAGGTGAGGCAGCTGGGGAGATGGCTGCAGCCTGCAGGGCAAGAGGCAAGATGATAAAACCCCGTGGGGCAGTGGGTGGTGGAGAGAACAGAGGCGTGTGGGAAAGATAAAAGGTCCCTAACAGAGTAGCCTTTTCATGGCTTTGGTGAGGGTTGTTGTCTCTGACATTGATTCCTATGAGGAGATGACAAATTCTTCCAGTCCTTGGACCTTACTGCCTGGGAGGTGTCGTACCATAGTCCTGCCCTTGGCATTGCCCATCTCCACATCCCACTGTCCCAGGATGAGCCTTGAGGAATGGGTGAGGGACAAGAACTCCCTTCCTGGGGACTGGAGGTCAGGACTGGCTGTTAGGTAAACGGGGTCAGGGCTTGGCCCTTTGGATTAATCAAACAAATACAGGTTGACTCAGCATCAGAGACACCGTTACCTTGCTTTTCCCAGCCTGTCATCACTGCCTCCAGTTTTCTGCTCTAATTGGCCCCTGAGATGCTTTCTCAGCAGTGCCCTCAGTGGGACCCATTAACAAGAATTCCTTCAGCTTCTTGTAAGGGCTGAGGTTCATGGACTTGGCATCAAACTCACCAGAGGGTTCATTAAAATGCCCTGGGCTGCTTCTCTGCTGCTGAGCTGCACTCGGCTCCTGGGATGGAGTTAGCTCCTGGAAACCTGGCAGCACTACAAAGAGTGAGTTCTGACCAGGAGCAGCTCCTCTGCAAAGACAGGAAGGAGAAGCAAAATCCCAGGGTTTGTCAGAGATATGAGCAAGGCAGAGAGAGTTTAAAGGTGGTCAGGAGGATGACAGGGAGCAGACTGGAGGAGAAATCATCACAGTCCTGGACACGGTAAGTGTGGGTGCATGGCAATGCAGGTGTAGATCCTGGCAGCATCTCCTAAAGCTGCCACAGCCCCAGCTCATCGGATCTTTAAGGAGGGGGCTTTTGTGAGGCAGTTTGGAAGGGCTGTAAAGTCAGAGATTGCAGCACGCGTGCCTCAGGCTGTCCTTGAGAGCGGAGTCCCCGCTCTCCAGGCTCTTGGTGACAGAGCATGGACTCTGCTGCCTGCCTGGGGAATTCCTCATGGTTCTGTGGGGAGAAGCTGGGGCGAGGGAAGAAGGATTTCCTGGCAGGAGAGGACCTTCGGCTGCTGACAGGGTCCTGTGTGGGTCAGGGCTGCTCACAGCTCCAGGTCACCCCAGGATATTTCTGAAGGGAAAATTCTGTGGGAAAATCAAGGCAGCGATTATGCTACCCACAAGGAGCTTTCCTGAGTTCGTGTTTTCATTTTCCTACTCTTGGAGAATTTAGGCGTAGAATGGGAACAAGAGGCTCTCATGCTTGAACAAATCACTGAGACTCCTGCGTTGCACTGCGAGGTTGGTGTCTGGGAGGAGAAGATCAGAGATGGGGAATGGAAATGCTGTCTGTTTGCCCAGCTGTCTCTGCCCTGGCTTCTTGCAGCCAGACCCTCACTCCCTTTCTCCCTTTTCTCCCTCTGACTCTCTTCTTGATGATGTTCTTTTCTTCTCACTTCCAAGCTCTCTGGAGATGGGAGTTTCAGCTGCAGAGTCGCCCATTGCCCTGGTGGCTCCTTTCTTGCTGTTTTGTTTACGGGAACCCGTGTCCTGACTTTGCTCTGAGCTGTGATGCTGTGGGCAGCGCAGTCATTGGGGCTGGGGAAGGAGCAGAATCTCCAGCAATCAAATGCCATCACTTGACTCTCCGTTAGGTGTCCTTCCAAGGTCTGAGCTGCCCTCCAGGATGCAAATCTGTCCTATCACATCTTTGTGATACCTGAAAGAACCATGGAGAAGCTCAGAGACATTACAAGAGAGAAAATGCTATTAGGTTTATGAAATGAGCCGTGTGTGTCCTGAGCCGCAAGTGGTTTCTGAGACCTTAGGGTAGGGTGAGGCATTCAGTGGTGTGTGGTGGGTCCCTCTAATCTCAGCAGGGTCTGGTGACCTTTCAGCATAATATGGGAGTGTGAATCCCTTCATCTCAGAAAGGTGCAATTCCAGGACAAGAAAAGGAGCAGTTACACAGGACAAAGCTGAACCCCATCAGTGTCCCCTGTCCCCACCGTCCCCATCACCCTCTGCTGCAGAGCAGGGCTGACTCCTCACAGCGGCAGGCAGAGGTCCCACTCCTCCCAGCATAGTAAGCCAGCAGCAAGCAGGGCTCCAGGCATGGAGCTGAAGGACGGGCCGGGAGAGAAGGGACATGGGAGGAAAATGAGAAAGGGGTTTGGTTTGACTCAGGAAATTCTCCCCTAACTTGTCACTGTCATTTCCTCCTGTGACAGTTCCTCATAGAAGAGGCAGCAGATGTCCAACAGCAGCTCCATCACCCAGTTCCTCCTCCTGGCATTCACAGACACTCGGGAGCTGAAGCTCTTGCACTTTGGGCTGTTCCTGGGCATCTACCTGGCTGCCCTCCTGGGCAACGGACTTATCATCATAACCATCATCACCTGTGACCACCACCTCCACACCCCCATGTACTTCTTCCTCCTCAACCTCTCCCTCCTCGACCTGGGATCCATCTCCATTACTGTCCCCAAATCCATGGCCAACTCACTCTGGGACACCAGGGCCATCACCTATGCAGGATGTGTTGCGCAAGTCTTTCTCTATGCCTTTCTCATTTCAGCAGAGTTATCTCTTCTCACCATCATGTCCTACGACCGCTACGTTGCCATCTGCAAACCCCTGCACTACGGGACCCTCCTGGGTAGCAGAGCTTGTGTCCACATGGCAGCAGCTGCCTTGGGCTCTGGCTTTCTCAATGCTCTCCTGCACACGACCAATACATTTTCCCTGCCCCTCTGCCAGGGCAATGTTGTGGAACAGTTCTTCTGTGAAATTCCCCAGATCCTCAAGCTCTCCTGCTCAGATTCCTACCTCAGGGAGTTTGGGCCTCTTGTGTTTGGTACGTGTTTAGTCTTTGGTTGTTTTGTTTTCATTGTGGTGTCCTATGTGCAGATCTTCAGGGTTGTGCTGAGGATCCCCTCAGAGCAGGGAGGGCACAAAGCCTTTTCCACGTGCGTCCCTCACCTGGCTGTGGTCTCCCTGTTTATTAGCACTGCAGGGTTTGCCTACCTGAAGCCCCCCTCAATCTCCTCCCCATCCCTGGATCTTGTAGCGTCAATTCTTTATGCGGTGGTGCCTCCAGCACTGAACCCCCTCATTTACAGCCTAAGGAACCAGAAGCTCAAGGATGCAGTGAGGAAACTGATAACTGGATGGTTCTATCAAACAATGAACTGTCAGGCTTCTGTATAGCAGATCCAATGTAACTCACTGCAGGACAACCTTGCCTTCTGTATGGTTTGGTTTTGGTGGAATTTTAAAAATTATAATAATGTTCTTATCCTCTCCCTCCCTCACTGTTTCCTTGTATTTTCTGATTGAGTGGCTGTGTAAATGAGGACCTGTGCTCTCTGTGTGTTCAAAAAAAAAAAAAATAAAGGGACATGTAATACGTTTTTTAGGGGGTATCCTTCATCCAAGCCCTTTTTGGAGCTGCAGGGACAGTTTCTGTGGGGATGGGGAAAGGAGTCCCAAAACAGCAGCACTGCAAGGCCCATGTGCTTCATCTCCCAGAGCTGTTCTCTCTCCACTTCCACACACTCCTCCTTACCCCTTGCCTTGCTGTAAGGCCTGAGGGCTCTGAGCTTGGTCCCTCCCGTGCTGCGTGGCAGTGCTGTGCCCGCAGGCAGGGACAGGCAGTGGCCACTTGTGGGACAGAGCTGCCCCCAGAACAGCCTTTTAGTTTCACCAGTGGATCTACTCAGGGCAGCACCTGAAGGCTTATCTCTTGTTCTAAATTTTCTCTTATGAACAAGACCAAGGAAGTGACTCAGAGATGCAGACTCCACTCTTCAGATAAAAAGCATGGGTGTGCTGGGTTGTGCTAGGCATCTGAGAACTTCCACAACCCAACCTCCTGAGAGAGAATTGAAGAAACAGCAGAGCAGAGTCTGGTGTTTGCCCATGTGTATTTGTCAACCCAAAGAATGTCCCCCAGAGCAATCATCCTGGAGTAGCCCCTCACAGTCACCATTCCCAGCACTGCCCTCTCACTCCAGCTTGGAGACGTTCTTTGTCCCTCCCTGGAAGGACACAAAATGGAGAGACCGCAGTGAGAGTTCACACTGTTCATATGAGGTGTGAGCACGTACATCATGTGCATGAGGTGAGATGAACCCAAGGGAATACAAACAGCTGTTCCATGAGTTTCCATGAAGGCTTGCAGGACATACAGGATCTTAAGGTCACTTCATGTTGGGAGTGACATCCCAAGAGTAAGTGTCTGAATGCAGCTCTGGGCTGAGCTTCCTTCAGCCGTGTCTGTTCATAATGTTGTGAGCATCTCAGATGAGTGAAGAGCAGGGCAACCCAGGGCAGGGCTGAGGCATCTCCCAACCACTAGAAGTGACAACATGAAGTCAGAGAGAGACTATGACCTTTATCTACCACTATACAAGGGCCTGATTCTATCTCTGAACATCCCTGGGTGCCTCAGGAGTCCATGAGGTCAGCTCAGAGGTGGACTCCTGACAGAACCCTGATATTTCTGTATGTGACCCCAGGAACAAACCCCACTGCCCCAGGGATTCATCTCAGCTCCCTTGGACAATTCATTGTGAGTGTTCCTGTCTGCTGCATCACCCTTACATGATGTAAGTGCCAGAGCAATCAGAGAGGCTCTGGGATGCTTGGAAAAGGAAATCATTGAGCATACCTTAAAGAAGAGGAAGAACAAGAAGCCGGAGAACTGCATGTGGAAACCCCCTGGAAGGTGAGGGGGATGAAATGCTCAGTGAATGAGACAGAGAGCTGGCAATGCAAGCACAGGGCAAGGGTAAGGCTGCTTCTCCCACAAATCACACACATTCTGAAAATTCATATTTTGGCAGCATAGAAATTCCAAGGACATTTTGTTGCAAGTTTGGAATCATTTCAGCTGATGAAAAAGAACAGCCTGAGATATTTCTTTAGGCATTGAGAGCAGTTCTCTTGTTTTCAGACAAAGCTCCAGGCAGATTTCCATCCAATCCTGAACATTCTTACACTTTGTCAGAGTAGTTCCAAGACTGTAGGTAAAGGGGACTGTACAAGAGGAGCACTTTGAAGACATGACAATAGAATTCTCCAACTGATATTGATGCAGAGTGTCTCCTAAGGAAGTCTGGACATGTAGGGAAAGCAATAGCCTTCAGGTCCACCACTACATGGACAACCTTGCTCCTCCCCAGACCCATCATGTATTTCTATATATCTGGTTGTCTATGTCAGTGAAAAATACATCTCCACATGACACACAAAGTGTTTGGATCCCTCCCACAGCAGGTCTTAGATATGCAGTCGATCCAGCAGTTGACCTTGGATCCCCTCATCTACCCAATTTCCCCATAAATAAAAAAATTATACAGAGACAAACTACATTCTTGGACTATTCTTGACCTTGCAGATAGAATCATAAAATATCTTGAGTGAGAAGGGGTCTATAAGGATCATTAAGTTCCACTCCTTGCTCTCCATTAGACTACCTAAAACCAAACCAAGAATTCAATCCAGATACTCTTTGAACTCTGACAGGGTTGGTGCCCTGACCACTTCCCTGGGGAGCCTTTTCCAGTGACCAACCACCCTCTCAGTGAAGAACCATTTCCTAGTGTCCAATGAGAACTTCCCCTGATGCAGTCCCAGCCCATTTCCATTTCCTATCGCTGGTCACCAGAGAGCAAAGCTCACCCATCAATTGTGGGGAGTGTTTAGTGCTGTAACTGGCAATGGGAGAGACCAGTGCCCTGGGCACCTTCCTACTCTGTCCCTGCCACCAAGAGCACCCACTGGCCTCCTCTCCTGCATCTGCAGGGCTGCGCTCTGACCCTCACACCCTCTGCAGCCTGTCACACCCCCTGAGAGGCACTGAATGGGGATTTGGGCCATCAAAATTTTGTATAGTTCTAAATGTGAGACTTTATTCCTTGAAACAGGCTTTGCAAGATAAAAATGAGCTTTTGGAACCTATAAATAAGGGTTTAGCCTCTAAAACTTAGGCACTGGAAATCTGATCCAGACTTCGGGCCTTAAAAATGAGGGTCTTAAAATGAGTTATTAAACAAAACAAAACAAAAAATGAACAAAAAAGAGAGCTGAGTCTTAAAATGTTACTTTGGGTCCTTAGTGGGTCCTTAAAAACTATGCGTCTGAAAAAACAGGTTAGAATCCTAGAACTGAGGATTATATTCCAAAACATGAGTCTTCAGCAACTGAAGGGATGGGTGAGGTGCTACATATGAGTCTTTTGACAGTGCAAGGAAGTGCCTCCTCTGTGGCCCCGAGAAATGAAGCTCTGGTCCCAAATACAGGTCTTTGGGGGCTCCATTCGAGGGTTCATCTGTAAAAGAGGGAGTTGGATCCATTCCATGAGAGTCTGGAGCCTCAAAAGAAGGGTTTGGGTCCTGCAAATGGTGCGTTGAAACTGAAACTGAGGCTTTGAGCCCTGACATCGGGCATTATGACCTAAAATGATGCTGTGGCAACAAACACTAAGGTTTTGTGCCCTAAAAATGGGAGTGGAGAGGCTCAAAATGAGGATTTGAGCCCTCACAGTCATGGACTTGTTAATAAAATGAGGCTTTGTTCCCTGAAAATTAATTTTTGGGGGCTGAAATAGAGATTTGAACCCTTTTAGAGGTTTTTGTCTCTGAAATTGAGGCTGTGGCCGTAAAAAATACCAGACTTTGGGTGGTAGAAATAGTTCTTTTGGCCTTATAATTAGTTTCTGAAGCTCAAAAAGGGAGACTCGGGAAAAAAAATGAGGGTTTTTACCCCAAAATTAGACTTTGGGACCCAAAAACTTTACTTCTCCCCCATTTGCAAGCTCGGGGCTCTCTCCAGCCCTCCTCTCCCTCTAAGGGCAGGGAGGTCACACTTCATGGTGTGGGCCCTAACTCCATCCTGGCAGACCTCCTCCAGGGCCTCTCCAGTTTCTCCACTTTCCCTTTGAAATGTGAGACTCACTGGGTCCTGTGGCATCGTCCTGGTGCCAGAAGAGTGGGGGCAGCGATTGTCTCCTTTGCCCAACATCAAGAGTTTGGAGAAGCCAAAGCTTCGAGGAGAGCTTATAGCAGCCTTCCAGTACCTGAATTTGGTCACAAGAAAGTAAGGGAGAGTCTCTATCCAAGGACATGGAATGATAGGACAAGGGGGAATAGTTTTAAAATGGAAGGGCGAAGATTTATATTAGACATTAAGAAGAAATCATTCACAAAGGAAGGTCCCTGCTCCCCAGGCTCTTGGTGATGGAGCAGGGACTCTGCCGCCTGCCCAGGGAACTCCTCATGGTGCTGTAGGGAGAAGCTGGGGTGTCGGAAGATGTATTTCCTGGCAGGAGAGGATCTTCGACTGCTAACAGGGTCCTGTGTGGGTTAGGGCTGCTCACAGCTCCAGGTCACCTCAAGATATTTCTGAAGGGAAAATTCTGTGGGAAATTCAAGGCAGGGATTTTGTTACCAACAAGGAGCTTTCCTGAGATGGTGTTTTCATTTTCCTACTCTTGGAGAATTTGGGGGGAGAATGGGAACAAGAGGCTCTCATGCTTGAACAAATACCATCCCAGTACTAAGGAACCAGGAGCAGGAAATGAGGAATAAGAAACGGGTTAATGAATGGCTTAGGGAATGATGTGAGAAGAGGGGCTTTGGGTTCTTTCATCATGTGGAGGCCCAGGCACCCCCAGGCTTTCTTACCAGGGATGGGATACGCCTGTCTGCTAGGGGAACAAAAGCCCTCACCAAAAACCTAGTTAAGCTCATAAATCAAGCTTTAAACTAGATGTGAGGGGGGAGGGGATGGAGGCCAGGCAGGATGGGAGTGAGCCTGGAGGTGAGACTTCAGTGGCAAAGGGGTGGTGTGCTGGCGATGCCTGCCGGTGTATCACCACTAAGCAAGAGGGGGTGAGTGCAGCTGGGGATGGGAGGCAGCAAACTGGCACTGTGGCCTTAGTTAAGTCAAGGACCGCTCAGTTGGGGAGGAGCCCTATTACGAAGGCTGAAGCTACGCCTGCCCAGCTGAAGTGCATTTACACCAATTCACACAGCATGGGAAATAAGAAGGAGGAGCTGGAAGCTGTGGTAGGGCAAGGAGACTACGATGTCGTTGCCATTGCGGAGACGTGGTGGGATGACTCGTACAACTGGAGCATACCCATGGTGGGGTATAAACTCTTTAGGAAGGACAGGAAGGGCAGAAGAGGAGGCGGGGTAGCCCTCTATGTTAGAGAGGGCTTTGATACCCTCGAACTGGACTACGGTCAGGATGGGACTGAGTGCCTGTGGGTGAAAATCAGAGGAGTCCATGGGCAGGAAGGGATTGTGATGGGAGTCTGCTATAGACCACCCAGCCAAGAAGAAGCAGCTGATGAGCTCTTCTACAAACAACAGAGTGTAGTCTCAAAATCGCTACCTCTAGTCCTTGTGGGAGACTTCAATTTCCCAGATATAGGCTGGGAGTATAATACAGCAGAAAGGAAGCAGTCCCGGAGGTTCCTGGAGTGTGTGGAAGACAACTTCCTCACACAGCTGGTGAGTGAACCGACAAGGGACGGTGCCCTCCTGGACCATTTGTTGGTGAACAGAGAGTTCTCAGTGCAGGGTAAGATGAAGAAGGAGGTTAGCAGAACAGTGGCCCTCAACTTTCAGAGAGCAGACTTTGGGCTGTTCAGAAGGCTGGTCGGAAATGTCCCATGGGAGGCGCTCCTTGAAGGCAAAGGTGTCCATGAGGGCTGGGCACTCTTCAAGAGGGAACTCCTAGCAGCGCAGGAGAAAGCCGTCCCCAAGTTCTAGAAAAGTAGCCGGCGGTGTAAGAAACCAGCATGGTTGAGTAGGGAGGTCCTAAGAGACATCAATAGGAAGAGGAGGGTCTACGACCTCTGGAGGAAAGGGCAGGCATCCCGGGTGGACTATAGGGAGGAAGTGAGAACGTGCAGGGAAAAAGTCAGGAGGGCTAAGGCCCAACTAGAAATGCGATTGGCCAAGACTGTGAAAGACAACAAAAAGTCTTTCTACAAATATGTCAACAGCAAAAGGAGGGTTAGGGAGAATCTCCAGTCCCTAGTAGATGCAGAGAGAACAACAGTAACAGAGGACAAGGACAAGGCTGAAGTGCTCAATGGCTACTTTGCCTCAGTCTTTAACAGTAAGGAAAATTGTTCCCTATGTGCACAACCCCAAGGGTTGGATGAGAAGTATGAGATTCCCAAGGTCCAAGAGGAGGTGGTTAGAGACTTGCTTGCCCAGCTAGATGCCCACAAGTCTATGGGGCCAGATGGAGTCCACCCAAGAGTTTTGAGGGAACTGGCGGATGTGCTGGCCAAACCCCTTTCCATCATCTTCCAGCAGTCCTGGATGACTGGGGAGGTTCCGCTGGACTGGAGGCTGGCTGATGTCGTGCCCATCTATAAGAAGGGGTGCAGGGAGGATCCGGGGAACTACAGGCCTGTCAGCCTGACCTCGGTACCGGGGAAAGTCATGGAGCGGGTGATTTTGAGTGCTATCAAGAAGCACTTGCAAGAGAACTGGGTGATCAGGCCCAGTCAACACGGGTTCATGAAAGGCAGGTCTTGCCAGAGTAATCTGATCACCTTCTATGACCAAGTGACTAAACTCTTGGACGAGGGAAAGGCTGTGGATGTGGTCTTCCTGGACTTCAGTAAAGCCTTTGATACAGTTTCTCACAGCACTCTGCTTGGGAAACTGTCAGCCTCTGGCCTGGACGGGTGCACACTCTCCTGGGTGAAAAACTGGTTGAATGACCAGGCCCAGAGGGTGGTGGAGGCCAGTGACAAGTGGGGTTCCCCAGGGCTCAGTCCTGGTTCCAGTCCTGCTTAAAGTCTTTATCAACGACCTGGATTGAGTCCTCCCTTAGCAAGTTTGCATATGACACCAAGCTGGGTGGAAGTGTGGATCTGCTGGAGGGTTGGGAGGCTCTGCAAAGAGACCTGAACAGGCTGGACTGCTGGGCTGAGACCAACGGCATGAGGTTTAACAAGGCCAAATGCCGGGTCCTGCACTTGGGGCACAACAACCCTAAGCAGAGGTACAAACTAGGAGAGACCTGGCTGGAAAGCTGCGAGGAGGAGAAGGACCTGGAGGTGTTGGTTGACAACCGACTGAACATGAGCCAGCAGTGTGCCCAGGTGGCCAAAAAGGCCAATGGCATCCTGGGTTGTATCAGGAACGGCGTGACCAGCAGGTCCAGGGAGGTTATTCTCCTCCTGTACTCGGCACTGGTGAGACCGCACCTCGAGTACTGTGTTCAGTTCTGGTCCCCTCACCACAAGAAGGATGTTGTGGCTCTGGAACGAGTCCAGAGAAGAGCAACAAAGCTGGTGAAGGGGCTGGAGAACAAATCTTATGAGGAGCGGCTGAGAGAGCTGGGGTTGTTCAGCCTGGGGAAGAGGAGGCTGAGGGGAGACCTTATTACTCTCTACAACTACCTGAAGGGAGGTTGTGGAGAGGAGGGAGCTGGCCTCTTCTCCCAAGTACAGGGGACAGGATGAGAGGGAATGGCCTCAAGCTCTGCCAGGGGAGATTTAGGCTTGAGATAAGGAAAAAGTTCCTTCACGGAGAGGGTGGTTAGGCATTGGAACAGTCTGCCAAGGGAGGTGGTTGAATCACTGTCCCTGGAGGTGTTTAAGGTTAGGGTAGACGAGGTGCTTAGGAGCATGATTTAGGGATTGGTGGGAATGGTTGGACTCGACGATCCAGTGAGTCTCTTCCAACCTGGTCATTCTGTGATTCTGTGATTCTGTGAAATCACTGAGACTCCTGAGCTGCACTGCAAGGTTGGTGTCTGGGAGGGGAAGATCAGAGACGGGGAATGGAAATGCTGTCTTTGTGCCCAGCTCTCTCTGCCCTGGCCTCTTCCAGACAGACCCTCACTCCCTTTCTCCCATTTCTCCCTCTGACCCTGTTCTTGCTGATGTTCTCTCCTTCTCACTGCCAGGCTCTCTGGGGATGGGAGTTTCAGCTGCAGAGTCCTCCACTGCCCTGGTGGCTCCTTTCCTGCTGTGGTGTCCATGGGAACCTGTGTCCTGACTTTGCTTTGAGCTGTGATGCTGTGGCAACGCAGTCATTGGGGCTGAAGAAGGAGCAGAATCTCCAGCAATCAAATGCCATCACTTGGCTCTCCGTGAGGTGTCCTTCCAAGCTCTGAGCTGCCCTCCAGGATGTAAAATTTTCCTATTGCATCTTTGTGATACCTGAAAGACCCATGGAGCATCTCAGAGATACTATGAGACAGTAAATGCTGTTGGGTTTGTTAAATGAGCTGTGTGTGTCCTGAGCCGAAAGTGGGTGCTCAGACCTTTGGGGAGAGTGAGGCATTCAGTGGTGTGAGGCAGGTCCCTCTGATCTCAGCATGATCTGGTGGCTTTTCAGTGTAACATGGGAGTGTGAATACCTCCATCTCAGAAAGGTGCAAGTCCAGGACAAGAAAAGGAGCAGTTCCACAGGATAAAGCTGAATCCCAGCAGTGTCCCCTGTCCCCACCATCCCCATGAACCCCTGCTGCAGAGCAGAGCTGACTCCTCGCAGCCAGCAGGCAGAGCCCCTTCTCCTCCCAGCACAGTAAGCCAGCAGCAAGCAGGGCTCCAGGCATGGAGCTGAAGGACGGGCTGGGAGAGAAGGGACAGTGTATCAGCAACAGGGGAGGGGAATGAGAAGGGTTTTTGGTTTGGTCCAGGAAATTCTCCCCTAACTTGTCACTGTCATTTCCTCCTGTGACAGTTCCTCACGGCAGAGGCAGCAGATGTCCAACAGCAGCTCCATCACCCAGTTCCTCCTCCTGGCATTCATAGACACACGGGAGCTGCAGCTCTTGCACTTTGGGCTGTTCCTGGGCATCTACCTGGCTGCCCTCCTGGGCAACAGCCTCATCATCATCACCATCACCTGTGACCACCACCTCCACACACCCATGTACTTCTTCCTCCTCAACCTTGCCCTCCTTGACCTTGGCTCCATCTCCACCATTGTCCCCAAATCCATGGTCAATTCCCTTTGGGACACCAAGACCATTTCCTATGCAGGATGTGTTGCCCAAGTCTTTCTCTATATTCTTCTTTTTTCAGCAGAGTATTCTCTTCTCACCATTATGTCCTACGACCGCTACGTTGCCATCTGCAAACCCCTGCACTACAGGACACTCCTGGGCAGCAGAGCTTGTGTCCACGTGGCAGCAGCTGCCTGGGGTGCTGGGTTTCTCTCTGCTCTCTTGCACACGGCCAATACATTTTCCCTACCCCTCTGCAAGGGCAATGCTGTGGAACAGTTCTTCTGTGAAATCCCACAGATCCTCAAGCTCTCCTGCTCAGATTCCTACCTCAGGGAGGTTGGGTTTATTGTGTTTGGTACCTGTTTAGCATTTGGCTGTTTTGTTTTCATTGTTGTGTCCTATGTGCAGATCTTCAGGGCTGTGTTGAGGATCCCCTCAGAGCAGGGACAGCACAAAGCATTTTCCACGTGCCTCCCTCACCTGGCTGTGGTCTCCCTCTTTATCAGCACTGGATTGTTTTCTGACTTGAAGCCCCCCTCCATCTCCTCTCCCTCCCTCGACATTGTGGTTTCAGTTCTGTACTCAGTGGTGCCTCCAGCACTGAACCCTCTCATCTACAGTTTGAGGAACCATCAGCTCAAGGTTGCAGTGAGGAAGCTGATAACTGGATGCTTCTCTGAAGCAATGAACAACTCATAAGTTTCTGCATAACTATTATCATGCAAGTTGCAAGTTTTTCAATCAGGACAATATCGTCGTCATGTTTTTAATTTACTATCTCCTTCTCTGTGTACATGAGGAGCTGTGCTCTCTATCTTTTAATAAAATAAAGGGATATTCATTACCTTTTGTTTCCTGATACCTTTTCTCCAAGACCTTTCTGGAGCTGCAAGGACAGTTCCTGTGGGCATGGGTGGAGGGGAAAAGAGTCCCGGCACAGCAGCGCTGCCAGGCACCAGCACTTGATCCCCCTGAGCTGTTCTCTCTCCTCTTCCACACTCTCCTCCTCAGACATTGCGTTGCTGTAAAGCCTGAGGGCTCTGAGCTTGATCAGACTGTCTGTGTTTTACATCATATTTGGGTGTTTAAAATGGGCTTATTTCACTAATTTAAAGTATAGAATGTGATCTGTCTGGATTTCTGTAAAGCTGGGTCCCAGCAACCTACGGTTGCACAGTTTAGGGTGTTCAACAAAGCCAGGATCAAGACAGTGAAGCCTTGTCCCACCAGGATCCCCAAATCTGAAATGCTACAAAGAGGAAACAGCGTGAGTTGGAGCAGCCATGGGCAGGTCAAGGAATGGTGGGGCAATTCCTCTGTGAGACATGTAGGGCTATCAGAGTGGGGAGACATCAAAGAGCTACTGCACAAAGTATTGGCCATCTGTCACCTGGGTATATGTCACAATCTATAGTTTCAATAAGAACTGAAAAGTGGTTCATGTGACCCAGAAGTGTGACTTGGGTGGCACATAGCTGTGCCTCCAGAACATGAGGAATCAGTGGGCAGCTTCTTATGCTCCCAGATCATGAACTAGTTTGACCAGGTGATAGAAGGATGCTCATCAGTTCCAGTTGTCCTGCCTCTAGAACCACATTTGGCTTTTTCAGCAAGCTGCCAGGGATAACCAGCATTTGGTCTTTCTAGAGCTGCTCTCTTTGCACTTTCATTGTCTCCTTTCCAGCCCTTGTGCTGGTGGAACGTCTGAGTGCTCTGAGCTTGGTCCCACTCCTGCGATGTGGCCATCCTGCGATCACAGACAGGGACAGGCAATGGGCCCTTGTGTGACAGGGATGATGTCCATGAGGTTGCTTTGAAGGCCTGTGGGACAGAGAGTGCCTCAGGGTCACTTTGAGAGTAACATCCCCTGGAAACTGCCTGAGTGCAGCACTGGGATGTGCGTCCTTGGACCTATGGTCTCTGTGTCCATTCCTTGTGGTGTGGGGCATCTCAAATGAGAGCAGAGCAGGGTGACCAACCCCAGCTCTGGGAGTGGCAGCAGGAGAACAGCGACCTTGTGACTGCTGCTGTGCAGCCGCTGCGTGAACACGGGGAGGGTCTGTCTCTGAGCAGCCTGTGTGTGAGATGGGTCACAAGGTGTCCCACTTCAACCCCTGTGATCTGGCAGCAAACAATGAGAAGCGGTTGGTTATCCTTGTCTCACTCTTCATCACAAAGAGGAATCAGGAAAGGAGAAAAGTCCTTAAGGTTGAGGGGAAAAGATGGATTTAATAAAAACAATAAAACCTCACACTATTCCTATCAGTAACACTCACACTAACACTCATCACAGAATCACAGAATCACAGAATAACCAGGTTGGAAGAGATCCACCGGATCGTCGAGTCCAACCATTCCCACCAATCCCTAAATCATGCCCCTAAGTACCTCATCCACCCTCACCTTAAACACTTCCAGGGATGGTGAATCAACCACCTCCCTGGGCAGACTGTTCCAATACCTAACCACCCTTTCTGTGAAGATTTTTTTTCGTCATCTCAAGCCTAAATCTCCCCTGGCAGAGCTTGAGGCCATTCCCTCTCGTCCTGTCCCCTGTCACTTGGGAGAAGAGGCCAGCACCCTCCTCTCCACAACCTCCCTTCAGGTAGATGTAGAGAGGAGGGTGCTGGCCTCTTGTCCCACATGACAGGGGACAGGACGAGAGGGAATGGTGCCAGAGCTTGTTTTAGTACCATTGGAGATGGTAGAATCATAGAAACACATCACAGAACCATGGAATGGTTTGTGTTGAAAAGGAGCTTAGAAATCATCCAGCCTCCTCCAAACTGGCCTTGAACTTCTCAGTACTAAAACTAAAATTAATACTATTTTAAATATACTGATACCAAGACATTTGCACAAGTTATACATCAGAAATGACCAGTAAGTGTCCCCTGGACACCCTGTGGATGCTGAACCAGGGAAATCATCACTGATGAGTCCAACACACTGGTCATTTCCATGTCTGGCTACACCTCCCAGCCCTAAGAAGGGACCTTTACTGCATAGTCACTTCTGTCTTGGTCCTTTGCTAATTGATGCCCACCTCCAGCACCATTATTAATAAAAAGGGAACCTGTTTCCTACTGACATTTCTTGCACACCAGTCCCACAGCTCTTGCCACTGCTGATCTCTCAGTCAAGCCCTTTCTCACACAGCTCCAAACACATCAGGGGCTTATGGCCTTGTCTCATCAAACATGGAGAACGTCCATGGATTGGGTTCCCTCAGCTGCCCTGGATCCTTGCTCAGTGTTTCACTCCAAAAGGTTTCTCAGACCCCAGATGTCTCAGCTTCTCCTTGTCCATGATGTGCTCCAGCCCCAACCACCTGAATCCCAGCCCCAGCTTGATCTGAGCTGTGGGTCTGTGGTTCTGCAGACACAGACACAGCCTGGCCTGTCCATGGACCTTGTTGAGTCAGATTTGCAGAGTCACTTCCCAGATTCATCCTTTTTGTCTGTATAATGCAATGACCATGGTGCCCTCCAAGGGCCAGACCCAGCTGATTCACAGAAGCCTAGGAACATTTTTCTTCCTTTCTTCTTAACACTTGGTTAGGTTTTGGCAGGAAAGGAAGGAAAATCAGGTGATATTTCAGTGTGCCAATGAATGAAAGAACAGAGCAGAGACATCAAATGTGAAATGATCTAAAGGCAACACTTATTCAGAACGTTCTCTTCTGTTCCTTTCATCGAGGAATTAAATATTCCACAGGAATTTGGAAGCACTGGGATGACACAAACTCCCTTACTTTTAGCATTAAGCTGAAATTCATTGTTAGAATTCTGTTTCCAGCATAACGCACCCCATGTGCTGGAGATGGGCCGGGAGACATGCAGAATGATCCCACTCCTGTGGGCAAGAAAGTGGATGTTCCAAAGTGTCACAGGATCCGTGGCTGACAGATAGCTGTGTTCATGGACCAGGTAAAATGCCAAAATCTTTTCTATTAATTGTGGCTTTAGTGCCTTGTTGATGTATAAACTCCCTCTGTGGATGCTGACATGGACTGAGCAGCCTTGTCCGACCTCAGAGCTGGCCCTGCTTGAAGCTGGCAATGGACTAGAGATCATCAGAGATCTTGTCTTCCCTAGATTTCTCTATGACTATAAGATTTAGAGACCCACTTAGCAGGTTACCCAGAGATTCCCCAGCAAGTTCAAAGTGTGCCCTCACCCCTCATGCTGTGGACCCCTAACTCCATCCTGGCAGACCTCCTCCAGGGCCTCTCCAGTTTCTCCACTTCCCTTTTGAAATGTGAGACTCACTGGGTCATGTGGCATCGTCCTTGTACCAGAAGAGTGAGGGCAGCGATTGTCTCCTTTGCCCAGCATCAAGAGTTGCTCCCTCTTCTCCTCCCAGTGAGGGGCTGTGGGTGGGCAAGAAGTTGTCAGGGACATACAGTCAGGAGAGCTGACCCCGGCTGAGCAGAGGGAGATCCCATAACATAGTTGCCATACTTAGTGATAAAAAAGTATGCCAGGAGAAGAAAGAAGTGGAGATTTTTATTGTTGAAGGTGATGGGTGGTGATGGTATCTGCATTGCTTTTAGGTTTGGGTTTATGTTGGGCTTTTTATCTTTTTTCTTTCATCTATTAAACTATTTTTAGCTCAGCCCGCAAGTCAAAAAACATTTCCATGGAGCAACATGTGCAGGGACCTTGTGCCCTGAGGAGGTTGACCTGGGCCCCAGGATGCCTGCTTGTCATCATTCACAAAAATCCTCCACCAATCCCATGTCTTTTCAAAAGAGATTTTCTAAAGAAATATTGATCTTCTCCTGGAACTTCCTCAGCGTGCAGAAGACAATACTTCAGGGGCACCTTTTAACAGCCTTCCAGTACCTGAAGGGGGTCACCAAGAAAGCTGGGGAGAGGGTTTTACAACCACATGGAGTGACAGGAGGATGAGAAATGTTTTAAATTGTTGAGCGGAAGAGGTAGATTAGACATTAGGAAGACACTCAGAGTCCCAGAGTGGCCCACGTTGCCCAGGGAAGCTGTGGCTGCCCAGTCCCTTGAGGTGTTCAAGGCCAGCTTGAATGGGGAACTGGTCCAGTGGGAGTTGTCCCTGCCCATGGCAAGGGGGGTGGAACTTGATGGGCTTTAAGGTCCCTTCCAACCCAAACCATTCTATGATTTTTACAAGTATGGAAATATAAACCTTAAACTAGAAAATATTTCTCTTAGGTGAATTTTGAAATCTTCCTCTTTAACCACACTGGGAAATGAAGTCCTTGAATGAGCACTGCTGAGAAGAGATGGAGGAAACATCTCAATGAGTCAAAAGCAAAACTCAAAATTCCTTGAGTCTTAACTGGTCTCAGTGGGGATTGTTAGTGACAAAGCCTCCCCAGGGACTCCTTAGAGCCGAGAATTAGAGGCCATGACTGCAGGAATGCAAAGGCGCTGTGCAGGCAGCTGTGATGCTGAGAAAAGCCTGGGTTTGATTGATGAAGCAGAAAGGCCAAGCCCTGACCCCCAGGCCCTGGGCAGGCAGATCTGCCTTTGTCTACAATGACACTGGTGCCACGAACACTTTGACATTGCTGAATCAGAATCACAGCAGTTATTCCATGTAATTCCAAATCCTGGCCTGTAGGGTTATGGGAGATGCCAAGGCTCTCACTCAGCTTCCTGCAGTTATAGAAGAATTGGGTCCTAGATGGGCAGGGTCATAAAAGGTTGAGTCATAGAAGAGAAACAGAAATCGTGGGTATGAGAAGGGTCAGTTGAGAGAAGAGTTGAGTCATAGAGGAGTAACTAAGGAGAGCAGTCAGAGAAGGTTTATAGAAGTTTTGGATCATGGAATGTTCATAGCAGAACTGGATCATAGAGGACTGAGTTAGAGGTTGGTGGGAATTGTTGGACTCGATGATCCGGTGGGTCTCTTCCAACCTGGTTATTCTATGATTCTATGAGTTCCTAAAAGGGTCATAGAATATTCAGGCCATAGAAGAGTTGAGTCATAAAAGTGTGAGTTTATTTGGGTTTTAGAAGAGTTTATTCATAGAAGGGTCACATAACAGATAGTTCAGAGAAGGGCTGAGTCACAGAAGAGTCATAGAACAGTCAGGTAACAGAAGAATCTGTTCACAGAATGTTCATGGAAGAGTCAGGTCATGGAAAGTCACATCATAGAACAGTCAGACAAGACTCAGGGATTGTGTCATAGAAGGCTTGAGTCATGGAAGGGCCTGGTCATGTAAGAGATGGGTCACAGAAAAGTAGAGTTATAGATGTGTCAGGTCATAGAGGAATAACAGAAGATTTCAGTCATAGAAGGTTCATAAAAGTGTTGGGTGATGGAAGTCTCAGATCATAGAATTTTCAGGTAATAGGAGTATTGAGGAATAGAAACATGAGAGTTTATTTGGATAATAGAAGGGTTTGGTCATTGAAGGGACATTAAATAGTCAGATCATAAAAGGGTCAGATCATAAAATGGTTGGGTCATAGATTATTCAGTTCAGAGAGGAGTCAGGTCATAGAAGGATCATAGAAGATTGGGTCATAGATTGCTTGATTTGTAGAAGGCTCAGATTCTAGATGAGTTGGATCATAGAGAAGTCATAGAAGAACGGGGTGGTAGAAGAGTTGGTTCATAGAAGACATGGGTCATTGAAGGCTCATGGAAGAGCAGGGGGGTTGTACAAGGGATGTGTCATTGAAGTGTTGGGTCATAGAAGCACTAGGTCGTAGATTGGTGATAGAAATGTTGGGTCATAGAAGTCATAAAAACACAGATAGTGGCTCATTTAAGGGTCAAGTCATACAGGAATCAGGTCATAGAATGGTCAGTTATTAGTAGGTTTGGTTCATAAAACAGTTTGTTCATTAAAGTGTCGGGTTTTAGAAGAGTCGGGTCATAGAAGTGTCAGGTATAGATTATTTGTGTCAGAAAAATAGAAGAGTCAGAGGACAGTCAGGTCATGGAGAGTTTAGAAAGCTCATGTCACTGAAGGATCTGATCATATAAGAGTAGGTCAAAGAAGAGTCAGGTTATAGATGAGCCGTATTGTAGAGCAGTAAAAGCATAGTTCAGTCATAAAAGGCTCATAGAGGTGTCGGGTCACAGAAGTCTCAGGCTATAAAAGATTTAGATGATGAGAAGGATCACAATAGATTTGGATGTTGGTATAGTTGAGTCATAGAAGCATGAGAGTTTAGTCAGGAAAAGGAAGGAACAGGTCATAGAAAGGTCTTAGAAGAGTCAGGTCATAGAAGCGTTGGGTCATAGAAGAGTTGGGTCAACACCTGGTCAGATCATAGAGGAGTTGGGTCATAGAAGGATGGTGAGACACAATGTGCCCAAGGGAAATCCAGTCCACTTCTCTTTCAGATACACAGAAATGGAATCCGTGGAGACAACATCTGGACAAAGCCTTTAGCTCCCCTGCTCATCCACTGGCCATTTCTAAAAAGGACATGTAATGTGGGAGTGGTGCCAGTAGTCAGGGAGTTCCCCCAATCTCCATGGCCTTGTGAAGATGGTGGAGAGTCACCTCATGTGGCATTGTCCTTCTCACTCAGTTCACTGGGATGCTGCCCCTCCTGTCCCACAGACTGGAAGGGATTGGCTTTGCTGAAGTGATTCCTGATTTGATCCCAGTCACCACTGGTTGATCACCTCCAGAGTCCTACCCTGAGTCACAGAGGCCTGGGAGACCTTGCTGGGGAAGACAGAGGCAAAGAGGACACAGGGAATCTCAGATTTGTCTACACCTGCTCTTCCTAAATTCAGCATGGCCCGCACAGTGACCTGTACTTTTCCTGAAAAAAAACACTCATCATTGTGCTCTTGAATGGCCTTTCAAGTTGAAATGGAGTTTTGGTCTGGACCCTCGCTCAGCTTGAAGGATGCTATTTTTGAAGTCCATCTTTCCGGAGGTCTGTGACCTTATCACAGCTCTATCTCCCACAGGAACAGCTCCAGCTCCTCCTGCCTGTGCCCCTGCCTGAGGGCATTGCTGCCCACTGGGGCTGAAGCCCTTCAGCTGTGTCACTAGGCAAGTTCATCCCTGCCATCAGGGAAACTGAGACCAATTGTCCAAGACCCTATTTTTGTGGAAAGGCTTTACTTGAAGCAGAGACACAGGCAGGAGAGAAGAGAGCTCAGTGCCTTTCCAGCCCCAGGTCTAGAGACCCAAGTTGAAATGCCCAAAACCACTCAATGGAACAGCTTCTCTCAGCTTGGAGAAATGAGAAAATTCCCTGTCACCTTCCTGGGGTCCTGCCTAATGTTGGGACAAGAAAAGTGATTCTCATTCCCCATTGTTTTCTAACAGGAGCAATGACACTGCAGGACAGAAATGTCTCTGGCAGATGAAGGAGGGAACATCAGAGATGGATTCAGCCTGTTTCTCAGCAGGTTCCCCTGGAGCCCCAGGGATACCTCAAGGGAGCCCAGAGCGGGCAGAGAAAGCGCTGCCTTGGGCTGCTCCTCTGCTGCTGAGCTGGGCTGGGCTCCTGGCAGGGAGGGAGATCATAATGAGACAGGAGTTCATAGAAGAGCCAGTTCTGGCCAGGAGCAGCTCCTGTGCAAAGCCCAGGAGGGCTGAGGGCACTGCCTGAACGCAACGAGGAGAAGAGAATAGGAGATAGGATACCGAGACTTTATGAGGGAGAAATTCTCACAGCCCTGACCATGGTGAGTCTCTGGCTGTAGCACAATTCTCTCCTAAAGCTGGCCCGTCCTGCCCCCCATCCCTCAGAAAGGGGAATGCTGTATGCATACCTAACTGCCTTTGCCCTGGATTTCTGTAGTCAGACTCTCACTTTGTTCCTCCTTGTTTCTCCCCTTGTCTCTGTTCTTGCCGTTCTCTTATTCTCACTGTCAGGGTCTCTGGGGATGGGAGTTGCAGGTGCCAAGTCACCCACTGACCTGGTGTCTCTGGTTGTTCCTGACATTGTGTTTATGGGAACCTGTGTCCCAGCTTTGCTCTGAGCTTTGAGGCTGTGAGCAGTGCAGGCAGTGTGGCTGGGGAAGGAGCTGAATCTCATCAAATGCCATCCTGAGGACACTTGGGTGTCCTTGAGGTGTCCTTCCAAGCTGTTAGATTCCCTCCAGGATGCAAACCTGTCTGTCCTATTACATCTTTGTGTTTTCTGAAAGCCCTGTGGAGACGCTATGGCAGAGAAAATGCTGTTGGGTTTTTGAAATTAGCTGTGTGTGTCCTGGGCTGAAAATGGGTGCTGACACCTTGGGAAAGGGTGAGATATTGAGCGGTGTGAGGTGGATCCCTCTGCTCTCAGCAGGGCCTGGTGACTTTTCAGGGTAACATGGGAGTGTGATCCCTCTCCCTCTCAGAAAGGTACAAGCCCAGGCAGCTGGGAACAAGAGCGAGGGACAGAGCAGCTCCCCTCCCTCTGCACTGAGCTGCAGGTAAACCTCTCGCCTTGCGGGAATTGATTTCTTGTCCTTGAGTGCAAAAGAAAGTCTGAGGGTTTCTAACATCACCCTCTCAAAACACGCTGGACACTTTGGCTTCTTAGCACCGGGAGTGGAGATGCTGAGAAGCCCATTTGCAGGAGGAGCAGTTTTAACTGTAAAATTCGAACACTATGTCTGCTCAAACCATCCCCATGACCCCCCTGCAGAGCAGGACTGACCCCTATCGCCCACAGGCAGAGGTCCTGCTCCACCCGGCACATTCAGCTGGCACTAAGCAAGGCTCCAGGCACGGAGCTAAATGCTGATCTCCTTGGAAAGGAAAAGCAGTGGAGAGTGTGCATTGTGAGAAATGATGTTGCTAAAAGACATCTCCCTTCACTTGTCTCTGTCTTTATGTTTAGTGCTTCCCATCAAGAGGCAGCAGATGTCCAACAGCAGCTCTGTCACCCAGTTCCTCCTCCTGGCATTCGCAGACACCCAGGAGCTGCAGCTCCTGCACTTCGGGCTCTTCCTGGGCATCTACCTGGCTGCCTTCCTGGGCAACGGCCTCATCATCACCACCATCATCTGTGACCACCACCTCCACACCCCCATGTACTTCTTCCTCTTAAATCTCTCTGTTCTTGACCTGGGCTCTGTCTCCACCACCCTTCCCAAATCCATGGCAAATTCCCTTTGGCACACCAGGAGCATCTCCTACTCAGGATGTGTTGCTCAGGTCTTTATGTTTCTCTTTTTCATTTCAGCAGAGCATTCTCTTCTCACAGTCATGTCCTACGACCGCTACGTTGCCATCTGCAAATCCCTGCACTACGGGACCATCCTGGGCAGCAGAGCTTGTGTCCACATGGCAGCAGCTGCCTGGGGCGCTGGGTTTCTCACTTCTCTGCTGCACACGGCCAATACATTTTCCCTGCCCCTCTGCCAGGGCAAAGCTGTGGAACAGTTCTTCTGTGAAATTCCCCAGATCCTCAAGCTCTCCTGCTCACAAACCTACCTCAGGGAAGCTAGGCTTGTTGCGTTTACTGTTTGTTTGTATTTTGGGTGTTTTATTTTCATTGTTGTTTCCTATGTGCAGATCTTCAGGGCTGTGCTGAGGATCCCCTATGAGCAGGAACGGCACAAAGCCTTTTCTACCTGCCTCCCTCACTTGGCTGTGGTCTCCCTCTTTATCAGCACTGGCATGATTGCCTATCTGAAGCCCCTCTCCCTCTCTTCTCCAACTCTGAACCTTGTAGTCTCATTTCTGTACTCAGTGGTGCCTCCAGCACTGAACCCCCTCATCTACAGCTTCAGGAACCAGCAGCTCAAGGATGCCATGTGGAAACTGATAACTCGTTGCTCTTCATAAGCAATAAATTTCTCATCTTCTTCTGCATAGCAATTTTAAATGCAACTCACTGCGTGTCCAACCCATCATCTGTATTTATTGCCTGTTTTGGTGGTTCTTGTTGAACCCCTTGAGCTCCATGTAGAGCACCAGGAAGCACTGTCATGGTTTAACTCCAGTAACAGCTCAGTTGCACACAGCCACTCACCCTTCCCCCCATGGTGTGATGGGGAGAGGATTGGAAGGGAAAAGTGAGAAAACACATGAGTTGAGACGGAAATATTTTAATTGCTAAAGCAAAATTGTGCTTGCAAGAAAAGCAAATCAAGGGATCTGCTCACTATGTCCAGTCAACAAGAAGGTGTTCAGCCATCTCCAGGATTGCAGGGCTCCATAACAGTAGGGGTTTCTTAGAAAGACAAAAGCCATCAGTTTGAATGTCTTCAATCCCTTCTTTTTAATTCAACATTAATTGCAGAGTGTGACATCCTATGTTACAGAAAGTCCCTTTGGTCAGTTAGGGTCAGCTGTTCCTGCAGTGTCACCTCCTAGTTTCTTTTGCACCCTGAGTCTACTCCCTGGTGTAGCCGTGTGAGGAGTAGAAAAGACCTTGATGCTGTGTAATCCCTGCTAAGCAATAAAGAAAACTTCCCTGGGTTATCAACAGCACAAATCCAAACTTCACCCCGACTCTGGCCATGATGAACAGTGTTGACGCTACCCAAACCAGCACAATAAGCCAAGTGACTGATCATCCTCGTCACCCACATGGTCACCCATGACACCACAAGCACCATCTCAGGCCAGAATCCTTGTCCAGCCCTGTTCCTCACTCAGCCATGAGGGACATCACAAAGAGTTCTAAGAGCCTGACCCCACTCTCGAGTCCTGTCAGTTAGTCGGCCACTTGTGACATCACAGACCCCTGCACAAGCCAGGTCACTTGTCCCACCCTGACAGCGGCTCAGGCCAAAGTGACACAAGGAGCAGATGCACCAGCCCTGTGTCTGTTCATACTCAAACAGCTTCTCAGCCATAAGATACTTAAAAAGTGCCCCCACAGGCAAGGTGCCTGCTCCTGCCTCTCCACACACTCTGCCACCTCTGGCCACATAAGGGCCATCAAAATTCAGGACATTGCTCTGTGACATAATCAGACACCAGTGACATCACAAGCCCCTGTGGAACACAAAGGACTGGAGGGAACCTGCACGGTGTGGTGGTACCAGAGACATCCCATGTCCCTGTGCAAGGCAGGAACCTGCTCCTAGTCTGAGACCTCCTCAGCCACCAGAGACATCCTGAGGCAGCAGCACAAACCAGGGCTTTGCTCCTGCCCTGCCAGCCCCTTGGGATGCTGAGACATCAAACACATCCTCACAAACAAAGGGGCTGCTCCTCTGCTCAAACCTTCTCAGCACTTCTGGCCTCAGAGGCACCTGCACAGACTGGGGCAGCCTGTGCCCTGCCACCCACCGATCCAGGCATCAGCAAAAGGGAGGGACTGGTCCTGCCCTAGCACATATTTAGGGACCTGTGACTCACAGGCAGCACCACAAGCCAGGGCCCTGCTCCTGCCCTGCCCTCTGATCAGTCAGGGGTGACATCCCAAGCACCAGCACAAGCAAGCTCCCTCCTCCTGGCCTATCAGCTCCTCACCCATCAGTGACAACGTGAGCAGCTGCACAGACCAGGCTCCTCTCCTGCCTCATCACCTACTCAGCCACCTGGGACATCCCAAAATGCTGCAAAGTCACATGCCTGCCCCTGCCTGCCCTACGTGCTGCAGAGCCACCAGTGACATCATAAGGACCTGCATCAGCCAGCTGTCTGTTCATTCCCAGTCAGCTCCTGAGGCACCAGGGGCAGCAGAAGCAGCTGCCCAAGCCAGGGCCCTGCTCCTGCCCTGTCACCTATTAAACCAGCAGCAGCATCACTAGCACCTACAGAAGCCAGAGGCATGTTCCTGCCCTAAAGAGGTTTTGACATGACAAGCCCATGGTGAGCCTGCTGTACCTTATCATGGAGCCATAGAATGGTTTGATTTGGAAGGGACCTCAAAAGCCTTTCAGTTCCAACCCCCTCCCATGGGCAGGGACACCTCCCACTGGATCAGGTCGTTTCAAGCCCCATGCAGCCTTTCTTGGAACATCTCCAGGGATGGGGCAGACTTCTCCTGGCAACCTGGGCCAGTGCCTCACCACCCTCACAGGAAAACATTTCTTCCTTAGATCTCATCACAATCTCCCCTTATTCAGAATAAACCATTCTTCCTTCATCCTACCCCTGAGCTCCCTGATCAAGAACCCCTCCCCAGCATCTCTGGAGCCCCTTTCAGCACTGGAAGTTGCTTTAAGGTCTCCTTGCAGATTTTACTTCTCCAGGTTTAGCAACCCCAACTCTCTAAGCCTGTCCTTATAATCAAGGTGCTCCAGCTCTCTGATCAACTGTGTGACCTGACTCTTCTATGAACCTTCCATGACCAGATTCTTTCATGATCTGATTGTTCTATGACTCTCCTATGACCCAACCCTTCTCTGAACCAACCCTATTGTGATCCTTCTATGATCAAGCCCTTATAAAATGTGAAAAAACTAACATTTCTATGACTTGACTCTTCCATAGCCTGACTATTCTATGACTTGAATCATCTATGACCCAGTTCTGCTATGAGATGTCTATGACCCAACACTTCTATAAACCTTCTATGACTGAACTCCCCTATTACTACTCTATGATCCAACTCTTCTGTCACCTGTGACACAACCCTTTACAACCCCATGGAGCTGTGTGAGAGCCTTGGCATCTCATGTAACTCTAGAGGTCTGTATTTGGAATTGTGTGAAATACCTGCTTTGATTTGGCCATGAAATTCCACTCTGATTTGGCAATACGGGAATGTTCATGACACCAGTGTCATTGGAATTAAAGCCAAATCTGTCTTTCCAGGGCCTGGGGGTTAAGGACTGGCCCTTCTGCTTCACCAAGCAAACCCAGGCTTTTCTCAGTGTCACAGATGCCTGCACAACACCTTTGCCTTCCTGCAATCATGGTCTCCAATTCTGGGCTCTAACAAGTCCCTGGGGAGGCTTTGTCACCAACAGTACTCACTGAGACAAATTAATACTTCCAGGTACTCTGAGTTCTGCTTTTGGCTTCTTGAGAGCTTCACTCTATCTCCACTAAGAAGTTGAGGTTGAAGGACTCATCAGCAAATCCACCCTGGGTCTCATTAAACTCCAGAAAGCCTTAACAAGCACTTTGTCTGCCTGGAGATTTCTTCAGGTCTTCAAGCCTTGCACAGCTCCTTGGAGCCATTTCCCAATGTGGTTAAAGAGGAAGATTTCAAAATGCACCTAAGAAAAATATATTTTTGTTTAAAAGTTGTATTTCTATACCTTTTAAAATCATAGAATGGTTCGAGTTGGAAGGGACTGTAAGCCCATCCAGTTCCAACCCGCTTGCCATGGGCAGAGACACCTCCCACTGGACCAGGTCATCCAAGGTCCCAACCAGCCCGACCTTGATCACCTCTAGAGAGGGGGCATCCACAGCTTCCCTGAGCAACTTTGGACACTGCCTCATCACCTTCTTTGTGAATGATTTCTTCACAATGTATAATCTAAATCTTCCCCTCTCCAATTTAAAGCTGTTACCCCTTGTCCTATCACAACATGACCCTGGAGAAAGAGCCTCCCTGGGTTTCCTGTGAAGAAATTCAGGTACGGGAAGGCCGCTATAAGGTCTTCTCGAAGCCTCGTCTTCTCCAGGATGAGGAATTTCCAGGAGAAAATGAATATTCCTTGGAAAATCTCTTTTGAAAAGGCACAGGATTATTGGAATTTCTTGTGAGGGAGGACAAACAAGCGTCCTGGTGCCCAGGTCCATGTCCTCAGGGCAATCCTCAGCCATCCAGGTCTCTGTCCATGCTGCTCCATGGAAATGGAGCTTTTTGATTCGTGGATTGATCTAACTCTGGTTTAACAGGTAAAAGAAAAAATAATCAAAAAAACCCAGCATAAACCAAACCAAAAGCACTTGTCACTCCCCTCAAGCAGACTAATACCCCACCCGTCTACCACCACCTGTCGCCTTGACTGATAACTGTTTCCATTTCTTTCTTCTTCTGGAACACCTTTTATCACTGAGTGTGGCATCAATGTTATGGGATCTCCCTCTGCTCAGCCGGGGTCAGCTCTCCTGACTGTGTCCCCCTGACAACTTCTTGCCCACCCCCAGCCCCTCACTGGGAGGGGCAGAGGGAGCAACTCTCGATGCTGGGCAAAGGAGACAATCGCTGCCCTCACTCTTCTGGCACCAGGACGATGCCACAGGACCCAGTGGGTCTCACATTTCAAAAGGAAAGTGAAGAAACTGGAGAGGCCCTGGAGGAGATCTGCCAGGTTGGAGTTAGGGGCCAACACCATGAGGTGTGACCTCCCTGCCCCTAGAGGGAGAAGAAGGGCTGGGGAGAGGACAGAGCTTGCGAATGGGTGGAAACCATTCCTTTGGGTCTCAAAGCCTCGTTTTTGGGGTCAAAATCCTCCTGTGTTTTTTTCCAAGCCTCTCTTTTTGAGCTTCAAATACTCATTGTAAGGCCAAAAGCACCATTTCTAAGGCCAAAAGTCTGATATCTTTTATGTCCACAGCATCAGTTTCAGAGACAAAAGCCTCTAAATGGTTTCAAATCTCTTTTTTAGCCCTCAAAGCCTCCATTTCAGGGAACAAAGCCTCATTTTTTTATCAAGTCCATGACTGCGAGGGCTCAAATCCTCATTTTGAGCCTTTTCAGTCCCAATTTCTAGGGCACAAAACCTTAGTGTTTGCTACCACAGCATCATTTTAGGGCCTAAAGCCTGTTACTAGGGCTCAAAGCCTCAGTTTCAGTTTCAAAGCACCATTTGCAGGACCCAAACCCTTCTTTCGAGGCTCCAGACTCTCATGGAATGGATCCAACTCCCTCTTTTACAGATGAACCCTCGAATGGAGCCCCCAAAGACCTGCATTCGGGACCAGAGCTTCATTTCTCGGGGCCACAGAGGGGGGCCTTCCTTGCACTGTCAAAAGACTTATATGTAGCACCTCACCCATTCCTTTACTTGCTGAAGTCTCATGTTTTGGAATGAAATTCTCAATTTTAGGATTCTAACCTGTTTTTTCGGACCCATTGTTTTTTAGCCTCAATTTTAAGGCCCAAAGTTTAATTTTGAATTTCCAACACCTCAGTTTTAGAGGCCAAACCCTTATTTATAGGTTCCAAAAACTCATTTTTATCTTCCAAAACCTCTTTCAAGGAACAAAGCCTCATATTTAGAACTACCCAAAGTTCTGATGGCCCAAATCCTCATTCAGTGCCTCTCAGGGGATGTGACAGGCTGCAGAGGGTGTGAGGGGCAGAGCCCAGCCCTGCAGGTGCAGGAGAGGAGGCCAGTGGGTGCCCCTGGTGGCAGGGACAGACTGGGAAGGTGCCCCAGGGCACTGGTCTCTCCCACTGCCAGTTACAGCACTAGACACTCCCCACAATCGATGGGTGAGCTTTGCTCTCTGGTGACCAGCGATAGGAAATGGAAATAGGCTGAGACTGCATCAGGGGAAGTTCTCATTGGACATTAGGAAATGGTTCTTCACTGAGACGGTGGGCGGTCACTGGAAAATACTCCCCAGAAAACTGGTGATGGCACCAAGCCTTTCAGAGTTCAAGGAACATTTGGATGATGCTCTTGGTCATAAGGTTTGGCTTTAAGTAGTCTAGTGGATGAGACGTGATGGTCCTTATAGATCCCTCCCCACTCATGGTAGTCTATGATTCTATCTGTAAGGTCAAGACTAATCCAAGAATAGAGTTTTCCTCTGTGTAATTTTTTTTATTTATGGGGTAACTGGGGAGATGAGAGGATCCAAGGTCAATTTCTGGATAGATGGCAAATCCAAGACCTGCTCTGGGAGGGATCCAAACCCTTTCTGTGTCATATGGAGATGTATTTTTCACTGACATAGACAACCTGACAGAGAGAGACACATGACGGGGCTGGGGAGGTGAGGGTCAAGGTTGTCCATGTAGTGTTGGACCTCAAGGCCATTGCTTTCCCTGTATGTCCACACCTCCTTAGGAGACACCCGGCATCAATAGCAGTTGGAGAATTGCATTGGCACTTCTTCAAAGTGCTCTCCCTGTACTGCCCCCTTTATCTACACTCTTGGAACCCCCCTAATAACGTGTATGAATGTTCAGGACTGGATGGAAATGATGGGAGTGACACGGCTCTGTCAGTCTTCTCTGACAGCTCCAGTCCCAGGCAAACACCTCAGACACTCTGGGGCCTCTAGAGGTTTGTACTGAGTGCCTATGGTCAGAGCATGCAGCTCGGTCTGAAAACATGAGAACTGCTCTCAATGCCTGAACAGATATTTCAAACTGCTCTACTTCATCAGCTGAAATGATTCCACACTTCCAACAAAACGTCCATGGAACTTCTATGCTGCCAAAATATGAATTTTCAGAACGTGTGTGATTTGTGGGAGAAGCAGCCTTGCCCTTGCCCTGTGCTTGCATTGCCAGCTCTGTCTGGTACACTGTGCATTTCATCTCCCTCACCTTCCAGGGATTTCCACATGCAATTCTCCCAATTCATGTTCTTCCTCTTATTTTAGGTATGTTCAATGATTTCCTTTTCCAAGGACCCCAGAACCTCTCTTATTGCTCTGGCATTTGCATCATGTAAGGATGATGCAGCAGACAGGAACACTCACAATGAGCTTGTCCAAGGGAGCTGAGATGAATCCCTGGGGCAGTGGGGTTTGTTCCTGGGGTCACACACCAAAATGTCAGGATTCTGTAAAGAGTCCACATCTGAGCTGGCCTCGTGGACTCCTTATGCACTCGGGGATGTTCAGAGGCAGAGTCAGAACCTTTTACACGGGGAGATAAAAGTCATAGTCTCTCTCTGACTTCCTGTCGCCACTTCTAGAATTTGGAATGTGTCTCAGCCCTGTGCTGTGTTGCCCTGCTCCTCACTCATCTGAGATGCCCACAGCATGAGGAATGGACACAGGAACCTTGGTTGAAGGAAGCACATCCCAGAACTGCATTCAGGCACTATCTCTCGGGATGTTCTCTCAACATTAACTGACCTTGAGACACTTTCTGTCCCCCAGGCCTTCATGGAAACTCAAGGAAGGGCTGTTTGTGTTCACTTGGGTTGATCTCACCTCATGCACATGATGTATCTCATCTGTACTGTGAGAATATAGACTCTGACCTCCTTATTCCATGTCCTTCCAGGTAGGGACAAAGAAACTCTCTGATCTGGGGTCAGAGGGCAGTGCTGGGAATGGTGGTTTACAGGGGCTAGTCCAGGGTGGTTTCCCTGGGGCAGATTTCCCAGGTGCTCCTATGCACATGGGCACAGACCAGACCCTGCTCTGCTGGTCTTCAAGGTCTCTCACAGGAGGCTGTGCTGTGAAAGGAAACTGCCTCTTTCCTGAACCCACCACCTTGGCTCACTGTTTATTTTAACACTGCTGTTTGCATCCGTGGCTCGTGTTCTTGGGCTCGTGTTCCCTGAGGGAAACCTTGAAAGAAGCCTTAACAATTCAGATGCTGCCGCAAGGAGATCCCCTTGCTTTATGGAAAGACTGTTGTGTCCCACTAGTGCCCACTGCCTGTGTCTGTCTGCGGGCACAGCACTGCCAGGCAGCACAGCTGGGACCAAGCTCAGAGACCTCAGGCCTTACAGCAAGGCAAGGGGTGAGGAGGAGAGTGTGGAATTGGAGAGAGAACAGCTCTGGGAGATCAAGCGCTGGAGCCTGGCAGGGCTGCCATGCTGGGACTCTTTTCCCCATGCACACAGAAACAGTCCCTACAGCTCCTAAAAGGACTGGATGAAGCAGCTCCCCTTTATTTTTTTTTTGAACAGGGAGCTCAGGACCTCAATAACACAGCCACTCAATGAGACGAGACAATCACAGAGTGAATGAGAGAGGATGAGAATATCATTATAATTAAAATACCACCACACCCAAAGAATATAGAAGGCAGGATGGGCATGCAGTGAATTATATTAGATCTGCTGTGCAGAAGCCCGGCAATTTATTGCTTGATGGAACCATCCATTTATCAGTTTCCACATGGCATCCTTGAGATGTCGGTTCCTCAGGCTGTAGATGAGGGGGTTCAGTGCTGGAGGCACCAATGCATACAGAATTGACACAATCAGGTCCAGGGATGGGGAGGATATGGAGGGAGGGTTCAGGTAGGCAAACCCTGCAGTGCTGATAAAGATGGAGACCACGGCCAGGTGAGGGAGGCAGGTGGAGAAGGCTTTGTGCTGTCCCTGCTCAGAGGGGATCCTCAGCACAGCCCTGAAGATCTGCACATAGGACACCACAATGAAAACAAAACAACCAAAAGCTAAAAAGGCACCAAAACCAAGAATCCCAACCTCCCCAAGGTAGGAATCTGAGCAGGAGAGCTTGAGAATCTGAGGGATTTCACAGAAGAACTGTTCCACAGCATTGCCCTTGCAGAGGGGTAGGGAAAATGTATTGGCTGTGTTCAGCAGAGCACAAAGAAACCCAGTGCCTCAGGCAGCTGCTGCCATGTGGACACAAGCTCTGCTGCCCAGGAGGGTCCCGTAGTGCAGGGGTTTGCAGATGGCAACATAGCGGTCATGGGACATGATGGTGAGGAGAAAATACTCTGCTGAAATAAAAAAGAGAAACATAAAGACTTGCACAACACATCCTGAGAAGGAGATAGTCCTGGTGTCCCAGAGGGAATGGACCATGGATTTGGGAACAGTGGTAGAGATGGATCCTATGTCAAGCAGGGCGATGTTGAGGAGGAAAAAATACATGGGGGTGTGGAGGTGGTGGTCACAGGTGATGGTGGTGATGATGAGGCCATTGCTCAGGAGGGCAGCCAGGTGGATGCAAAGGAACAGCCAGAAGTTCAAGAGCTGCAGCTCCCATGTGTCTGTGAATGCCAGGAGGAGGATCTGGGTGATGGAGCTGCTGTTGGACATCTGCTGCCTCTGCCATAAGGAACTGTCACCAGAAGAAAGAACAGTAACAAGTTAGGGGAGAATTTCCTGAGCCAAACCAAAGCCCTTTCTCATTCCCCTCCCCTGCTGCTGACACACTGCCCCTTGTCTCCCAGCCCGTCCTTCAGCTCCATGCCTGGAGCCCTGCTTGGTGACAGCTGAATGTGCCGGGAGGAGAAGGGGCTCTGCCCACTGGCTGCGAGAGTCAGCCCTACTCTGCAGCAGGGGGTCATGGGGACGGTGGGGACAGGGGACACTACTGGGGTTCAGCTTTGTCCTGTGGAACTGCTCCTTTTCTTGTCCACGACTTGCACCTTTCTGAGATGGAGGGATTCACACTCCCATGTTACCCTGAAAAGCCACCAGACCCTGCTGAGATCAGAGGGACCTGCCTCACACCACTGAATGCCTCACCCTACCCTAATGTCTCAGCACCCACTTTCAGCTCAGGACACACACGGCTCATTAGACAAACTCAACAGCATTTTCTCTATCATAATATCTCTGAGATTCTCCATGGGTCTTTCAGGTATTGTAAAGATGTGATAGGACAGGTTTGCATCCTGGAGGGAAGCTCAGAGCTTGGAAGGACACCTCACAAAGAGCCAAGTGATGGCATTTGATTGCTGGAGATTCTGCTCCTTCCCCAGCACCTATAACTGCATTGCCCACAGCATCACAGCTCAGAGCAAAGTCAGGACACAGGTTCCCATAAACAAAACAGCAGGAAAGGAGACACCAGGGCAGTGGGTGACTCTGCAGATGAAACTCCCATCCCCACGGAGCCTGGCAGTGAGAAGAAGAGAACATCATCAAGAAGAGAGTCAGAGGGAGAAAAGGGAGAAAGGAACTGAGGGTCTGGCTGCAAGAGGCCAGGGCAGAGACAGCCAGGCACACAGACAGCATTTCCATTCGCCATCTCTGATCTTCTCCTCCCAGACACCAACCTTGCAGTGCAGCTCAGGGCTCTCAGTGATTTGTTCAAGCATGAGAACCTCTTGTTACCATTCTCCCCCCAAATTCTCCAAGCACAGGAAAATGAAAACACCATCTCAGAAAAGCTCCTTGTCGGTAACATAATCCCTGCCTTGATTTTCCCACAGAATTTTCCCTTCAGAAATATCCTAGGGTGATCTGGAGCTGTGAGCAGCCCTGACCCACACAGGACCCTGTTAGCAGCCGAAGGTCCTCTCCTGCCAGGAAATACACCTTCCCACACCCGAGTGTCTTCCCATAGTGCCATGAGGAGTCCCCCAGGCAGGTGGAAGAGTCCCTGCTCTGTCACCAAGAGCCTGGGGAGCAGGGACCCTGCTCTCAAGGACAGCCGGAAGCATATGAGCTTCAATCTCTGACTTTACAGCCCTTCTGAACTGCCTCACAAGAGCCCCCTCCTCACAGATCCCATCAGCTGGGGCTGTGCCAGCTTTAGGAGATGCTGCCAGGATCTACACCTGCACAGCCCCACACCCACATTACCATGTCCAGGACTGTGAAGATTTCTCCTCCAGTCAGCTCCCAGTCATCCTCCTGAACACCTTTAAACTCTCTCTGTGGTGCTCATCTCTCTGAGGAATGCTGGGATTTTCCTTCTTTCTGCTGGATTTTGCAGAGGAGCTGCTCCTGGTCAGAGCTCACTCTTTGTAGTGCTGCCAGGTTTCCAGGAGCTCCCTCCATCCCAGGAGCTGAGTGCAGCTCAGCAGCAGAGGAGCAGCCCAGGGCATTTTAATGACCCTTCTGGTGATTTTTATGCTGAGTCCATGAACCTCAGCCCTTCTAAGAAGCTGAACAACCTTCTCAATGAATTAATTAATATCAGATTCAGAGTCCAAAGTTTCTTGTTAATGGGTCCCACTGAGGGCACTGCTGAAAAAGCATCTCCAGGCCCCAGTTAGAGCAGAAAACTGGAGGCAGCGATGATATGCTGGGAAAAGCAAGATAACAGTGTCGCTGATGCTACAATCTGGATGTGTTTCATTATGCAAAGGCCCAAGCCCTGTCCCTGTTAACCAAACAGCCAGTCCTGACCCCTAGTACCTGGAAAGGGAGATCTTGTCTCTCACCCATTCCTCAAGGCTCATCCTGAGACAGTGGGATGTGGAGATGGGCAATGCCAAGGGCAGGACTATGGTACGACACCTCCCAGGCTCCTAAGTATTGACAAAGAGGCAATAAGGTCCAGGGGCTGGAAGAATTAGTCATCTCCTCATAGGAATCAGTGTCAGAGACAATAACCAAAGCCATGAAAAGGCTACTCTGTTAGGGAGCTTTCATTTTTCCCACATGAATCTGTCCTCTCCACCACCAACTGTCATACAGTGTTGTATCACCCGTGCCTCTTGCCCTGCAGGCTGCAGCCATCTCCCCAGCTGCCTCACCTTGCTGTCACCTTCCTTTGTTGTTATCTCTCTGTCCTCCCTGGCTCTTCCTTGAGACACAAAGCCCTGGGATGATCCTTCAGGATGACATGTGGCAGCACAGCAGCCCTTGGACTGATATTTCTTTCCTTTGTGTCCAGCTTGGATCTCCCCAGATACACTTTGAGGAACTATTTCTATTATATGGCTTTTTCCGCCATGAAGAAAAGTTCCATCAGCCTTGCAACTGCCCTTCAATCATTCTCAGGAAGCTCCTCCAGTGTCTGCGGTCTCCATATCTCTAATCCCATTTTCTTTACGCCTCCAAATCCCATCTCCGGAGATCTCTGGGCACCCTCCAGAGTGTTTGCAGTTAACTCATAGTAGTCACAGGCCAAGAAAGACAGTGAGACTTCTTACCAAGGCAGAACTGGCAGAACAAGGGACGATGGCTTTAAACTGGAAGAGGGGACATTTAGATTGGATCTAAGGAAAAAATAAGTAAGATGGGGATGGCAAGACACTAGCACAGGTTGCCTAGAGAAGTTGTGGATGCACCAACTCTGCAAGTGTCCAAGATCAGGAACCTTGAGCAACCTGAAAGACGTCCCCATCCATAGCAGAGGATTTGGAAATGGATGATATTTTAGGTCCCTTCCCATCCAAACCATCCTATGATTCCTTGATTCTAATCTACCAACCTATTCTCCACAGGCATGCCAAGACCTGTAGAAATCTCATAGGTGTTTTAATCTGACCTGGTTCCCAGCAGTCCCATAAAAAGAAAGCATTGCTGTTTCTAGGACATGAATTGCCAAGTTTTCAGAGAAAGAATCCAAACCACAGAAGGTGAAATACTGATTCAAAGCAACTTCCAATGTCTCTGTGTGAGAGATTCACCAAGTGGGTCAGCGGAAGAGTCCCAGGATGAGGACGGGTTTTCTGCCTCTGGCTCTGGGACTCATGATGGGAAACCAGGAAGCGGATTGGGGTCTGTGCAAGAGCTGCCAGGGGATGTCCAGGAAAGGACCAAAGGCAGGTAAAGAGTGGGATCAAGGTGGTTTGTGGAGGAACAAGCATGGGAAAACAGAGAGAAAAGGGGATAAAAGAGCTGGTCATAAGGAAAACAGAGGACTGGTTAGGAGACCTGGAACCTAACTGGATGAATCCCATGGGATAACAGCCCTGCAGAGAAGAGGAGTGCAGAGAGCAGTTTGAAGGTCAAAGAGAGCTTCTTCCAGCTCATCATGGTCCGGCTCTATTTGCAGCTGAACACAAGCAGATGTGGATCCCAATTCCCTTCCTGCCCGGGGACAACGGAATGAGAGAAGGGGACTTGTGATTTAGAAACTAAAACATCTTTAATGAAACAACAACAATAATAACAAGGAATATCTTTTTAATAAGGAAATTGTAAATATATACAAATATGTGATTGCCCCACCTGGGTGACTCCATCACCACGGATGCTTCAGAGCAGGCATGGAGGGAAGGTCCTGGGCTGGACTCAGCAGCAGGAGAGAGCTGGACTTGGGAACAAGATTCAGGAGTGTACAGATCCAGGATAATGACATGTGGCGTAACAGAATGGCTGGGCCAGTCAAATTCACAATTTGTGAGGTCTGTGGTGATTGTGAAATCAGTGGTCTTTGTGACGCCTGTGACATCTGTGACAATTCAGACATCAGTGACATCTGTGACATCTCTAACTATTGTGACATCTGTGATGTGCAACAACTGTGGCATCAGTGACATCTGTGATGTCTGTGACAATTCTGACATGAGTGACATCTGTGATTTCTGTGACTATTGTGACAGAAGTGACACCTGTGAAGTCTGGAACTATTGTGACATCAATGACATCTCTAACATCTGTGACGATTGTGACATTTGTGACATCTGTGATTTCTGTGACAATTGTGATATCAGTGATGTCTGTGAAATCTGACATCTCTGACATCTGTGATGTCTGACTATTGTGACATTAGTGACATCAGTGACATATGTGAAGTTTTTGGTGTCTGTGAATCAGTGAAATTTGTGACATCTGTGACATCAGTGATGATTGTGACATCTCTGCCATATGTGACGTGTGTTATATCTGTGACTATTATGACATCAGTGACCCAGCCAAGGAGAAGCAGCTGATGAGCTCTTCTATAAACAGCTGGGGTTAATCTCTAGATCGATGCCTCTCGTTCTTGTGGGAGACTCCAACCTTCCTGATATCTGCTGGAAGTACAATTGAGCAGAAAGGAAGCAGTCTAGGAGGCTCCTGGAGTGCATGGAAGACAAGTTCCTAGCACAGCTGGTGAATGAACCGACAAGGGAAGGTGCCCTCCTGGACCTGCTGTTTGTGAACAGAGAAGGCTTGTGGGGGATGTGGCGGGAGGAGGATGCCTAGGACTAAGCGATCATGAGATGACAGGGTTTTCTGTTCTAGGTGAAGTGAAGAGGGTGGTTAGCAGGACAGTAGCATTAAATTTCCAGAGGGCAGACTCTGAACTCTTCAGAAGGCTGGTTAGCAAATTCTCATGGGAGACAGTGCTTAAGGGCAAGGGAGCCCATGAGGGCTGGGAGCTCTTCAGAAAGGAGATCCTAGGAGCACAGGAGAAAGCCATCCCCATGTTGCAAAAAAAAAAATTGCAGGGGAAAAAAACAGCTTGGTTGAACAGGGAGTTCTTGAGTGATATCAAGAAGAAGAGGAATGTTTATGGGCTAGAGGAGCAGAATGAGGATCCCATGATCCAAGAGGAGGTGGTCAGAGCCTTGCTAGCCTGACTAGACACCCACAAGTCTATGGGTCCGGATGAGGTTCACCCGAGGGTATTGAAGGAGCTGGTTGATGTGCTGGCCAAACCCATTTCCATCATCTTCCAACAGTCCTGGTTGCCTGGGGAAGTTCTACTGGACTGGAGGCTGATGTTGTGCCCATCTACAAGAAGGGTCACAGGGAGGATCCAGGGAACTAGAGGCCTGTCAGTCTGACCTCAGTGCCAGGGAAAGTCATGGAACAGGTGATCTTGAGTGCAAACATGAAGGACATGCAAGAGAAGTGGGTGATCAGGCCCAGTCAACAAGGGTTCACAAAAGGCGGGTCTGGCCAAACTAACCTGATCGCCTTCTATGACAAAGTGACTCAGCTGCGGGATGAGGGAAAGGCTGTGGATGGATCTTCCTGAACCTCAGTAAAGCCTTTGACACAGTTTCTCACAGCATTCCGCTACGGAAACTGTCACCTCTGGCCTGGACAGGTGCACACTCTCCTGGGTTGAAAACTAGTTGGCTGGAGGGCCCAGAGAGTGGTGGGAAAAGGAGTTAACTCCAGCTGGAGGCCAGTTCCAAGTGGGGTTCCCCAGGGCTCAGTGTTGGGTCCAGCCTCGTTCAATGTCTTTATCAATGACCTGGATGAAGGCATTGAGAGCATCCTTAGCACGTTTGCAGATGACACTAAGCTGGGTGGATGTGTGGATCTGCTGGAGGGTCAGGAGGCTCCAAAGGGATCTGAACAGGCTGGATCCATGGGCAGAGTCCAATGGCGTGAGGTTTAACAAGGCCAAATGCCGGGTCCTGCACTTAGGGTACAACAACCCTGAGCAGAGGTACAAACTAGGAGAAGCCTGGCTGGAAAGATGCCTGGAGAAGAAGGACCTGGGGGTGTTGGTTGACAGCGGCTGAACATAAGCCAGCAGTGGCCCAGGTGGCCAAGAAGGCCAATGGCATCTTGGCTTGTATCAGAAACAGCGTGACCATCAGGTCTCGGGAGGTTCTTCTCCCTCTGTACGCAGCACTGGTGAGACCATTCCTTGAATCCTGTGTTCAGTTCTGGTCCCCTCACCACAAGAAGGATATTAAGGCTCTGGAGCAAGTCCAGAGAAGAGCAACAAAGGTGCTGAATGGGCTGGAAAACAAATCTTATGAGGAACGGCTGAGAGAGCTGGGGGTGTTTAGCCTGGAGAAGAGGAGGCTGCAAGGAGACCTCATTGCTCTCTCCAACTACCTGAAAGGAGGTTGTGGAGACGAGGGAGCTGGCCTCTTCTCCCAAGTGCCAGGAGACAGGATGAGAGGGAATGGCCTCAAGCTCCACCAGGGGAGATTTAGGCTGGACATCAGGAAAAAATTTTTCACGGAAAGGGTGATTGGGCACGGGAATGGGCTACCCAGGAAGTGGTTGATTCACCTTCCCTGGAGGTGTTTAAGGCACGGGTGGACGAGGTGCTAAGGGACATGGTTTAGTGTTTGATAGGAACGGTTGGTCTCGATGATCTGGTGGGTCTCTTCCTACCTGGTTACTCTATGAATCTTTGGGCACTATAGTGATGTGTGCGGTGCTACAAATGAAACATTTGATCCTGCAAAGGAGGAGAATCTCTTGGTTCATCTATATCCCCGAGGAATGAAGCTCTGATCCCAAATGCAGTGCTCTGGGGGCTCCAATGGAGACTTCACACTGTAAAAGACGGGGTTGGATCCTTTCCATGAGAGTTTGGTGCTTCCAAAGCAGGTTTTGGGTCAAAGCACCTACAAATGGTGCTTTCAAACTGAAACGGAGGCTTTGAGCCCTCACATCAGGTTTTGTGCCCCCAAATAATGCTGTGGTCTTCAACAGGAAGGCTTTACACCCTAAATATTGGTCTTGAGAGGCACAAAATATGGCCTTGAGTGTTCACAATTGTAGGCTTGATCCTAAAATGAGGCTTTTATCCTTGAAAGGGAGGGTTCGGGGGCTAAAAATAAGTTTTTGAACCCATTTGGAGGATTTTGTCTCCAAAACTGAGGCTGTGAACATAGAAAATCTGAATTTGTGCCTTAAAAATGACAACCTGAGCCCAAAATATGTCATTGAAGCTCGAAAAGGGGACTTCGAACTCACAAAGGAGGGTCAATACCCTAAAACGAGGCTTTTGGCCCCAAGATGGAGGTGTCTCCCAGCCCCCTGTGCTGTTGCCTGGCAACAGCTCAGTGCCAGGCTGGGGCTTGAGGGGAGCTGCAGGTGCTGAGGGATGAGGTGGAAGGGGCAGACCCAGGGTCTGGGATTGGGGTTCTGAACAAATAAGGGGGATCTGGCCCCAAAATGGGGCTGGGGGCACTGGCAGGAGATGCTGGGGCTGCACTGGGTTCTGGCCCCTCAGTCACACAAACACAGAATGATTAAGGCTGAAAAGCCCCTGGGCTCCCCCAGCCCAAGCCCAGCCCATGCATGGAACATCCCAAGGCATCAGATATGCTTGGCTTGAACTCCTAGGAGTGGAGAATTCCCTACTACCCTGGAGCCTCTGCTGGGGCTGCACGGCGCTCACACAAAGGCATTTTCCCTCCTGTCCAACCCAGAAGGATCCCACTCCTCTGGACAAGAAAATGGATATTCCAAGGTGTCACAGGAGCTGTGGCCGATAGATAGCTGTGTCCATGGATCCGTCAAATGACTAAATCCTTTCTTTTAATTGTGGCCTCGGTGCCTTGCTGATGTCTAAACTCTCTCTGTGGATGCTGACATGGACTCAGCAGCCTGCTCGGACCTCAGAGCTGGCCCTGCTTTGAACAGGCATTAGAACAGAGGTCACCTGAGCTCTCTTGTTCCCTAAAATTACCTATGAGCAAAAGATGTAGAGACCCACTTAGCAGGTTGTCCCTAGCCTCCCCAGCAGGCCAAAGTGTGCCCTCAGCCCTCATGCTGTGGCCCCTAACTCCATCCTGCCAGACCTCCTCCAGGGCCTCTCCAGTTTCTTCACTTTTCTTTTGAAATGTGAGACTCACTGGGTCCTGTGGAATCATCCTGGTGCCAGAAGAGTGAGGGCAGCGATTGTCTCCTTTGCCCAGCATCAAGAGTTGCTCCCTCTGCCCCTCCCAGTGAGGTGCTGGGGTTGGGCAAGAAGTTGTCAGAGGAACCAGTTAGGAGAGCTGACCCCGGCTGAGCAGAGGGAGATCCCATAACATAGAAGCCACGCTCAGCGATAAAGAATGTGGCTGAAGAAGTGGAGATTTTTATCATTCCAGGTGATGGGTGGTGGCAGACTGGTGGGGTGTCAGTCTGCTTGAAGGAGGTGGCAAGGGATGGATGGCACTAAAATTGGTTTTAGTTTTAGATTATGCTGATTTTTATCGTGTTTCTTTTACCTATTCAACTACTTATAGTTAGGCCCAAAAGTCAAAAAATGTTTCCATGGTGTAGCACTGGAAGAGCCCGGGCTGGCTGAGGATTGCCCTGAGGAGATTGACCCAGACACCAGGACACCTGCTTGTCCTCATTCACAAGAGACCTCCACCAATCCCAAGCCCTTTCAAAAGGGATTTTCCAAAGAAATATTGATCTTCTCATGGAATTTCCTCAGCCTGGACAGGAGAAGGATTCAGGGAGACCCTATGGCATCCGTCCCATACATGACATGGGTCATCAAGAAGGCTGGAGAGGGCATATTACAAGGGAATGGAGGGATAGGAATAAGGGGAATAGATTTAAATTGGATAGGGGGAAGATTTAGATTAGACATTAGGAAGAAATTCTTCATTAAGAAGGGGGTAGGGCTGTTTCCCGGGTTGCCCAGGGAAGCTGTGGCCGCCCTCTTCCTGGAGATGTTCAAGGCCAGCTTGGATGGGACCATGAGAAGCCTGGTCCAATGGGAGGTGTCCCTCCCCATGGCAAGGGGGGTGGAACTGGATGGGCTTTAAGGTACCTTCCAACACAAAAAATTCTATGATTCTCAAAAGTTTAGAAATATAAACCTTAAACTAAAACATATTTTTCTTAGGTGCATTTTCACAGAATCACAGAATCACAGAATAACCGGGTTGGAAGAGACCCACTGGATCGTCGAGTCCAACCACTCCCACCAATCCCTAAATCATGTCCCTAAGTACCTCATCCACCCTAACCTTAAACAACTGCAGGGACGGTGACTCAACCACCTCCCTGGGCAGACCGTTCCAATGCCTAACCACACTCTCCGTGAAGAATTTTTTCCTAATCTCAAGCCTAAATCTCCCCTGACGGAGCTTGAGGCCATTCCCTCTCATCTTGTCCCCTGTCGCTTGGGAGAAGAAGCCAGCACCCTCCTCTACACAAACCTCCCTTCAGGTAGTTGTAGAGAGTAATAAGGTCTCCCCTCAGACTCCTCTTCTCCAGGCTAAACAACCCCAGCTCTCCCAGTCACTCCTCATAAGATTTCTTCTCCAGCCCCTTCACCAGCTTTGTTGCTTTACTCTGGACTCGCTCCAGAGCCACAACAACCCTCTTGTGGTGAGGGGACCAGAACTGAACACAGTACTCAAGGTGCGGTCTCACCAGTGCCGAGTACAGGAGGAGAATAACCTCCCTGGACCTGCTGGTCACGCGTTTCTGATCCAAGCCAAGATGCAATTGGCCTTTTTGGCCACCTGGGAACACTGCTGGCTCATGTTCAGTCGCTGTCAACCAGCACCCCCAGGTCCTTCTCCTCCTGGCAAATTTCCAGCCAGGCTTCTCCTAGTTTGTACCTCTGGTTAGGGTTGTTGAGCCCCAAGTGCAGGACCCAACATTTGGCCTTGTTAAACCTCATGCCGCTGGTCTCTGCCCAGCAGTCCAGCCTGTTCAGGTCCCTTTGCAGAGCCTCCCGACCCTCCAGCAGATCCACACTTCCTTCCAGCTTGGTGTCATCTGCAAACATGCTAAGGGAGGACTCAATGTCTTCATCCAGGTCGTTGATAAAGACATTAAACAGGGCTGGACCCAGGACTGAGCCCTGGGGAACTCCACTTTTAACTGGCATCCAGCTGGATTTAACTCCATTTACCACCACCCTCTGGGCCCGGTCATTCAACCAGTTTTTCACCCAGGAGAGTGTGCACCCGTCCAGGCCAGAGGCTGACAGTTTCCGAAGCAGAATGCTGTGAGAAACTGTATCAAAGGCTTTACTGAAGTCCAGGAAGACCACATCCACAGCCTTGCCCTCGTCCAAGAGTTTAGTCACTTGGTCATAGAAGGTGATCAGATTACTCTGGCAACACCTGCCTTTCATGAACCCGTGTTGACTGGGCCTGATCACCCGGTTCTCTCGCAAGTGCTTCATGATAGCACTCAAGATCACCCGCCCCATGACTTGCCGCAGTACCGAGGTCAGACTGACAGGCCTGTAGTTCCCCGGATCCTCCCTGCGCCCCTTCTTATAGATGGGCACGACATCAGCCTCCAGTCCAGCGGAACCTCCCCAGTCATCCAGGACTGCTGGAAGATGATGGAAAGGGGTTTGGCCAGGACATTCACCAGTTCCCTCAAAACTCTTGGGTGGACTCCATCCGGCCCCATAGACTTGTGGGCATCTAGCATGGCAAGCAAGTCTCTAACCACTTCCTCTTGGACCTTGGGAATCTCATAGTTCTCATCCAACCCTTGGGGTTGTGCACAGAGGGAACAATTTTCCTTACTGTTAAAGACTGAGGCATTTTGAAATCTTCCTCGTTAAGCACATTGGAAAATGACTCCAAGGAGCTGTGCAAGTCTTCTTAAGAAAAGAACAGGAAGAGAACAGCTCATTAAGCCCTTCTGTAATTTAATTAGACCCAGGGTGGGTTTGCTGCTAACTCATTGAAGGATCCCTGCTGAGAGGAGATTGAAGAAACATATCCAGAAATCTAAAGAAAAACTCAAAATTCCTTGAGGCTTAACTGGTCTCAGTGGGGATTGTTAGTGACAAAGCCTCCCCAGGGACTTGTTAGAGCAGAGAATTAGAGGCCATGACTGCAGGAATGCAAAGGCGCTGTGCAGGCAGCTGTGATGCTGAGAAAAGCCTGGGTTTGACTGATGAAGCAGGAAGGCCAAGCCCTGACCCCCAGGCCCTGGGCAGGCAGATCTGGCTTTGGCTACAATGGCACTGGTGCCATGAACACTGTGACATTGCTGAATCAGAATCACAGCAGTTATTCCATGTAATTCCAAATCCTGGCCTGTAGGGTTATGGGAGATGCCAAGGATCTCACTCAGCTTCCTGCAGTTATAGAAGAATTGGGTCCTAGATGGGCAGGGTCATAAAAGGTTGAGTCATAGAAGAGAAACAGAAATCGTGGGTATGAGAAGGGTCAGCTGAGAGAAGAGTTGAGTCATAGAGAAGTAACTAAGGAGAGCATTCATAGAAGGTTTATAGAAGTTTTGGATCATAGAATGTTCATAGAAGAACTGGATCATCTATGATTGAGTTCATAAAAGGGTCATAAAATATTCAGGTAATAGAAGAGTTAAATCATAGAAGAGTGAGTTTATTTGGGTTTTAGAAGGGTTTATTCATAGAAGGGTCACAAAACGGTTGGTTCAGAGACGGTTTGAATAATAGAAGAGATATAGAACAGTCAGGTAAAGGAGGAATCATTTCACAGAAGGTTCATGGTAGAGTCAGGTCATGGAAAGTCGCATCATAGTACAGTCAGACAAAAGTCAGGTCATGGAATGAAGTGTTGTGTCATAGAAGGCTTGAGTCATGGAAGGGCCTGGTCATGTAAGAGATGGGTCACTGTTGAGTTGAGTTATAGATGTGTCAGGTCATAGAGGAATAACAGAAGATTTCAGTCATAGAAGGTTCATAAAAGGGTCGGGTGATGGAAGTCTCAGATCATAGCGTTTTCAGGTTATAGGAATATTGAGAAATAGAAGCATGAGAGTTTATTTGGATAATAGAAGGATTTGGTCATTGAAAGGACATTAAAGAGTCAGGTCATAGAAGGGTCAGGTCATAAAATGGTTGGGTCATAGATTATTCAATTAAGAGAGGGGTCAGGTCATAGAAGGATCTGAGAAGAATTGGGTCATAGAAGGGTTTGCTCATAGAAGGCTCAGACTCTAGATGAGTCAGATCATAGAGAAGTCACAGAAGAATGGGGTGGTAGAAGAGTTGGTTCATAAAAGACATGGATCATAGAAGGCTCATTGAAGAGTTGGGTTGTACAAGGGTTTATTTAGCCTGGAGAAGAGGAGGCTGAAGGGAGATCTCATTGCTCTCTACAACTATCTAAAAGGAAATTGTGGAGAGGAGGGTGCTGGCCTCTTCTCCCAAGTGACAGGGGACAGGACAAGTGGGAATGGCCTCAAGTTCTGCCAGGAGAGTTTTAGGTTGAACATTAAGAAAAAAATAATTCCTGGATAGGGTCATTGGGCACTGGTAGAGGCTGCCCAGAGAGGGGGTTGAGTCACCTTCCCTGGAGGTATTTAAGGCACAGGTGGACGAGGTGCTGAGGGACATGGTTTAGTATTTGATAGGAATGGTTAGACTTGATGATCTGGTGGGTCTTTTCTATCCTGGTGATTCTATGATTCTATGATTCATTGGATTCTTGGGTCATAGAAGCACTAGGTCATAGAGGGGTCATGGAATTGTTGGGTCATAGAAGTCATCAAAACACAGCTGGTGGCTCATAGAAGAATCAGGTTGTACAGGAGTCAGATCACAGAAGGGTCAGTTAACAGTAGGTTTGGTTCATAGAAAAGTTGGGTGAAAGAAGGGTTGGATTTTACAAGAGTCAAGTCATAGAAACGTCAGGACATAAATGATTTGTGTCACAGAGGAGTCATAGAATACTTGGTTCATAAAAAGTCATATCACAACATAAAAGAGAATACTCCAGTCATAGAAGGTCATAGAAGGCTCAAGTCACAAAAGGGTCAGATTATACAAGAGAGGGGTCAAGAAGAGTCAGTTAACAGATGAGTCAGATCATAGAGGAGTAAGAGAAGGATTCAGTCATAAAAGGTTCATAGTGGTGTTGTGTCACAGAAGTCTCAGGCCATAAAAGATTTGAGTCATGGAAGAGTCGAGTCATTGAAGAATGAGAATTTAGTCAGGAAAAAAAAAGACTGGGTTACAGAAAGGTCTTAGTAGAGTTAGGTCACAGAAGTGTTGGGTCATAGAAGAGTTGGGCCAAAAATAATTCAGGTCATAGAGGAGTTTGGTAACAGAAGGATGATGAGATACATTCTGCCCAAGGGAAATCCAGTTCCCTTCTCCTTCAGACATCCAGAAATAGAATCGAAGAGGTAAACATCTGGGAAAATGCCTTTAGCTCCCCTGCTCATCCATTGGCCATTTCTGAAAAGGGCAGGAGATGTGGGAGTGATGCCAGTGGTCAGGGTGTTTCCTTGGTCTCCATGACCTTGTGAAGATGATGGAGAGTGGCCTCACTCTGACATCGCCCTGCTCACTCAGCTCCCTGGGACACTGCCCCTCCTGTCCCACAGACTGGGAAGGATTTTGTTTGCTCAAGGGATCCCTGACTTGATCCCCACTCCTGGCTTGCCCATCTCCTCCAGAGTCCTGCCCGGAGTCACAGAGGCCTGGGAGACCTTGATGGAGAAGACAGGGACAAAGAGGACACAGGGAGGCTCAGATCTGTCTACACCTGTTTACTCTGATACCCAGTAGGACCCACACAGGGTCTTTGTTTCTTCTTTAACTGTTTCTGAAGGGCCAAACACTCATCATGAGGCCCTTGAATGGCCTTTCGAGTTCAGACCTAATCCCAGTCTGGACCCTTGCGAATCATGGAGGATGTGGTCCTTGAAGACCATCTACCCTGATCTCTGTGACCCAGCTCTGTCTCCCGCAGGAATGGCTCCAGCTCCTGCTGCCTGTGCCCCTGGCTGAGGGCATTGCTGCCCATTGGGGCTGAAGCCCTGCAGCTGTGGCACCAGACAACCTCATCCCTGCCAGGAGGAAACCAAGTGTTCAAGACCCCGTGTGTTGAAAGACTTTACTTTGAACAGAGACATGTCAAGGACAGAAGAGAGTTGAGTGTCTTTCTAGTCCCAGGTCTAAAGCGCTAGCATGAATTACCTAAATTCTGCCAGTGGAAAATATTCTCCAGCTTGGAGAAATGAGATCATTCCCTGTCACCTTCTTGCTGTCCTATCTAATGATGAGACAAATAGATAGTGATTCTCCTGCTGAGCTCTTTTTCTGAGAGGAGCAATGACAGTGCAGGACAGAAGTGTCTCTCCTAGATGAAGAAAGTAAAATCAGGGATGATTTCAGCCTATTTCTCAGCAGGTTTCCCTGGAGCCCTAGGGACACTTTGAGGGAGTCCTGAGGGGGCAGAGAAAGCGCTGCCTTGGGCTGCTCCTCTGCTGCTGAGCTGGGCTGGGCTCCTGGCAGGGAGGGAGCTCATAATGAGACAGGAGTTCATAAAAGAAACAGGTCTGGCCAGGAGCAGCTCCTCTGCAAAGCCCAGTAGGGCTGAGGGCACTGCCTGCAGGCAGCGAGGGGAGAGGAGGGAGCAGAGTGAGGGGAAAGTCAGGGTGGGGTGGGAGGAGAGAGGAGGCTTCATCTGGAGACAAATCCTCACAGCCCTTCTCAAGGTGAGTCTCTGGGTGCAGGACAATGCATATGCAGTTCCTGGAGGGATCTCCTAAAGCCGGCACAGCCACAGCCTGTGGGAGCTGTCAGGAGGGCTCTTGCAATTTCTGCAGTGGAGAGAAAACCAGGGTCAGCGTTCAGCCTACCCGGGGAGCTCCCCATGGTGGGACAGAAGCAGGTCCTGGCAGGAGAGGGTCTTTCTGCTCTCAAAAGGGTGCTGTGTGAGTCAGGGCTGCTCACAGCTCCAAATCAACCTGGGAAATTTCTAAGAGGATATTTCAAGGGAATAATCAAGGCAGGGAGAAGGAACTCTGATGAGTCAGTCTCCTGCACTTGGGGAATTTCAGGGGAGAAAAGAAACAAGAGGCTCTCATGCTTGAACAAATCATTGAGACTCCTCAGCTGTGTCCTGGAGTGGTCAATAGGTCTGATAGGAGCCTCCTAAAATGTATCCAGCTGCTTCTCTTCCCATGGACAGCACCAGCATCACCTCTGCTGGACCCTTCAGGCTCAGTCTGTCCTGTCTTTTTTTTGCTTATAAAAAAGAACCTGTGCCCAGCTTTACCCAGCACACAGGCAGGTTTGTGTAGGGCCAGGGGGATGCCGAGAGGGTCAGATGGGGTCTGTGAGCACTGACAGGGAGAAGACAAGGGACAGGGAAACATCTCCAGTGAGGAAAATCCCCGGGCAGAAGGGATAGGATCAGGCAAATGCAGAAGCCCCTATACGACTGCACCCAAAACAGACCCTCCCTCTTGCCAAGATCCCTTGCCTCCTCTCCCACCGAACAAAGCCTTTGCCCTCAGTGTGGGCTCCAAGACTAAAGCCCCTTGTCTGCAGCCAGAGCTCCAGCACAGCCATGGTGCAGCTCTCTAGTCCATTCACCTCTCTAGAGCACAGGGGCTGAGAGCAATCATGCAGCAAAGTTGATGTTTGGGAGGGGGTGAGCGCAGCTGGGTTAGGGTAACGCTGTCCTGAGTGCTCGGCTGCCTCTGCCCTGGCCTCTCTCAGCTGGACCAGCTTCTTTGCTGGCTTCTCTCTTTGTCTGAGTTCTTTCTGTTGTTCTCTTATTCTTGCTGCCAGGCTCTCTGGGCTTGGCAGTTTCAGCAGCTGAGCCAGGCACTGACCTTCTGATTCCTCCCATGCAGGTGTGTCTGTGGGAATGCAGTGTCCAAGCTTTCATCTCACCCGTGGGACTGTGGGCAGAGCAGTCTGTGTCATTCCCTGAGGAAAGAGCTGACTCTTCCTTACTGAAACACAATCATTAGGATACTCAAATAGTTCCATGAGGTTTTTTTCCAAGCTGTGAGCTTCCTTCCAGAATATAAACATCTATTACCACTTGGTGTAACCTGAGTGACCATGGAGAAGTACAGAAACACTCCAGCTAAGGAAATGCTGTTTGGTTTGTTAAATGAACCGTGTGTGTCCTGGCCTGAGAGAGGGGGCTGAGACCTTAGGAAAGGGAGAGACTTCGAGTGGTATGAGGTGAATCCCTCTGCATAGAAAGGTCTGATGGCTTTTAAGTGTAACACGGGAGTGTGATCCCCCTCCATCTCAGAAAGGTGGAAGCCCAGAGCAGCTGGGGTCAAGAGCCAAGGAGAGAGCATCTCCCCTCCCTCTGCACTGAGCCACAGGCAATGCTCTTGCCTCACAGGACTTGCTTTTCTGTCTGTGAATGCAACAGAAATAGTGAGGGTTTCTGACATCCATGAAGATCTCCAGCTCAGATGGGAGAGAGCTATAAAAAATCCTGCCTTTGAAGCTCTTAGGGAATTGTGGTTTCTTAGCAGTGGGACTGCAGATACATAGGAGCCCTTTTGAATTAGGTTCAGTTTTAACTGGAAAATTAGAACACCAAGACTGTCCCCACTGTCCCCATGACCCCCTGCTGCAGAGCAGGGCTGACTCCTCCCAGCCAGAGGGCAGAGGCCCTGCTCCTCAAGGCACATTCAGCGAGCATCCAGCAGGGCTCCAGGCACGGAGCTGGATGACAGTCTCATAGAAATGAATAAGCAATGGGGAGTGTGCAGTGTGGAAATGGTTTTGATCGTGTTCAGATACATGTCCCCTAACTTCTTACTGTCCTTTCCTCCTGTGACAGTGCCCCTTGCCTAGAGACAGCAGATGTCCAACAGCAGCTCCATCACCCAGTTCCTCCTCCTGGCATTCACAGACACACGGGAGCTGAAGCTCTTGACCTTCTGGATCTTCCTCAACATCTACCTTGCTGCCCTCCTGGGCAACAGTCTAATCATAATTACCATCACCTGTGACCACCACCTCCACACCCCCATGTACTTCTTCCTCATCAATCTCTCCCTCCTAGACCTGGGTTCCATCTCTACCACTGTCCCCAAATCCATGGCCAATTCCCTCTGGGACACCAGGGACATCTCCTTCACAGGTTGTGCTGCACAATTGTTTCTGTTTGTCTTTTTCATTACAACAGAGTTTTGTATTCTCACCATCATGTCCTACGACCGCTATGTTGCCATCTGCAAACCCCTGACCCTCCTGGGCAGCAGAGCTTGTGTCCACATGGCAGCAGCTGCCTGGGGCGCTGGGTTACTCCATGCTCTGCTGCACACATCCAGTACATTTTCCCTGCCCCTCTGCCAGGGCAATGATGTGGAACAGTTCTTCTGTGAAATCCCTCAGATCCTCAAGCTCTCCTGCTCAGATTCCTACCTCAAGGAAGTCGGGCTTATTGTGTTTGGTACCTGTTTAGTATTTGGCTGGTTCATTTTCATTGTTGTGTCCTATGTGCAGGTCTTCAGGGCTGTGCTGAGGATCCCCTCTGAGCAGGGACAGCACAAAGCCTTTTCCACGTGCCTCCCTCACCTGGCCGTGGTCTCCCTGTTTATCAGTACTGGCTTTTTTGCCTACCTGAAGCCCCCCTCCATCTTCTCCCCATTCCTGGACATCGTGGTTTCAGTTCTGTACTCAGTGGTGCCTCCAGCACTGAACCCCCTCATCTACAGCTTCAGGAACCGGCAGCTCAAGGATGCAGTGTGGAAACTAATAACTGGATGGTCCTGAAGCAAAGAACTGCTCATCACCTTCTGCATAGCAGTTATCATGCAACTCATTGCTGGCCCAGACCACATCACAGTTTTTTGGTTTTGTTGTTGGTTTTTCAGTTGCAATAATCTTGTCATCGTGTTTTCAATTCACAGTTGTCTTCTCTTCTCTTGCTGATTTGCTGTGTAAATGAGGAGCTCTCCTCTCTGTATGTTTAAAGAAAATAAAGGGATATTCAGTGACTTCTATTTCCGGATTGCATTCCTCCACAGCCTTTTTGGAGCTGCAGGGACAGTTCCTGTGGGCACGGGTGGAGGGGAAGGGTTCCAGGTTTCCAGCAATACCAGGTACTGGCTCTTGATCTCCCAGAGCTGTTCTCTCTCCACTTCCACACCCTCCTCCTCACCTCTTGCCTTGCTGTAAGGCCTGAGGGCTCTGAGCTTGGTCCCAGCCGTGCTGCGTGGCAGTGCTGTGCCCACAGGCAGAGACAGGCCATGGGCACTTGTGGGACACAACAGCCTTTCCATAGAGCAAGGGGATTTCCTCAGGGCAGCACCTCAAGGCTTAGTTAGGGCTTCAAAAGTTTCTTTCAAGAACATGGCCATGAAACATGCTTGCAGATGAAAACAGGAGTGCAGAGATACACAGCGTGGGTGTGCAGGGGTGGGGCAAATAGCACTGGTCTCACACAACCATGTCTCTTCCATGGGTAGAGCAGGGTCTGCTCTGTGTCTGTGTACATTGGACACTCTGGGAAACCTGCCTGAGAGTAATCGTCATGGAGTAGCCCCTCACAAGCACCATTCCCAGCACTGGCCTGTCACCCCAGCTTGGAGACATTCTTTGTCCCCCTCTGGACGGACACAGAGAAAATAGGTCAGAGTCCCTGTTCACACTGTAGAGTTGATATGTGAGTGTGAACATCATGTACATGAGGTGAGATGAACCCAAGCAAACACTAACAGCCCTTCCTTGGGCTCCAACAAAGTCTGTGGGACAGAGAGTGTCCCAAGGTACCTTCTTGTTGAGAGCAACATCCCGAAAGTAAGTGCTTGAATGCAGCACTGGGATGTACTTCCTTTTACTGAGGTCCCTGTGTCCATTCCTCATGACGTGAGACATCTCAGACAAATGCAGAGCAGTGGGATACTCCACAGGTCTGAGGTGCATGAGATTCTCTGGGAGTCTGGAGAAACCCTGTGACTCTTGCATTTCTGTGTAAAAGGGGGAAACTCTGTGAACATCCCTGGGTGCATAAGGAGTCCACGAGGCCACCTCAGACACAGACTCCTGACAGAACCCTGTGTGTGACTCCAGGAACAAACCCCACTGGCCTGGGGAGATTCACTTCAGCTGCCTTGGACAGGCTCAGTGCAAGTGTTCCTGTCTGTGCATCACCTTGCTCCAGGATTATGGATTGTGCTCTCAAAAGTGCCAGAGCAATCAGAGAGGTTCTGGGGTCCTCGGGAAAGGCAGATGTCAAACCCATCTTAAGGAAAAACAGGAACAAGAATTGAGAGAATTACAAGCAGGTCAGCTTACAGCCATCCCTAGGAAGGGAAGGGACTTGTCCTACAGTCTCTTCCAGGCCCTTGAAGGACAAGGAAGGGATTGCTGAACCAAAACAGGGAAGTTAAAGAAGGGCATGTGGTATACATGGAATTTTGCAAGGCCTTAGACATGGTGTCCTCATTGCCAGAGTGGGGCTGTCTGGGCTGAAGAAGTGGACTCTGGGTCAGAAGTTTGCTGAATGACCAGGCCCAAATATCATCAGTGGTACAACGTCCTTCATGCAGCTGGTTCCCAATGACGTCCCTCAGTGACCAGCGCTTGGCCCTGTATGATGTGATGGAGCACACTGTCAGCTGCTTTGTGGGTGATGCAAAGCTGGGTGGAGGCCTCAAAAAACCTCATCTGGTTCACCCTACTCTGAGCATGAGAAAGAGAGAAGAGGATGCTCAGGGCTTTCTTTAGACCCAAGTTATTCTATGATTCAGTGAATATTTCCCTTGGAGAGATTCTGCCTTATTTTTGAAGACAGACTTGGTGGAGGGAGAGTTAAAATTGAAGAGTCAAAGCAGGAGATATAAAATGTGTCAACACAAACACAGCAGTTCCTGTGAAGGATGTTTCTCCACTCCAGTCATTAATAGGAAACATGTTTTATAGATTTGATAAAACAGGTATACATGAAATTGGGAGCAATGATGCACAGTGCAGGCAGCTAAGGGCCACTGAGAGGAAATTCAGGGGAAAAACGATGGAGGGCTCTGGGGCACAAGTAGGGTTTAGATCCATTCCAACACTAAGGAATGAGGAGCAAGAGGTCAAAAAGGATCACTTGATTAATACCTGCCTCTGAACATAGTGTGAGGAGAAATAAACCAGGTTCTTTTAATCACGGACTGGCCAACGCACGCCCAGGCTTCCTTACTAAGGATGGAGCACGCTTGTCTCCAAGAGGTACTACAGTCGTCATTAAAAATCCAGCAGGGCTCACAAATAGAGATTTAAATTAGATGAGAATGGGGAGGGGGACAAAGCCAGGCTAGTCAGGACTCAGCCTGGAAGTGGAACGCCAGTGCCTGAGAGATGCTGTGCTAGCAAGGACCTCCAGTATGTCACTACAGAGAGAGTAGGACGAGTACATCTGAGGATGGAAGGATGAAACCAGCACTGAGGGGTTAGATATTGCAAGGACCAGTCAACTGGGAATGAACACTATTCCCTTTATGAGGGCTGAGGGATCACCAGCCCAGCTGAAGGGCATTTACACCAATGCACGCAGCGTGGGCAATAAGCAGGAGGAGTTGGAAGCTGTCGTAGGGCAAGGAGGCTGCGACGTCTTTGCCATCATGGAAACGTGGTGGGACGACTCATATAACTGGAGTGCAGCTGTGGTGGGGTACAAACTATTGAGGTGGGACAGAAAGGGTACAAGAGGAGGTGGGGTAGCCCTCTATGTTCAAGAGTGCTTTGATAACCTCGATTCTGGTGATGATGGGATTGAGTGCCCACCAGAAGGTAGATATTGTGATGGAGTCTGTTCTAGACCACCCAGCCAAGGAGAAGCAGCTGATGAGCTCTTCTATAAACAACTGGGAGTATGTAGCCATTAAGGCACGGACCTCGTCGATGGGCGCAACAATAAAGATCAACTTTATTTAGAAAATGCAAACCTGATATAGCACCTCTGTATTCAGTAACAGCTATTCCAGTGAATTTCCACCTGTGAGAATCACGCAGTGCAGCGACAGAGTGCAACCCCCTGTTTCCTGCAGATGTGCCCCTCATCTTCATGTTTTCTGCCTAGTGCATTCCTTTCCTATTAACCCACAGGTCTTAATAAAGATTCCAAGGTTGCAACAAGCTAGCGAGCATGAGAACATCGGCCGTTTGCTCCCTGCTGGTGGCTAATATCACAGATCTTGAGTGATATCAAGAAGAAGAGGAATGTTTATGGGCTAGAGGAGCAGAATGAGGCTCCCATAGTCCAAAAGGAGGTGGTCAGAGCCTTGCTAGCCCGACTACACACACACAAGTCTATGGGGCCGGATGGGATTCACCTGAGGGTATTGAAGGGGCTGGCAGATGTGCTGGTCAAACCCCTTTCCATCATCTTCCAACTGTCCTGGAAGACTGGGGAAGTTCCACTGGACTGGAGGCTGATGTGCCCATCTACAAGAAGGGTCGCGGGGAGGATCCAGAGAACTACAGGCCTATCAGTCTGACCTCAGTGCCAGCGACAGTCATGGAACAGGTGATCTTGAGTGTTATCATGAAGCACATGCAAGAGAACTGAGTGATCAGGCCCAGTCAACACGGGTTCACAAAAGGCAGGTCTTGCCAAACTAACCTGATCGCCTTCTATGACAAAGTGACTCGGCTGCTGAACGAGGGAAAGGCCGTGGATGGATCTTCCTGGACCTCAGTAAAGCCTTTGACACAGTTTCTCCCAGCATTCTGCTACGGAAACTGTCACCTCTGGCCTGGACAGGCGCACGCTCTCCGGGATGGAAAACTAGTTGGATGGCCGGGCCCAGAGAGAGGTGGGAAATGGAGTTAAATCCAGCTGGAGGCCAGTTCCAGGTGGTATCCCCAGGGCCCAGTGCTGGGTCCAGCCCTGTTCAATGTCTTTATCAATGACCTGGACGAAGGCATCGAGTGCATCCTTAGCAAGTTTGCAGATGACACTAAGTTGGGTGGAAGTGCGGATCTGCTGGAGTGTTCGGAAGCTCCAAAGGGATCTGAACAGGCTGGAGCCCTGGGCTGAGACCAACGGCATGAGGTTTAACACGGCCAAATGCTAGGGCCTGCACTTGGGACACAACAACCCTGAGCAACTCCAGACTAGGAGAAGTCTGGCTGGAAAGCTGCCAGGAGGAGAAGGACCTGGGGGTGTTGGTTGACAGTGACTGAACATGAGCCAGCAGTGTGCCCTGGTGGCCAAGAAGGCCAATGGCGTCTTGGCTTGTATCAGAAACGGCGTGGCCAGCAGGTCCAGGGAGGTTATTCTCCCTCTGGACTCAGCACTGGTGAGACCGCTCCTCGAATCCTATGTTCAGTTCTGGGCCCCTCACCACAAGAAGGATGTTGAGGCTCTGGAGCGAGTCCAGAGAAGAGCAACACAGCTGGTGAAGGGGTTGGAGAACAGGCCTTATGAGGAGCAGCTGAGAGAGCTGGGAGTATTTAGCCTGGAGAAGAGAAGGCTGAGGGGAGACCTCATTGCTCTCTATAACTACCTGAAGGGAGGTTGTGGAGAGGAGGGAGCTGGGCTCTTCTCCCAAGTGACAAGATGAGAGGGAATGGTCTCAAGCTCCTCCAGGGGAGATTTAGGCTGGACAGTTGGAAAAAAATTTCACAGAAAGGGTCATTGGGCAGTGGCAGAGGCTGCCCAGGGAGGTGGTTGATTCACCTTCCCTTGAGGTGTTTAAGACATGGGTGGATGAGGTGCTAAGGGGCATCGTTTAGTGTTTGATAGGAATGGTTGGAGTCGATGATCTGGTGGGTCTCTTCCAAACTGGTTATTCTATGATTCTATGAATCGTTGGGCACTATAGTGATGTGTGGTGTATATCATATGTGCCGTGCTACAAATGAAACATTTGATCCTGCAAGGGAAGAGAATCTCTTGGTTCATCTATATCCCCGAGGAATGAAGCTCTGGGCCCAAATGCAGTACTTTGGGAGCTCCATTTGAGACTTCAGGCTGTAAAAGACGGGGTTGGAACCTTTCCATGAGAGTCTGGACCTTCCAAAGGAGGTTTTGGGTCCTACAAATAGTGCCTTTAAACTGAAACTGAGGCTTTGAGCCTCACATCAGGTTTTGTGCCCTCAGATGATGCTGTGGTCTTCAACAGGAAGGCTTTACACCCTAAATATTGGTCTTGAGAGGCTCAAAATACGGCCTTGAGCCCTCACAATTTTAGACTTGATTCTAAAATGAGGCTTTTATCCCTGAAAGGGAGGGTTTAGGGGCTAAAAAAAAGTTTTTGAGCCCTCAGGTAACCTGAGCTCTCTTGTTCCCTAAAATTTTCTATGAGCAGAAGATGTAGAGACCCACTTAGCAGGTTGTCCCAAGCCACCTCAGCAGGCCAAAGTGTGCCCTCACCCCTCATGCTGTGGCTCCTAACTCCATCCTGACAGACCTCCTCCAGGGCCTCTACAGTTTCTCCACTTTTCTTTTGAAATGTGAGACTTACTGGGTCCTGAGGCATCATCCTTCTGCCAGAAGAGTGAGGGCAGCGATTATCTCCTTTGCCCAGTGTCAAGACTTGCTCCCTCTGCCCCTTCCAGTGAGGGGCTGGGTGTAGGCAAGAAGTTGTCAGGGGGACACAGTCAGGAGAGCTGACCCCGGCTGAGCAGAGGGAGATCCCTTAACATAGAAGCCACGCTCAGTGATAAAGAATGTGGCGGAAGAAGTGGAGATTTTTATCATTCCAGGTGATGGGTGGTGGCAGACTGGTGGGGTGTCAGTCTGCTTGAAGGAGGTGGCAAGTGATGGATGGCATTAAAATTGGTTTTAGGTTTGGATTATGCTGATTTTTATCATTTCTTTTCTACCTATTAAACTACCTATAGTTCGGCCCAAAAGTGAAAAAACTTTTCCATGGGTAGCTGGCTGAGGATTGCCCTGAGGAGATTGACCCAGACACCAGGACACCTGCTTGTCCTCATTCACAAGAGACCTCCACCAATCCCGAGCCCTTTCAAAAGGGATTTTCCAAAGAAATATTGATCTTCTCATGGAATTTCCTCAGCATGAACAGGAGACCCTATAGCGTTTGTCCCGTATATGATGTGGGTCACCAAGAAGGCTGGGGAGGGACAGTTTACAAGGGAATGAAGGGATGGGAATAAGGGGACTAGATTTAAATTGGAAAGGGGAAGATTTAAATTAGACTTTAGGAAGAAATTCTTCATAAAGAAGGGGGTAGGGCTGTTTCCCAGGTTGCCCAGGGAAGCTGTGGCTGCCCCCTCCCTGGAGATGTTCAAGGCCAGCTTGGATGGGGCCATGAGCAGCCTGGTCCAGTGGGAGGTGTCCCTGCCCATGGCAAGGGGGGTGGAACTGGATGGGCTTTAATGTCCCTTCAAACGCAAACCATTCTATGATTCTGAAAAGTATGGAAATAGAAACCTTAAACTAAAGCATATTTTTCATAACCTCATTTTAAAATCTTCCTCTTTAAACACGTGGGAAATTGCACCAAGGAGCTGTGCAAGTCTTGAAGATCTTTAGAAAACAGTAGGAAGTGAAAGAGCTCGTTAAGTCTATCTGTAATTTAATTAGACCCAGGGTGGTCTAATTGAATAATCACTGATGAGAGTAGGTTGAGGAAACATCTCAAGGAGTCAAAAGAAAAACTCAAAATGCCTTGAGTCTTAACTGGTCTCAGTTGGGATTCTTAGTGACAAAGCCTCCCCAGGGACTCGTTAGAGCTGAGAATTAGAGGCCATGACTGCAGGAATGCAAAGGCGCTGTGCAGGCAGCTGTGATGCTGAGAAAAGCCTGGGTTTGATCGATGAAGCAGAAAGGCCAAGCCCTGACCCCCAGGCCCTGGGCAGGCAGATCTGGCTTTGGCTACAATGACACTGGTGCCATGAACACTTTGACACTGCTGAATCAGAATCACAGCACTTATTCCATGTAATTCCAAATCCTGGCCTGTAGGGTTATGGGAGATGCCAAGGCTCTCACTCAGCTTCCTGCAGTTATAGAAGAATTGAGTCCTAGATGGGCAGGGTCATAAAAGTTTGAGTCATAGAAGAGAAATAGAAATCTTGGGAATGAGAAGGGTCAGCTGAGAGAAGAGTTGAGTCATAGAGGAGTAACTAAGGAGAGCAGTCATAGAAGGTTTCTGGAATTTCGGCTTACGGAATGTTCATAGAAGAGCTGCATCAGAGATGACTGAGCTCATAAAAGGGTCATAGAATATTCAGGGCATAGAAGAGTTGAGTCATAGAAGAGTGAGTTTATTTGGGTTTTAGAAGGGTTTATTCATAGAAGGGTCAGAAAACGGTTGGTTCAGAGAAGGTTTGGGCCAAAGTGTCATAGAACAGTCAGGTAACAGAAGAATCGTTTCACAGAAGGTTCATGGAACGTCACATCATAGAACAGTCAGACATGAGTCAGGTCATGGAGTGAAATGTTGTGTCATAGAAATCTTGAGTCATGGAAGGGCCTGGTCACGTAAGAGCTGGGTCACAGAAGAGTTGAGTTATAGATGTGTCAGGTCATAGAGGAATAACAGAAGATTTCAGTCACAGAAGGTTCATAAAAGTGTCAGGTGATGGAAGTCTCAGATCACAGAACTTTCAGGTAATAGGAGTATTGAGGAATAGAAGCATGAGAGTTTATTTGGACGATAGAAGTGTTTGGTCATTGAAGGGACATTAAAGAGTCAGGTCATAGAAGGGTCAGGTCATAAAATGGTTGGGTCATCGATTATTCAATTCAGAGAGGAGTCAGGTCATAGAAAGATCATAGAAGAATTGGGTCATAGATAGTTTGACTCCTAGAAGGCTCAGATTCTAGATGAGTCAGGTCATAGAGAAGTCACAGAAGAATGGGGTGGTAGAAGAGTTGGTTCGTAGAAGAGATGGTCCATAAAAGGCTCATAGAAGAGGAGGGTTGTACAAGGGTTTGTTTAGCCTGGAGAAGAGGAGGCTGAAGGCTCATTGCTCTCTACAACTATCTAAAAGGAAATTGTGGAGAGGAGGGTGCTGGCCTCTTCTCCCAAGTGACAGGGGACAGGATAAAGTGGGAATGGCCTCAAGCTCCACTAGGAGAGGTTTAGGCTGAATATTAGGAAAAAATAATTCCCGGAAAGGGTCATTGGGCACTGGAACAGGATGCCCAGGGAGGGGGTTGAGTCACCTTCCATGGAGGTATTTAAGGCACAGGTGGATGAGGTGCTGAGGGACATGGTTTAGTGTTTGATAGGAATGGTTGGACTCAATGATCTGGTGGGTCTTTTCTATCCTGGTGATTCTATGATTCTATGATTCATTGGATTGTTTGGTCATAGAAGCACTAGGTCATAGAGGAGTCATGGAATTTTTGGGTCATAGAATTCATAAAACCACAGCTGGTGGCTCATAGAAGAATCAGGTTGTACAGGAGTCAGATCACAGAAGGGTCAGTTAACAGTAGGTTTGGTTCATAGAACAGTCGGGTGGCAGCAGGGTTGGCTTTTAGAGGAGTCAAGTCATAGAAGCGTCAGGACATAAATGATTTGTGTCATAGAGGAGTCATAGAAGACTTGGGTCATAACAAGTCACGTCACAGGAGAAAAGAGAATACTCCAGTCAAAGAAGGTCATAGAAGGCTCAAGTCACAAAAGGATCAGATTATACAAGAGAGGGGTCAAGAAGAGTCAGTTTATAGATGAGTCAGATCATAGAGGTGTAATAGAAAGATTCAGTCATAAAAGGTTCATAGAGATGTTGTGTCACAGAAGTCTCAGGCCATAAAAGATTTGGGTCATGGAAGAGTCGAGTCATAGAACCGTGAGAATTTAGTCAGGAAAAAGAAATATTGAGTCACAGAGAGGTCTTAGTAGAGTTAGGTCACAGAAGGGTTGGGTCATAGAAGAGTTGGGCCAAAAATAATTCAGGTCATAGAGGAGTTTGGTAACAGAAGGATGATGAGACACAATCTGCCCAAGGGAAATCCAGTTCCCTTCTCTTTCAGACATCTAGAAATAGAATTGAAGAGGAAAACATCTGGGGAAATGCCTTTAGCTCCCCTGCTCATCCATTGGTCATTTTTGAAAAGGACAGGCAATGTGGGAGTGATGCCAGTGGTCAGGGTGTTTCCTTGGTCTCCATGACCTTGTGAAGATGATGGAGAGTGACCTCACTCTGACATCACCCTGCTCACTCAGCTCCCTGGGACACTGCCCCTCCTGTCCCACAGACTGGGAAGGATTTTGTTTGCTCAAGGGATCCCTGACTTGATCCCCACTCCTGGCTTGCCCATCTCCTCCAGAGTCCTGCCCAGAGTCACAGAGGCCTGGGAGACCTTGATGGAGAAGACAGGAACAAAGAGGACACAGGGAGTCTCAGATCTGTCTACACCTGTTTACTCCGATACCCAGTAGGACACACACAGGGTCTTTGTTTCTTCTTTAACTGTTCCTGAAGGGCCAAACGCTCATCATGAGGCCCTTGAATGGCCGTTCAAGGTCAGACTGAATCCCAGTCTGGACCCTTGCAAATCATGGAGGATGCTGTCCTTGAAGACCAACGACCCTGAGCTCTGTGACCCAGTTCTGTCTCCCACAGGAACGGCTCCAGGTCCTGCTGCCTGTGCCCCTGGCTGAGGGCATTGCTGCCCATTGGGGCTGAAGCCCTGCAGCTGTGGCACCAGGCAACCTCATCCCTGCCAAGAGGAAACCAAGTGTTCAAGACCCCGTGTGTTGAAAGACTTTACTTGGAACAGAGACATGTCAAGGACAGAAGAGTGTTGAGTGTCTTTCTAGTCCCAGGTCTAAAGCGCTAGCATGAATTACCTAAATTCTGCCAGTGAAAAATATTCTCCAGCTTGGAGAAATGAGATCATTCCCTGTCACCTTCTTGCTGTCCTATCTAATGATGAGACAAATAGATAGTGATTCTCCTGCTGAGCTCTTTTTCTGAGAGGAGCAATGACAGTGCAGGACAGAAGTGTCTCTCCTAGATGAAGAAAGTAACATCAGGGATGACTTCAGCCTGTTTCTCAGTAGGTTCCCCTGGAGCATCAGGGACACCTCGAGGGAGCCCTGAGAGGGTAGAGGAAGCACTGCCTTGGGCTGCTCCTCTGCTGCTGAGCTGGGCTGGGCTCCTGGCAGGGAGGGAGCTCATAATGAGACAGGAGTTCATAAAAGAGCCAGGTCTGTCCAGGAGCAGCTCCTCTGCAAAGCCCAGCAGGGCTGAGGGCACTGCATACAGGCAACGAGGGGAGAGGCAGGGTGGGGCCGGAGGAGAGAGGAGGCTTCATCTGGAGACAAATCCTCACAGCCCTTCTGAAGGTGAGTCTCTGGGTGCAGGAGAATGCAGGTGCAGTTCCTGGAGGGATCTCCTAAAGCCGGCACAGCCACAGCCTGTGGGAGCTGTCAGGAGGGCTCTTGCAATTTCTGCAGTGGAGACAAAACCAGGGTCAGCATTCAGCCTACCCGGGGAGCTCCCCATGGTGGGACAGAAGCAGGTCCTGGCAGGAGAGGGTCTTTCTGCTCTCAAAAGTCTGCTGTGTGAGTCATGGCTGCTCACAGATCCAAATCAACCCAGGAAATTTCTAAGGGGACATTTCAAGGGAATAATCAAAGCAGGGAGAAGGAACTCTGATGAGTCAGTCTCCTGCACTTGGGGAATTTCAGGGGAGAAATGAAACAAGAGGCTCTCATGCTTGAAGAAATCACCGAGACTCCTCAGCTGTGTCCTGGAGTGGTCAATAGGTCTGATAGGAGCCTCCTAAAGTGTCTCCAGCTGCTTCTCTTCCCATGGACAGCACCAGCACCACCTCTGCTGGACTCTTCAGGCTCAGTCTGTCCTGTCCTTTTCTGCTTATAAACAAGAACCTGTGCCCAGCTTTACGCAGCACACAGGCAGGTTTGTGTAGGGCCAGGGGGATGCCGAGAGGGTCAGATGGGGTCTGTGAGCACTGACAGGGAGAAGACATGGGACAGGGAAACTCCTCCAGTGAGGAAAATCCCCAAGCAGCATCGATAGGATCAGGGAATGTGAAGAAATATAATCAGAGATGTTTTGATGGCAAATGCAGAAAACCCTATACGACTGCATCCAACACAGACCCTCCCTCTTGCCAATTTCCCTTGCCTCCCCTCCCACCCAACAAAACCTCTGCCCGCAGTGTGGGCTCCAAGACTAACGCCCCTTGTCTGCAGCCAGAGCTCCAGCACAGCCATGGTGCAGCTCCCTAGTCCATTCTCCTCTCCAGAGCACAGGGGCTGAGAGCAATTGCGCAGCAAAGTTGATGTTTGGGAGGGGGTGAGCGCAGCTGGGTTAGGGTAACGCTGTCCTGAGTGCCCGGCTGCCTCTGCCCTGGCCTTTCTCAGCTGGAGCAGCTTCTTTGCTGGCTTCTCTCTTTGTCTGTGTTCTTTCTGTTGTTCTCTTATTCTTGCTGCCAGGCTCTCTGGGCTTGGCAGTTTCAGCAGCTGAGCCAGGCAATGACCTTCTGATTCCTCCCATGCAGGTGTGTCCGTGGGAATGCAGTGTCCAAGCTTTCATCTCACCCATGGGACTGTGGGCAGAGCAGTCTGTGTCATTCCCTGAGGAAAGAGCTGACTCTTCCTTACTGAAACACCATCATTAGGATACTCAAATAGTTCCATGAGGTTTTTTTCCAAGCTGTGAGCTTCCCTCCAGAATATAAACGTCTATCACAACTTGGTGTAACCTGAGTGAACATGGAGAAGTACAGAAACACTCCAGCTAAGGAAATGCTGTTTGGTTTGTTAAATGAAGCGTGTGTGTCCTGGCCTGAGAGAGGGGGCTGAGACCTTAGGAAAGGGAGAGACATCGAGTGGTATGAGGTGGATCCCTCTGTGCAGAAGGGTCTGGTGGCTTGTAAGGGTAACACAGGAGTGTGATCCCCCTCCATCTCAGAAAGGTGGAAGCCCAGAGCTGCTGGGGTCAAGAGCCAAGGAGAGAGCAGCTCCCCTCCCTCTGCACTGAGCCACAGGCAATGCTCTTGCCTCACAGGACTTGCTTTTCTGTCTGTGAATGCAACAGAAATAGTGAGGGTTTCTGACATACATGAAGATCTCCAGTTCAGAAGGGAGGGAGATATAAAAAACCCTCCTTTTGAAGCTCTTAGGGAATTGTGGTTTCTTAGCACTGGGACTGCAGATAGTTAGGAGCCCTTTTGAATTAAGTGCAGCTTTAACTGGAAAATTAGAGCACTAGGACTGTCCCCAGCATCCCCATGACCTCCTGCTGCAGAGCAGGGCTGACTCCTCCCAGCCAGTGGGCAGAGGCCCTGCTCTTCCCAGCACATTCAGCCAGCACTAAGCAGGGCTCCAGGCACGGAGCTGGATGACAATCTCATAGAAATGAATAAGCAATGGGGAGTGTGCAGTGTGGAAATGGCTTTGATTGTGTTCAGATACATGTCCCCTAACTTCTTACTGTCCTTTCCTCCTGTGACAGTGCCCCACGCCCAAAGGCAGCAGACGTCCAACAGCAGCTCCATCAACCAGTTCCTCCTCCTGGCATTTGCAGACACACGGGAGCTGCAGCTCTTGCACTTCTGGCTCTTCCTGGGCATCTACCTGGCTGCCCTCCTGGGCAACGGCCTCATCATCACCAGCATCGCCTGTGACCATCACCTCCACACCCCCATGTACTTCTTCCTCCTCAATCTCTCCCTTCTCGACCTGGGCTCCATCTCTACCACTGTCCCCAAATCCATGGCCAATTCCATCTGGGACACCAGGGACATCTCCTATGCTGGATGTGCTTCTCAAGTCTTTCTCTTTCTCTTTTTCATTACAACAGAATTTTGTATTCTCACCATCATGTCCTACGACCGCTATGTTGCCATCTGCAAACCCCTGCAGTATGGGACCCTCCTGGGCAGCAGAGCTTGTGTCCACATGGCAGCAGCTGCCTGGGGCACTGGGTTTCTCTTTGCTCTGCTGCACACAACCAATACATTTTCCCTGCCCCTTTGCCAGGGCAATGCTGTGGAACAGTTCTTCTGTGAAATCCCTCAGATCCTAAGGCTCTCCTGCTCAGATTTCTACCTCAGGGAGTTTGGGCTTCTTGGTTTTGGTGCCTGTTTAGTATGTAGCTGTTTTGTTTTCATTGTGGTGTCCTATGTGCAGATCTTCAGGGCTGTGCTGAGGATCCCCTCTGAGCAGGGACAGCACAAAGCCTTTTCCACGTGCATCCCTCACCTGGCCGTGGTCTCCCTTTTTCTCAGTACCAGCTTTTTTGCCTACCTGAAACCTTCCTCTGTGTCCTCTCCGTTCCTGGACATTGTGGTGTCAGTTCTGTACTCAGTGGTGCCTCCAGCACTGAACCCCCTCATCTACAGCTTGAGGAACCGGCAGCTGAAGGATGCATTGTGGAAACTAATAACTGGATGGTTCTCTGAAGCAAAGAACTGCTCATCACCTTCGGCATAGCAGTTATCATGCAACTCAGGGCAGGCCCAGACAACCTTCTCTTTTGTTTTTGTGGTGTTGTTAGTTTTTCAGTTGCGATAATCTTGTCATCCTGTTTTTAATTCACAGTTTTCTTCTCTTGCTGATTTGCTGTGTAAATGAGGAGCTGTCCTCTCTGTATGTTTAAAGAAAATAAAGGGATATTCAATAGCTTTTACTTCCTGCTAACTTTCCTCCAAGGCCTTTTTGGAGCTACAGGGATACTTTCTGTGGGCAGGGGTGGAGGGGAAAGGAGTCCCAACCCAGCAGCACTGCCAGGCCCCAGCACTTGTTCTCCCAGAGCTGTTCTCTCTCCACTTCCACACTCTCCTCCTCACCCCTTGTCTTGCTGTAAGGCCTGAGGGCTCTGAGCTTGGTCCCAGCCGTGCTGCGTGGCAGTGCTGTGCCCGCAGGCAGGGACAGCCAATGGGCACTTGTGGGACACAACAGCCTTTCCATAGAGCAAGGGGATTTCCTCAGGGCAGCACCTCAAGGCTTAGTTAGGGCTTCTAAAGTTTCTTTCAAGAACATGCCCATGAAAGATGCTTGCAATGAAAACAGGAGTGCAGAGATACACAGTGTGGGTGTGCAGGGGTGGGGCAAATAGCACTGGTTTCACACAACCATGTCTCTTCCATGGGTAGAGCAGGGTCTGCTCTGTGTCTGTGCACATTGGACACTCTGGGAAACCTGCCTGAGAGTAATCGTCGTGGAGCAGCCCCTCACAAGCACCATTCCCAGCACTGGCCTGTCACCCCAGCTTGGAGACATTCTTTGTCCTCCCCTGGAAGGAGACAGAGCAAATAGGTCAGAGTCTCTGTTCACACTGTAGAATTGATATGTGAGTGTGAACATCATGTGCATGAGGTGAGATGAACCCAAGCAAACACTAACAGCCCTTCCTTGGGCTCCAACAAAGTCTGTGGGACAGAGAGTGTCCCAAGGTCCCTTCTTGTTGAGAGCAACATCCCTAGAATAAGTGCTTGAATGCAGCACTGGGATGTGCTTCCTTGTACTGAGGTCCCTGTGTCCATTCCTCATGACGTGAGACATCTCAGACAAATGCAGAGCAGTGGGATACTCCACAGGTCTGAGGTGCATGAGATTCTCTGGGAGTCCAGAGTAACCCTGTGACTCTTGCATTTCTGTGTAAAAGGGGGAAACTCTGTGAACATCCCTGGGTGCATAAGGAGTCCACGAGGCCACCTCAGACACAGACTCCTGACAGAACCCTGTGTGTGACTCCAGGAACAAACCCCACTGGCCTGGGGAGATTCACTTCAGCTGCCTTGGATTCACAGGCTCAGTGCAAGTGTTCCTGTCTGTGCATCACCTTGCTCCAGGATTATGGATTGTGCTCTCAAAAGTGCCAGAGCAATCAGAGAGGTTCTGGGGTCCTCGGGAAAGGCAGATGTCAAACCCATCTTAAGGAAAATCAGGAACAAGAATTGAGAGAATTACAGGCAAGTCAGCTTACAGCCATCCCTAGGAAGGGAAGGGACATGTCCTACAGTTGCTTCCAGGCCCTTGAAGGACAAGGAAGGGATTGCTGAACCAAAACAGGGAAGTTAAAGAAGGGCACGTGGTATACATGGAATTTTGCAAGGCTTTAGGCATGGTGTCCTCAGAGCCAGAGTGGGGCTGTCTGGGCTGAAGAAGTGGACTCTGGGTGAGAAGTTGGCTGAACAACCAAGCCCGAATATCATCAGTGGTACAAAGTCATTCATGCAGCTGGTTCCTAATGACATCCCTCAGTGACCAGTGCTTGGCCCTGTATGATGTGATAGAGCACACTGTCAGCTGCTTTGTGGGTGATGTAAAGCTGGGTGGAGGCCTTGAACAACCTCATCTGGTTCACCCTACTCTGAGCATGAGAAAGAGAGAAGAGGCTGCTCAGGACTTTCTTCAGACCCGAGTTATTCTATGATTCAGTGAATATTTCCCCTGGAGAGATTCCGCCTTGATTTTTGAAGACAGACTTGGTGGAGGGAGAATTATAATTAGTCAAATCTGGCGATATAAAATGTGTCAACACAAACACAGCAGTTCCTGTGAAGGTTGTTTCTCCACTCCAGTCATTAATAGGAAACATGTTTTATAGGTTTGATAAAACAAGCATACATGAAATTGGGAGCAATGATGCAGAGTGCAGGCAGCTAAGGGCCACTGAGAGGAACTTCAGGGGAAAACGATGATGGGCTCTGTGGCGCAAGTAGGGTTTAGATCCATTCCAACATGAAGGAATGAGGAGCAAGAGGTCAAAAAGGAACACTTGATTAATACCTGCCTCCGAACATGGTGTGAGGAGAAATAAACCTGGTTCTTTGATCACGGACTGGCCCACACACCCCCAGGGCTTCCTTACTAAAGATGGAGCACGCTGGGCTCCAAGGGGTACTACAATCGTCATTAAAAATCTAGCAGGGCTCATAAATAGAGCTTTAAACTAGATGAGAAGAGGGAGGGGGACAAAGCCAGGCTAGTCAGGACTGAGCCTGGAAGTGGAACTCCAGTGCCTGAGAGATGCTGTGCTGCTGGAGGAAAATTCTAATTTAAAATTTCTAATGTTCTATTCATCACTCTCTAGTCTTATTCATTGCATCAAAGAATAAAAAGTAGCTACCAAAGATTTAAAATATCTCAAATTCTAAACAATTACCCAAAACCTATTTCCATTACCAAACTCTACTATGTATTTCCATTATTGGTTAATGATTATTCAAAATATTGAGAAAGATTGTAGATGGACTATATGGTAACATTTAACCCTTTGGTAACAGAATAAATTTGGTTTCTATAATGTGTAGAAGACTTTTACTGCATCCTAGTGATTTCCATGTAGGGATAGGGTTCGGGTCATTAGGGTTACAGTTAAGATTAGGGATAGAGACATTAGGGCTAGCATTATGGTTAGGGTTAGCGGAATTAGTGTAAGGGTTACGGTTAGGGTTAGGGTTAGTGATGTTAGGGTTAGGGTTAGTGATGTTAGGGTTAGTGTTAGTGATGTTAGCGTTAGGGTTAGCGACATTAGGGTTAGCGACATTAGGGTTAGGGTTAGGTTTTGAATTCCAAAGCCCAGACTAATTCCAATGCCCATTCCGTTCCCACACTCCGCCTATTCCCAAGCCCTGCCCATTCCCAAGCCCCACCCTTTCCCATGCTCTGCCCGCTCCTAAGCCCTTCCTCTTCCCATGCCCCACTAATTCCCACATTCCAACTATATCCAACACCTCACACATTTCCATTTGTCACCCCTTCACAAGTTCTGCTTATTTCCCAGGCCCAACCCCTTCCCATGCTCTGCCTCTTCCCCTGCTCGATCCTTTGCTCTGCCCATTGCCATGATTCTCATATTCCTGCGCCCTGCCTGTTAGAATCATAGAATCATAGAATAACCAGGTTGGAAGAGACTCTCCGGATCATTGAGTCCAACCATTCCCATCAAACACTAAACCATGTCCCTCAGCACCTCGTCCACCTGTCCCTTAAACACCTCCAGGGAAGGTGGCTCAACCCCCTCTCTGGGCAGCCTCTGCCAGTGCCTAATGACCCATCCTGTGCCCCCAAATTCACCTTTTCTGTTCCAGAACCCACACCTTGCACCCCAAATCCACATATTTTGCCCCCAAATAATCTTTTCTGCCTCAAAATCAACTTTTCTGCCCCCAAATTCAAAGTTTCTGCCCCTAAATCAACCTTTTGTGCCGCAAAATCCAATTTTGTGCCTCAAAATCAACCTTTTGTGCCCCAAAATCCACTTTTGGTGCCCCAGTCCCCTGCGACTCAAAATCCATCTTTTATGCCCCAAAACCGACCCCCTGTGCCCCAAAATCTACCCCCTTTGCTCCAAAATCAACCTTTGGTGCCCCAAAACACACACCCTGCACCCCAAAATCAACCTTTTACAGGTTCTGTGCGCCAAAACCATATGCCCTCCACCTCCAAATCCACCTTTTGTGCCACAAAATCCACCTTTTCTGTACCAAACCCCACCCCTGCACCCCCAAAAACACCTTTGGGACCCAAACTCCCCCAGCCTGCACCCCAAAATCTACCTTTTGCGCCCTAAAATCTACCTTTAGTACACCAAAATCAACACCCTGAGCACCAAAATCTACATTTCTTGTTCCAAAATAAAACTTTCTGCCACCAAATTCACCTTTTTCCACAAATCCACGTTTTGTGACGTGAAATCAACATTTTGTGCTGCAAACACCACATTTCTTGCCCCAGAAACTTCCTTTTCTGCCCTAAATCCACCTTTTCTGCCCCAAATCCACCTTTTGTGCCACAAAATCAACCTTTTGTGCCACAAACCCAACACCCTGCGCCTAAAAATTCACCCTTTCTGCCCCAAAATCCAAGTTTTGTGCCCAAAGATCCACTTTTTTTGCCCCCAAATCCACATGTTCTGCCACAAAATCCACCTTTTCTGCTCCCAAATCCACTTTTTGTGCCCCAAACTCCCCTTTGAGCCCCCAAATCTTTATTTTGTGCCCCAAAACCCACCCCTGCACCCAAAATCCACCTTTTGTGCCCTAATATCCACCTTTTGTACCCCCAAATCCAATTGTTGCACCCCAAATACACCTTTTGTGCCTCAAAATCCACCTTTTTGCCTCAAAATCCACCTTTTCTGCCCCAAACCCACCCCCTGCACCTCAAATCAATTTTTTGTGCCTCAAAATACATATTTTGGGCCCCCAAAATCCAACTTTTGTGTCTGAAAACCCACACCCTGTGTCCCAAAATCCACCTTTTCTGCCTCAAAATCCACTTTTCTGCCTCAAAATCAACCTTGTGAGCCTCCAAATCCACCTTTTTCTACCCCCAAATCCGCATTTTTCACCCCCAAACCCCCCTTGGTGCCCCAAGATGGGTGCTTCCACACCCCCCCCGCCCCGTGGCTGTGGCCGAGGCCTCTGTGATGCCCCCTCTGTGACGCTGCCCTCGCAGCCCTCGCTGGGGCCCAGGACGAGCCCCCTCTGGCCTCACTCTCCAGCAGGACCTGGAGGAGGCAGGTGGGCTCTGCGCTGGGAGCTGCCTGCGTCTCGCTCGCTGCCTGAGGAGCGAAGCCGACAGAGAAACTCTGCCCCACGGCCAAGGGTAGGAGCAGGGCTCTCCCCTAAAGGGCTCCCAGGGGCTTCTAGAAGGTTCCCCAGGGTCCTTGAAGACGCTAAAGGGGTCCCAGTTGGATCTCGAGGGTCCCTCAGGCTTGTAGAAGGCCCTAAAGGGGTCTCTTAGTGTTCTAGAAGGTTCTTGGTGGTCCAAGAAAGGTCCTAGAAGGGCCTAACGGGGTTCCAGGTGGATCTAGAGGGTTCCTGTGGGTCCTAGAAGACTTAAAGGGGTCCCAGGGGCATCTAGAGGATTCCTGAGGGTCCTAGAAGGCCCTAAAGGGGTCCCAGGGGGATATAGAGCATTCCTGAGGGTTCCTAGAAGGCCCTAGAAGGGTCCCAGGGAGATCTAGAAGGCTCCTGGGGGTCCTAGAAGGCCCTAAAGGGGTCCCAGGTGGATCTAGAGGGTTCCTGGGGGTCCAAGAAGACCCTGAACGGGTCCCAGATGGATCTAGAGGGTTTTCTGTCCCAAAGCCCAGACCCTGCATCACAAAATCCACCTTTTGTGCCCCCAAAGCCAACTTTTCTGCCCCCAAATCCACCTTTTGTACCCCATAACCCACCTTTTCTGCTATAAAAAACAACTTTTCTGTGCCTAAATCTACCCTTTGTGCCCCAAGTTTGCTCTTCGAGGACCCTTCCCAGCTCAGGACCAAAAATAGGTTCAAGTCTCTCCCCTAAAGAGGTCCCAGGTGGATCTAGAGGGTTCCTGGGGGTCCTAGAAGACCCTAAATGAGTCCCAGGTGGATCTAGAGGGTTCCTGGGGGTCCTAGAAGACCCTAAAGGGGTCCCAGGTGGATCTAGAGGGTTCCTGGGGGTCCTAGAAGGATCATCGAAGACCCTAAAGAGGTCCCAGGATGATCTAGAGGGTTCCAGGAGGTCCTAGAAGGCCCTAAAGGGGTCCCAGGTGGATCTAGAGGGTTCTCTTCCCTGAGACCATCTCCCCCTGGTTTCTCTCTCCTAGGGCCAAGCTGAGACTATGACCCATGGGTTCTCACCTCCGCAATTTTCTGGTTTTCACCATTCCTGGAATGCTGGGACTGCTCGAGTGCTGGAGGATCTATTCCCACATGAAGAACTGGGCAGTGGAAGCTAAAGAAGAGCAGGAGAAGGAAGGGAAGGAGAAGGAACCATCAGTCAGACCAAGAGAAGATGTTCCTGCAAGACCCCCCCATCCTGGCCAAGGAGGAAGGTCACGAGAACAGACCCTCAGCTCTCCTGAAGCAAAAGGGATGGATCATGTCCAGACTCATTGCTGAGTGCAGGAAGGAGAAGGACAGGGGGAAGGAGATGATTAAGCAGAAGGAAGAGGAGAAGGTTAAGGAGGACAAGGAGAAGGAGAAGCTTAAGGAAAAGGACAAGGAGAAAGAGAAGGTAAAGGAGAATAAGGCGATGGAGAAGGTTAAGGAGAATAAGGTTAAGGAGGAGAATGTTAAGGAGAAGGTAAAGGAGAAAGCCAAGGATAATAAGGTTAAGGAGAAGGAAAAGGTTAAGGAGAAAGAGAAGGTTAAGGAGAAGGACGAGAAGGTGGAGAAAGTTCAGACAAAACCAAGAAAAAGGAGCAGGAGAGGCAAACACAAGGGGAACTGGTAAGTCCCTTCCCAAAGTCCTGCAAGTTTCTTAAATTCAAGTAGGATCGTGTCACAGAAGTTTCCTAGAAGGAGAGTTGGATCCTAGGAGAGCCGGGGAGGAGAAGAGTTTGGTCAATGTAGAGTTGGGTTAGAGAAGAGCTGAGGTACTAAAAGAGTTAGGTCCAAGCAAGGTCATAGAAAAGTTGGGTTCTAGAAGATTAAGCTGACAGAGTGATAAGAGTTGGGTCATAGTAGAGTCAGGATAATCAAGAGTTTGGTCTTAGAAGATTAAAGTCATTGAAGAGTCACAGGAGAGTCAGATGAGAGAAGATTCCTAGAAGAGTCAGGTCCTACAAGACCCTTTGGAAGGGTCCAGACTTAGAAGTTTGGGCCATAAAAGTGGCTTTGTGGCTTGTCCAGAGAGAGACAGGTCTGGAATTCAGGTCAGGCTGGAGAACCTCCCGTGGGGAAAGGAATCTCCTTGGAGAAGAGCAAGGGAGCGTTTGTGTGCCTGCAGAGTCCAGGAGAAGGAGAAACCTGGACAAGGAATATATGGAGGATGATTTCATGCAGTTTAGCGTGGGTTTATGTAGTTACGTGAGGAACAGGGAGCTCGATGTGATGATCCTTCCCCACCAGATCTTCTACGATCTCCAAGCTCAAGTGCCATCCATCCCATAAAATTATCTGTGTGATCTGGCTGTTTCTGGAGGAGACGAGGAGATACGAGATCAACTTCTGGAGAGACGGCAAAGATGAGACCAGCTTGGAGAGGAACCAAAACCCTCCATGTGTCATGAATTCCCGAACCATCCGAATGTCGGGGTAGCGAGATGAGGAGCAAGGTTGTCCTCATAGTTCTGGCCCTCCTGAACCTCCTCAGGAGACACCCGGCATCGATATCCCTTGGAGGATTCTTCTACGACTTCTTCCACCTGTTCTTGAACCAATTAATGGGACGAGTCTTGAGGGCTGGGTGGAAATGAGGGAAGCGACATGATCTTCTTCGTCTTCTCCACTAACCGCAGTCCCACCAAACATCTCAAACACTTCACGGCTTCTAGAGGTTTGTCCTTGGTGCTGATGGTGAGAGCTCTTGGTGCTGATGGTCAGAGCATGGAGCTCCAGCTAAAAACCTCAGAATTTCTCTCAATACTGAAAAAAACAACCCCAAATTCCACTTTCTCATCCCCTGAAATGATTCGATGCTCGCAATAAATTGTTTGTGGAATTTCTGTTGTGCCAAAATATGAGTTTTCAGATGGTGTGAGAGTTGTGGGATGAGAATTATGGGGAGGTGAAGCTCAGTTCTCTTTCAGCCCCCAGAACCCCTCTAGGACCCACCAGAACCCACCCAGACACCCTTCACAGCCCCTCAGGACCCCTCTAGAACCCCCCAGAACCCAGAGCACCCCCCAAAGCCCCTCGGGACCCCTCTAGGACCTCCAGGACCCCTTTAGGACCCCCAGGAGTCCCCAGGAGCCCCCCAACACCCATCTAGAGCCTCAAAGGACCTTTTTAGGCCCCTCAGACTCCACTCCCGAGCCACCCAGGACTCATCTAAGACCCCCAGAACCCCCCAAGATCCCCCAAGAACACCTTTTAGGGGACACTCAGGATCTCCCCAGAACAATCTAGGACCCCCAGGACCCACTTAGGTGCCCCTACAACCCGTCTAAGACACCCCCTGAACTCTCTAGAGCCACCCAACCCCTCTGGGTGCCCCCAGGACCCCTGTAAGACTCCCAGGACCCCTCTAGGGCCCACAGGACACCTGCAGAGACACCCCAGGACCAACTGAGAGCTTCCCAGGACCCTTCTCAGGACCCTCCAAACCCACTAGAGTCCCCCAGGACCCTAGGACAAACAGAACCCCTTTAGGGACACCCAGGACCCTTCTAAGACCCCCTGGACCACAATAGAGACTCGAGAAAACCCCCAAACCTCTCCAGGTACTCCCAGAATCATCTAGTACCTCCCCGGGACCCCTCTTGGACCCCCAGGACCCTTCTAAATTCCCCTAGGTTCCCTCTAGGACACATGGGAGATGCCAAGACCCTTCTAGAGCTCCCAAGACCCCTACAAGGACCCCTCTAGGAACCCCCCAGGCGCTTTTAGGAACCAACAGGACCCCTGTGGGGACCACAAGAACTCTTTTAGGGAGCCTTAGGACCCATCTAGGACCCCCAGGACCCACTTAGATGCCCCTACAACCCGTCTAAGACCCTCCCTGAATGCTCTAGAGTCCCCCAACCCGTCTAGGCCCTCCAGGACCCCTCTAGGCCCTCCAGGACCCCTCTAGAGACCCCCCAGGAAACATCAAGAGCTTCCCAGGACCCCTCTGGAGACCCTTCAAACCCACTAGAGCCCCCCAGGACCCTAGGACACACAGAACCCCTAACCTGCAAAGCTGGGCTGCGGTATCCTTACTCCTGGCTTGTTGTGTGAGGTTGGCTCTACACTTCTGACTTTCATCTCTGCTTGGGATTGAGATCACACAGTTTTAATCGTGGAGATCGGAGCTGTTAATTTCTATCTCAGTTTGATACGCACGTGCAGAGGCTCTGCTGGTGTCCTTAATGCCAAGCTGAGCTTGTGCCTCTCCTGCCTCTGCTGAGCTCTCAGGGCAGCGTTGCACGGCTGGAATGTGCTCCCCAAGAAAAAGTAACTTTGCAGTTTGCTGGCTGGGTGTGTGCACAGAAACCCTCCCAGATTTATACATCAGCAAGATTTTCTGCACTACCAGCCAGCAAAAATGTGTGTTTCCTTGCTGACTGAATGTCCCTTTCCCAACAGAAACAGAATGGAGCTGATATCTCAGGAAATGTGTTATACCAGTTACATCCACCATCTGTTCCATCCAGAAAATCATCCAGCATTGATATGGAAGCAAACAAATCCCCAGCCTCAGGCAAAAAAAAGCAGACAACTCTCCTCCTGTCACAGAGGTACCATAGGTGACAGTTTGTTAGATATAACACAGGGCTATTACAGGGCTTTAAAACAGCCACAACCAACTCTGTTTAGTATCGGAGGCTCTTAAAAATTTTGGAATCTTAAGAATTTGCATTTAACCTGTTACTGCGTGTCTGCAGCTGGGACTTCACAGTGCAAGTGTCAGCAGTAAACTGCTTTTTAAGGATTTAATATGCTCCACGTGCTCCTTCAGTCGAGCTCATCTAAGAGTTTGTGGGGCTCCTGCTACCAGGATAAAAGCGAGGCCAGGCTTAAGAACCCAGCAGTGCTAACCCGATCCACCTGGTTAAGAGGCAGAGCCTTCTAAAAAGGGGTTTGTCCTGACCTCCTGTGCTGGTGGAACCTGAAAAATAAGCTTTGGCTGGTCCGTAGCACTGCATTTCTTGGGGGGCAGCTGAGCACCTTGAGTTCATCCTCAGGGTCCCACAGAGCTGCGTGTGGGCCCTCAGGACCCTGCAGAGCCCTGTGTGCGTGCTGAGCATTGCACTGGCTGGAAGAGTTCACTTATTACACTGTTCAATGGGGAGTGGGAGGCCAGGTTCCCCTGCTCACCTGGATTTTGGATGCTTTTATTGTTCAGAATCACAGGTGTGCTGATCTAATTGCCCACGTCTGGTTTTACCTGCTGAGGAGAAAGGCAGAGGCTAACTTGTGACTCTCTTAGGAGGCTGCTCTCCCTTCTCAGCCTGCCAAGGACTTGGATTGTGACACCCAAGTGAAGGGAGTGAAGAGCTGATGTGTGGCCAGTCGGGTCTGTTCCCTGAGTTGTGCGATGGTGAATGGATTGTGCCGAGTGTCTGTTAGGATGGGTAACGTGTGCTGCTTCCAAACTGCCTCTTTTTTACAGTATTGGAAAATTCTGCTTCTTTGCATTCCTTAGGAAATCCCTCAGCAGCAGAATGGATTCCTTAGGAAATCCCTCAGCAGCAGAATGGATGCGACTGCGGGGTTTCTGTCTGCAAGTACGCAGACGACATCAGCAGAGACAAACCGTTAACCTTTACACAGGAAAGTGGGAGTTAAAACCGGCTCCAGACGTCTTTGCTCAGATACAATAGCCAGGGAAAGTTACAGAATCCTAGACTGTCCTGAGCTGGAAGGGACCCATGAGGCTTCTTGAGTCCAAGTCCTGTCCCTGCACAGGACACCACAACATTCCCACTGTGGGGCCGAGGGCATCGGCCAAACCCTTCTGGAACATTGTCAGGCTGTGACTGCTTCCCTGGGAGCTGTTCCAGGGCTCCACCACCCTCTGGGGTAAGAATCTTCTCCTCGTGCTCAACCTAACCCTCCCCTGGCATCTTCCAGCCATTCCATCAGCTCCTGAGTACCGCAGCAGCTGCTGATTGTGCCTGGAGCAGGGATGGAGGTTCTATCCCTGGCTTTGTGGTTGGTGCGTAGCTGGTGGGGTTGGAGCTTCACAGTGGCCTCGGAAGGGCAGAGCTGTGTGCTCCATCCTTACATCTGGTGTCTGCTTCCTACTTCACTACACGAGGTGCCGCAGCCGGTGGGTTTGGAATACCTGGCCCTTATGTCTTCTGTGGAAGTGGGTTTCCTGCTCTTAGATGTTTGTGTGTATATTCTGCCTCAACTTTGTGTTTAAAGGATTTTTCCTTTTCTTTCCAGAGCCACATGCCTCACTTCCACAAGAGGATGGTGTGGGAGATAATCCATCAGCAGCTGCTGTGAGAGATGCACGATGAGAGCGACGTACCACGATTATAGACAAGGTCAAAATCCCCTCTTTTGCTGGCTCAGGCGCGGGGTCTGCAGCTGCTTTCTAGCGCTGCTCTCAGAGACGAGTCAGTGCTCGCTCCCACAGTACCTACAGGCAAGGCCCACAGCAACCTCTGCTGGAAGGTGGGGGGGGGGGGGGGGCGGCAGAGACCCCGCCTCTTACGGGGACAAGGCTGGAGGAAGCGAGAAACAGCGACCCCTTTGGCAGGAACCGGGAACAGACGCGGCTGACAGGTCTACTCAACTCCGGCCGCCAAGTCTACCCAGTCCAGCAAGCGGGATCATGGGTAGACCTGGCAGCCGGTGTGGAGTAGACCTGGTGTCCGTTCCTGGAGCTGGTGACACCCAAGGGCTCTCACTATCTATCACTATCTGCCCCCGGAGCAGGGCCAGCACACACACTTTTGGCAACACAACTCCCATTTCTAGGGCCAGAACACTGATCTTATCTGATTCTGGGGGTCAGAATACCAAGTTATAACCGAGAACACCAAGTTTAGGATAAATCACCAGGTCTCCCAGAGTACAGGGGCGGCTGACAAGTCAACCCATCTCCATACACCTGGTATACCCAGCACTGTTCTGGGCTATCTAGGTCCGGCTCCCAGGTCTACCCCTCTCTGGCTACGAGGTCTTTTCACTATGGCTGCCAGGTCTATCCCGTTCTGGCCGCCAGGTCTACTCTGCCAAGCAGGTCAGCGCTGAGTAGACCTGGTGTCCGTACCTGGAGCAGAGGCAGCACACTCAATTTTGTGGCCAGAACACTGATTTTAGGGGTCAGAAAAGCTATTTTTGGGGGAGGAGCACTGATTTTGGTGCCAGAACTCCCCTTCTATAAGGCCAGAACACTGGGTTTTAGGGAAAAAAACATTTTGGGGGGGGCACAAACACTGACTTTGAGGCCAAAACAAGCATTTTTGGGGCCAGAACAGTTTCAGGAGGGGGCAGAACAACAAATTTTGAGCCAGAACACTGAATTTTGGTGCCAGAATTCAAATTCTGGGGACCAGAGCACCCTGTGCCCCAAAACCAACATTTTTGCCCCCAAATCTACTTCCCCCCCCAATCTACCTTTCCTGCCACAAAATCCCCCTTTTGTGCCCCTAAACCAACCCCTTACTCCCCAAAATCCACCTTTAATGCAACAAAATCCTCCTTTTGTGCCCCTAAACCAACCCCTTACTCCCCAAAATCCACCTTTAATGCAACAAAATCCACATTTTCTTCCCTCAAACCAACCCCCTGTGATTCAAAATCCACCTTTTCTGCCCCAAATCCACATTTTGCGCCCCAAACCCACCTTTTCTGCCAAGATTTCCACCTTTTCTGCCCTAAAATCCACCTTTCTGTCCCAAAACCCACTCCCTGTGCCTCCAAATCCACACTTTCTGTACCAAAATCCACTTTTTGTGTCCCCAAATCCACTTCTTCTCCCACAAAATCCACTTTTAGTTCCCCCAAACCCACCTTTTGTCCTCCCAAATCCACATTCTCTGTCCCAAAATCCACCTTTTCTGTCCTAATGCCTACTCCTTGTGCCTCAAAATCCAATTTTGCGCCCACAAATCCATATTTTCTCCCCCAAAATCCACCTTTTGTGGCCTGAAATCTAAATTTTGTGCCCCAAACACCACCCCTTACACCCCAAAATCCACCTTCTCTGCCCCAAAACCCAATCCCTGTGCCCCCAAATCCACCTTGGGTGCCCCAAATTCCACCTTTTCTGCCACAAAATCCACCTTTTGCTCCACAAAATACACCTTTTCTATCCCAAATTCCACCTTTTTGTGGCCCCAAATCAACCTTTTCTGCACCAAACCCAACCCTCTGTGCCTCAAAATTCACCTTTTCTGCCCCAAAATCCAAATTTTGTGCCCAAAAATCCACTTTTTTCACCCCAAAATCCACTTTTCTGCCCCCAAATCCACATTTTGTGCCCCAAAACAAACCCTTTCACCCCAAATCCACGGTTTGTGCCCCAAACCTCCCTTTTCTGCCCCCAAAACCAGCTTTTTGCCCCAAAATACACCTTGTGTGCCGCAAAACCCACCTTTTCTGTCCCAAAATCCAACTTTGTGCCCAAACCCCACCCCCTGAACCTCAAATCCACCTTTTGTGCCTCAAAATCCACCTTTTATGCTCCCAAATCCAATATTTGTGCCCCCCAAATCCACCTTTGCTGCCCCAAAATCCACATTTTATTCCCCCAAATCCAATTTTTCTCCCCCAAAATCCAGATTTTCTACCCCAAACCAAGCCCCTGCGACTCAAATCCAACTCTTCTTCCAAAATCTACCTTATCTGCCCCGAAAGCCACTCTGAGACTCAAAATCCACCGTTTTCTTCCCCAAAATCCAGGTTTTGTGCCACAAATCCACACAATGTGCCCAAAAATCCAACTTTTCTGCCCCCAAATGCACCTTCTCAGCCCCATAATCCACCACCTGCACCCCAAAATCTACATTTCTTCTCCCAAAATCCACCTTTTCTGACTCAAACCCCAACTTTTCAGCCCCAGAATCCATCTTTTGTGGCACAAAACCCACCTTTGTGCCCTAAAATCCAACCCTTATGCCCCCAAATCCAACATTTGTGCTCTCAAACCCACCCCTTATGCCCCCAAATCCGTCTTTTAGGGACCAAAATCCATCCTGTGCCCCCAAATTCACCTTTTCTGCTCCAGAACCCACACCTTGCACCCCAAATCCACATATTTTGCCCCGAAATAATCTTTTCTGCACCCCCAAAACCACATGTGGTACCCAAACTCCCCCACCCTGCACCCTAAAATCTACCTTTTGTGCCCTAAAATCTACCTTTAGTACACCAAAATCAACACCCTGAGCCCCAAAATCTACATTTTTTGTTCCAAAATAAAAGTTTCTGCCACTAAATTCACCTTTTTTTAAAAATCCACATTTTGTGCCCCAAAGTCAACATTTTGTGCCGCAAAACCCAAATTTCTTGTCCTAAAATCCAAGTTTGTGCCCCAAAAACTTCCTTTTCTGCCCCAAATCCACCTTTTCTGCCACAAAATCCACATTTTCTGCCTCAAAATCCACTTTTTCTGCCACAAAATCCACCTTTTGTGCCACAAAATCAAATTTTTCTATCCCCAAATCCACCATATATGCCCCCAAATCAGCCTTTTCTGCCCCCAAATCCATACCCCGCGCCTCAAAGTTCACCCTTTCTGCCCCAAAATCCACTTCTTTTGCCCCCAAATCCACGTTCTGCAACAAAATCCAACTTTTCTGCTCCCAAATCCACTTTTTGTGCCCCAAACTCCCCTTTGAGCCCCAAACTCCCCTTTGAGCCCCCAAATCTTTATTTTGTGCCCCAAAACCCACCCCTGCACCTCAAATACACCTTTTGTGCCCTAATATCCACCTTTTGTACCCCCAAATCCACTTGCTGCACCCCAAATCCACCTTTCGTGCCTCAAAATCCACCTTTTTGCCTCAAAATCCACCTTTTCTGCCCCAAACCCACCCCCTGCACCTTAAATCAACCTTTTGTGCCTCAAAATACGTTTTGTGCCCCCCAAATCCACCTTTTGTGTCTGAAAATCCACCCACTGTGCCCCAAAATCCACCTATTCTGCCTCAAAATCAACCTTGTGAGCCTCCAAATCCACCTTTTCTACCCCCAAATCCACATTTTTCACCCCCAAACCCCCCTTGGTGCCCCAAGATGGGTGCTTCCACACCCCCCCCTGCCCCGTGGCTGTGGCCGAGGCCTCTGTGATGCCCCCTCTGTGATGCTGCCCTCGCAGCCCTCGCTGGGGCCCAGGACGAGCCCCCTCTGGCCTCACTCTCCAGCAGGACCTGGAGGAGGCAGGTGGGCTCTGCGCTGGGAGCTGCCTGCGTCTCGCTCGCTGCCTGAGGAGCGAAGCCGACAGAGAAACTCTGCCCCACGGCCAAGGGTAGGAGCAGGGCTCTCCCCTAAAGGGCTCCCGGGGGCTTCTAGGAGATTCCCCAGGGTCCTAGAAGACCCTAAAGGGGTCCCAGGGGGATCTACAGGGTTCCTCAGGCATCTAGAAGGCCCTAAATGGGTCTCTGAGAGGTCTAGTAGGTTCCTGGTGGTCCTAGGACGGTGCTAAACAGCTGTAAAGGGGTCCCAGGTGAATGTAGAAAGTTCCTCAGGCTGCTACAGGGGTTTGAGAAGGTCCAAAAGGAATCCCAATAAAATCTAGAGAGATCCTGGGGAACCTAGAAAGCTTTTAGAAGGTCCTAACGGGGTCTAAGAGAGATCTAAATGGTTTCTTGGGGTTCTAGTAGGACCTAAAAGAGTCCCGTGGAGGTCTCGAAAATTCCTGGTGGCCCTAGAAATACATAACAGGCTCCAAGGTAGATCTGCAGGTTTCCTGGGGCTCCTAGAAGGGTCCTAGAAGGCCCTAAAGGGTTGCCAGGAAGATCTAGACGGTTCCTGGGGCTACCACAAGGGTCCTACATAGCCCAAAATAGGTCCCAGGAATGTCTAGAGGGCTCCTGGGGCTCCTACAAAGGTCCTAGAAGGACCTAAAGGGGTCAAAGGTAGATCTAGAGGATGCCTAGGGCTCCTAGAAGGGTCCTAGAAGAGCCTAAAGGGGTCCCAGGTAGATCTAGAGGGTTCCTGGGGATCTTACGAGGGTCCTGGAAGGACCTAAAAGGGGTCCCAGGTAGATAAAGAGGGTGCCTGGGGAACATACAAGACTCCTAGAAGGACATAAAGAGGCCCCAGGTAGATCTAGAGGGTTCCTGGAGATACTACAAGGGTCCTAGAAAGAACTAAAGGGGTCCCAAGTAGATCTAGAGGGTTCCTGGGGCTCCTACAAGGGTCCTAGAAGGACCTAAATGGGGTCCCAGGTAGATGCAGAGGGTTCCTGGGAGTCCTACAAGGGTTCTAGAAGGACCTAAAATGGGTCCCAGGTAGATATTGAGGGTTCCTGGTGCTCCTAAGAGGGTCGTAGAAGGACCTAATGGGGCCTCAGGTAGATCTAGAGGGTTCCTGGGGCTCCTACAAGGTCCCCCGAACGACATTAGGGGGTTCCAGGTAGATCTAGAGGGTTCCTGCTGCTCCTACAATGGTCCTAGAAGGACCTAAAGGTGTCCCAGGTTGATCTAGAGAGTTCCTGGGGCTCCTACAAGGGTCCTAGAATGACCTAAAGGGGTCCCATTTAGATCTAGAGGGTTTGTGGTCATCTTACAAGAGTCCTAGGAGGACCTTAAAGGGTCTCAGTTAGATCTAGAGGGTTCCTGGGTCTCTGACAGGGTTCCTAGAAGGTCCTAAAGGTGTCCCAGGTAGATCTAGAGGGTTTCTGGGGCTCCTACATAGGTCCTAGAAGGCCCTAAGTTGAGTAGATCTAAGGAGGTAGATCTAAGGAGTTCCTGGGACTCCTACGACATTCCTAGAAGGACCTAAAAGGGGTCCAAGGAAGATGTAGAGGATTACTGGGGCTACTACAAGGGTCCTTGAATGAACTAAAGGGGTCCCAGGTAGATCTAGAGGGTTTCCTGGGGCTTAGACAAAGGTCCTATAAGGACCTAAAAGAGGTCCCAGGCAGACCTTGAGGCGTCCTGGGGGTCATAAAAGGGTCCTAGAAGGCCCTACAAGGGTCCCAGGTGGACCTTGAAGGGTCCTGGGGCTCCTATAATGGCCCTAGAATAACTAAAGGTGTCCCAGGAAGATCTAGAATGTTCCTGGGGATACTACAAGGGTCCTTGAACGACCTAAAGTGGTCCCAGGTAGATGTAGAGGGTACCTGGGGCTCCTATAAGGCTTCCAGAAAAACCTAAAGGGATCCCAGGAAGATCTAGAGAGTTCCTCGGTCTTCTACAAGGGTCCTAAAACACCTAAATGGAGACCAGTGTAGATTTAGAGGGTTCCTTGGGCTTCTACAAGGTTACTAGAAGGACCTAAAGGGGTCCTAGGTAGATCTAGAGGGTTACTGAGGCTCTTAGAAGGGTCCTAGAAAACTCTAAAGGGGTCCTAGGTAGATCTAGAGGGTTACTGAGGCTCCTATAAGCGTCCTAGAAAACTCTAAATTGGTTCCAGGTAGATCTAGAGGGTTCCTGGGGCTACTACGAGGGTCCTAGAAGATCCTAATGGGTCCCAGATAGATCTAGAGGGTTCCTGAGACTCCAATAGGGTTCTTGAAGGACCTAGAGGGGTCCCAGGTAGATCTAGAGGGTTTCCTGTTGCTCCTACAAAGGTCCTTGAACGAACTAATTGGTTCCCAATATAGATGTAGACGGTTTCTGAGGCTCCTACAAGGGTCTTAGAGGATCTAAAGGGGTCTCAGGTAGATCTTCAGGGTTCTTGGGGCTCCTACAAGGGTCTAGACGGACCTAAATGGGTCAGAGGTAGATCTAGAGGGATCTTAGGGCTCCTACAAGGGTCCTAGAAGAATTTAACGGGGTCCAAGGTCAATCTAGAGGATTCCTGGTGCTCCTATAAGGGTCCTAGAATGACCTAAAAGGGGTCCCAGGTAGATCTAGAGGGTTCCTGGGACTCCCACAAGGATCCTAGACGGACCTAAGTGGGTCACAGGGAGATCTAGAGGGTTCCTAGGGCTCCTACAAGGGTCTAAGATGTACCTAACCAGGTCTCAGGTAGAACTAGAGGGTTTCTAGGGTTCCTAGAAGGGTCCTAGAAGGACCTAAAAGAGTCACAGGTAGATCTAAAAGGTTCCTGGGGCTCCTACAGCGTTTTATAAGGACCTAATATGACCCAGCCTGATCTAGAGGGTTCCTGGGCTCCTACAACGGTCCTAGGATACTCTAAAGGGGTCCCAGGTAGGTCGCGAGAGTTCCTGGGGCTCCGACAAGGGTCCTAGAAGGACCTATAGGGGTCGCAGGTAGATGCAGAGGGTTCCTGGGTCTCCTATGAGGGTACTAGAATTACCTACATGGGTCCCAGGTAGACCTAGAGGGTTCCTGGGGCTCCTACAAGGGGCCTAGAAAGACCTAAAGGGTTCCCAGGTAGATCTAGAGGGATCCTGGGGCTCCGAGAATGGTCCTAGAAGGACCTAAAGGGGTCCCAGGTAGATCTAGAGGGTTCCTGGGGCTCCTACAAGGGTTTTATAAGGACCTAATGGGATTCCAGGTAGATCTAGAGGGTTCCTTGGACTCCTAGAGGGTCCTCGAAGGACCTTAAGGGGTCCCAGTTAGATCAAGGGGGTTCCTGGGGCTCCTAAAATGGGCTTAAAAGGACCTAAAGGGGTCCCAGGTAGATCTGGAGGGTTCCTGTGACTCCTACAAGGGTTCTAGAAGGAACTAAAAGGGGTCCCAGGTTGATCTAGAGGGTTCCAGGGGCTCCTACAAGGGTCCTAGAAGGCCCTAAAAGGGGTCACAAGTAGGTCGAGAGGGTTTCTTGGTGTTCCTACAAGGGTTTTAGAAGGCCCTAAAGAGTTGCAAGGTAGATCTAGAGGGTTCCTGGGGTTCATACAAGGGTCCTAGAATAACCTAAAGGCGTCTCAGGTAGATCTAGAGGGTTCTTGGGACTCCTACAAGGGTCCTAGACAAACCTAAATGGGTCAGAGTTAGATCTAGAGGCATCCTGGTGCTCCTACAAGGGTCCTAGAAGGAATTAAAGGGGTCCCAGGTAGATCTAGTGGGTTCCTGGGGCTCCTACAAGGGTATTAGAACACCTAAATGGAGTCCAATGTAGAACTAGAGGGTTCCTGCGGCTCCTACAAGGGACCGAGACGGACCTAAAAGGGGTTCCAGGTAGGTCAAGAGGGTTCCTGGGCCTCCTACAAGGGTCCTAGAAAATTCTAAAGGCGTCCTAGATAGATCTAGAGGTTTTCTGGGGATCCTACAAGGTTCTTAGGATTCTTCAAGTTTCTTTCTCCTAGGGGGACAAAAGCCCTCACCAAAAACCTAGTTAAGCTCATAAATCGAGCTTTAAACTAGATGTGAGGGGGGAGGGGAGGGAGGCCAAGCAGGATGGGAGTGAGCCTGGAGGTGAGATTTCAGAGGCAAAGGGGTGGTGTGCTGGCGATGCCTGCCCGTATATCACCACTAAGCAAGAGGGGGTGAGTGCAGCTGGGGATGGGAGGCAGCAAACTGGCACTGTGGCCTTAGTTAAGTCAAGGACCGCTCAGTTGGGGAGGAGCCCTATTACGAAGGCTGAAGCTACGCCTGCCGAGCTGAAGTGCATTTACACCAATGCACGCAGCATGGGAAATAAGAAGGAGGAGCTGGAAGCTGTGGTAGGGCAAGGAGACTACGATGTTGTTGCCATTGCGGAGACGTGGTGGGATGACTCGTACGACTGGAGTGTACCCATGGTGGGGTATAAACTCTTTAGGAAGGACAGGAAGGGCAGAAGAGGAGGCGGGGTAGCCCTCTATGTTAGAGAGGACATTGATACCCTCGAACTGGACTACGGTCAGGATGGGACTGAGTGCCTGTGGGTGAAAATCAGAGGAGTCCATGAGCAGGAAGGGATTGTGATGGGAGTCTGCTATAGACCACCCAGCCAAGAAGAAGCAGCTGATGAGCTCTTCTACAAACAACTGAGTGTAGTCTCAAAATCGCTACCTCTAGTCCTTGTGGGAGACTTCAATTTCCCAGATATAGGCTGGGAGTATAATACAGCAGAAAGGAAGCAGTCCCGGAGGTTCCTGGAGTGTGTGGAGGACAACTTCCTCACACAGCTGGTGAGCGAACCGACAAGGGATGGCGCCCTCCTAGACCTGCTGTTTGTGAACAGAGAAGGACTGGTGGGGGATGTGAAGGTTGGAGGACGCTTGTGGCAAAGCGATCATGAGATGATAGAGTTCTCAGTGCGGGGTAAAATGAAGAAGGAGGTTAGCAGAACAGTCGCCCTCAACTTTCAGAGAGCAGACTTTGGGCTGTTAAGAAGGCTGGTCGGAAAAGTCCCGTGGGAGGCACTCCTTGAAGGCAAAGGTGTCCATGAGGGCTGGGCGCTCTTCAAGAAGGAACTCCTAGCAGCTCAGGAGAAAGCCGTCCCCAAGTTCTGGAAAAGTAGCTGGCGGGATAAGAAACCAGCATGGTTGAGTAGGGAGGTCCTAAGAGACATCAATAGGAAGAGGAGGGTCTACGACCTCTGGAGGAAGGGGCAGGCATCCTGGGTGGACTATAGGGAGGAAGTGAGAACGTGCAGGGAAAAAGTCAGGACGGCTAAGGCCCAACTAGAAATGCGATTGGCCAAGACTGTGAAAGACAACAAAAAGACTTTCTACAAATACATCAACAGCAAAAGGAGGGCTAGGGAGAATCTCCAGCCCCTAGTAGATGCAGAGGGAACAAGAGTAACAGGGGAGGAAGACAAGGCTGAAGTGCTCAATGCCTATTTTGCCTCAGTCTTTAACAGTAAGGAAAATTGTTCCCTCTGTGCACAACCCCAAGGGTTGGATGAGAAGTATGAGATTCCCAAGGTCCAAGAGGAGGTGATTAGAGACTTGCTTGCCCAGCTAGATGCCCACAAGTCTATGGGGCCGGATGGAGTCCACCCAAGAGTTTTGAGGGAACTGGCGGATGTGCTGGCCAAACCCCTTTCCATCATCTTCCAGCAGTCCTGGATGACTGGGGAGGTTCCGCTGGACTGGAGGCTGATGTCGTGCCCATCTATAAGAAGGGGCGCAGGGAGGATCCGGGGAACTACAGGCCTGTCAGCCTGACCTCGGTACCGGGGAAAGTCATGGAGCGGGTGATCTTGAGTGCGATCATGAAGCACTTGCAAGAGAACCGGGTGATCAGGCCTAGTCAACACGGGTTCATGAAAGGCAGGTCTTGCCAGAGTAATCTGATCACCTTCTATGACCGAGTAACTAAACTCTTGGACGAGGGAAAGGCTGTGGATGTGGTTTTCCTGGACTTCAGTAAAGCCTTTGATACAGTTTCTCATAGCATTCTGCTTTGGAAACTGTCGGCCTCTGGCCTGGACGGGCGCACACTCTCCTGGGTGAAAAACTGGTTGAATGACCGGGCCCAGAGGGTGGTGGTAAATGGCGTTAAATCCAGCTGGAGGCCAGTGACAAGTTGGGTTCCACAGGGCTCAGTCCTGGGTCCAGTCCTGTTTAATGTCTTTATCAATGACCTGGATGATGGCATTGAGTCCTCCCTTAGCAAGTTTGCAGATGACACCAAGCTCGGAGGAAGTGTGGATCTGCTGGAGGGTTGGGAGGCTCTGCAAAGGGACCTGAACAGGCTGGACTGCTGGGCTGAGACCAACGGCATGAGGTTTAACAAGGCCAAATGCCGAGTCCTGCACTTGGGGCACAACAACCTTAAGCAGAGCTACAGACTAGGAGAAGCCTGGCTGGAAAGCTGCCAGGAGGAGAAGGACCTGGGGGTGTTGGTTGACAGCCGACTGAACATGAGCCAGTAATGTGGCCAGGTGGCCAAGAAGGCCAATGGCATCCTGGCTTGTATCAGGAACGACCTGACCAGCAGGTCCAGGGAGGTTATTCTCCCCCTGTACTCGGCACTGGTGAGACCGCACCTCGAGTACTGTGTTCAGTTCTGGGCCCCTCACCACAAGAGGGATGTTGTGGCTCTGGAGTGAGTCCAGAGAAGGGCAACAAAGCTGGTGAAGGGGCTGGAGAACAAATCTTATTAAGAGCAACTGAGAGAGCTGGGGTTGTTTACCCTGGAGAAGAGGAGGCTGAGGGGAGACCTTATTACTCTCTACAACTACCTGAAGGGAGGTTGTGGAGAGGAGGGTGCTGGCCTCTTCTCCCAAGTGACAGGGGACAGGACGAGTGGGAATGGCCTCAAGCTCCGCCAGGGGAGATTTAGGCTTACGATTAGGAAAAAATTCTTCACGGAGAGGGTGTTTAGGCATTGGAACAGTCTGCCCAGGGAGGTGATTGAGTCGCCGTCCCTGGAAGTGTTTAAGTTTAGGGTGGATGAGGTACTTAGGAGCATGATTTAGGGATTGGTGGGAATGGTTGGACTCGGCAATCCGGTGGGTCTCTTCCAACCTGGTTATTCTGTGATTCTGTGATTCCCTTGTCGTTTCGTTCACCAGCTGTGCAAGGAAGTTGTCTTCCATGCACTCCAGGAACCTCCTAGACTGCTTCCTTTCTGCTCTATTGTACTTCCAGCAGATATCAGGATGATTGAAGTCTCCCACAAGAACGAGAGGCGTTGATCTAGAGATTAACCCATAGCTGTTTATAGAAGAGCTCATCAGTTGCTTCTCTTTGACTGGGTCATTGATGTCATAATAGTCACAAATATAACACACGTCACATATGTCACAATCATCACTGATGTCACATACATCACAAATGTCACTGTTACCACAATCATCACAGATGTCACAATCCATTTCAACAGCGTCCAAGTCCTCCCTTACAGAGAGGGCTATCCCACCTCCTCTCCTTCCCTTCCTATCCTGCCTGAAGGGTTTGTACCCCACCATATCGTACTCCAGTTATGAGTCATCCCACCACGTTTCCATGATGGCAACGACATCATAGGCTTCTTGCCCTGTGACAGCTTCCAGCTCTTGTCTGGTAAGAGAAGGCTTCAGGCAGACTGTACTGAGGTCTTCCAGTGCCTTAAGCTTGTCACCAAGAAAGCTGGGGCAGGGACTGGTTTCAAGGAGCATTGAGTGATAAGATTACAGGGGGTGGATTTCAGGTTCAGAGAAGATTTAGAACAGACATTAGGAAGATATGAAATTTGTCAGAAAGACAGTTGTGAGACAGTGGCTTTTGTGGCCCAGGGAAGCTGTGGATGCCCCCTCGCTGGACGTGGTCGAGACCAAGTTGGATGGGGCCTTGAGCAGCTTGGTCCAGTGGGAGGTGTCCCTGTTCATGACAAGAGAGTTGGAACTGGATGAGCTTTAAGGTCCCTTCCAACTCAAAATGTTCTATGATTCTGAAAAGTATGGAAATTTATAAGCTTTAAACAAAAACATATTTATCTTGCGTGCACTTTGAAATCTTCCTCTTTAACCACACTGGGAAATGACTCCAAGGAGCTGTGCAAGGCTTGAAGACCTGAAGAAAATTCCAGGAAGAGAAAGAGTTCATTAAGGTTTTCTGTTTTTTAATTAGACCCAGGATGGATTTGCTCCTTAGTCCTTGAAGCTCTGATGATGAGAGAAGTTTGAGCAAAGCTCTCAAGAATTCATAAGCAAAACTCAGAGTACCTTGAAGTATTAATTGTTCTCAGTGAGTATTGTTAGTGACAAAGCCTCCCCAGGGACTCGTTAGAGCCAATAATTGGAAGCAATGATTGCAGGCAGGCAAAGGTGCTTTGCAAGCAGCTGTGATGCTGAGAAAAGTCTGGGTTTGATTGGTGAAGCAGAGAGGCCAAGCCCTGACCCCCAGGCCCTGGGCAGGCAGATCTGGCTTTGGCTCCAATGACACTGGTGTCATGCACATTCTCACTTTGCTGACTCAAACTAGGAGCAGTTACTCCATGTAATTCCAAATACATGCCTGTAGAGTCACGTGAGATGCCAAGGCTCTCACACAGCTACATGGAATGGTAGAAGACTTGGGTCATAGATGGCCAGAGTCTTAAAAGTGTGGGATCATAAAAGACTGACAGAAAACTTGGGTGTGAGAAGAGTCAGATGATAGAAGAGTTGATTCATAGAGAATTCAAAGAGGAGTGCAGTCATAGAAGATTTTTAGAAGTCACTGGTCCTAGAATTCTCATAGCAGAACTAGGTTAGATGATTCAAGTCATAAAATATTCAGGCCATGCAAGAGTCGAGTTATTAAAGTGTGAGTTTATTTGTGTTTTAGAAGGGTTTGGTCATAAAAGGGTCACAGAAAGTTTGGTTCAGAGAACAGCTGGATCATAGAAGAGTCGTAGAAGAGTCAGGTTATGGAACAATCTGTTCACAGAAGGTTCATGGAAGAGTCAGGTCATGGAAAGTAGTATCATAGAACAGTCAGAAAGCAGTCAGGTCATGGAATGAAATGTTGTGTCATAGAAGTCTTGAGTCATGGAAGGACCTGGTCTTGTAAGAGATGGGTCACAGAAGAGTTGTGATACAAATGTGTCAGGTCTTAGAGCAATAATAGAAGATTTCAGTCACAGAAGGTTCATAGAAGTCTCAGGTCAAAGAATTTTTGGTAATAGAAGTGTCAAGTCACAGAAACATGAGAGTTTATCTGGATAATAGAAGATTTTGGTCAGAGAAGGATCAGAGAAGAGTTAGATCATGTCAGATCATAAAATGGGAGGGTCATATATTATTCTGGCCATGGAGGAGTCAGGCTGTAAAAGGAAGCATAGTAGAATTGGGTCATAAAAGTCTTGATTGATAGAAGGCTCCAACTCTAGATGAGTCGGATCATAAAAAATTCACGGAAGAGTGGGGTGGTAGAAGAGTTGATTCATAGAAAAGTAGAGTTATAGAAGGGTCATAGAAGAGTAGGGGTGTGGAAGGAGTATGTCACTGAGGTGTCGGGTTATAGGAGCACGAAGTCATAGAGGGGTCATGGAATTGTTGAGTCATAGAAGTCAAAAACACAGCTGGCAGCTCATTTAAGAGTCAGATCATACAGGAGTCAGATCATGGAAGGGTCAATTAATTATCGGTTTGGTTCATAGAAGAGTGGGGTCATAGAAGTGTCAGGTTTTAGAGGAGTCAAGTCATAGAAGCGTCAGGGTATAGATGATTTGTGTCACAGAAGAGTCACAGAAGACTTGGGTCATAGAAAGTCACATCATAGAAGACTCAGAGAATTCTCAAATCATAGAAAGTCATAGAAGGCTCAAGTCACAAAAGGGTCAGATCATATGAGGGACAGATCAAAGAAGAGTTGGGTTATAGATGAGTCAAAGGCGAGAAATAGACGAATTCAGTCATAAAAGTCTCATAGAGGTGTCGGGTCACAGAATTCTCAGCTCATAAAAGATTTGGGTCACAGAAAGGTCATAATATATTTGGGTCCTGGAGGAGTAGAGTCATAAAAGCATTAGAGTTTAGTCAGGAAATGGAATAATTGGGTCATAGAGAGGTCTTAGAAGAGTCAGGCCATAAAAGTGTTGAGTCCCAGAAGTGTTACGTCAAAACCCATTCAAGTTATAAAGGAGTTGGAGCATAGAAAGATGGTGAGACAAAATCTGCACAAGGAAAATCCAGTCCCCTTCTCTTTCAGATATTGAGAAGTAGAATACTAGAGGACAAGGTCTGGGGTGCAGCCTTTAGCTCCACTGCTCATCAATTGGCCTTTTCTGAAAAGGACATGTGATATGGGAATACTGCCAGTGGTCAGGAAGTCTCCTTAGTCTCCAAGGCCTTTAGAAGATGATGGAGAGTCGCCTAATGTGACATCGTTCTGCTCCCTCAGCTCCCTTGGATAATGCCCCTCATGTCCCATGGATTTGGAAGGATTGTGTTTTCTCAACTGACCCCTTATTTGATCCCCACCAACCGCTGGTCCATCTCCTCCAGAGTCCTGCCCTGAGAAACAGAGGCCTGGGAGACTTTGCTGGGGAAGAAGACACAGGGAATCTCAGATCTGTTTTCACTTACTCTTCCTAAATTCATCACTGCTTAAACAGGGTCTTTGGTTTTTTTTCATTTACTATTCTTGAAGCAGCAAACACTCATCATGGGGCCCTTGAATGGCCTTTCATGTTGAGATTGAATCACGGTCTGGACTCTTGCTGATCTTGGAGAATGCTGTCCTTGAAGCCCATCTGTGCTGAGTTCTGCGACCATGTCCCACCTCTGTCTTCCACAGGAATGGCTCCAGCTCCTCCTGCCTGATCCCCTGGCTGAGGGCATTGCTGCCCGTTGGGGTTGAATCCCTTCAGCTGGGGCTCAAGCAAGCTCAGGTCAAAGGCTTTGCTTAGAGCACAGACATGGTTGGGACAGAAGAGAACTGAGTGTCTTCCTAGCCACAGGTCTAAAGACCAGGGATGAAAAGCCTAAATTCTCTCAGTGGAAAAGCTTGGAGAGATGAGATTATTCCCTGTGACCTTCCTGGCATTCTTGCAAATGATGGGGCAAAAACAGTGATTCTGATGCCCAGATATTTTTTATCAGGAGTAATGACAGTGCAGGACAGAAGTTTCTCTTCCTGGCTGATGGAAGCAGCCTCAGGGATGGCTTCAGCCTGACTCTCAGCAGGTTCCCCTGGAGCCCCAGGGACATCTCAGAGGAGCCCAGAGAGGGTCGAGGAAGAGCTGCCTTGGGCTGCTCCTCTGCTGCTGCGCTGGGCTGGGCTCCTGGCAGGGAGGGAGCTGGTAGCAAGTGGGCAGCATTACAAAGAGTCTGACCAGGAGCAGCTCCTCTGCAAATCCCAGCAGGGCTGAGGACACTGCCTGCAGGCAGCAAGGGGAGAGGAAGGAGCAGAGAGAGGGGAAAGGCAGGGCAGGGTGGGAGAAAAGAAGCTTCATTTGGAGACAAATCTTCACAGTCCTTCTCAAGGTGAGTCTCTGGGTGCAGGACAATGCAGGCATGGTTCCTGGAGGGATCTTCTAAAGCTGGCACAACCTGTCAGGAGGGCTCTTGCAGTTTCTCAAGCAGAGAGAAAAACCAGGGTCAGTGCTCAGCCTGCTCAGGGAGCTCCCAATGGTGGGACAGAGAGAAGCTGCAGGGGGGAAGAAGCAGCTCCTGGGAGGAGGGGGTCTTTGTGCTTTCAAGATGTTTCTGTGTGAGTCAGGGTTGCTCCCAGCTCCAAATGACCCAAGGGCATTTCTGTGACACATTTCAAGTGGAAGATCAGAGTAGTGATTACATTAAAGATAAGGAACTTCCCAGAGTCTGTGTTTAGAGTTCCCTGCACCTGGGGAATTTGGTGGGAGGAAAGGAAAAAGAGGCTCTCATGCTTAAACAAATCACTGAGACACCTGAGCTGTATCCTTGAGTGGTCAGTAGGTCTCATAGGAGTCTCCAAATGTGTATCCAGCTGCTCCTCTACCCATGGACAGCACCAGCATCACCTCTGCTGGACCCATCAGCCTTAGTCTGTCCCGTCCTTTTCTGCTTATAAAAAAGAACCTATGCCCAGCTTTACCCAGAAAACAGGCAAGTTTGTGTAGGGCCAGGGGGATGCAAAGAGGGTCAGATGGGTCTGTGAGCACTGACAGGGTGAACACATGGAACAAGGAAACACCTCCAGTGAGGAAAACACCTCCAGTGAAGAAAACACCTCCAGTGAGGAAAACGTCCAGGAAGAAGGGATAGGATCAGAGAATGAGAGGAAACTTAAACCAGAGATGTTGATGGAGGGATAACTTATACATCTCTGTGTGATCCTATGCAGTGCAGACCCTTCCTCTGAGCAAGCCCCCTGCCTCCTCTCCCACCCAGCAAAGCCTTTGCCCTCAGGCCTCTGGGCTCCAAGGCTGAGCCCCCTCCTCTGCAGCCACAGCTCCAGTGCCCTCTCCAGAGCCCAGGGGCTGAGAGCAACTGCCTGGCAAGGTTGGTGTCTGGGAGGGGGTGAGCACAGCTGGGTAAGGGGAACGCTGTCTGCATTCCCGGCTGCCTCTGCCCTGGCCTCTCACAGCCAGACCCTCACTCTCTTTCTCCGTGCTTCTCCCCTTGGCTCTGTTCTTGCTGTTCTTCTCTTGTTCTCTCTGCCACGCTCTCTGGGGATGGATGTTTCAGCGTCAGGCACTGATCTTCTGTGAGGCTGTGGGCAGTGCATTCCGGAGGAATTAACAAACTCTTCTGTACTGAGATATCATGAGGACACTTGGCTTTATTTGAGATTTCCTCCCAAGCACTGAGCAGCCCTCATAGATGCAAACCTGTCCTGTCCCATATTTGTGTTACCTGTATGTTTGTGGAAAAACACAGGTTCTGCAGCCATGGAAATGCTGTTGGGTTTGTAAAATGAGCCATGTGTCTGTCCTGGGCTGAAAGTAGAATACTGAGACCTTGAGAAAGGATTGTACACTCAGTGCTTGGCAGTGGTTTTGTCTGCTTTCAGCAGATCCTGGTGGCTTTTAAGGTGAATATGAAAGTGTGATTACTGTGTTTCTGAAAGCTGCAAGCCTGCGGCAGCTGGGAACAGGAGCGAGGTACAGAGCAGCTCCCCTCCCTCTGCACTGAGCCACAGGTGATTCTCTCACCTCTGTTCTCCCTGAGTGTAGCAGAGATGCTGTGGGTTTCTAACATCCAGGAACACTGCCCAGGGTGGCAGAAGGACCTTTAGGCATCCCAAACCTCTCAGAATTCTACCCTCTCAGTTCCTCAACCCTGGCAGTAAGATACTACCAGGCCCTTCTGCACCAGGAACAGTTCCAGATGACAAAGCTGAACCTCAGCAGTGTCCCCTGTCCCCACTATGCCCATGACCCCCTGCTGCAGAGCAGGGCTGATGCCTCGCAGCCAGTGGGCAGAGGCCCTGCTCCTCCCAGCACATTCAGCTGGCACCAAGCAGAGCTCCAGGCTCAGAGGTGGAGGAAGGGCTGGGAGAAGAGGGACAGGGCATGTGCAGCAGGGTAGGGGAATGAGAAATTACTTTGATTTGGCTTAGAGAGAAGGTTATCCTTACTTGTTACTATCCTTCTCTTTTATGACAGTTTCCCATGTCTGGAAGTAGCAGATGACCAATGGCAGCTCCATCACCCAGTTCCTCCTCCTGGCTTTTGCAGACACACGGGAGCTGCAGCTCCTGCACTTCTGGCTCTTCCTGGGCATCTACCTGGCTGCCCTCCTGGGCAACGGCCTCATCATCATCACCGTCGCCTGTGACCACCACCTCCACACCCCCATGTACTTCTTCCTCCTCAACCTCTCCCTCCTCGACCTGGGAGCTATCTCTATCACTGTCCCAAAATCCATGGCCAACTCCCTATGGGACACCAGGGACATCTCCTATGCAGGATGCGTTTCCCAGGTCTTCTTTCTATTGTTCCTGTTTGGTGCTGAGTATTCTCTTCTCACAGTCATGTCCTACGACCGCTACGTTGCCATCTGCAAACCCCTGCACTACGGGACCCTCCTGGGCAGCAGAGCTTGTGTCCACATGGCAGCAGCTGCCTGGGGTGCTGGGTTTCTCCATGCTCTGCTGCACACGGCCAATACATTTTCCCTGCCCCTCTGCCAGGGCAATGCTGTGGAACAGTTCTTCTGTGAAATCCCCCACATTCTCAATCTCTCCTGCTCACAATCCTACCTCAGGGAGGTTTGGCTGTTGGTGGTTAGTCTCTCAGTAGCTTTTGGCTGTTTTGTTTTCATTGTGGTGTCCTATGTGCAGATCTTCAGGGCTGTGCTGAAGATCCCCTCTGAGCAGGGACTGCACAAAGCCTTTTCCATGTGCCTCCCTCATCTGGCTGTCATCTCCCTCTTTATCAGCACTGACATGTTTGCCTACCTGAAGCCACCCTCCTTCACCTCCCCATCTATAAATGTGGTGGTGTCATTTCTGTATGTGGTTGTACCTCCGTCACTGAACCCCCTCATCTATAGCCTGAGGAACAAGGACCTCAAGGATGCACTGCGGGAACTTATAACCGGACGGATCTGTGATCAATGAAGTCATAGAATCATAGAATCACCAGGTTGGAAAAGACCCACTGGATCATCAAGTCCAACCATTCCTATCAAATACCAAACCACGCCCCTTGGCATCTCATCCAACCATCCCTTAAACACTTCCAGGGAAGGTGACACAACCACCTCCAAGTCCTGACCTACTGCATAGCAGTTGTGATGTAATTCATTGCTGGTATTACTTTTTTATGGGTTTGGTTATTTTTTAACTTGTGATTTTGTTTTCTACTTTTTTTTAATTCACTATATGCTTTTCTCTTTTGACTCTGTGGGTGAGATAATTGCAACCCAGTGTTTGTAAGCAAAATAAAGACACTACTGCACCTTGTTTCTTCCTCAGACCCTTCCTCCAACGTTTCCTGGAGCTGCAGGAACCATTCCTTTGTTCATTGATGAAGGGAAAAGAGTCCCAACACAGCAGCACTGCCAGGCACCAGCGCTTGGTCTCCCAGAGCTGTTCTCTCTCCACTTCCACACTCTCCTCCTCACCCCTTGCCTTGCTGTAAGGCCTGAGGGCTCTGAGCTTGGTCCCAGCCATGCTGCCAGCCAGTGCTGTGCCCTCAGGCAGGGACAGGCAGTGGGCACTTCTGGGACACAACAGCCTTTCCATGAAGAGAGGGGATCCCCTCAGGGCAGTCCTTCAAGGCTCATGTCTTTATCTAAAGCTTCTCTTAAGAAAATGACCAAAGAGGGGATCCAGAGAAGCAGAAAGCACTCTACAGATAGAATGTGGGTGTGCAGGGTTGTGGCAAGCAACTGAGAACTTCCACAGCCCGAGCTCCTGTGAGTAACCTGAAGAAACAACAGAGCAGGGGCTGATCTGTGCCCATGTGCACTTGTTGACACAAGCAGTGTCCCCCGGAGCAATCATCCTGGAGCAGCCCCTCATAACCACTATTCCCAGCACTTTCTTCTCACCCCAGCTTGGAGCCTTTCTCTGTCCCTCCATGCAAAGACACACAATGTGTAAGTCAGAGCCGATGTTCACATTGCACAGGTGAGATGTGAGCGTGCACATCATGTGCTTGAGATGAGATGAACTCGAAAGAACTCAAGCATCACTTCCTTGGGTTCCATGAAGGCTCGAGACAGACAATGCTTTGAGGTCACTTCACATTGGCAGCAACACCCCATGGCAAGTCAGCTGAATATAACACTTGAACATGCATCCATGAACTGAGGTCCCTGTGTCCATTCCTCACCATATCACAGAATCACAGAATCACAGAATAACCAGGTTGGAAGAGACCCACCGGATCGTCGAGTCCAACCATTCCCACCAATCCCTAAATCATGCTCCTAAGCACTTCGTCTACCCTAACCTTAAACGCCTCCAGGGACGGTGACTCAACCACCTCCCTTGGCAGACCGTTCCAATGCCTAACCACCCTCTCAGACAAGGGCAGAGCAGGGCAACACGCTGCCGGGCTGAGGTGCCTCCCATACTTTGGGAGCAGCCGTAGAAGGGGAAAGAGACACTGCGAGTCCTGCAGGGCACTGTCTCTGTACACAAAAAGGAAGGACTCTATCTCTGAACATCCCTGGGTGTGTATGGAGTCCACGAGGCCACCTCAGATGTGGACTCCTGATAGAACCCTGACATTTCCATGTGTGATTCCGAGAACAAACCCCAGTGGCCAAGGCAGGTTCATCTCTGCTGCCTTGGTCAGGCTCAATGCAGGTGTTCCTGTCTACTACCCTTGCCCCCGAGTCTTGGTTCTGCTCTCTAAAGTGAGAGATGTTCTTTGTTTCTTGGAAAAGGCAAACATCAAGCCCAAGTACAGGAAAAGTAGGAACAAAAATTGGGAGAATTAGAGGCAGGTCAAGCTACCCCTGTCCCTGTGAAGGTGGTGGCAGATGTCCTGCGACCATTTCCAGGCACTGGAAGGACAAGGAAGGGATCACTGAACCAAAATGGGCAGGGAAAGAAAGGCATGGGGTGTATGTGGAATTCTGCAAGGGATTAGACATGGTCTCCTGTGATGTCCTTACAGCCAGAGTGGGGCTGTCTGGGACGAAGAATTGGGCCTCAAGTGGGAAGTTTGCTGACTGACCAACCCAAAATGTCATCAGGGTACAAAGCATCCCAGTTCACTCCCAGTGCATCCCAGTTCACTCCCGGAGCATCCCAATGAGTCTTAGGGAGGGGAACGGGTGAAGCGTCACTTGTGCTGGAATGAATTGGAGACTGGCAATGGGAAGCAGGCTGGGGATACTGAGAGGGACTGTTAGGCACTGGGATGGGATAGGAAGGGGAATGAGCAGAATGGGAGGGCTACTGGGGGACTAAGTGGGGGTATGGGGGAACTAGAAGGGAGTGAGGGGCACAGAGAGGGGGATTGGGAGGCACTGGGTCTACTGGGAGGGACTGGGATGGGGCAATGTGGCACTGGGAAAGAGTAGAGAGGACACTGAGGCTCATTGTGAAGCACTGGTAGTTAGTGGGAGGGCACTGGGAGTCACTTGGATTCAATGGGATGTGCTGGGAGTCACGAAGATGCACTGGATGAGTACTGGGAGGCACTTAGAGGGCACTGGGAAGGGAGTCACTGGGGGGCACTGGGATGCACTGGGATGGTACTGGAAAGGGACTGGAGAGTTACTGGGATGGACTGGGAGTCACCAAGGAGCACTGGGAGAGCACTGGGATACTGGGAGTCACTGGGATGCAGTGGGAGGTTGCTGGGAAGGGACTGGGAGTCACTGGAGAGCACTGGGAGGGAAATGGGAAATATTGGGAGTTACTGGGATGGACTGGGATTCACTGGGATGTGCTGGGAGGGCACTGGGTTGTGCTGGGAGGGCACTAGGAAACACTGGGAGTCACTGGGAGAGCACGGGGACACACTGGGTGACACTGATGTTCACTGGGAGTCACTGGATTGCAATGGGAGGGCACTGGGATGCACTGGGAGGGCACTAGGAAACACTGGCAGTCACTGGGACACACTAGGAGTCACTGGGGCACACTAGGAATATGTACCGTATTGGTCCATATGGGTGCTGTACTGGGAGCACTGGCATCCCTGTTGCCCATCCTGGTCTTGCACTGGTGTCACACTGGTCAAATACTGGTGCCATAGTGGTCTGTACTGGTGCCATACTGCCATCTTTGGTGTCCATACTGGGAGTACTGGTGCCATCCTGGTCTCACACTGGTGCCTTACTAGTCTGTACTGGTGCTGTACTGGGATCTGTGGGGTTCATACTGGGTGTACTGATGTAATATTGGTGCCACAGTTTTCCCATACTGGTCTCTACTGGTGTATAACTGGTCTATATTGTCCATAGTGGGAGCACTGGTGTCCATACTGGGAGCACCAGCCCCATCCTGCTCCCACATTTTTGCCTTCCTGGTCTGTGGTGGTGTCCCTGGTGTCCATATTGGGAGCACTTGGACTCGCTGGATGGGATGCTGGGATGCACTTGTTGTCACTGGGAAGCACTGGGAGTCACTGAGATGCACTGGGAGGGCTCAGGTTCACACTAAGAGTCACTGAGACAGATTGGGAGTCACTGGGTCATTCTGGAAGTCATTGGAAAACACTGGAAGTCACTGGAATGCACTGGGATTCACTGAGATGCAATGGGAGTCACTGGGATGTACTGGGATGGCAGTGAGAGGGCACTGGGACACACTGGGAGTCACTGGGAAATGCTAGGAGTCACTGGGATGTTCTGGCAGGGCAGTGGGACTCACTGGGAGTCACTGGGCAGCACTAGGATGCACTCTGAGTCACTGGGACACACTGGGATGCACTGGGTGGGCACTGGGAGTCACTGGGATGCACTGGAATGACCATGGGATGCACTGGGAGAGCACTGGGATGCACTGGGAATCACTGGGACATGGTGGGAGAATGTACCATACTGGTAAATATTGGTGCCATACTGGGAGCCCTGGCATCCCTGTTGCCCACCCTGGTCTTGCTCTGGTGCCATACTGGTCCATTACTGGTGCCATACTAGTCTGCACTGGTGCCATCCTGCCATCTCTGATGTTGGTACCAGGAGCACTGGTGCCATCCTGGTCCCACACTGGTGTCTTATTGGTCTGTACTGGTGCTGTACTGGCTTCTCTGGTGTCAATACTGTGTGTACTGGTGTAATGCTGATGCCACAATGGTCCCATAGTGGTCTATAGTGGTCCATAGTGGGAGCAGCAGTGTCCCTGGTGTCCATACTGGGAGCACTGTTCCCATCCTACTCCCACATTTGTGCCTTACTGGTCCATACTGGTGCTGTGTGGGAAGCACTGGGAGCCTTGGTGTCCATACTTGGGTGCCTTGTGTTCATACTGGGAGTACTGGTTTGTTACTGGTCCCACACTGGTGCCATACTGGTCCATACTGGTGTCACACTGGGTGCACTGGTGTCCCTTGTGTCCATACTGGTGTCCTTCCTGTTTTGTGGAATCAAGCTCTCTAACTCCATTAAGGGTTATAAAGCAGGTCTGTGTTTATTCACCGGCGGGTGTGAGGGTTAATCCTCCTAACTCGCACCCCGTATGGTCTATAGTGTAAAGACCTGCCTATCCATAAACACCTGTTACATATCCATGACCTTTCCCTGTTTCCTATTATAATTAGACCGAGAAGCTTCTCCCACACTGGTGCAGACACAATGCCTCCTGGTGCTCGTGGTCTGGGGGCTCAGGGCTGAGTAGCCTTCATCTTCCTCATGAATTGTCCCTGAACCCAATCTGTGTGCAGGCGCAGTCTCATCCTGGTCGAGCTCCAGAACCGCAGAGCAGGATGCAGTCGGCTTTCTGCTGTTGTCCGCATTCCAGCTTTCCCTTATCAGTGAGTGTCTGGGAATTAGCTCCTTCCTTATCAACATCCAGGGTCTTCAAGGCCTTTACTAGCAGACAGTGCACATTTCAGTGAGCTAAGCCCTCTAAATTTTTCTAACTTCTCCCCTATATCATATGCCCTCTCATCATTCTGACTCCTCCAGAAATTGTTCTGGCCCAAGAAATCAGTGTTCTAGCCCCAAAAATGTGTTTCTCACTCTCAAAATCAGTGTTCATGCCCCCAAAAGAAATGGTTTTGCCCTAAAAAACAGTGTTCCTGGCAGAAACGGGGGAGTTTAGGCACTCAAATCAGTGTTCCTCCCCCAGAATAGCTCTTCTGGTCCCTAAAATCGATGTTCTGGCCCTAAAAATAGGAGTTCTGGCCCCAACCAGGAGGCTGTGGGCACTGAGGAAAGCAGAGTTCAAAGTCAAGTGTCTGGAAGCGGGGTCTCTGGCCCCAGAATGGGTCTTCTGGCCCCTAAAATGGTATTTCTGGCCTTCAAAGGGCCAGTGCTGGACCCCAAAATTTACTCTTTTGCCCCCAGATTGGTGTTCTGGCTCAAAAATTGGTGTTCCAGCCCCATGAATAACCATTCTGGCTGCAGAAATCATTTTTCTGTCTCCAAAAATCAGTATTCTTTCCCAAAGTATTAGTGTCAAATCCACAAAAATGGGAGGTTTTGCCCCAAAATGAGCAGTTCTGACCCAAACCTGGAGGATGTAGGCACTGAGGAAAGCAGAGATCAAAGCCAGGGGGCTGGGAATGGGGGCTCTGGCCCCAAAATGAGTCTTGTGGACCCCAGAATGGGAGTTCTGACTGCAAAAATGAGTGTGCAGGCTCTAAAAATGGGAGTGATGTCCCCTAAACTAGAACTAAAATTGCTGCTTTCAGCCCAAACTGGGTGCTCTGGCCCACAAAATTTGAATTCTGGCACCAAAATTCAGTGTTGTGGCTCAAGATTTGATGTTCTGCCCCTTCCAGAAAGTGTTCTGGCCCCAGAAATCAGTGTTCTGGCCCCAAAAATGCATGTTTCGGCCTCAAAGTCAGTGTTCGTGCCCCTCCTTGCCAAATGTTTTTTGTCCTAAAAACCAGTGTTCTGGCCCTACAAAAGGGGATATTGGCACAAAAGTCAGTGCTCCTCCCCCGAAAATATCTTTTCTGATCCCTAAAATCAGTGTTCTGGCCCCACAAATGGGAGTTGTGGCCCCAAAATTGGGTGTGCTGGCTCCACTCTGGGGGCAGACAGTGATAGCCATTAGGTGTCACTGGCTCCAGGGACAGACACCAGGTCCAGCCCTCACCGGCCACCAGGTCTATCCAGCATCGGCTGCAGGGTCTATCCACTATCTGCTTGCTGAGCTGGATAGACTTGGCAGCCGGAGCTGGGCAGACCTGGCAGCCGAGTCTGTTCCCTGTTCCCACCAAAGGGGTCGCTGTTTCATGCGAAGAGGCAGAGCATGGGAAGGGGTTGGGCTGGGGAAATAAGCAGAACTTGTGAAGGGGTGACAAATGGAAATGTGTGAGGTGTTGGATATAGTCGGAGTGTGGGAATTAGTGGGGCATGGGAAGAGGCTGGGCTTAGGAGCGGGCAGAGCATGGGAAAGGGTGGGGCTTTGGAATGGGCAGGGCTTGGGAACAGGCGGAGTGTGGCAAAGGGCTGGGCATTGGAATTAGTCTGGGCTTTGGAACTCAAAACCTAACCCTAACCCTAATGTCGCTAACTCTAACCCTAACGTCACTAACCCTAACCCTAACCATAACCCTTACATTAATTCCGCTAACTCTAACCATAACCCTAGCCCTAATGTCACTATCCCTAATCCTAACTGTAACCCAAATGACCCGAACCCTATCCCTACATGGAAATCTCTAGGATGCAGTAAAAGTCTTCTACACATCACAGAAACAAAATTTATTCTGTTACAAAAGAGTTAAATGTTACCATATAGTCCATCTACAATTTTTTTCAATATTTTGAATAGTCATTAACCAATAATGGAAATACATAGTGGAGTTTGGTAATGGAAATAGATTTTTGGTAATTGTTTAGAATTTGAGATATTTTAAATCTTTGGTAGCTACTTTGCATTCTTTGATGCAATGAATAAGACTAAAGAGTGATGAATAGAACATTAGAAATTTCAAATTAGAATTTTCCTCCAGCGGATCGACACTTCCTCCCAATTTAGTGTTGTCCATGATACTGCTAAAGGCACACTCGATCCCCTCATCTCGGTCATCGATACAGATATTGTACAGGGCTGGACCCAACACTGAGCCCGGGGGACACCACTTGCTACCGGATCATCTTAATTCCTGAAGCATGAGACTAGATGACCTAATTTTATCATACCTATCATCCCACTTCTCTCCTTACCTATCACACTCTCACTTGTCTGCACATGCCTGTTTTTTCCCTTATCTTGTGTGTGGAAACACTGGCTTCAGCACATTCAATCTAAAAAGGTATTGAAACCCTCAGCTGTGGGCATGACGATTCCAGTATTGCGTGTGTGCTGGGCAAGCGTCCGATGCCTTGGGGAACCTGGGATATAAGCCGTCAGCAGGGAGCAAACGGCCGATATTCTCATGCTCGCTAGCTTGTTGTGACCTTGGAACCTTTAATAAGACCCGTGGATTAATAGGAAAGGAATGCACTAGGCGGAAAATATGAAGACAAGGGGCACATCTTCAGGAAACAGGGGGTTGCACTCTGTCACTGCACTGCGGGATTCTCACAGGTGGAAATTCACTGGAATAGCTGTTACTGGATACAGGGGTGCTATATCAGATTTGCATTTTTTAAATAAAGTTGATCTTGATTGTCGCCCCCATTGAGGAGGTCCGTACCTTAATGGCTACATACTCCCAGCTGTTTATAGAAGAGCTCATCAGTTGCTTCTCCTTGGCTGGGTGGTCTAGAACAGACTCCATCACAATATCTACCTTCTGGTGGGCACTCAATCCTGTCATCACCAGAATCGAGCTCGACGGTATCAGAGCACTCTCTAACATAGAGGGCTACCCCGCCTCCTCTTGTACCCTTTCTGTCCCACCTGAATAGTTTGCGCCCCACCACAGCTGCACTCCAGTTATACGAGTCGTCCCACCACGTTTCCATGATGGCAATGACGTCGTAGTCTCCTTGCCCTGCGACAGCTTCCAACTCCTCCTGCTTATTGCCCACACTGCATGCATTGGTGTAAATGCCCTTCAGCTGGGCTGGTGATCCCTCAGCCCTCATAAAGGGAATAGTGTTCATTCCCAATTGACTGGTCCTTGCAATATCGAACCCCTCAGTGCTGGTTTCATCCTTCCATCCCCAGATGTACTCGCCCTGCTCTCTTTGTAGTGACATACTGGAGGTCCTTGCTAACACAGCATCTCTCAGACACTGACTCACTTCCAGGCTCAGTCATGACTAGCCTGGCTTTGTCCCCCTCCCCATTCTCATCTAGTTTAAAGCTCTATTTGTGAGCCCTGCTAGATTTTTAATGAGGACTGTAGTACCCCTTGAAGACAAGCATTCTCCATCCTTAGTAAGGAAGCCTGGGGGTGCATGGGCCAGTCCGTGATCAAAGAATCTGGTTTAGTTCTCCTCACACCATGTTTGGAGGCAGGTATTAATCAAGTGATCCTTTTTGACCTCTTGCTTCTCATTCCTTCGTGTTGGAATGGATCTAAACCCTACTTGCACCCCAGAGCCCTCCATCGTTTTCCCCTGAAGTTCCTCTCAGTGGCCCTTAACTGCCTGCACTGTGCATCATTGCTCCCAATTTCATGTATACCTGTTTTATTAAATCTATAAAACATGTTTCCTATTAATGACTGGAGTGGAGAAACAGCCTTCACAGGAACTGCTGTGTTTGTGTTGACACATTTTATATCTCCTGCTTTGACTCTTCAATTTTAACTCTCCCTCCACCAAGTCTGTCTTCAAAATTCAAGGCAGAATCTCTCCAAGGGAAATATTCACTGAATCATAGAATAACTCGGGTCTGAAGAAAGCCCTGAGCATCCTCTTCTCACATTCTCATGCTCAGAGTAGGGTGAACCAGATGAGGTTGTTCAAGGCCTCCACCCAGCTTTGCATCACCCACAAAGCAGCTGAAAGTGTGCTCCATCACATCATACAGGGCCAAGCGCTGGTCACTGAGGGATGTCATTAGGAACCAGCTGCATGAAGGACGTTGTACCACTGATGATATTTGGGCCTGGTCATTCAGCCAACTTCTGACCCAGAGTCCTTTTCTTCAGCCCAGACAGCCCCACTCTGGCAATGAGGACACCATGTCTAAGGCCTTGCAAAATTCCATGTATACCACATGCCCTTCTTTAACTTCCCTGTTTTGGTTCAGCAATCCCTTCCTTGTCCTTCAAGGGCCTGGAAGAGACTGTAGGACAAGTCCCTTCCCTTCCTAGGGATGGCTGTAAGCTGACCTGCTTGTAATTCTCTCAATTCTTGTTCCTGTTTTTCCTTAAGATGGGTTTGACATCTGCCTTTCCCGAGGACCCCAGAACCTCTCTGATTGCTCTGGCACTTTTGAGAGCACAATCCATAATCCTGGAGCAAGGTGATGCACAGACAGGAACACATGCACTGAGCCTGTCCAAGGCAGCTGAAGTGAATCTCCCCAGGCCAGTGGGGTTTGTTCCTGGAGTCACACACAGGGTTCTGTCAGGAGTCTGTGTCTGAGGTGGCCTCGTGGACTCCTTATGCACCCAGGGATGTTCACAGAGTTTCCCCCTTTTACACAGAAATGCAAGAGTCACAGGGTTTCTCCGGACTCCCAGAGAATCTCATGCACCTCAGACCTGTGGAGTATCCCACTGCTCTGCATTTGTCTGAGATGTCTCACGTCATGAGGAATGGACACAGGGACCTCAGTACAAGGAAGAACATCCCAGTGCTGCATTCAAGCACTTACTCTTGAGATGTGGCTCTCAACAAGAAGGGACCTTGGGACACTCTCTGTCCCACAGGCTTTCATGGAACCCAAGGAAGGGCTGTTTGTGTTTGCTTGGGTTCATCTCACCTCATGTACATGATGTTCACACTCACATATCAACTCTACAGTGTGAACAGGGACTCTGACCTATTTGCTCTGTCTCCTTCCAGGGGAGGACAAAGAATGTCTCCAAGCTAGGGTGACAGGCCAGTGCTGAGAATGGTGCTTGTGAGGGGCTACTCCACGACGATTACTCTCAGGCAGGTTTCCCAGAGTGTCCAATGTACACAGACACAGAGCAGACCCTGCTCTACCCATGGAAGAGACATGGTTGTGTGAGACCAGTGCTATTTGCCCCACCCCTGCACACCCATGCTGTGTGTCTCTGCACTCCTGTTTTCATTGCAAGCATCTTTCATGGGCATGTTCTTGAAAGAAACTTTAGAAGCCCTAACTAAGCCTTGAGGTGCTGCCCTGAGGAGATCCCCTTGCTCTATGGAAAGGCTGTTGTGTCCCACAAGTGCCCACTGCCTGTCCCTGCCTGTGGGCACAGCACTGCCACGCAGCATGGCTGGGACCAAGCTCAGAGCCCTCAGGCCTTACAGCAAGACAAGGGGTGAGGAGGAGAGTGTGGAAGTGGAGAGAGAACAGCTATGGGAGACCAAGTGCTGGCGCCTGGCAGTACTACCATGCTGGGGCTCTTTTCCCATCCACTCGTGCCCACAGGAACTGTCCCTGCAGCACCAAAAAGGCCTTGGAGGAATGTTTTCAGGAAATAAAAGCTGTTGAATATCCCTTTATTTTTTTTTTAAACATATAGATAGGACAGCTCCTCATTTACACAGCAAATCAGCAAGAGAAGAGAAGACAACTGTGAATTAAATACACGATGACAATATTATCACAACTGAAAAACAAACACAACCACCAAAGAAAGAGAAGGCAGTCTGGGCCATCCATGATTTGCATGATAACTGCTATGCAGAAGGTGATGAGCAGTTCTTTGCTTCAGGACCATCCAGTGATCAGTTTCCACACTGCAACCTTGAGCTGCTGGTTCCTCAAGCTGTAGATGAGGGGGTTCAGTGCTGGAGGCACCACTGAGTACAGAACTGAAACCACAGTGTCCAGGAATGGTGAGGACACAGAGGAAGGCTTCAGGTAGGCAAAAAAGCCAGTACTGAGAAAAAGGGAGACCACAGTCAGGTGAGGGATGCATGTGGAGAAGGCTTTGTGCTGTCCCTGCTCAGAGGGGATCCTCAGCACAGCCCTGAAGATCTGCACATAGGAAACCACAATGAAAACAAAACAAACAAATGCTACTAAGACACTGACCACAACAAGGCAAATCTCCCTGAAGTAGGAGTCTGAGCAGGAGAGCTTGAGGATCTGAGGGATTTCACAGAAGAACTATTCCACATCATTGCCCTGGCAGAGGGGCAGGGAAAATGTATTGGCCGTGTGCAGCAGAGCGTAGAGAAACCCAGCGCCCCAGGCAGCTGCTGCCATGTGGACACAAGCTCTGCTGCCCAGGAGGGTCCCGTAGTGCAGGGGTTTGCAGATGGCAACGAAGCGGTCGTAAGACATGATGGTGAGAATACAAAACTCTGTTGTAATGAAAAAGAGAAAAAGAAACAGTTGCGCAGTACAACCTGTGAAGGAGATGGCCCTGGTGTCCCAGAGGGAATTGGCCATGGATTTGGGGACAGTGGTAGAGATGGATCCCAAGTCGAGGACAGAGAGGTTTAGGAGGAAGAAGTACATGGGGGTGTGGAGGTGGTGGTCACAGGTGATGGTGGTGATGATGAGGCCGTTGCCGAGGAGGGCAGCCAGGTAGATGCCCAGGAAAAGCCAGGAATGCAAGAGCTGCAGCTCCCGTGTGTCTGTGTATGCCAGGAGGAGGAACTGGCTGATGGAGCTGCTGTTGGACATCTGCTGCCTCTGGGCAAGGGGCACTGTCACAGGAGGAAAGACAGTAAGTAGTTAGGAGGGATGTATCTGAACAAAATCAAAGCCATTTCCACACTGCATACTCACCATTGCTTATTCATTTCTATGAGACTGTCATCCAGCTCCGTGCCTGGAGCCCTGCTGTGTGCCGGCTGAATGTGCCAAGAGAAGCAGGGCCTCTGCCCACTGGCTGTGAGGAGTTAGCCCTGCTCTGCAGCAGGGGGTCATGGGGACAGTGGGGACAGTCCTGGTGTTCTAATTTTCCTGTTAAAACTGAACCTAATTCAAAAGGGCTCCTAAGTATCTGCAGTCCCACTGCTAAGAAACCACAATTCCCAAAGTGCTTGAAAGGGAGGGGGATTTATAGCTCTCTCCCATCTGAGCTGAAGATCTTCATGTATGTCAGAAACCCTCACTATTTCTGTTGCATTCACAGACAGAAAAGCAAGTCCTGTGAGGCAAGAGCATTGCCTGTGGCTCAGTGCAGAGGGAGGGGAGCTGTTCTCTCCTTCGCTCTTGACCCCAGCTGCTCTGGGCTTCCACCTTTCTGAGATGGAGGGGGATCACACTCCGGTGTTACCCTTAAAAGACACCAGACCCTTCTATGCAGAGGGATTCACCTCATACCACTCGAAGTCTCTCCCTTTCCTAAGGTCTCAGCCCCCTCTCTCAGGCCAGGACACACACGCTTCATTTAACAAACCAAACAGCATTTCCTTAGCTGGAGTGTTTCTGTACTTCTCCACAGTCACTCAAGTCACACCACGTTGTGATAGATGTTTATATTCTTGAGGGAAGCTCACAGCTTGAAAAAAAAACTCATGGAAGTATTTGAGTATCCTAATGATGGTGTTTCAGTAAGGAAGAGTCAGCTCTTTCCTCAGGGAATGACACAGACTGCTCAGCCCACAGTCCCATGGGTGAGATGAAAGCTTGGACACTGCATTCCCACGGACACACCTGCATGGGAGGAATCAGAAGGTCAGTGCCTGGCTCAGCTGCTGAAACTGCCAAGCCCAGAGAGCCTGGCAGCAAGAATAAGAGAACAACAGAAAGAACTCAGACAAAGAGAGAAGCCAGCAAAGAAGCTGGTCCATCTGAGAGAGGCCAGGGCAGAGGCAGCCGGGCACTCAGGACAGTGTTACCCTAACCCAGTTGTGCTCACCCCCTCCCAAACATCAACTTTGCTGCGCAATTGCTCTCAGCCCCTGTGCTCTGGAGAGGAGAATGGACTAGAGAGCTGCACCATGGCTGTGCTGGAACTCTGGCTGCAGATGAGGGGCTTTAGTCTTGGAGCCAACACTGAGGGGAGAGGCTTTTTTGGGTGAAATAGGAGGCAAGGGATCTTGGCAAGAGGGAGGGTCTGTGTTGGATGCAGTCGTATAGGGGTTGCTGCATTTGCCCTCGAAACATCTCTGTTTTATGTTTCCTCACATTCCCTGATCCTATCCCTTCAGCCCAGGGATTTTCCTCACTGGAGATGTTTCCCTGTCCCTTATCTTCTCCCTGTCAGTGCTCATAGACCTCATCTGACTCTCTCTACATCCCCCTGGCCCTACACACACCTGCATGTTTGCGGGGCAAAGCTGGGCACAGGTTCTTGTTTATAAGCAGAAAAGGACAGAACGGACTGAGCCTGAAGGGTCCAGCAGAGATGATGCTGATGCTGTCCACTTGAAGAGAACCAGCGGGAGACACTTCAGGACGCTCCTATCAGACCTTGTGACCACTCCAGGACACAGCTGAGGAATCTCAATGATATGTTCAGGCACGAGATCATCTTGTTTCATTTCTCCCCTGAAATTCCCCAAGTGCAGGAGACTGACTCATCAGAGTTCCTTCTCCCTGCCTTGTTTATTCCCTTGAAATGTCCTCTTAGAAATTTCCCAGGTTGATTTGGAGCTGTGAGCAGCCCTGACTCACACAGCACACTTTGGAGAGCAGAAACACCCTCTCCTGCCAGGACCTGCTTCTGTCCCACCATGGGGAGCTCCCCAGGTAGGCTGAATGCTGACCCTGGTTTTCTCACAGCTGGTTTTCTCCCCACAGGCTGTGGCTGTGCCGGCTTATAGAAGATCCCTCCAGAAACCACACCTGCATTGTCCTGCACCCAGAGATTCACCTTCAGAAGGGCTGTGAGGATTTGTCTCCAGATGAAGCCTCCTCTCTCCTCCAACCCCACCCTGCCTCTCCCCTCTCTCTGCTCCCTCCTCTGCCCTCGCTGCATGCAGGCAGTGTCCTCAGCCCTGCTGGGCTTTGCAGAGGAGCTGCTCCTGGACAGACCTGGCTCTTTTATGAACTCCTGTCTCATTATGATCTCCCTCCCTGCCAGGAGCCCAGCCCAGCTCAGCAGCAGAGGAGCAGCCCAAGGCAGCACTTTCTCTGCCCCCTCGGGGCTACCTCAAGGTGTCCCTGGGGCTCCAGGGGAACCTGCTGAGAAACAGGCTGAAGTCATCCTTGATGTTACTTTCATCATCTAGGAGAGACACTTCTGTCCTGCACTGTCATTGCTCCTCTCAGAAAAAGAGCTGAGCAGGAGAATCACTATCTATTTGTCTCATCTTTAGATAGGACAGAAAGAAGGTGACAGGGAATGATCTCATTTCTCCAAGCTGGAGAATATTTTCCACTGACAGAATTTCAGTAATTCATGCTAGTGCTTTAGACCTGGGACTAGAAAGACACTCAACTCTCTTCTGTCCTTGACGTGTCTCTGTTCCAAATAAAGTCTTACACCACATGGGGTCTTGAACCCTTGGTATCCTTATGGCAGGGCTGAGGTTGCCTGGTGTCACAGCTGCAGGGCTTCAGCCCCAATGGGCAGCAATGCCCTCAGCCAGGGGCACAGGCAGCAGGAGCTGGAGCCGTTCCTGTGGGAGACAGAGCTGGGTCACAGAGATCAGGGTAGGTTGTCTTCAAGGACAGCATCCTCCATGATTCGCAAGGGTCCAGACTGGGATTCAGTCTGATCTTGAAAGGCCATTCAAGGGCCTCATGATGAGCGTTTGGCCCTTCAGGAACTGTTAAAGAAGAAACAAAGACCCTGTGTGGGTCCTACTGGGTATCAGAGTAAACAGGTGTAGACAGATCTGAGACTCCCTCTGTCCTCTTTGTCCCTGTCTTCTCCATCAAGGTCTCCCAGGCCTCTGTGACTCCGAGCACGACTCTGGAGGAGATGGGCAAGCCAGGAGTGGGGATCAAGTCAGGGATCCCTTGAGCAAACAAAATCCTTCCCAGTCTGTGGGACAGGAGGGGCAGTGTCCCAGGGAGCTGAGTGAGCAGGGATATGTCAGATTAAGGTCACTCTCCATCATCTTCACAAGGTCATGGAGACCAAGGAAACACCCTGACGTGGTGGTGTCATTTCTCTACTCTGTCGTTCCTCCAGCACTGAACCCCCTCATCTACAGCTGGAGGAACCAGCAGCTCAAGGATGCAGCGTGCAAACTGATAGCTGGAGGTTTCTCTGAAGCAATGAACTGCTGAACTTCTGAATAACAGCAGTTATAACATGACTCACTGCCTTCTTTTATTGCTGGCGGGGTTGAATTTTTTGAATCTATGTTTTCATTGCCTTTTTAATTCACTCTCTGCTTTCCATTTGTAACCAAGTAACTGAGTAAACAGCAACCCATGCTCTCTATGTTTGTAAGGAAAGGTCCATCCACTCCTTGTTTCTTCCTCAGACCCTTCCTCCAAGGCCTTTTTAGAGCTGCAGGGACAGTTCCTGCCTGCATGGGCTGAGGGGGAAAAGAGTCCCAGCAGGGCAGCACTGCCAGGCACCGGCGCTTGATCTCCCAGAGCTGTTCTCTCTCCCCATCCACACTTCTCCTCCTCACATCTTGCCTTTCTGTAAGGCCTGAGGGCTCTGAGCTTGGTCCCAGCCGTGCTGCGTGGCAGTACTGTGCCTGCAGGCAGGGACAGGCAGTGGGCACTTGTGGGACAGAGCTGCCTCCACAACAGCCTTTCCATGAAGAGAGGGGATCATCTCTGGGCAGTGCCTGAAGGCTTAGGGTTTCTTCTAAAGTTTCTTTCAGGAAGTCACTCAAGAACATGGCCCAGAGGTGAAAACACAAGTGTACAGTTAAAGAGTGTTGGTGTGCAGGGCTGGAGCGTGCAGCAGTGTGCTCTTATAGCTGGGCAACCTGCAGTTCAGGTCCAGGACCATGAGGAGGTGATTGATGAGTAATTGTTTAGGATGTCAATTGTGTCTCAGAAACTCAGAATCCAGTAGGAAACATCTGACTGTGATGGGGATGGTGAGGTCAGTTCTGTTTCTGGAGGTGATGGGGCAGCAGCAGGAACATGGCTGAGAAAGGAGCTCTGCCCAAGCACCCACAGGACCTGTGCAGGGAGAGGGCTTGGGTACGGTTGGAAAACACAGGGGAGCCTTCTCAGGCCAGGCCAGTGCTGGCAGCATCACTGGGCAAATCCCTTACGGTAAAGGGGCACCACAGGTCCTTCACCCTTTGGCACCTGCCAGGATCTGCTGATAGTGTCTCTGGGGCAAATCCCTTGTGTTCCTTCTGTTGCCCCTGCAGTGTCACAGACACAAATCCCTTACAGTCAGGAAGCGCCTCGGGCCTTTTACCATTTCTTCTGCCTACAGGGATTCCACAGAATCATAGAATAACCAGGTTGGAAGAGACCCACCAGATCATCGACTCCAACCATTCCTATCAAAAACTAAAACAAGCCCCTTAGCACCTTGTCCACCTGTGCCTTAAACACCGCCAGGGATGGTGACTCGATCACCTCCCTGGGCAGCCTCTGGCAGCACCCAATGACCCTTTCTGTGAAAAACCTTTTCCTAATGTCCAGCCTAAACCTCCCCTGGTGGAGCTTGAGGTCATTTCCTCTTGTCCTGTCCCGTGTCACTTGGGAGAAGACGCCAGCACCCTCCTCTCCTCCTTTTCCTCATGAAGTTGTTACAGTTTCTGGAAATTTCTATATGTGCCCCAAAACTGATTTTATTATAAAACTTTATGGTTGAATAAGGGTTCAGTGGTGGATGGGGGTGATGTGCTGTGTGCAGAAATAGGCCTTAAGCAGCCTGAAATCAAGCACCAAGTGCAGAGAGAAGCAAATGCAGGAAGGGAGTGTACCGGTAGTGTCAGGGGAGAGGAAAGAGTCACAAAGTGGAGCTTGTCAGGAGAAGAAATGTCACGGGAAGGGTAGTAGATGTACAGACTATTTTTTGAGCTTGAAGATCACAGGCAGCTCAGAATATCTTGGGTTGAAGGGGCTCATAAGGATCACTGAGTCCAACTCCCTGATCCCCACACGACTGTGTAAAATGAAACCATTTCACTAAGATGATTGTCAAGATGCTCCTGGAACTCTGACAGGCTTGGTGCCATCACCACTTCCCATGGGACCGTGTTCCAGTGACTGAGCATCTTCTCCATGAGGAACCTTTTCCAGATGTCCAATTGGAAATTCCCCTAATGCAGCTCCATCCCATTTCCTCGTGATCTGTCCCTGGTCACCAGAGAGAGGAGGTCAGCACCTTCTCCTTTCTTTCCTCCTTGAGGAAGCTCAAGACTGGGATGAGGTCTCAGCCGTGTACCGTGCTGGGCTCTGACAAGTTCTGCTCAAGAAGAGAGGCTGGGCAGGGCTGTTGTTCACCTGGCAGGGGAGGCGAGTGCAGGAGGAGAAGAGACGGACAGAGAACCAAGCTCACCCATTGCCTGGGGTGAGTGGCCAGTGCTGTAACTGGTGACGGGACAGACCGGTGCCCTGTGCAGCTTCCCAGTCTGTCCCTGCCACCAAGGGCACCCACCAGCCTTGTCTCTCCTGCACCTGCAAGGCTGGGCTCTGCCCCTCACACCCTCTGCAGTGTGTGCTCCTCCTGCATGGTCACACAGCTCAGCCAGCACTGGTGGTGTCCTCTCCCTGGCACTTCCCAGCTCAGCCCAGCCCCTCCCAGCTCTCCCCACAGCCATGCTTTCTTTCCAGCCCCACAGAGCAGCCCAGTCTGGGCTGGCCGCAAGGCAGTGCCCACCGCAGGGTGCAGCAGAGCTCTGGGCTCTCCCTCAGTAGCCCCAACCCCTCTGGAGGGCACAGCACCTGCTGGGGGACAGAGGTGGGTCTCAGCCTCCCCCACAGCCCCAGGGATGGAGGCTTGACCTCCTCTCCCAGTCTGTATCCTGACTGCATTGATGGGAAACTCCTGGCAAAGACCAGGGAGATGAGGACAAGATGGAATGCACCTGATAGAGGAGGAATGTGATGTCAGCTCTCTTTGCCTTGACCATTTTGCCTGAAGACTGCCTGCTTGTGTGTTGGGTTGAACTGAAGGACAATGTAGGAGTGGGCACCGCTCTCTCTTGCTTGGGTGGACTCTGGACCCAGAGCTGGCTGCGGTTGGGTGGAGGTGATGCAGCAGCGCATTCGACTGAGCAAGTTGCACCCTAAAATGTCACCAGTATAGACGATGCGGATTTGAGTTTTCGATATGAGTTCTGTGACAAATGTTTAAGTCACAGGGTGGAATGTAAAATCGGACTATGTTTATCTCTTTGCCTTAAACATTTTGTCTGAGGACTTGTGGCCCCAGCTTGGCTGTGGTGCCGAGGCTCAGAAAGGCAGTGCAGGCGCAGGCCCGGCACTCCCTCGCTGGGGTGAAGCCCCAGAGGTGGCTTTGGTCAGGGGAGGGGAATGCAGCCGTTGCTGCTGCCCCCACTACCCCCCACCTGCTGCCTTCCGGGGCTCCAAAAAGATGCAGCTGATGGGTGTCGGGCTTGCCATATAAGAGGACTCTCAGGGAACCAGGGGACAGTCTCGCTCTCATCTCCGTGCTCACTCTCACTCACACACTTCACAGAATGACAGAATGACCAGGTTGGAAGAGACCCACTGGATCGTTGAGTCCAACCATTCCCACCATTCCCTAAATCATGCTCCTAAGCACCTCATCTACCCTAACCTTAAACACCTCCAGGGACGGTGACTCAACCACCTCCCTGGGCAGACCGTTCCAATGCCTAACCACCCTTTCCGTGAAGAATTTTTTCCTAATCTCAAGCCTAAATCTCCCCTGGCGGAGCTTGAGGCCATTCCCTCTCATCCTGTCCCCTGTCACTTGGGAGAAGAGGCCAGCTCCCTCCTCTCCACAACCTCCCTTCAGGTAGTTGTAGAGAGTAATAAGGTCTCCCCTCAGCCTCCTCTTCTCCAGGCTAAACAACCCCAGCTCTCTCAGCCGCTCCTCATAACATTTGTTCTAAAGCCCCTTTACCAGCTTTGTTGCCCTTCTCTGGACTCGCTCCAGAGCCACAACATCCTTCTTGTGGTGAGGGGCCCAGAACTGAACACAGTACTCGAGGTGCGGTCTCAACAGTGCCGAGTACAGGGGGAGAATAACCTCCCTGGACCTGCTGGTCATGACGTTCCTGATACAAGCCAAGATGCCATTGGCCTTCTTGGCCACCTGGGCACATTACTGGCTCATGTTCAGTCGGCTGTCAACCAACACCCCCAGGTCCTTCTCCTCCTGGCAGCTTTCCAGCCAGGCTTCTCCTAGTTTGTACCTCTGCTTAAGGTTGTTGTGCCCCAAGTGCAGGACTCGGCATTTGGCCTTGTTAAACCTCAGGCCGTTGGTCTCAGCCCAGCAGTCCAGCCTGTTCAGATCCCTTTGCAGAGCCTCCCGACCCTCCAGCAGATCCACACTTCCTTCCAGCTTGGTGTCATCTGCAAACTTGCTAAGGGAGGACTCAATGCCTTCATCCAGGTCATTGATAAAGACATTAAACAGGACTGGACCCAGGACTGAGCCCTGGAGAACCCCACTTGTAACTGGCCTCCAGCTGGATTCAACTCCGTTTACCACCACCCTCTGGGCCCGGTCATCCAACCAGTTTTCCATCACGGAGAGTGTGCACCCGTCCAGGCCAGAGGCCGACAGTTTCCGAAGCAGAATGCTGTGAGAAACTGTATCAAAGGCTTTACTAAAGTCCAGGAAGACCACATCCACAGCCTTGCCCTCGTCCAAGAGTTTAGTCACTTGGTCATAGAAGGTGATCAGATTACTCTGGCAAGACCTGCCCTTCAAGAACCTGTGTTGACTGGGCCTGATCACCCGGTTCTCTTGCAAGTGCTTCATGATCGCACTCAAGATCACCCGCTCCATGACTTTCCCCGGTACCGAGGTCAGGCTGACAGGCCTGTAGTTCCCCGGATCCTCCCTGCGCCCCTTATTATAGATGGGCACAACATCAGCCTCCAGTCCAGCGGAACCTCCCCAGTCATCCAGGACTGCTGGAAGATGATGGAAAGGGGTTTGGCCAGCACATCCGCCAGTTCCCTCAAAACTCTTGGGTGGACTCCATCCGGCCCCATAGACTTGTGGGCATCTAGCTGGGCAAGCAAGTCTCTAACCACCTCCTCTTGGACCTTGGGAATCTCATACTTCTCATCCAACCCTTGGGGTTGTGCACAGAGGGAACAATTTTCCTTACTGTTAAAGACTGAGGCAAAAAATTGAGCACTTCAGCCTTGTCTTCGTCCCCTGTTACTGTTGTTCCCTCTGCATCTACCAGGGACTGGAGATTCTCCCTAGCCCTCCTTTTGCTGTTGATGTATTTGTAGAAAGACTTTTTGTTGTCTTTCACAGTCATGGCCAATCGCATTTCTAGTTGGGCCTTAGCCCTCCTGACCTTTTCCCTGCACATTCTCACTTCCTCCCTATAGTCCACCCAGGATGCCTGCCCCTTCCTCCAGAGGTCGTAGACCCTCCTCTTCCTATTGATGTCTCTTAGGACCTCCCTACTCAACCACGCTGGTTTCTTACTCCTCCGGCTACTTTTTCGGAACTTGGGCACAGCTTTCTCCTGAGCTGCTAGGAGTTCCTTCTTGAAGAGCGCCCAGCCCTTATGGACACCTCTGCCTTCAAGGAGCGCCTCCCACGGGACTTTTCCGACCAGCCTTCTGAACAGCCCAAAGTCTGCTCTCTGAAAGTTGAGGGCGACTGTTCTGCTAACCTCCTTCTTCATTTTACCCCGCACTGAGAACTCTATCATCTCATGATCGCTTTGCCACAAGCGTCCTCCAACCTTCACATCCCCCACCAGTCCTTCTTTGTTCACCAACAGCAGGTCCAGGAGGGCACCGTCCCTTGTCGGTTCGCTCACCAGCTGAGTGAGGAAGTTGTCTTCCAGACACTCCAGGAACCTCCGGGACTGCTTCCTTTCTGCTGTATTATACTCCCAGCCTATATCTGGGAAATTGAAGTCTCCCACAAAGACTAGAGGTAGCGATTTTGAGACTACACTCAGTTGTTTGTAGAAGAGCTCATCAGCTGCTTCTTCTTGGCTGGGTGGTCTATAGCAGACTCCCATCACAATCCCTTCCTGCCCATGGACTCCTCTGATATTCACCCACAGGCACTCAGTCCCACCCTGACCATAGTCCAGTTCGAGGGTATCAAAGCCCTCTCTAACTTAGAGGGCTACCCCACCTCCTGTTCTGCCCTTCCTGTCCTTCCTAAAGAGTTTATACCCCACCATGGGTACGCTCCAGTCGTACGAGTCATCCCACCACGTCTCCGCAATGGCAATGACATCGTAGTCTCCTTGCCCTACCACAGCTTCCAGCTCCTCCTTCTTATTTCCCATGCTGCGTGCATTGGTGTAAATGCACTTCAGCTCGGCAGGCGTAGCTTCAGCCTTCGTAATAGGGCTCCTCCCCAACTGAGCAGTCCTTGACTTAACTAAGGCCACAGTGCCAGTTTGCTGCCTCCCATCCCCAGCTGCACTCACCCCCTCTTGCTTAGTGGTGATATACCGGCAGGTGTTGCCAGCACACCACCCCTTTGCCACTGAAGAGTCACCTCCAGGCTCACTCCCATCTTGCCTGACCTCTCACTCACACACTTCAATCGGACCAGCCTAGACCACGTGTTCCCAAGATCATCTGCTGCCTTTGATGTAGTGATTTATTTCCTTCTCCCTCTTTCTCTCTCTCTCCCTCCCATTACCTCATGGTGTGCGTGTCAGATTGGATCCTAGGGATCTGGGTTTTTTTCAGGGACTCATTTCTGTAACTTTGGGTGGTTGCACCCCCCCTGTGTCTTTGTTGTGTGCACTGGAATCTTGGTGTGTTTATGCCTGCCGGAGCCAGAAATAAATCCTGTTTTGATATTCAAGCTGGGAGTGACCTTATTTGCCTTCGGATTGCCACACAGAAAATTGAATCCAATTCCTCCCCCAGTCAGGGCCAGACATGAGCATGTGGCTCGTGCATCTGGGTTGTGACAGTCTGGAGCCTCAAAAGATGGGTTAGGGTCCTACAAATGGTGCTCTGAAACTGAAACTGAGTCATTGAGGCCAGACATCAGGTTTTGCGCCCTAAAATGATGCTGTAGTAGTGAACAAGAAGGCTTTGTACTCTAAAAATGCAACATGAGAGGCTCAAAATGAGGATTTCAGCCCTCACCATTGTAGACTTGATTCTAAAATGAGGCTTTGTTCCCTGAAAAGGAGGCCTGGGGACTAAAAATGAGTTTTTGAACCCTTTTGGAGGATTTTGTCTCCAAAACTAATACTGTGGGCACTGAAATTCAGACTTTGTGCCCTAAAAATGACACTCTGGGCCTTAAAATGTGACTCAAAAAGGGGACTTGGAGCTTGCAAAGGAGGGTCGGTACCCTAAAACAAGGCTTTTGGCCCCAAAAGAGAGGTGTTTCCCAGCCCCCCATGCTTTTGCGAGGCTCAGCACGAGCTGCAGGTGCTGAGGGCCAGGGAGGTGGGGGGAGGGAAAGGGGGCAGAGTCAGGGGCTGGGACCAGGGTTCTGCACCAGAAAGGGGGGTTCTGGCCCCTAAACAGGCCTGGGGGTGCTGGCAGGAGGCGCTGGAGCCACACAGGACTTTGGCCCCTCAGCCACAAGCACAGAATATTTAAGGCTGAAAAACCTCTGGGCTCCCCCAGCCCCATGCACGGAACATCCTGAGGCATCAAATCTGCTTGGTTTGAATCCTCAGGAGTAGAGAATCCCCCACTACCCTGGAGCCTCAGCCGGGGATGCACCGCCCTCATACAAAGGCATTTTCCCTCCTGTCCAACCCAGAAGGATCCCACTCCTCTGGACAAGAAGGTGGATATTCCAAGGTGTCACAGGAGCCGTGGAAGACAGATAGCTTTGTCCATGGAGCCATTAAATGCCAAAATTCTTTCTTTTAATCGTGGCATTGGTGCCTTGTTGATGTCTAAACTCCCTCTGTGGATGCTGACGTGGACTCAGCAACCTGCTCAGACCTCAGAGCTGGCCCTGCTTAGAACTGGCATTAGACTAGAGGTCACCTGAGCTCTCTTGTTCTCTGAGTTTCTCTATGAGCATAAGATGTAGAGACCCACTTAGCAGGTTGCCTCAAGCCTCCTCGGCAGGCCAAAGTGTGCCCTCACCCCTCATGCTGTGGCCCCTGACTCCATCCTGCCAGACCTCCTCCAGGGCCTCTCCAGTTTCTCCACTTTCCTTTTGAAATGTGAGACCCACTGGGTCCTGTGGCATCGTCCTGGTGCCAGAAGAGTGAGGGCAGCGATTGTCTCCTTTGCCCAGCTTCGAGAGCTGCTCCCTCTGCTCCTCCCAGGGAGGAGCCTGGGGTGGGCAAGAAGTTGTCGCAGGGATACAGGCAGGAGAGCTGACCCTGGCTGAGCAGAGGGAGATCCCATAACATTGATGCCACGCTCAGTGATAAAAGGTGTTCCAGAAGAAAAAAGAAGTGGAAAGAGTTATCATTCAAGGTGACAGGTGGTGGTAGACTGGTGAGGTGTTAGTCTGCTTGAGGGAAGCGGCAAGTGCTTTTGTTTTGATTTATGTTGGGGTTTTTGATTTTTTTTTCTTTTACCTGTTAAGCCAGATTTAGCTCAATCCAAACTCAAAAAGCTCCATTTCCATGGAGCAGCATGGGCAGAGACCTGGATGGCTGAGGGTTGCCCTGAGGAGTTGGACCTGGGCACCAGGATGCTTGCTTGTCCTCACTCACAAGAACTTCCAGCAATCCTGTGCCTTTTCAAAAGAGATTTTCCAAGGAATATTGATTTTCTCCTGGAAATTCCTCACCCTGGAGAAGATGAGGCTTTAAGGAGACCTTATAGCGGCCTTCCCGTACCTGAATTTCCTCACAAGAAACCCAGGGAGGCTCTTTCTCCAGGGGCATGGAGTGATAGGACAAGGGGTAACAGCTTTAAATTGGAGAGGAGAAGATTTAGATTATACATTGTGAAGAAATCATTCACAAAGAAGGTGGTCAGGCAGTGTCTAAGGTTGCCCCAGGAAGCTGTGGAAAGTGTTATCATTCAAGGTGACAGGTGGTGGTAGACTGGTGAGGTGTCAGTCTGCTTGAGGGAGGTGGCAAGACATGGATGGCATTAACATTGGTTTTGGGATTGGATTATGCTGATTTATATCATTTTTCTTTTGCCTATTAAACTACTTATAGTTCATCCCACAAGTCAAAAAAAAGTTTCCATATTGGAGCACTGGAAGAGCCAGGGCTGGCTGAGGATTGCCCTGAGGAGACTGACCCAGACACCAGGACACCTGCTTGTCCTCACTCACAAGAGACCTCCACCAAACCCAAGTCCTTTAAAAAGGGACTTTCCAAGAAAATATTGATCTTCTCATGGAATTCCCTCAGCCTGGACAGGAGAAGGTTTCAGAGAGACCCTGTGGCATCCATCCCGTATAGCGTCTGTCCAGTAAATAATGGAGGTCACCAAAAAGGCTGGGGAGGGACTTTTTACAATGGAATGGAGGAATAGGAATAAGGGGAATAGATTTAAATTGGAAAGCGGAAGATTTAAATGAGACATTAGGAAGAAATTCTTCATAAAGAAGGAGGTAGGGCTGTTTCCCAGGTTGCCCAGGGAAGCTGTGGCTGCCCCCTCCCTGGAGATGTTCAAGGCCAGCTTGGATGGGACCTTGAGCAGCCTGGTCCAGTGGGAGGTGTCCCTGCCCATGGCAAGGCGGGGGGAACTGGATGGGCTTTAAGGTCCCTTCCAACCCAAACCATCCTATGGTTCTGAAAAGTATGGAAATAGAAACTTTAAACTAAAGCATATTTTTCTTAAGTGCATTTTAAAATCATCCTCTTAAAACACACTGGGGAATTACACAAAGCAGCTGTGCAAGTCTTGAAGACCTTTAGAAAACAGTAGGAAGAGAAAGAGCTCGTTAAGTCTATCTGTAATTTAATTAGACCCAGGGTGGTCTAATTGAATGATCACTGCTGAGAGGAGATTGAAGAAACATCTCAAGGAGTCAAAAGAAAAACTCAAAATTCCTTGAGTCTTAACTGGTCTCAGTGGGGATTGTTAGTGACAAAGCCTCCCCAGGGACTCCTTAGAGACCAGAATTGGAGGCCATGACTGCAGGAATGCAAAGGCGCTGTGCAGGCAGCTGTGATGCTGAGAAAAGCCTGGGTTTGCTCAATGAAGCAGAAAGGCCAAGCCCTGACCCCCAGGCCCTGGAAAGGCAGATCTGCCTTTGGCTACAATGGCACTGGTACCATGAACACTTTGACATTGCTGAATCAGAATCACAGCAGTTATTCCATGTAATTCCAAATCCTGGCCTGTAGGGTTATGGGAGATGCCAAGGCTCTCACTCAGCTTCCTGCAGTTATAGAAGAATTGGGTCCTAGATGGGCCGGGTCATAAAACGTTGAGTCATAGAAGAGAAACAGAAATCTTGGGTATGAGAAGGGTCAGCTGAGAGAAGGTTTGAGTCATAGAGGAGTAACTAAGGAGAGCAGTCATAGAAGGTTTATAGAAGTTTTAAATCATGAAATGTTCATAGCAGAACTGGATCATCAATGACTGAGCTCATAAAAGGGTCATAGAATATTCAGGCCATAGAAGAGTTGAGTCATAGAAGAGTGAGTTTATTTGGGTTTTAGAAGGGTTTATTCATAGAAGGGTCACAAAACGGTTGGTTCAGAGAAGGTTTGGGTCATAGAAGAGACATAGAACAGTCAGGTAACAGAAGAATCTTTTCACAGAAGGTTCATGGAAGAGTCAGGTCGTGGAAAGTCACATCATAAAACAGTCAGACATGAGTCAGGTCATGGTTTGAAGTGTTGTGTCATAGAAATCTTGAGTCATGGATGGGCCTGATTGTGTAAGAGATGTGTCACAGAAGAGTTGAGTTATAGATGTGTCAGGTCATAGAGGAATAACAGAAGATTTCAGTCACAGAAGGTTCATAAAAGGGTCAGGTGATGGAAGTCTCAGATCACAGAACTTTCAGGTAATAGGAGTATTGAGGAATAGAAGCATGAGAGTTTATTTGGGTGACAGAAGGATTTGGTCATTGAAGGGACATTAAAGAGTCAGGTCATAAAATGGTTGGGTCATCTATTATTCAATTCAGAGAGAGTCAGGTCATAGAAGGATCTGAGAAGAATTGGGTCATAGATAGTTTGACTCCTAGAAGGCTCAGACTCTAGATGAGTCAGGTCATAGAGAAGTCACAGAAAAATGGGGTGGTAGAAGATTTAGTTGATAGAAGAGATAGATCATAGAAGGCTCATTGAAGAGTTGGGTTTTACAAGAGTTTGTTTAGCCTTGAGAAGAGGAGGCTGAAGGCTCATTGCTCTCTACAACTATCTAAAAGGAAATTGTGGAGAGGAGGGTGCTGGCCACTTCTCCCAAGTGACAGGGGACAGGACAAGTGGGAATGGCCTCAAGCTCCACCAGGAGAGGTTTAGGCTGAATATTAGGAAAAAATAATCCCTGGAAAGGGTCATTGGGCACTAGAACAGGCTGCCCAGGGACGGGGTTGAGTCACCTTCCCTGGACGTGTTTAAGGCACAGGTGGATGAGGTGCTGAGGGACATGGTTTAGTGTTTGATAGGAATGGTTGGACTCGATGATCTGGTGGGCCTTTTCTATCCTGGTGATTCTATGATTCTATGATTCATTGGATTGTTTGGTCATAGAAGCACTAGGTCATAGAGGAGTCATGGAATTGTTGGGTCATAGAATTCATAAAACCACAGCTGGTGGCTCATAGAAGAATCAGGTTGTACAGGAGTCAGATCACAGAAGGGTCAGTTAACAGTAGGTTTGGTTCATAGAACAGTTGGGTGGTAGCAGGGTTGGGGTTTACAAGAGTCAAGTCATAGAAGCGTCAGGACATAAATGATTTGTCTCACAGAGGAGTCATAGAAGACTTGGGTGATAGAAAGTCACGTCACAGGAGAAAAGAGAATACTCAAGTCATGGAAGGTCATAGAAGGCTCAAGTCACAAAAGGGTCAGATTATACAAGAGAGGGGTCAAGAAGAGTCAGTTTATAGATGAGTCAGATCATAGAGGAGTAATGGAAGAATTCAGTCATAAAAGGTTCATAGAGGTGTTGTGTCACAGAAGTCTCAGGCCTTAAAAGATTTGGGTCATGGAAGAGTCAAGTCAAAGATTCATGAGAATTTAGTCAGGAAAAAGAAAGATTGAGTCACAGAGAGGTCTTAGTAGAGTTAGGTCACAGAAGTGTTGGGTCATAGAAGAGTTGGGCCAAAAATAATTCCGGTCATAGAGGACTTTGGTAACAGAACAATGATGAGACACAATCTGCCCAAGGGAAATCCAGTTCCCTTCTCTTTCAGACATCCAGAAATCGAATCTAAGAGGAAAACATGTGGGGAAATGCCTTTAGCTCCCCTGCTCATCCATTGGCCATTTCTGAAAAGGACAGGCGATATGGGAGTGATGCCAGTGGTCAGGGTGTTTCCTTGGTCTACATGACCTTGTGAAGATGATGGAGAGTGACCTCACTCTGACATCGCCCTGCTCACTCAGCTCCCTGGGACACTGCCCCTCCTGTCCCACAGACTGGGAAGGATTTTGTTTACTCAAGGATCCCTGACTTGATCCCCACTCCTGGCTTGCCCATCTCTTCCAGAGTCCTGCCCTGAGTCACAGAGGCCTGGGAGACCTAGATGGAGAAGTCAGGGACAAAGATGACACAGGGAGTCTCAGATCTGTCTACACCTGTTTACTCTGATACCCAGTAGGACCCACACAGGGTCTTTGTTTCTTCTTTATCTGTTCCTGGAGGGGCAAACGCTCATCATGAGGCCCTTGAATGGCCTTTCAAGATCAGACTGAATCCCAGTCTGGACCCTTGCGAATCATGGAGGATGCTGTCCTTGAAGACCACCTACCCTGATCTCTGTGACCCAGCTCTGTCTCCCACAGGAACGGCTCCAGGTCCTGCTGCCTGTGCCCCTGGCTGAGGACATTGCTGCCCAATGGGGCTGAAGCCCTGCAGCTGTGGCACCAGGCAACCTCATCCCTGCCATGAGGAAACCAAGTGTTCAAGATCCCATGTGTTGAAAGACTTTACTTTGAACAGAGACATGTCAAGGACAGAAGAGAGTTGAGTGTCTTTCTAGTCCCAGGTCTAAAGCACTAGCATGAATTACTGAAATTCTGTCAGTGGAAAATATTCTCCAGCTTGGAGAAATGAGATCATTCCCTGTCACCTTCTTTCTGTCCTATCTAAAGATGAGACAAATAGATAGTGATTCTCCTGCTCAGCTCTTTTTCTGAGAGGAGCAATGACAGTGCAGGACAGAAGTGTCTCTCCTAGATGATGAAAGTAACATCAAGGATGACTTCAGCCTGTTTCTCAGCAGGTTCCCCTGGAGCCCCAGGGACACCTTGAGGTAGCCCCGAGGGGGCAGAGAAAGTGCTGCCTTGGGCTGCTCCTCTGCTGCTGAGCTGGGCTGGGCTCCTGGCAGGGAGGGAGATCATAATGAGACAGGAGTTCATAAAAGAAACAGGTCTGTCCAGGAGCAGCTCCTCTGCAAAGCCCAGCAGGGCTGAGGACACTGCCTGCATGCAGCGAGGGCAGAGGAGGGAGCAGAGAGAGGGGAGAGGCAGGGTGGGGTCAGAGGAGAGAGGAGGCTTCATCTGGAGACAAATCCTCACAGCCCTTCTGAAGGTGAGTCTCTGGGTGCAGGACAATGCAGGTGCAGTTCCTGGAGGGATCTCCTAAAGCCGGCACAGCCACAGCCTGTGGGAGCTGTCAGGAGGGCTCTTGCAATTTCTGCAGTGGAGACAAAACCAGGGTCAGCGTTCAGCCTACCCGGGGAGCTCCCCAAGGTGGGACAGAAGCAGGTCCTTGGCAGGAGAGCGTCTTTCTGCTCTCCAAAGTGTGCTGTGTGAGTCAGGGCTGCTCACAGCTCCAAATCAACCCAGGAAATTTCTAAGGGGACATTTCAAGGGAATAATCAAGGCAGGGAGAAGGAACTCTGATGAGTCAGTCTCCTGCACTTGGGGAATTTCAGGGGAGAAATTAAACAAGAGGCTCTCATGCTTGGACAAATCATTGAGACTCCTCAGCTGTGTCCTGGAGTGGTCACAAGGTCTGATAGGAGCCTCCTAATGTGTCTCCAGCTGCTTCTCTTCCCATGGACAGCACCAGCATCACTTCTGCTGGACCCTTCAGGCTCAGTCTGTCCTGTCCTTTTCTGCTTATAAACAAGAACCTGTGCCCAGCTTTGCCCAGCAAACAGGCAGGTGTATGTAGGGCCAGGGGGATGCTGAGAGGGTCAGATGGGGTCTGTGAGCACTGACAGGGAGAAGACATGGGACAGGGAAAATCCTCCAGTGAGGAAAATCCCCGGGCGGAAGGGATAGGATCAGGGAATGTGAGGAAACTTAAAACAGAGATATTTCGAGGGCAAATGCAGAAACCCCTATACGACTGAATCCAACACAGACCCTCCCTCTTGCCAAGTTCCCTTGCCTCCTCTCCCACCCAACAAAGCCTCTGCCGTCAATTTGGTATCCAAGACTAAATCCCCTCGTCTGCAGCCAGAGTTCCAGCACAGCCATGGTGCAGCTCTCTAGTCCATTCTCCTCTCCAGAGCACAGGGGCTGAGAGCAATTGTGCAGCAAAGTTGATGTTTGGGAGGGGGTGAGCGCAGCTGGGTTAGGGTAACACTCTTCTGAGTGCTCGGCTGCCTCTGCCCTGGCCTCTCTCAGCTGGAGCAGCTTCTTTGCTGACTTCTCTCTTTGTCTGTGTTCTTTCTGTTGTTCTCTTATTCTTGCTGCCAGGCTCTCTGGGCTTGGCAGTTTCAGCAGCTGAGCCAGGCAATGACCTTCTGATTCCTCCCATGCAGGTGTGTCCGTGGGAATGCAGTGTCCAAGCTTTCATCTCACCCGTGGGACTGTGGGCAGAGCAGTCGTGTCATTCCCTGAGGAAAGAGCTGACTCTTCCTTACTGAAACACCATCATTAGGATACTCAAATAGTTCCATGAGGTTTTTTTCCAAGCTGTGAGCTTCCCTCCAGAATATAAACGTCTATCACAACTTGGTGTAACCTGAGTGAACATGGAGAAGTACAGAAACACTCCAGCTAAGGAAATGCTATTTGGTTTGTTAAATGAACCGTGTGTGTCCTGGCCTGAGAGAGGGGGCTGAGACCTTAGGAAAGGGAGAGACTTCGAGTGGTATGAGGTGGATCCCTCTGCGCAGAAGGGTCCAGTGGCTTTTAAGGGTAACATGGGAGTGTGATCCCCTTCCACCTCAGAAAGGTGGAAGCCCAGAGCAGCTGGGGTCAAGAGCGAAGGAGAGAGCATCTCCCCTCCCTCTGCACTGAGCCACAGGCAATGCTCTTGCCTCACAGGAATTGCTTTTCTGTCTCTGAATGCAACAGAAATAGTGAGGGTTTCTGACATCCATGAAGATCTCCAGTTCAGATGGGAGAAAGCTATAAAAAAACCCTCCCTTCAAGCTCTTAGGGAATTGTGGTTTCTTAGCACTGGGACTGCAGATACTTAGGAGCCCTTTTGAATTATGTGCAGTTTTAACAGGAAATTTAGAACACCAGGACTGTCTACAGCATCCCCATGATCCCCTGCTGCAGAGCAGGGCTGACTCCTAGCAGCCAGCGGGCAGAGGTCCTGCTCCTCCCAGCACATTCAGCTGGCACCAAGCAGGGCTCCAGGCACGGAGCTCGATGACAATCTCATAGAAATGAATAAGCAATGGGGAGTGTGCAGAGTGGAAATGCCTTTGATTGTGTTCAGATACATCTCTCCTAACTTGTCACTGTCTTTTCCTCCTGTGACAGTGCCCCATGCCCAGAGGCAGCAGATGTCCAACAGCAGCTCCATCACCCAGTTCCTCCTCCTGGCATTTGCAGACACTCGGGAGCTGCAGCTCTTGCACTTCGGGCTCTTCCTGGGCATCTACCTGGCTGCCCTCCTGGGCAACGGTCTCATCATGATCAGCATCGCCAGTGACCACCACCTTCACACCCCCATGTACTTCTTCCTCTTCAACCTTGCCCTTCTAGACCTGGGCTCCATCTCTACCACTGTCCCCAAATCCATGGCCAATTCCCTCTGGGACACCAGGACAATCTCCTACTCAGGATGTGTTGCTCAGGTCTTTATGTTTCTCTTTTTCATTTCAGCAGAGTATTCGCTTCTCACCATCATGTCCTACGACCGCTACATTGCCATCTGCAAACCCCTGCACTACGGGACCCTCCTGGGCAGCAGAGCTTGTGTCCACATGGCAGCAGCTGCCTGGGGTGCTGGGTTTCTCTATGCTCTGCTGCACATGTCCAATACATTTTCGCTGCCCCTCTGCCAGGGCAATGCTGTGGAACAGTTCTTCTGTGAAATCCCTCAGATCCTCAAGCTCTCATGCTCACACTTCTACCTCAGGGAAGCTGGGCTTATTCTGGTCAGTGCTTTTTTAGCATCTGGCTGTTTTGTTTTCATTGTGGTATCCTATGTGCAGATCTTCAGGGCTGTGCTGAGGATCCCCTCTGAGCAGGGACGGCACAAAGCCTTTTCCACGTGCCTCCCTCACCTGGTTGTCGTCTCCCTGTTTCTCAGTACCATCTTTTTTGCCTACTTGAAGCCGTCCACCATCTCCTCCCCATCTCTTGACCTTGTGGTTTCAGTTCTGTACTCAGTGATTCCTCCAGCACTGAACCCCCTTATCTACAGCTTGAGGAACCAGCAGCTCAAGGATGCAGTCTGGAAACTTATGTTTGGATCTTTTTAAGCATTAATAAGCTCCCCATCTTCATCTATGAATGACTTGCAATGTGCTGCACTGCCTAACCAGCCTTTCCTTGGTAGCTTATTTAGATTGATTTTGGGATTTATATTTTCTTGGTTTTGATAAAGTTGTCCACAATGAAATGTCATTGTTCTTCCCGCTGTTGTGTCAGTGTCTCCCTGTTTTGTGTGATTCAGAGATCATGTAAATGAGGAGCCGTGCTTTATGCTTAATTAAAGAAAATACAGTCCCCTGTAGCCACTTGTTTGCCCATGATCCCTTCTCCAGGATATTATGTGGAGCTGCTGGGTCACTTCCAGAAGTTAAGGAGAAGACTGTCAGTAGTGCAGAAATGCCAGGGAGAACCAGCATTTGGTCTTTCTAGAGCTGCTCTCTTGGAACATTCATTGTCTCTTTTCCGGCCCTTGTGCTGGTGGAAGTTCTGAGTGCTCTGAGCTTGGTCCCTCTCCTGCAGCGTGGCCGTGCTCTGATCGCAGACAGGGACAGGCAATGGGCACCTCTGTGACAGGGACTATGTCCATGGGGTTGCTGTGAAGGCCTGTGGGACAGACAGAGCCTCAAGGTCACTTGCCTGAGTGCAGCATTGGGATATGCTTCCTTGAACCAAGTTGTCCGTGTCCATTCCTCATGGTGTGGGGCACCTCAGATGGGGAGTGCAGAGCAGAGTGACCAACTCCAGCTCTGGGAGTGGCAGCAGGAGAACAGAGACCTTGTGACCGCTGCTGTGCAGCTGCTGCATGAGTACAGTCCCTGTCTCTGAGCAGCCTGTGTGTGAGATGGGGGCACAAGGTGTCCCACTTCAGCCCCTGTGATCTGGCAGCAAACTGGGAAGGAGTTCCTTCCCCACCTTAATTAGGAAGGGGAATCTAGAAAGGAAAGGGTGTCCTGAAGGTTGAAATAAAAAGATGGATTAAATAGAAACAATAAACCTCATAATATTCCTATCAGTAACAACTCTCACGTTGGTGCCAGGGCTTGTTTTAGTGGTAGTCATTAGAATCATAGAATCACATCATAGAACCATGGAATGGTTTGGGTTGGAAGGCACCTTAGAGATCATCCAGTTCCAACCCCCTTTGCATGGGCAGGGATGCCTCCCACTGGAGCAGGGTGCTTACAGCATCATTCAACCTGGACTTGAAATTCTCAGTACTAACAGGGAAATTAATACTAATTTAAATATACTGATATCAAGGCATTTGGCCCTATTATAGATTTCAAACAACCATTATATGTCCCATGGACATGCTGGGGAAGCTGAATGAGGGGCATCATCCCTGGCGAGTCACACACACTGGCCATTTCCATGTCTGGCTGCACCTCCCAGCCTTAAGGAGGGACTTCTACTGCATGGTCACCTCTGTCCTCCTCCTCTGCTAATTGGTGCCCAGCTCCACTACCATTATTAATCAAAAAAGGGGTACCCATTTCCTACTGACATTTCATGAAAACCAGTTCCACAGCTCTTACCACTGCTGGTCTCTCAGCCAAGTCGTTTTTCACACAGCTCCAAACACCCCAGGGGTTCATGGCCTTGTCTCATCAGACACTGAGAACGTCCATGGATTGGGATCCCCCAGCTGCCCTGGGTCCTTGCTCAGTGTTTCACACCAATTGGTCTCTCAGACCCCATGTCCCCCAGCCTCTCTTTGTCCATGATGTGCTCCAGCCCCAACCATCCTTCTGGCCTCAGCAGGACTCGCTCCAGGCTGGACAGGGTCTTCCTTGTGCTGGGAGCCCCGTACTGGACACGGCAGCCCTGATGTGTCCTGTGGTGGGTTAACCTTGGCCAGCAGCCAGATCCCTCCAAGCTGCTCCTGCCCTGCCTGGAACCAGCAGGACAGAGGGAGAGATTTAACCAGAGAAGCTCATGGGTCAAGAGAAAGCAAAGGAGGTTCAGTGACCAGTGACTGTCACTTGCACAGACGTGTGGACTTGCCAAAGGTTGATTTAATTTATTGCTGTTAAGAAAGGTTTGGATTTGGATCAACAAGGACAAAATATTAAAGCCCATTCCCCTCCCACTTTCTCCCAGACTGAAATAGCTCCATGGCTCCTAATTCCTCTGTCCAACTAAATCCCAGGAGAAGAAGGAGGATGGTGATGAAGGGGTTTACAGTAAGAAAAGAACATCTTTGCAGCTCCTTCCTCCTCACAATTTTCCCCTGATCCAGCATGGCTCCTCTCTATGACATCCCACCATATTTGTGGTCAGGAGTCTGTGCGGTTCATTTCTTACTCTCTTACACATGGGGCAGTGTCAGGGCCCTGATAAGAATCTCCTGAGCCTCCACCAACCCCTCTTTCCATGGACCAGAAGACAATGAACACAGGACTGAATTTTAACACCAGATTAACCTGAGCTGTAGATGTGCAGACATAGACACAGCCTGGCCTCTCCATGGACCTTGTTGAGTCAGACCTGCAGAGTCATTGCCCAGCTTGGCTCTTTCTGAGGTGAACAATGGAACAACATCGTAGCCATCAGAGTTCCAGACCCCAGGAGATTCACAGAGGCCTAGGACCATTCTTCTTCCTTTCTTTCCATCAGGTGATCAGGCTTTAGAGCTGAGGCAGAAAAGCAGGTGTGGTTTCAGGGTGCAGATGATGGAAAGGGGAGAGCAGAGCCATCATAGGACATGATTTAAACTCAATGTTCTTTTAAAAATTGTTCTCTTCCTTTCATGGAGTTCTTAACCTGGATGCAATAACGCTTTGAGCAACTAAGGTGACAGTATCCATGTCCTTGTGTTTAAATTCTGCTTCCAGCCTAAAGCACCCCATGGGCTGGAGATGGGCCAGGAGACTGAGAGAGGGATCCCACTCCTCTGCACAAGAAGGTGGATGTTCCCAGGTGTCACAGGAGCCATGGCTGATCGATAGCTGTGTCCATGGAGCTGATAAAATGCCCAAATCCTTTCTTTTAATCCTGGCATAGGTGCCTTGTTGATGTCTAAACTCTCTCTGTGGATGCTGACATGGACTGAGCAGCCTGGTCTGACCTCAGAGCTTATCCTACTTGGAGCTGGCATTGGACTAGAAGTCACCTGAGCTCTCTTGTTCCCTAAGTTTTTCCATAAGCATGAGATGTAGAGACCCACTTAGGAGTTTGCCCAAAGCCTCCCCAGGAGGCCCAAGTGTGCCCTCACCCCTCATGCTGTGGCACTAACTCCATCCTGCCAGACCTCCTCCAGGTCCCCTCCAGTTTCTTCACTTTCCTTTTGAAATATGGGACTCACTGGGTCCTGTGGCATCGTCCTGGTGCCAGAAGAGTGAGGGCAGCGATTGTCTCCTTTGCCCAGCGTCATGAGTTGCTCCCTGTGCTCCTGCCTGGGAGTGGCTGGGGGTGGGCAAGAAGTTGTCGGGGGACACAGTCAGGAGAGCTGACCCCGGCTGAGCAGAGGGAGATCCCTTAACATAGACGCCACACTCAGTGATAAGAAGTATGCCAGGAGAAGAAAGAAGTGGCGATTTCTGTTGTTCAAGGTGATGGGTGGTGATAGTATTTGCATTGGTTTTAGGTTTGAGTTTATGTTAGGTTTTTTTCTTTTTTCTTTCATCTAGTAAACAATTTTTAGCTCAACCTGCAAGTCAAAAACCATTTCCGTGGAGCAGCATGTGCAGAGACCTTGTGCCCTGAGGAGATTGACCTGGGCCCCAGGATGCCTGCTTGTCATCATTCACAAAAACCCTCCACCAATCCCATGCCTTTTCAAAATGGATTTTCTAATGAAATATTGATCTTCTCCTGGAACTTCCTCAGCGTGCAGAAGACAATACTTCAAGGGGACCTTATAGCAGACTTCCAGTACCTAAAGGGGATCACTAAGAAAGCTGGGGAGGGGCTTTTACAACCACATGGTGTGACAGGACAATGAAAAATGTTTTAAATTGTTGAGTGGAAGATTTAGATTAGACATTAGAAAGACATTCTTCACAAAAGAGGATTGTGAGGCACTGTCCCAGGTTGCCTAGGGAGCTGTGGCTGCCTCATCCCTTGAGGTGTTCAAGGCCAGCTTGAATGGGGACTTAAACAGCCTGGTCCAGTGGGAGATGTCCCTGCCCATGGAAAGGGAAATGGAACTGGATGGTCTTTAAGGTCCCTTCCAACACAAAAAATTCTATGATTCTGAAAAGTTTAGAACTATAAACCTTAAACTAAAACATATTTTTCTTAGGTGCATGTTGAAATCTTCCTCTTTAACCACACTGGGAAATGAAGTCCTTGAATGATCACTGCTGAAAGGAGATGGAGGAAACATCTCAAGGATTCAAAAGCAAAACTCAAAATTCCTTGAGTCTTAACTGGTCTCAGTGGGGATTGTTAGTGACAAAGCCTCCCCAGGGACTCCTTAGAGACCAGAATTGGAGGCCATGACTGCAGGAATGCAAAGCCGCTGTGCAGGCAGCTGTGATGCTGAGAAAAGCCTGGGTTTGATCGATGAAGCAGAAAGGCCAAGCCCTGACCCCCAGGCCCTGGAAAGGCAGATCTGGCTTTGGCTACAATGACACTGGTGCCATGAACACTTTGACATTGCTGAATCAGAATCACAGCAGTTATTCCATGTAATTCCAAATCCTGGCCTGTAGGGTTATGGGAGATGCCAAGGCTCTCACTCAGCTTCCTGCAGTTACAGAAGAATTGGGTCCTAGATGGGCCGGGTCATAAAAATTGAGTCATAGAAGAGAAACAGAAATCTTGGGTATGAGAAGGGTCAGCTGAGAGAAGAGTTGAGTCATAGAGGAGTAACTAAGGAGAGCAGTTATAGAAGTTTTATAGAAGTTTTAGATCATGAAATGTTCATAGAAGAACTGGATCATCAATGATTGTGTTCATAAAAGGGTCATAAGATATTCAGGCCATAGAATATTTGAGTCATAGAAGAGTGAGTTTATTTGGGTTTTAGAAGAGTTTATTCATAGAAGGGTCACAAAACAGATAGTTCAGAGAAGGGTTGAGTCAAAGAAGAGTCATAGAACAGTCAGGTAATGGAAGAATCTGTTCACAGAAGGTTCATGGAAGAGTCAAGTCATGGAAAGTCACATCATAGTACAGTCAGAAAAGAGTCAGGTCATGGAATGAAGTGTTGTGTCATGGAAGGCTTGAGTCATGGAAGGGCCTGGTCATGTAAGAGATGTGTCACAGAAGAGTTGAGTTATAGATGTGTCAGGTCATAGAGGAATAACAGAACATTTCAGTCATAGAAGGTTCATAAAAGGGTCAGGTGATGGATGTCTCAGATCACAGAATTTTCAGGTTACAGGAGTATTGAGGAATAGAAACATGAGAGTTTATTTGGATAATAGAAGGATTTGGTCATTGAAAGGACATTAAAGTGTCAGGTCATAGAAGGGTCAGGTCATAAAATGGTTGGGTCATAGATTATTTAATTCAGAGAGGAGTCAGGTCATAGAAGGGTCTGAGAAGAATTGGGTCATAGATGGTTTGATTTGTAGAAGGCTCTGACTCTAGATGAGTCAGATCATAGAGAAGTCACAGAAGAACAGGGTGGTAGAAGAATTGGTTCATAGAAGACATGGGTCATTGAAGGCTCATGCAAGAGCAGGTTTGTTCAAGGAGTGTGTCATTGAAGTGTTGGGTCATAGAAGCACTAGGTCGTAGATTGGTGATAGAACTGTTGGGTCATAGAAGTCATAAAAACACAGATAGTGGCTCATTTCAGGGTCAAGTCATACAGGAATCAGGTCATAGAAGGATCAGTTAATAGTAGGGGTTTTTAATAAAACAGTTTGGTCATCAAAGGGTCGGGTTTTAGAAGAGTTGGGTCATAGAAGGATGTTGAGGCTCTGGAGTGAGTCCAGAGAAGAGCAACAAAGCTGGTGAAGGGGCTGGAGAACAGGCCTCATGAGGAGCGACTGAGAGAGCTGGGGGTGTTTAGCCTGTAGAAGAGGAGGCTGAGAGGTGACCTCATTGCTCTCTATAACTACCTGAAAGGAGGTTGTAGAGAGGAGGGAGCTGGGCTCTTCTCCCAAGTGACAGGAGACAGGACGAGAGGGAATGGCCACAAGCTCCACCAGGGGAGATTTAGGCTGGACATTAGGAAAAAAAATTTCACAGAAAGGGTCATTGGGCACTGGCAGAGGCTGCCCAGGATGGTGGTTGATTCACTTTCCCTGGAAGTGTTTAAGGCACGGGTGGACGAGGTGTTGAGGGGCATGGTTTAGTGTTTGATGGGAGTGGTTGGACTCGATGATACAGTGGGTCTCTTCTAACCATGATTCTATGATTCTATGATAGAAGCGTGAGGCTTAGATAATTTGTGTCACAGAAAAATCATACAAGACTTAGGTCATAGAAAGTCAAATCACAGAAGTGTCAGAAAACAGTCAGGTCATGGAGAGTTTAGAAGGCTCATGTCACTGAAGGTTCTGATCATATAAGTGTAGGTCAAAGAAGAGTCAGGTTATAGATGAGTCGTATCGTGGAGGAGTAAGAGCATAGTTCAGTCATAAAAGGCTCATAGAGGTGTCAGGTCACAGAAGTCTCAGGCTATAAAATATTTGGGTCATAATAAGGGTCATAAAAGATTTGGGTCATGGTATAGTTGAGTCATAGAAGCATGAGAGTTTAGTCTGGAAAAGGAAGGAACGGGTCATAGAAAGGTCTTAGAAGAGTCAGGTCATAGAAGTGTTGGGTCATAGAAGAGTTGGGTCAACAGCTGGTCAGATCATAGAGGAGTTGGGTCATAGAAGGACGGTGAGACACAAGGTGCCCAAGGGAAATCTAGTCCACTTCTCAATCAGATACTCAGTAATGGAATCTGTAGAGACAACGGCTGGGCAAAGCCTTTAGATCTCCTGCCTTTCCACTGGCCATTTCTAAAAAGGACATGTAATGTGGGAGTGGTGCCAGTAATCATGGAGTTCCCCCCATCTCCATGGCCTTATGAAGATGATGGAGACTCACCTCATGTGGCATCGTCCTCTTCACTCTGCTCCCTGCGATGCTGCCCCTCCTGTCCCACAGACTGGGAGGGACTGGGTTTGCTCAAGTGAACCCTGATTTGATCCCCAGTCACCACTGGTTGATCTCCTCCAGAGTCCTGCCCTGAGTCACAGAGGCCTGGGAGACCTTGCTGGGGAAGACAGAGACAAAGAGGAAACAGGGAATCTCAGATCTCTCTACACCTGCTCTTCCTAAATTCAGCACAATCCACACAGTGCCCGGTACTTTTCCTGAAAAAGCAAACACTCATCATTGTGCTCTTGAATGGCCTTTCAAGTTGAAATTGAGTTTTGGTCTGGATCCTCGCTCAGCTTGAAGGATGCTATTTTTGAAGTCCATCTTTCCCGAGGTCTGTGACCTTATCACAGCTCTGTCTCCCACAGGAACAGCTCCAGCTCCTCCTGCCTGTGCCCCTGCCTGAGGGAACTGCTGCCCACTGGGGCTGAAGTCCTTCGGCTGTGTCACTAGGCAAGTTCATCCCTGCAGTCAGGGAAACTGAGACCAATTGTCCAAGACCCTATTTTTGTGGAAAGGCTTTACTTGAAGCAGAGACACAGGCAGGAGAGAAGAGAGCTCAGTGCCTTTCCAGCCCCAGGTCTAGAGACCCAGGTTGAAATGCCCAAACTCACTCAATGGAACAGCTTCTCTCAGCTTGGAGAAATGAGACAATTCCCTGTCACCTTCCTGGGGTCCTGCCTAATGTTGGGACAAGAAAAGTGATTCTCATTCCCCATTGTTTTCTAACAGGAGCAATGACACTGCAGGACAGAAATGTCTCTGCCAGATGAAGGAGGGAACATCAGAGATGGATTCAGGCTGTTTCTCAGCAGGTTCCCCTGGAGCCCCAGGGACACCTCGAGGGAGAGCAGAGCGGGCAGAGAAAGTGCTGCCTTGGGCTGCTGCTCTGCTGCTGAGCTGGGCTGGGCTCCTGGCAGGGAGGGAGATCATAATGAGACAGGAGTTCATAAAAGAGCAGGTCTGGCCAGGAGCAGCTCCTCTGCAAAGCCCAGAAGGGCTGAGGGCACTGCCTGAACGCAACGAGGAGAAGAGAATAGGAGATAGGATACCGAGACTTTATGAGGGAGAAATTCTCACAGCCCTGACCATGGTGAGTCTCTGGCTGTAGCACAATTCTCTCCTAAAGCTGGCCCGTCCTGCCCCCCATCCCTCAGAAAGGGGAATGCTGTATGCATACCCAACTGCCTTTGCCTTGGATTTCTGTAGTCAGACTCTCACTTTGTTCCTCCTTGTTTCTCCCCTTGTCTCTGTTCTTGCCGTTCTCTTTTTCTCACTGTCAGGGTCTCTGGGGATGGGAATTGCAGGTGCCAAGTCACCCACTGACCTGGTGTCTCTGGTTGTTCCTGACATTGTGTTTATGGGAACCTGTGTCCCAGCTTTGCTCTGAGCTGTGAGGCTGTGGGCAGTGCAGGCAGTGTGGCTGGGGAAGGAGCTGAATCTCATCAAATGCCATCCTGAGGACACTTGGGTGTCCTTGAGGTGTCCTTCCAAGCTGTTAGATTCCCTCCAGGATGCAAACCTGTCTGTCCTATTACATCTTTGTGTTTTCTGAAAGCCCTGTGGAGACGCTATGGCAGAGAAAATGCTGTTGGGTTTTTGAAATTAGCTGTGTGTGTCCTGGGCTGAAAATGGGTGCTGACACCTTGGGAAAGGGTGAGATATTGAGCGGTGTGAGGTGGATCCCTCTGCTCTCAGCAGGGCCTGGAGACTTTTCAGGGTAACATGGGAGTGTGATCCCTCTCCCTCTCAGAAAGGTATGAGCCCAGGGCAGCTGGGAAAAAGAGCAAGGGACAGAGCAGCTCCCCTCCCTCTGCTCTGAGCTGCAGGTAAACCTCTCGCCTTGAGGGAATTGATTTCTTGTTCTTGAGTGCAAAAGATGGTCGGAGGGTTTCTGACATCACCCTCTCAAAACACGCTGGACACTTTGGTTTCTTAGTGCCAGGAGTGGAGATGCTGAGAAGCCCATTTGCAAGAGGAGCAGTTTTAACTGTAAAATTAGAACACTATGTCTGCTCACACCATCCCCATAACCCCCTGCAGAGCAGGGTTGACCCCTGTCACCCACAGGCTGAGGTCCTGCTCCTCCCGGCACATTCAGCCAGCACTAAGCAGGGCTCCAGGCACGGAGCTAAATGCTGATCTCCTTGGAAAGGAAAAGCAGTGGAGAGTGTGCATTGTGAGAAATGATGTTTCTAAAAGACATCTCCCTTCACTCGTCTCTGTCTTTTTCTTTATGTTTAGTACTTCCCATCAAGAGGCAGCAGATGTCCAACAGCAGTTCTGTCACCCAGTTCCTCCTCCTGGCATTTGCAGACACCCAGGAGCTGCAGCTCCTGCACTTCGGGCTCTTCCTGGGCATCTACCTGGCTGCCCTCCTGGGCAACGGCCTCATCATCACCACCATCACCTGTGACCACCACCTCCACACCCCAATGTACTTCTTCCTCTTAAATCTCTCTGTTCTTGACCTGGGCTCCGTCTCCACCACTCTTCCCAAATCCATGGCAAATTCCCTTTGGCACACCAGGAGCATCTCCTACTCAGGATGTGTTGCTCAGGTCTTTATGTTTCTCTTTTTCATTTCAGCAGAGCATTCTCTTCTCACAGTCATGTCCTACGACCGCTACATTGCCATCTGCAAACCCCTGCACTACGGGACCCTCCTGGGCAGCAGAGCTTGTGTCCACATGGCAGCAGCTGCCTGGGGCGCTGGGTTTCTTCGTGCTTTGCTGCACATGTCCAATACATTTTCCCTGCCCCTCTGCCAGGGCAAAGCTGTGGAACAGTTCTTCTGTGAAGTTCCCCAAATCCTCAAGCTCTCCTGCTCACACTCCTACCTCAGGGAAGCTAGGCTTGTTGTGTTTACTGTTTGTTTGTATTTTGGGTGTTTTGTTTTCATTCTTGTTTCCTATGTGCAGATCTTCAGGGCTGTGCTGAGGATCCCCTATGAGCAGGAACGGCACAAAGCCTTTTCTACCTGCCTCCCTCACCTGGCTGTCGTCTCCCTCTTTATCAGCACTGGCATGATTGCCTATCTGAAGGCCCCCTCCATCTCTTCTCCATCTCTGAACCCTGTAGTCTCATTTCTGTACTCAGTGGTGCCTTCAGCACTGAACCCCCTCATCTACAGCTTCAGGAACCAGCAGCTCAAGGATGCAGTGTGGAAACTGGTAACTCAATGTTCTTCATAAGCAGTAAATTCCCATCTTCTTGTGCATAGCAGTTGGAATGCAACTCATTGCGTGTCCAACTTGTCATCTATATTTATTGCCTGTTTTGGTGGTTCTTGTTCAACCCCTTGAGCTCCATGTAGAGCACCAGGAAGCACTGTCATGGTTTAACTCCAGTAACAGCTCAGTTGCACACAGCCACTCACCCTTCCCCCCATGGTGTGATGGGGAGAGGATTGGAAGGGAAAAGTGAGAAAACACATGAGTTGAGACGGAAATATTTTAACTGCTAAAGCAAAACTGTGCTTGCAAGAAAAGCAAATCAAGGGATCTGTTCACTATGTCCAGTCAACAAGAAGGTGTTCAGCCATCTCCAGGACTGTGGGGCTCCATAACAGTAGGGGTTTCTTAGAAAGACAAAAGCCACCAGTTTGAACATCCTCAATCCCTTCTTTTTAACTCAACATTAATTGCAGAGTGTGACATCCTATGTTACAGAACGTCCCTTTGGTCAGTTAGGGTCAGCTGTTCCTGCAGTGTCACCTCCTAGTTTCTTTTGCACCCCGAGTCTACTCTCTGGTGGAGTCATGTGAGGAGTAGAAAAGACCTTGATGCTGTTTAAGCCCTGCTCAGCAATAACGAAAACCTCCCTGGGTTATCAACAGCACAAATCCAAACTTCACCCCAACTCTGGCCATCATGAACAATGTTGACTCTACCCAAACCAAACCAGCACAATAAGCCAAGTGACTGGTCATCCTCGTCACCCACATGGTCACCCGTGACACCACAAGCACCAGAATCCTTGTCCAGCCCTGTTCCTCACTCAGCCATAAGGGACATCTCAAGGAGCTCTAAGAGCCTGACCCCACTCTCCAGTCCTCTCAGTTATTCAGCAACTTGTGACCTCACAGATCCCTGCACAAGCCAGGTCACTTGTCCCACCCTGACAGCTGCTCAGGCCAAAGTGACACGAGGAGCAGATGCACCAGCCCCGTGTCTGTTCATACCCAAACAGCTTCTCAGCCATAAGATACTTAAAAAGTGGCCCCACAGGCAAGGTGCCTGCTCCTGCCCCTCCACACACTCTGCCACCTCTGACCTCACAAGGGCCATCAGAAGTCAGGACACTGCTACTGCTCTGTGACATAATCAGACACCAGTGACATCACAAGCCCCTGTGGAACACAAAGGCCTGGAGGGAGCCTGCAGGGTGTGGTGGTACCAGAGACATCCCATGTCCCTGTGCAAGGCAGGAACCTGCTCCTAGTCTGAGACCTCCTCAGCCACCAGAGACATCCTGAGGCAGCAGCACAAACCAGGGCTTTGCTCCTGCCCTGCCAGCCCCTTGGGATGCTGAGACATCAAACACACCCTCACAAACAAAGGGGCTGCTCCTCTGCTCAAACCTTCTCAGCAGTTCTGGCCTCAGAGGCACCTGCACAGACTGGGGCAGCCTGTGCCCTGCCACCCACCGACCCAGGCATCAGCAAAAGGGAGGGGCTGGTCCTGCCCTAGCACATATTTAGGGACCTATGACTCACAGGCAGCACCACAAGCCAGGGCCCTGCTCCTGCCCTGCCCTCTGATCAGTCAGGGGTGACATCCCAAGCACCAGCACAAGCCAGATGCCTCCTGCTGGCCTATCAGCTCCTCACCCATCAGTGACAACATGAGCAGCTGCACAGACCAGGCTCCTCTCCTGCCTCATCACCTACTCAGCCACCCGGGACATCCCAAAAAGCTGCAAAGCCTCATGCCTGCACTGCCTGCCCTACGTGCTGCAGAGCCACCAGTGACATCATAAGGACCTGCACCACCAGCTGTCTGTTCATTCCCAGTCAGCTCCTGAGGCACCAGGGGCAGCAGAAGCAGCTGCCCAAGCCAGGGCCCTGCTCCTGCCCTGTCACCTATTAAACCAGCAGCAGCATCACTAGCACCTACAGAAGCCAGAGGCATGTTCCTGCCCTAAAGAGCTTTTGACATGACAAGCTCTTGCTGAGCCTGCTGTACCTTATCATGGAGCCGTAGAATGGTTTGATTTGGAAGGGACTTCAAAAGCCTTTCAGTTCCAACCCCCTTCCATGGGCAGGGACACCTCCCACTGGATCAGGTCGTTTCAAGCCCCATGCAGCCTTTCTTGGAACATCTCCAGGGATGGGGCAGACTTCTCCTGGCAACCTGGGCCAGTGCCTCACCACCCTCACAGGAAAACATTTCTTCCTTAGATCTCATCACAATCTCCCCTTATTCAGAATAAACCATTCCTTTTTCATCCTACCCCTTAGCTCCCTGATCAAGAACCACTCCCCAGCATTTCTGGAGCCCCTTTCAGCACTGGAAGTTGCTTTAAGGTCTCCTTGAAGCTTTCACTTCTCCCGGTTTAGCAACCACAACTCTCTAAGCCTGTCCTCATAATCAAGGTGCTCCAGCTCTCTGATCAACTGTGTGACCTGACTCTTCTATGAACCTTCCATGACCAGATTCTTCCATGATCTGATTGTCCTCTGACTCTTCTGTGACCCAACCCTTCTCTGAACCAACCCTATTGTGATCCTTCTATGATCAAACCCTTATAAAATGAAAAAACTAACATTTCTATGACTTGACTCTTCCATAGCCTGACTATTCTATGACTTGAATCATCTATGACCCAGTTCTGCTATGAGATGTCTATGACCCAATACTTCTATAAACCTTCTATGACTGAACTCCTCTATTACTACTCTATGACCCAACTCTTCTATCACCTGTGACACAACCCTTTACAACTCCATGGAGCTGCGTGAGACCCTTGTCATCTCCTGTAACTCTAGAGGTCTGTATTTGGAATTGCGTGAAATACCTGCTTTGATTTAGCCATGAAATACCACTTTGATTTGGCAATATGGGAATGTCCATGGCACGAGTGTCATTGGAATCAAAGCCAGATCTGCCTTTCCAGGGCCTGGGAGTCAGGGACTGGCCCTTCTGCTTCACCAAGCAAACCCAGGCTTGTCTCAGTGTCACAGCTGCCTGCTCAGCACCTTTCCCTGCCTGCAATCATGGCCTCCAATTCTGGGCTCTCATGAGTCCCTGGGGAGGCTTTGTCACTAACAATACTCACTGAGACCAATTAATACTTCAAGGTACTCTGAGTTCTGCTTTTGGCTTCTTGAGAGCTTCACTCTATCTCCACTAAGAGGTTGAGGTTCAAGGACTCATCAGCAAATCTACCCTGGGTCCCATTAAACTGCAGAAAACCTTAACAAGCTCTTTGTCTGCCTGGCTATTTCTTCAGGCCTTCAGGCCTCTCACAGCTCCTTGGAGCCATTTCCCAATGTGGTTGAAGAGGAAGATTTCAAAATGCACCTAAGAAAAATATATTTTTGTTTAAACTTTGTATTTCCATACTTTTAAAATCATAGAATTTTTTGGGTTGGAAGGGACCATAAGCCCATCCAGTTCCAACCCCCTTGCCATGGGCAGGGACACCTCCCACTGGACCAGGTCATCCAAGACCCCAATCAGCCTGACCTTGATCACCTCCAGGGAGGGGCATCCACAGCTTCCCTGGGCAACCTTAGACACTGCCTCACCACCTTCTTTGTGAATGATTTCTTCCCAATATATAATCTAAATCTTCCCCTCTCATATTTAAAGCTGTTGCCCCTTGTCCTATCACTCCATGCCCCTGCAGAAAGAGCCTCCCTGGGTTTCTTGTGAGGAAATTCAGGTACGGGAAGGCTGCTATAAGGTCTCCTCGAAGCCTCATCTTCTCCAGGCTGAGGAATTTCCTGGAGAAAATGAATATTCCTTCGAAAATCTCTTTTGAAAAGGCACAGGATTGCTGGAAGTTCTTGTGAGTAAGGACAAGCAAGCGTCCTGGTGCCCAGGTCCATGTCCTCAGGGCAACCCTCAGCCATCCAGGTCTCTGCCCATGCTGCTCCATGGAAATGGAGCTTTTTGAGTTGTGGATTGAGCTAAATCTGGCTTAACAGGTAAAAGAAAAAAAATCGAAAACCCCAACATAAATCAAAACAAAAGCACTTGCCGCTTCCCTCAAGCAGACTAACACCTCACTAGTCTACCACCACCTGTCACCTTGAATGATAACTCTTTCCACTTCTTTTTTCTTCTGGAATACCTTTTATCACTGAGCGTGGCATCTATGTTATGGGATCTCCCTCTGCTCAGCCGGGGTCAGCTCTCCTGCCTGTATCCCCCTGACAACTTCTTGCCCACTCCTAGACACTCACTGGAAGGAGCAGAGGGAGCATCTTATGACGCTGGGCAAAGGAGACAATCGCTGCCCTCACTCTTCTGGCACCAGGACGATGCCACAGGACCCAGTGGGTCTCACATTTCAAAAGGAAAGTGGAGAAACTGGAGAGGAGCTGGAGGAGTTCTGCCGGGATGGAGTTAGTGGTCAACACCATGAGGTGTGACCTTCATGCCCGCAGCGGGAGGGGAGGGCTAGGGAGAGCCCAGAGCTTGGGAATGGGTGGAAACTACCCCTTTGAGTCTCAAAACCTCATTTTGGGGGTCAAAATCCTCATGATTTTTTTTTCCCAAGCCTCTCTTTTTGAGCTTCAAATACTCATTTTAAGGCTGAAAGCACCATTTCTAAGGCCAACAGTCTGATATTTTTTATTGTAAATATATACCAGTATGTAATTGCCCCACCTGGGTGACTCCATCACCACTGATGCTTCAGAGCAGGCACCGAGGGCGGGACACAGCAGCTGGAGAAAGCTGGACTTGGGAAGAGGATTAAGGAGTGCGCGGATCCGGCATCATGGCATGTGGTAAAAACAACTGGCTGGGAAAGTCAAATCAGTAAAAATGAGAATTTGTGACATCTGTGATGCCTGTGATTATTGTAACATCAGTGATATCTCTGATATCTGTGACAATTGTGACATGAGTGACATCTGTGATGTCTGTGACTATTGTGACATCAGTGACATTTTTGACGTCTGTGTCATCTGTGATGATTTTAACATCAGTGGCATGTGACGTCTGTCACGTCTGACGGTTCTGGCATCAGTGACATTTGTTACATGTGTGAATATTTTGACTTGAGACATCTGGGCTGTCTGTGTCGTCTGTGACAATAGTGACATCATTTACATTTGTGGAGTATGTGACATGAGTGATGATTGTGACAACAGTGACATCTGTGATGTCTGTGACTATTGTGACATCAGTGACGTCTCTGACATTAGTGACTATTGTGACATCAGTGACATCTATGAAGTCTGTGACGATTGTCTGCATCAGTGAAATGTGTGATGCCTTTGATGCCTGTGACGATTGTGACATCAGTGATACTTGTGAATTTTGTTACTATTGTGACAACAGTGACGTCTGTGACTTTTGTAACATCAGTGACCTATGTGAAGTCTGTGACGACTGTGACATCAGTGACATTTGTTACCTCTGTGTCTATTGTGACATCAATGACACCTGTGACGTCTGTGACTATTGTGATGTCAGTGACATCTGTGACGTCTTTGACGTCTGTGACATCTGTGACAATTGCGACATCAATGACATTTTTGACAACTGTGACATCTGTGACTATTGTGACATGAGTGACAAATGTGACATCTATGATGTCTCTGACAATTATTACATCAGTGAAATCTATGACGTCTGTGACAAATCTGACATCCGTGACACTGGTGATGTCTGTGATGATTATGACACCAGTTACATTTGTGACTTCTGTGACATTTGTGACATCTATGGTATCTCTTATATCTGTGATGTCTCTGAAGATTGTGACTTAAGTAACATCTGGGACCTTTGTGACTATTGTGACATCAATGATATCTGTGATGTTTGTGACTATCATGACATCAGTGACAACAGTGACATCTGTGACTATTGAGACATCAGTGACATTTCATAGAATCATAGAATCATAGAATAACCAGAAGAGACCCACTGGATCATCGAGTCCAACCCTTCCTATTAAACACTAAACCATGTCCCTCAGCACTCCTTCCACCCATGCCTTAAACACCTCCAGGGAAGGTGAATCAACCACCTCCCTGGGCAGCCTGTTCACTTCTGTGAATTTTTTTTTTCCTAATGTCCAGTTTAAATCTCTCCTGGTGGAGCTCGTGGCCATTCCCTCTTGTCCTGTCCCCTGTCACTTGGGAGAAGAGTCCATCACTTTCCTCTCCACAACCTCCTTTCAGGTAGTTATAGAGAGCAATGAGATCTCCCTCCAGCCTCCTCTTCTCCAGGTTAAACACCCCCAGCTCTCTCAGCCGCTCCTCATAAGGCCTGTTCTCCAGCCCCTTCCCCAGCTTCGTTGTTCTTCACTGGACTCACTCCAGAGCCTCAACATCCTTCTTGTGCTGAGGGGCCCAGAACTGAATGCAGTATTCCGGGTGATGGGTGGTGGCAGACTGGTGGGGTGCCAGTCTGCTTGAAGGAGGTGGCAAGGGATGGATGGCATTAAAATTGGTTTTTGTTTTGGATTATGCTGATTTTTATCGTGTTTCTTTTACCTTTTAAACTACTGATAGTTTAAAAGTCAAAAAACCTTTCCATGGGTAGAGCCGTAAGAGCCTGGGCTGGCTGAGGATTGCCCTGAGGAGATTGACCCAGACACCAGGACACCTGCTTGTCCTCATTAACAAGAGACCTCCACCAATCCCAAGCCCTTTCAAAAGGGATTTTCCAAAGAAATATTGATATTGTCATGGAATTTCCTCAGCCTGGACAGGAGAAGGCTTCAGGGAGACCCTGTGGCATCCATCCCATATATGACATGGGTCATCAAGAAGACCGGGGAGGGACATTTTACAAGGGAATGGAGGGATAGGAATAAGGGACTAGATTTAAATTGGAAGGGGGAAGATTGAAATTAGACGTTAGGAAGAAATTCTTCATAAAGAAGGGGGTAGGGCTGTTTCCCAGGTTGCCCAGGGAAGCTGTGGCTGCCCCCTCCCTGGAGATGTTCAAGGCCAGCTTGGATGGGACCTTGAGCAGCCTGGTCCAGTGGGAGGTGTCCCTGCCCATGGCGAGGGGGGTGGAACTGGATGGGCTTTAACGTCTCTTTCAACCCAAACCATCCTATGATTCTGAAAAGTATGGAAATAGAAACTTTAAAATTAAGCATAATTTTCTTAGGTGCATTTTAAAATCTTCCTCTTTAAGCACACTGGGAAATTACACCAAGGAGCTGTGCAAGTCTTGAAGACCTTTAGAAAACAGTAGGAAGAGAAAGAGCTCGTTAAGTCTTTCTGTAATTTAATTAGACCCAGGGTGGACTAACTGAATGATCACTGCTGAAAGGAGATTGAAGAAACATGTCAAGGAATCAAAAGCAAAACTCAAAATTCCTAGAGTCTCCAGTGGTCTCAGTGGTGACTGTTAGTGACAAAGCCTCCCCAGGGACTTGTTAGAGCCAAGAATTAGAGGCCATGACTGCAGGAATGCAAAGGCGCTGTGCAGGCAGCTGTGATGCTGAGAAAAGCCTGGGTTAGCTCAATGAAGCAGAAAGGCCAAGCCCTGACCCCCAGGCCCTGGGCAGGCAGATCTGGCTTTGGCTACAATAGCACTGGTGCCATAAACACTTTGACATTGCTGAATCAGAATCACAGCAGTTATTCCATGTAATTCCAAATCCTGGCCTGTGGAGTGATGGGAGATGCCAAGGCTCTCACTCAGCTTCCTGCAGTTATAGAAGAATTGGGTCCTTGATGGGCAGGATCATAAAAGGTTGAGTCACAGAAGAGAAGCAGAAGTCTTGGGTATGAGAACGGTCTGCTGAGAGAAGAGTTGAGTCATAGAGGAGTAACTAAGGACAGTAGTCATAGAAGGTTTATAGAAGTTTTGGATCATGGGATGTTCATAGCAGAACTGGATCATGGATGACTGAGTTCATAAAAGGGTCATAGAATATTCAGGCCATAGAATAGTTGAGTCATAGAAGTGCGAGTTTATTTGGGTTTTAGAAGGGTTTATTCATAGAAGGGTCACAAAACGGATAGTTCAGAGAAGATTTGGGTAATAGAAGAGATATGGAACAGTCAGGTAATGGAAGACTCTGTTCACAGAAGGTTCATGGAAGAGTCAGGTCATGGAAAGTTGCACCATAGAACAGTCAGATCAGAGTCAGGTCATGAAATGAAGTGTTGTGTCATGGAAGGGCCTGGTCATGTAAGAGATGTGTCACAGAAAAGTTGTGTTACAGACGTGTCAGGTCATAGAGGAATAACAGAAGATTTCAGTCATAGAAGGTTCATAAAAGGGTCAGGTGATGGAAGTCTCAGATCAGAGAATTTTCAGGTAATAGCAGTATTGAGTAATAGAAGCAGGAGAGTTTATTTGGATAATAGAAGGGTTTGGTTATTGAAGGGACATAGAAGAGTCAGGTTATAGAAAGGTCAGGTCATAAAATGGTTGGGTCATAGATTATTCAGTTCAGAGAGGAGTCAGGTCATAGAAGGGTCTGAGAAGAATTGGGTCATAGAAGGGCTGACTTATAGAAGGCTCAGACTCTAGATGAGTCAGATCATAGAGAAGTCACAGAAAAATGGGGTGGTAGAAGAGTTGGTTCGTAGAAGAGATGGTTCATAGAAGGCTCATTGAAGAGTAGAATTGTACAAGGGTTTGTTTAGCCTAGGGAAGAGAAGGCTGAAGGGAGATCTCATTGCTCTCTATAACTATCTCAAAGGAAATTGTGGAGAGGAGGGTGCTGGCCTCTTCTCCCAAGTGACAGGGGACAGGACGAGTGGGAATGGCCTCAAGCTCTGCCAGGAGAGGTTTAGGCTGAAGATTAGGAAAAAATAATTCCTGGAAAGGGTCATTGGGCACTGGCAGAGGCTGCCCAGGGAGGGGGTTGAGTCACCTTCCCTGAAGGTGTTTAAGGCACAAGTGTTTGATAGGAATGGTTGGACTCGATGATCCGGTGGGTCTTTTCCATCCTGGTGATTCTATGATTCTATGATTCATTGGATTGTTGGGTCATAGAAACACTAGGTCGTAGAGGGATGATGGAATTGTTGCATCGTAGAAGTCATAAAACCACAGCTGGTGGCTCATAGAAGAATCAGGTCGTACAGGAGTCAGATCACAGAAGGGTCAGTTAACAGTAGGGTTGGTTCATAGAACAGTCGGTTGATAGAGGGGTCGGGTTTTAAAAGAGTCAATTCATAGAAGTGTCAGGACATAACTGATTTGTGCCACAGAGGAGTCATAGAAGACTTGGGTCAGAAATAGTCACGACACACGATAAAAGAGGATACTCCAGTCACAGAAGGTCATAGAAGGCTCAAGTCTGAAAAGGGTCAGATTATACAAGAGAGGGGTCAAGAAGAGTCAGTTTAAAGATGACTCAAATCATAGAGGAGTAATGAAAGCCTAGGAGACCTTGATGGAGAAGACAGGGACAAAGAGGACACAGGGAGTCTCAGATCTGTCTACACTTGTTTACTCCGATACCCAGTAGGACCCACACAGGGTCTTTGTTTCTTCTTTAACAGTTCCTGAAGGGCCAAACGCTCATCATGAGGCCCCTGAATGGACTTTCAAGTTCAGATTGAATCCCAGTCTGGACCCTTGTGAATCATGGAGGATGCTGTCCTTGAAGACCACTGACCCTGAGCTCTGTGACCCAGCTCTGTCTCCCACAGGAACGGCTCCAGGTCCTGCTGCCTGTGCCCCTGGCTGAGGGCATTGCTGCCCATTGGGGCTGAAGCCCTGCAGCTGTGGCACCAGGCAACCTCATCCCTGCCATGAGGAAACCAAGTGTTCAAGACCCCGTGTGGTGTAAGACTTTACTTGGAACAAAAAAATATCAAGGACAGAAGAGAGTTGAGTGTCTTTCTAGTCCCAGGTCTAAAGCACTAGCATGAATTACCTAAATTCTGTCAGTGGAAAATATTCTCCAGCTTGGAGAAATGAGATCATTCCCTGTCACCTTCTTGCTGTCCTATCTAATGATGAGACAAATAGATAGTGATTCTCCTGCTCAGCTCTTTTTCTGAGAGGAGCAATGACAGTGCATCTCCTAGATGAGGAAAGAAACATCAGGGATGACTTCAGCCTGTTTCTCAGCAGGTTCCCCTGGAGCCCCAGGTACACCTCGAGGGAGCCCCGAGGGGGCAGAGAAAGTGCTGCCTTGGGCTGCTCCTCTGCTGCTGAGCTGGGCTGGGCTCCTGGCAGGGAGGGAGCTCATAATGAGACAGGAGTTCATAAAAGAGCCAGGTGTGTCCAGGAGCAGCTCCTCTGCAAAGCCCAGCAGGGCTGAGGGCACTGCCTGAACGCAGCGAGGGGAGAGTAGGGAGCAAAGAGAGGGGAAAAGCAGGGTGGGGTGGGAGGAGAGAGGAGGCTTCATCTGGAGACAAATCCTCACAGCCCTTCTGAAGGTGAGTCTCTGGGTGCAGGACAATGCAGGTGCGGTTCCTGGAGGGATCTCCTAAAGCCGGCACAGCCACAGCCTGTGGGATCTGTCAGGAGGGCTCTTGCAATTTCTGCAGTGGAGAGAAAACCAGGGTCAGCATTCAGCCGACCCGGGGAGCTCCCCATGGTGGGACAAAAGCAGGTCCTGGCAGGGGAGGGTCTTTCTGCTCTCAAAAGTGTGCTGTGTGAGTCAGGGCTGCTCACAGCTCCAAATCAACATGGGAAATATCTAAGGGGACATTTCAAGGGAATAATCAAAGCAGGGAGAAGGAACTCTGATGAGTCAGTCTCCTGCACTTGGGGAATTTCAGGGGAGAAATTAAACAAGAGGCTCTCCTGCTTAGAACAAATCACTGAGACTCCTCAGTTGTGTCCTGGAGTGATCAATAGGTCTGATAGGAGCCTCCTAAAGTGTCTCCAGCTGCTTCTCTTCCCATTGACAGCACCAGCATCACCTCTGCTGGACCCTTCAGGCTCAGTCCGTCCTGTCCTTTTCTGCTTATAAACCTGTGCCCACTTTACCCAGCAATCAGGCAGGTGTTGTATGGCAAGGGGGATGCCGAGAGGGTCAGATGGGGTCTGTGAGCACTGACGGGGAGAAGACATGGGACAGGGAAATGCCTCCAGTGAGGAAAATCCCCGGGCAGAAGGGGTAGGATCAGGGAATGATAGGAAACATAAAACAGAGATATTTCAAGGACAAATGCAGAAACCCCTATATGACTGCATCCAACACAGACCCTCCCTCTTGCCAAGTTCCCTTGCCTCCTCTCCCACCCAACAAAGCCTCTTCCTTCAGTGTGGGCTCCAAGACTAAAGCCCCTTGTCTGCAGCCAGAGTTCCAGCACAGCCATGGTGCAGCTCTCTAGTCCATTCTCCTCTCCAGAGCACAGAGGCTGAGAGCAATCATGCAGCAAAGTTGATGTTTGGGAGGGGGTGAGCACAGCTGTGTTAGGGTAACACTGTCCTGAGTTCCCGGCTGCCTCTGCCCTGGCCTCTCTCAGCTGGAGCAGCTTCTTTGCTGGCTTCTCTCTTTGTCTGTGTTCTTTCTGTTGTTCTCTTATTCTTGCTGCCAGGCTCTCTGGGCTTGGCAGTTTCTGCAGCTGAGCCAGGCACTGACCTTCTGATTCCTCCCATGCAGGTGTGTCCGTGGGAATGCAGTGTCCAAGCTTTCATCTCACCCGTGGGACTGTGGGCAGAGCAGTCTGGGTCATTCCCTGAGGAAAGAGCTGACTCCTCCTTACTGAAACACCATCATTAAGATACTCAAATAGTTCCATGAGGATTTTTCCCAAGCTGTGAGCTTCCCTCCAGAATATAAACGTCTATCACAACTTGGTGTAACCTGAGTGACTGTGGAGAAGTACAGAAACACTCCAGCTAAGGAAATGCTGTTTGGTTTGTTAAATGAACCGTGTGTGTCCTGGCCTGAGAGAGGGGGCTGAGACCTTAGGAAAGGGAGAGACTTCGAGTGGTATGAGGTGAATCCCTCTGCATAGAGGGGTCTGGTGGCTTTTAAGGGTAACACGGGAGTGTGATCCCCCTCCATCTCAGAAAGGTGGAAGCCCAGAGCAGCTGGGGTCAAGAGCCAAGGAGAGAGCAACTCCCCTCCCTCTGCACTGAGCCACAGGCAATGCTCTTGCCTCACAGGACTTGCTTTTCTGTCTGTGAATGCAACAGAAATAGTGAGGGTTTCTGACATCCATGAAGATCTCCTGCTCATATGGGAGAGAGCTATAAAAGCCCCTCCCTTTCAAGCTCTTGGGGAATTGTAGTTTCTTAGCACTGGGACTGCAGATACTTAGGAGCCCTTTTGAATTAGGTGCAGTTTTAACTGGAAATTTAGAACAACAGGACTGTTCCCACCGTCCCCATGACCCCCTTCTGCAGAGCAGGGCTGACTCCTCACAGCCAGTGGACAGAGGCCCTGCTCTACCCGGCACATTCAGTCAGCAACAAGCAGGGCTCCATGCACGGAGCTGGATGACAATCTCATAGAAATGAATAAGCAATGAGAAGCGTGTAGTGTGGAAATGACTTTGATTGTGTTCAGATACATGTCCCCTAACTTCTTACTGTCCTTTCCTCCTGTGATAGTGCCCCACGCCCACAGGCAGCAGATGCACAACAGCAGCTCCATCAGCCAGTTCCTCCTCCTGGCATTCACAGACACACGGGAGCTGCAGCTCTTGAACTTCTCACTCTTCCTGGGCATCTACCTGGCTGCCCTCCTGTGCAACGGCCTCATCATCATCACTATCACCTGTGACCACCATCTCCACACCCCCATGTACTTCTTCCTCCTCAACCTCTCCCTTCTTGACCTGGGCTCCATCTCCACCACTGTCCCCAAATCCATGGCCAATTCCCTCTGGGACACCAGGACAATCTCCTACTCGGGATGTGTTACTCAGGTCATCATGTTTCTCTTTTTCATTTCAGCAGAGTATTTTCTCCTCACACTCATGTCCTACGACCGCTACATTGCCATCTGCAAACCCCTGCACTACGGGACCCTCCTGGGCAGCAGAGCTTGTGTCCACATGGCAGCAGCTGCCTGGGGCGCTGGGTTTCTCTACGCTCTGCTGCACATGTCCAATACATTTTCCCTGCCCCTCTGCCAGGGCAATTCTGTGGAACAGTTCTTCTGTGAAATCTCTCAGATCCTCAAACTCTCCTGCTCAGATTCCTACCTCAGGGAGGTTGGGTTTATTGTGTTTGGTACCTGTTTAGGATTTGGCTGTTTTGTTTTCATTGTGGCGTCCTACTTGCAGATCTTCAGGGCTATGCTGAGGATCCCCTCTGAGCAGGGATGGCACAAAGCCTTTTCCACATGCATCCCTCACCTGGCCGTAGTCTCCCTTTTTCTCAGTACTGGCTTTTATGCCTACCTGAAGCCTTCCTCTGTGTCCTCTCCATTCTTGGACATTGTGGTGTCAGTTCTGTACTCAGTGGTGCCTCCAGCACTGAACCCCCTCATCTACAGCTTGAGGAACCAGCAGCTCAAGGATGCAGTGTGGAAACTAATAACTGGACGGTCCTGAAGCAAAGAACTGCTCATCACCTTCTGCATAGCAGTTATCATGCAACTCAGGGCATGCCCAGACTTCTTTCTCTTTTTTTTTTTGGTGATGTTGTTGGTTTTTCAGTTGCAATAATCTTGTCATCCTGTATTTAATTCACAGTTGTCTTCTCTTCTCTTGCTGATTTGCCGTGTAAATGAGGAGCTGTCTTCTCTGTATGTTTAAAGAAAATAAAGGGATATTCAATGGCTTTTATTTCCTGATAATATTCATCCAAGGCCTTTTTGGAGCTGCAGGGACTGTTTCTGTGTGCATGGGGAAAAGAGTCCCAGCATGGCATCACTGCCAGGCACCATCACTTGGTCTCCCAGAGCTGTTCTCTCTCAACTTCCACACTCTCCTACTCACTCCTATTCTTGCTGTAAGGCCTGAGGGCTCTGAGCTTGGTCCCAGCCGTGCTGCGTGGCAGTGCTGTGCCCACAGGCAGGGACAGGCAGTGGGCACTTGTGGGACACAACAGCCTTTCCATAGAGCAAGGGGATCTCCTCAGGGCAGCACCTCAAGGCTTAGTTAGGGCTTCTAAAGTTTCTTTCAAGAACATGCCCATGAAAGATGCTTGCAATGAAAACAGGAGTGCAGAGATACACAGTGTGGGTGTGCAGGGGTGGGGCAAATAGCACTGGTTTCACACAACCATGTCTCTTCCATGGGTAGAGCAGGGTCTGCTCTGTGTCTGTGCACATTGGACACTCTGGGAAACCTCCTGAGAGTAATCATCGTGGAGTAGCCCCTCACAAGCTCCATTCCCAGCACTGGCCTGTCACCCCAGCTTGGAGACATTCTTTGTCCTCCCCTGGAAGGAGACAGAGCGAATAGGTCAGAGTCCCTGTTCACACTGTAGAGTTGATTTGTGAGTGTGTCCATCATGTGCATGAGGTGAGATGAACCCAGGCAAACACAAACAGCCCTTCCTTGGGTTCCATGAAAGCCTGTGGGACAGAGAGTGTCCCAAGGTCCCTTCTTGTTGAGAGTGACATCCCTAGAATAAGTGCTTGAATGCAGCACTGGGATGTGCTTCCTTGTACTGAGGTCCCTGTGTCCATTCCTCATGACGTGAGACATCTCAGACAAATGCAGAGCAGTGGGATACTCCACAGGTCTGAGGTGCATGAGATTCTCTGGGAGTCCGGAGAAACTCTGTGACTATTGCATTTCTGTGTAAAAGTGTTCACTCTGTGAACATCCCTGGGTGCATAAGGAGTCCATGAGGCCACCTCAGACACAGACTCCTGACAGAACCCTGTGTGTGACTCCAGGAACAAACCCCACTGGCCTGGGGAGATTCACTTCAGCTGCCTTGGGCAGGCTCAGAGCAAGTGTTCCTGTCTGGTGCATCACCTTGCTCCAGGATTATGGATTGTGCTCTCAAAAGTGCCAGAGCAATCAGAGAGGTTCTGTGGTCCTCGGGAAAGGCAGATGTCAAACCCATCTTAAGGAAAATCAGGAACAAGAATTGAGAGACTTACAGGCAGGTCAGCTTACAGCCATCCCTAGGAAGGGAAGGGACATGTCCTACAGTCGCTTCCAGCCCCTTGAAGGACAAGGAAGGGATTGCTGAACCAAAATAGGGAAGTTAAAGAAGGGCACCTGGTATACATGGAATTTTGCAAGGCCCTAAACATGGTGTCCTCATAGCCAGAGTGGGGCTGTCTGGGTTGAAGAAGTGGACTCTGGGTGAGAAGTTGGCTGAACAACCAAGCCCAAATATCATCAGTGGTACAAAGTTATTCATGCAGCTGGACCCTAATGACGTCCCTCAGTGACCAGCGCTTGGCCCTGTATGATGTGATAGAGCACACTGTCAGCTGCTTTGTGGGAGATGCAAAGCTGGGTGGAGGCCTCGAACAACCTCATCTGGTTCACCCTACTCTGAGCACGAGAATGAGAGAAGAGGATGCTCAGGGCTTTCTTCAGACCCGAGTTATTCTATGATTCAGTGAATATTTCCCTTGGAGAGATTCTGCCCTGATTTTGGAAGACAGACTTGGTGGAGGGAGTGTTAAAATTAAAGAGTCAAACCAGGAGATATCAAATGTGTCAACACAAACACAGCAGTTCCTGTGAAGGATGTTTCTCCACTCCAATCATAAAGAGGAAACATGTTTTACAGGTTTGATGAAACAAGCATACATGAAATTGGGAGCAATGATGCAGACTGCAGGCAGCTAAGGGCCACTGAGAGGAACTTCAGGGGAAAATGATGGAGGGCTCTGGGGTGCAAGTAGGGTTTAGATCCATTCCAACACGAAGGAATGAGAAGCAAGAGGTCAAAAAGGATCACTTGATAAATACCTGCCTCTGAACATGGTGTGAGGAGAAATAAACCGGGTTCTTTGATCACAGATTGGCCCATGCACCCCCAGGCTTCCTTACTAAGGATGGAGCATGCTTCTCTCCAAGGGGTACTACAGTCCTCATTAAAAATCTGTAAGGGCTCATAAATAGAGCTTTAAACTAGATGTGAAGGGGGAGGGGGACAAAGCCAGGCTAGTCAGGACTGAGCCTGGAAGTGGAACTCCAGTGCCTGAGAGATGCTGTGCTAGCAAGGATCTCCAGTATGTCACTACAGAGAGAGTAGGGTGAGTACATCTGGGGATGGAAGGATGAAACCAGCACTGAGGGGTTCGATATTGCAAGGACCAGTCAACTGGGAATGAACACTATTCCCTTTATGAGGGCTGAGGGATCACCAGCCCAGCTGAAGGGTATTTACACCAATGCACGCAGTGTGGGCAATAAGCAGGAGGAGCTGGAAGCTGTCGTAGGGCAAGGAGACTATGATGTCCTTGCCATCATGGAAACGTGGTGGGACGACTCGTATAACTGGAGTGCAGCTGTGGTGGGGCGCAAACTATTGAGGTGGGACAGAAAGGGTACAAGAGGAGGCGGGGTAGCCCTCTACGTTAGAGAGTGCTGTGATACCCTCGAGCTCGATTCTGGTGATGATGGGATTGAGTGCCCACCAGAAGGTAGATATTGTGATGGAGTCTGTTCTAGACCACCAGCCAAGGAGAAGCAGCTGATGAACTCTTATATAAACAGCTGGGAGTATGTAGCCATTAAGGCACGGACCTCGTCGATGGGCGCAACAATCAAGATCAACTTTATGTAGAAAATGCAAACCTTATATAGCACCTCTGTATTCAGTAACAGCTATTCCAGTGAATTTCCACCTGTGAGAATCCCGCGGTGCAGCCCCCTGTTTCCCATGGATGTGCCCCTTGTCTTCATGTTTTCCGCCTAGTACATTCCTTTCCTATTAACCAATAAAGAGGTCTTAATAAAGATTCCAAAGCTGCAACAAGCTAGCGAGCATGAGAACATCGTCTGTTTGCTCCCTGCTGGTGGCTAATATTGCAGGTTCCCCAAGGCATCGGACGCTTGCCCAGCACACACGCAATAGTGGAATCGTCATGCCCACAGCTGAGGGTTTCTATACCTTTTTAGATTAAATGTGCTGAAGACAGTGTTCCACACAAAAGATAAGGGAAAAAAGAGGCATGCGCAGACACGTGAAAGTGTGATAGGTAACGAGAGAAGTGGGTTATAGGTATGATAAAATTAGGTCATCGAGTCTCATGCTTCAGGAATTAAGATGACCCGGTAGCAAGTGGTGTCCCCAGGGCTCAGTGCTGGGTCCAGCCCTGTACAATATCTTTATCGATGACCGAGATGAGGGGATTGAGTGTGCCTTTAGCAGTATGATGGACAACACTAAATTGGGAGGAAGTGTCGATCTGCTGGAGGAAAATTCTAATTTGAAATTTCTAATGTTCTATTCATCACTCTTTAGTCTTATTCATTGCATCAAAGAATGCAAAGTAGCTACCAAAGATTTAAAATATCTCAAATTCTAAACAATTACGAAAAACCTATTTCCATTACCAAAGTCTACTATGTATTTCCATTATTGGTTAATGATTATTCAAAATATTGAAAAAAATTTTAGATGGACTATATGGTAACAATTAACCCTTTTGTAACAGAATAAATTTGGTTTCTATGACTTTTACTGCATCCTAGATATTTCCATGTAGGGATAGGGTTCGGGTCATTAGGGTTACAGTTAGGATTAGGGATAGCGACATTAGGGCTAGGGTTACGGTTAGGGTTAGCGGAATTAGTGTAAGGGTTACGGTTAGGGTTAGCGGAATTAGTGTAAGGGTTACGGTTAGGGTTAGGATTAGTGACATTAGGGTTAGAGTTAGGTTTTGAGTTGCAAAGCCCATACTAATTCCAATGCCCAGCCTGTTTCCACACTCCACCCATTCCCAAGCCCTGCCCATTCCCAAGCCCCACCCTTTCCCATGCTCTGCCTGCTCCTAAGCCCAGCCTCTTCCCATGCCCCACTAATTCCCACATTCCAACTATATCAAACACCTCACACATTTCCATTTGTCACCCCTTCACAAGTTCTGCTTATTTCCCAAGCCCAACCCCTTCCCATGCTCTGCCTCTTCCCCTGCTCGATCCTTTGTTCTGCCCATTCCCACACTGCACATATTCCTGCGCCCTGCCTTTTAGAATCATAGAATCACCAGGTTGGAAGAGACCCATCAGATCATCGAGTCCAACCATTCCCATCAAACGCTAAACCATGTCCCTCAGCACCTGGTCCATCCGTCCCTTAAACCCCTCCAGGGAAGGTGGCTCAACCCCTCCCTGAGCAGCCTCTGCCAGTGCCCAATGATCCTTTCTGTGAAAATTTTTTTCCTAATGTCCAGTCTAAACCTCCCCTGGTGGAGCTTGTGGCCATTCCCTCTCGTCCTGTCCCCTGTCACTTGGGAGAAGAGCCCAGCTCCCTCCTCTCCACAACCTCCTTTCAGGTAGTTATAGAGAGCAATGAGGTCTCCCCTCAGCCTCCTCTTCTCCACGTTAAACACCTCCAGATCTCTTAGTTGCTCTTCATAAGGCCTGTTCTCCAGCCCCTTCACCAGCTTCGTTGCTCTTCTCTGGACTCGCTCCAGAGCTTCAACATCCTTCTTGTAGTGAGGGGCCCAGAACGGAACACAGGACTCGAGGTGCGGTCTCACCAGTGCCGAGTACAGAGGGAGAAGAACCTCCCTGGACATGCTGGCCGTGCCATTTCAGATACAAGCCAAGATGCCACAGACCTTCTTGGCCACTTGGGCACACTGCTGGCTCGTGTTCAGTCACTGTCAACCAACACCCGCAGGTCCTTCCCCTCCAGGCAGTTTCCAGCCAGGCTTCTCCTAGTCTGTAGCTGCTCAGGGTTGTTGTGCCCCAAGTGCAGGACCTGGCGTTTGGCCGTGTTAAACCTCATCCCTTTTGTCTCAGCCCAGGACTCCAGCCTGTTCAGATCCCTTTGCAGATCCACCCTATCCCACTCCCCGCCCGTTCCCATGTTCTGCCTCTTTCAGGGATTGGAAACATTAACAATACATTTCTGCCACAGGAATTGCCTGCACACCTTGGTATCTTTTATTCAATTGGATATCAGGTGAAAGTTGTCCTAGATTTGCTTCTTTAATTTTTTTTGAGAGGATATTACACAGAATATATTATTTTCTATCATATTAAATATGAGAACAAGAGCCTCAAGATAAAACATAGGAGCACAGAATGTAAAACCTGGAAAAGACTGAGAACTGTAGTAATCTGTATTTCTAGACTCTAAACCAACGTCAACTGAAATATCAGTTTCTATTAACTTGTCATAGCGCCCCTCTTTGTGCCCTGCGATGGCCACAATTAATGCATGCAGGACACTGAAGGCACAAAGGTGCATTAAACTTATTAATAAGCAGGGCAGAAGGATTTTTAAACTAGACAAAACAAAAGTGGAAGTGTGATGTTTAAAAATTCTTGGGTTTTGTACAGGATTAAACCCACCCCTGCTGCCCAAATCCACATTTTGTGCCCCAAAACTCACCCCCTGTTCCCCAAAATTCAGCTTTCGTTCCTCAAGATGTACCTCTGGTGCCCCAAAATCCACCTTACCTGCCCCAAAACGCACTCAGGGGCCCCAAACCCACCTTTTCTGCCCCAGAATCCACCTTTTCAGCCCCATAATCTACCACTTGCTCCCCAAAGTCTACATTTCTTGTCCCAAAATCCACCTTTTCTGACCCAAAATCTACCTTTTGTGCCCCAAACCTCATCCCTGTGCCCCAAAATTGACAGTTTGTGCCCCAATCCCAGCCCCCTGTGTCCCCAATTCCACATTTTCTCTCACAAAACCCACCTTTTCTGCCACAAAATCCAGGTTTGCACTTCAAAACCAACAACCTGTGCCTTAAAATCCACCATTTCTACCCAAATATCCAGCTTTTGTGCCCCCAAAACAACACCCTGCACTCCAAATCCACCTTTTGTGCTCCAAAATCCACCTTTTGTGCTCCAAAATCCAATGTTCTTCCCCCAAATCCACATTTTCTGCCTCCAAATCCACCTTTTGTACCCCATAACCCAACATTTCTGCCACAAAAAACCCAATGTTTCTGCCCCCAAATCTACCCTTTGTGCCTCAAGTTTGCTGTTTGAGGTCCCTTCAAACCCCAGGGCCAAGGGTAGGTTCAGGTCTCTCCCCTAAAGGGGTCCCAGGTGGATCTAGAGGTTTCCCTTCCCTGTGACCGCGTTCCCCTGGTTTCTCTCTCCTAGGGACAAGCCGAGACTCTGACCCATGGGTTCTAACCTCCGCAATTTTCTGGTTTTCGCTGTTCCCGGAGTGCTGGGACTGCTTGGGTGCTGAAGGATCTATCCCCAGATGAAGAAACAGGTGGTGGAACCTAAAGAAGAGCAGGAGGAAGAAGGGAAGGAGAAGGAACCATCAGTGAGACCAAGATAATGTGTTCCTGCAAGACCCCCAGTCCTGGCCAAGGAGGAAGGTCACGAGAACAGAACCTCAGCTCTCCTGAAGCAAAAGGGATGGATCATGTCCAGACTCATTGCTGAGTGCAGGAAGGAGAAGGACAAGGGGAAGGAGATGATTAAGGAGAAGGACAAGGAGAAGCTTAAGGAAAAGGACAAGGAGAAGGAGAAGATTAAGGAGAATGAGGCGATGGAGAATCTTAAGGAGAATAAGGTTAAGGAGGAGAAGGTAAAGGAGAAAGACAAGGAGACGGTTAAGGAGAAGGTTAAGGAGAAGGAGGAGATGGTTAAGGAAAAGGAAGAGGTTAAGAAGAAGGAGAATAAGAAGGAGAAAGAGGAGGTTAAGGAGAATGTGGAGAAGGTTCAGCCAAAACCAAGAAAAAGGAGCAGGAGAAGCAAACGGAAGGGGAACTGGTACGTCCCTTCCCAAAGTCCTGCAAGTTTCTTAAATTCAAGTAGGATCGTGTCATAGAAGTTTCCTAGAAGAAGAGTTGGATCCTAGGAGAGTTGGGGAGGAGAAGAGTTTGGTCGATGTAGAGTTGGGTTAGAGAAGAGTTGAGGTACTAGAAGAGTTAGGTCCAAGCAAGGTCATAGAAAAGTTGGGTTCTAGAAGATTAAGCAGACATAGAGTGATAAGAGTTGGGTCATAGAGTCAGGATAATCAAGAGTTTGGTCTTAGAAGATTAAAGTCATGGAAGAGTCACAGGAGAGTCAGATGAGAGAAGATTCCTAGAAGAGTCAGGTCCTACATGACTCTTTGGAAGGGTTCAAACTTAGAAGTTCGGGCTATAAAAGTGGCTTTGTGGGTTATTGAGAGAGAGAGCCAGGTCTGGAATTCAGGTCAGGCTGGAGAACCTCCCGTGGGGAAAGGAATCTCCTTGGAGAAGAGCAAGGGAGCATTTGTGTGCCTGCAGAGTCCAGGAGAAGGAGAAACCTGGACAAGGAATATATGGAGGATAATTTTATGCAGTTTAGCGTGGGTTTATGGAGTTACGTGAGGAACAGGGAGCTCGATGCGATGATCCTTCCCCACCGGATCTTCTACGATCTCCAAGCTCAAGCACCATCCATCCCATAAAACTATTTGTGTGATCTGGCTGTTTCTGGAGGAGACGAGGAGATACAAGATCAGCTTCTGGAGAGACGGCAAAGATGAGATCAGCTTGGAGAGACACCCACAAGAGGACCACAAGAACTCTTTTAGGGACCCTCAGAACCCATCTAGGACCCTTAGGGCCCACTTAAGTGCCTCTACAACCCATCTAAGACCACCCCCCGAACTCTCGAGAGCCCCCCCAACCCCTCTGGTCACCCCCAGAACCCATCTAGGGCTTCCAAGACCCCTCTAAAGACCCCCCAGGACCCCTACATAGACACCCCTGGCCCAACCAAGAGCTTCCCAGGACCTCTCTCAGGACCCTTCAAACCCACTAGAGCCCTCCAGGACCCTAGGACACACAGAACCCCTAACCTGCAAAGCTGGGCTGCGGTATCCTTACTCCTGGCTTGTGGTGTGAGGTTGGCTCTACACTTCTGACTTTCACACAGTTTTAATCATGGAGATCGGAGCTGATAATTTCAATCTCAATTTGATACGCACGTGCGGAGGCTCTGCTGGTGTCCTTAATGCCAAGCTGAGCTTGTGCCTCTCCTGCCTCTGCTGAGCTCTCAGGGCAGCGTTGCACGGCTGGAATGTGCTCCCCAAGAAAAAGTAACTTTGCAGTTTGCTGGCTGGGTGTGTGCACAGAAACCTTCCCAGATTTATACATCAGCAAGATTTTGTGCACTACCAGCCAGCAAAAATGTGTGTTTCCTTGATGACTGAATGTCCCTTTCCCAACCGAAACAGAATGGAGCTGACATCTCAGAAGATGTGTTATATCAGTTACATCCACCATCTGTTCCATCCAGAAAATCATCCAGCATCGATATGGAAGCAAACAAATCCCCAGCCTCAGGCAAAAAAAGCAGACAACTCTCCTCCTGTCACAGAGGTACCATAGGTGACAGTTTGTTAGGCAGGACACAGGGCTATTACAGGGCTGTAAAACAGCCACAACCAACTCTGTTTAGTATCGGTGGCTCTTAAAGCTTTTTGGAATCTTAAGACTTTGCATTTAACCTGTTACTGCGTGTCTGCAGCTGGGACTTCACAGCGCAAATGTCAGCAGTAAAGCTGATTTTTAAGGATTTAATATGCTCCACTTGATCCTTCAGTCGAGCTCATCTAAGAGTTTGTGGGGCTCCTGCTACCAGGACAAAAGCGAGGCCAGGCTTAAGAACCCAGCAGTGCTAACCCGATCCACCTGGTTAAGAGGCAGTGCCTCCTAAAAGGATTTTGTCCTATCCTCCTGTGCTGGTGGAACCTGAAAAATAAGCTTTGGCTAATCCGTAGCGCTGCATTTCTTGGGGGGCAGCTGAGCACCTTGTGTGCATCCTCAGGGTCCCACAGAGCTGCGTGTGGGCCCTCAGGACCCCGCAGAGCCCTGTGTGTGTGCTGAGTGTTGCACTGGCTGGAGGAGTTCACTTATTACACTGTTCAACGGGTAGTGGGAGTCCAGGTTCCCCTGCTCACCTGGATTTTGGATGCTTTTATTATTCGGAGTCGCGGTCGTGTTTGCCCATGTCTAGTTTTACCTGTTGAGGAGAAAGGCAGAGGCTAACTTGTCCTTCCCAAGGGTTTACAGAGTCTGCTCAGTGCAAGGAAAAACAGGTGCTGTGCTTAATTTTCCAGCCAGGTTCGACCAAGGAGGAGACCCAGAGGTTTATTTGCATTCCTTACGCAGACTTAGATGGCAACATCGGTCTTGGAGCCAGTCAGATGCACAGCCTGGACTCGTGGTTGCCTGACCCCAGTGTAGCTGCCTCAGTTTCCCTTACTTAACCCCTAGCATGGCAAGGGCTGCAGCATCACATGGCAAAGAGGTTTGCTCTCCTTCTGTTCATTTTTCAGCTGCTTTAGTGTGTTTGGTGCCCACATGGTGGATATCAGCTTCCTTTTGTGAAAACAAACGGGGGCAAAGCTGGGCTGTGAAGTTGAAAGTTGGGGTGCTGAACCAACAATGAAGTGCTGTTACTGACTTGTCAAAAAGCTGGAATCTGAGCTTCATTGCAGGCGTTCTTGCAGCTGAAATCTTGTTAGCGTGCTCATTATCCATTTCATGAGTCCTTCCCCATTTAACTGTTTGGTTTAGGCCATGGAGAGAGAGATCAAGGCCGCATTTGGCCACCGGGAGCCAACTGACGTCATTAGCAGTGCCTTCCAAATGAACATCACTCGTGGTGACATCTGCACACTGCAGAAATGTCGCTGGCTCAGTTCTGAGGTAAAACTGGCCGCAGCAGGACGATATCCTCGTTCGGTGAGAAGCCTCATGGCCCTTGTTGCTGTTTCATTCTTTCCGTAAGCTAGAGTCTTGTTTCACACCTCAGGCTCACTCGTTATGGTACAGATCATTAATTTCTACATGAATCTTGTGATGGAAAGAAGTAAGAAGGAAGGATATCCAGCAGCTCATGTCTTTGATATTTTATTCCATTGCGAACTAAGTCCTTGGGGCTGCGCAGCATGGAAGAGATGGACCAGAGGTGTGCATCTCTTCATGCAGGATGTTGTCTTGGTCCCTGTCTACCGGAATCACCATCTGACTCTTGTAGAGAGTTGAATTGGCTTTTAGTTTTGAATTGGATTGGAGAGAAAACTGCTGAGAAAAGCCACGTCGATGTTGATGTGTGTGCAGCAGAAGTTTGTGCTTTGTCTGACAGTCCCCTTGGAATCACAGGTCATCGACATGAGAAAGAGACCATCCAAGACTTGGATGCTGTGGAAGTTAACAGCTGGAACAAGATCTGTGAAACTCTGTTGTAAGTAGCCGCTTGGGCGCTGCTTTCACATTGTGAATTATGAGAAGGCTTTTGGACCTTGTCTGAACTTGTCTCTAGGACATAACTGCAAGAGGCAGAGAGTGATTTTGATTTGTTTTCAACAGCAAATACCTGCAAGAAGAAAGCCGGGAAGAAGGCAACTGGAGCTGGATTGTTCAGAGTGGACACTTCGCAGCATGAGGTCACATGTACATGAGCACTACTGGGATGCAAATTGTGCACTCTCAACTCCTTCTCCTTAGAGGTCTTGACACTCTCTAAGTCCAGGCTTTTAGAAAAGAGCTGTAAGCATCTCATGTTCTTACGGTGCCACCTCAGGCTGCAGCTGATCCAGGAAACTGTGGAATCACACAGAGAGTGGTTTGGGTCAGGAGCAACCCAAACCATTCGATGATTACAAGTTAGTAGCGAAGAGCACTGCCTAAAGACTCAATTTAAGAACCACAACCCCAAGTAAACTTCTCAGGGAGGGCGACTCTCTTAGGAGGCTGCTCTCCCTTCTCAGCCTGCTTGGATTGTGACACCCAAGTGAAGGGAGTGAAGAGCTGATGTGTGGTCAGTCGGGTCTGTTCCCTGAGTTGTGCGATGGTGAATGGATTGTGCCGAGTGTCTGTTAGGATGGGTAACGTGTGCTGCTTCCAAACTGCCTCTCTTTTAGGGTATTGGAAAATTCTGCTTCTTTGCATTCCTTAGGAAATCCCTCAGCAACAGAATGGAGATGACTGTGGGGTTTCTGTCTGCAAGTAGGCAGACAACATCAGCAGAGACAAACTGTTAACATTTACACAGGTAAGTGGGAGTTAAAATCTGCTCCAGACGTCTTTGCTCAGATACAAGAGCCAGGGAAAGTTACAGAATCCTAGACTGTCCTGAGCTGTAAGGGACTCAAGAGGCTTCTTGAGTCCAAGTCCTATCCCTGCACAGGACACTCTGACATTCCGACCGTGGGGCCAAGGACATTGGCCAAACCCTTCTGGAACATTGTCAGGCTGTGACTGCTTCCCTGGGAGCTGTTCCAGGGCTCCACCACCCTCTGGGGTAAGAATCTTCTCCTCGTGCTCAACCTAACCCTCCCCTGGCATCTTCCAGCCATTCCATCGGCTCCCGAGTTCCACAGCAGCTGCTGATTGTGCCTGGAGCAGGGATGGAGGTTCTATCCCTGGCTCTGGGGTTGGTGCGTAGCTGGTGGGGTTGGAGATTCACAGTGGCCTCAGAAGGGCAGAGCTGTGTGCTCCATCCTTACATCTGGTGTTTGCTTCCTACTTCACTACACGAGGTGTCGCCAGCTGGTGGATTTGAGATACCTAGCCCTTATGTCTTCTGGAGAAGTGGGTTTCCTGCTCTTAGATGTTTGTGTGTATCTTCTGCCTCAACTTCGTGTTTAAAGGATTTTTCTTTTTCTTTCCAGAGCCACATGCCTCACTTCCACAAGAGGATGGTGTGGGAGATAATCCATCAGCAGCTGTTGTGAGAGACGCACGATGAGAGCGACACTGTAATCACCTCAGGGTGACTGATAAAGCTTTTATTTATTTTCCAAATACTTTATTTGGATAGGTAGTAGGCACACACATTTCCCTCTTTAGTTTCTGAAGTAGTGGTTAAGGAGGGGTGGTGGATTCCTGGTTATGGAGGCAGTAACTCTCGCTGGCTTTCGCTAAGGCACCTGCTGGGCTCCGTGCTTGGCTCCTCGAGGAGAGTTCCCTCTGTTTCCAGGATGGCTACAATCTACTTGATTCCTAAAAGCTGGATCTGTGAGGACCTCCTGTCATGGTTTAGCTGAGGACACCCTAGCGAGCGAGCACTTGCCATCTTGACATCAATAGGAAGAGGAGGGTCTACGACCTCTGGAGGAAGGGGCAGGCATCCTGGGTGGACTATAGGGAGGAAGTGAGAACGTGCAGGGAAAAAATCAGGAGGGTTAAGGCCCAACTAGAAATGCAATTGGCCAAGTCTGTGAAAGACAACAAAAAGTCTTTCTACAAATACGTCAAGAGCAAAAGGAGGGCTAGGGAGAATCTCCATTCCCTGGTAGATGCAGAGGGGACAACAGTAACAGGGGACGAAGACAAGGCAAAAGTGCTCAATGCCTACTTTGCCTCAGTCTTTAACAGTAAGGAAAATTGTTCCCTCTGTGCACAACCCCAAGGGTTGGAAGAGAAGTATGAGATTCCCAAGGTCCAAGAGGAGGTGGTTAGAGACTTGCTTGCCCAGCTAGATGCCCACAAGTCTATGGGGCCTGGTGGAGTCCACCCAAGAGTTTTGAGGGAACTGGCGGATGTGCTGGCCAAACCCCTTTCCATCATCTTCCAGCAGTCCTGGGTGACTGGAGAGGTTCCACTGGACTGGAGGCTGATGTCGTGCCCATCTATAAGAAGGGGCGCAGGGAGGATCCGGGGAACTACAGGCCTGTCAGCCTGACCTCGGTACCGGGGAAAGTCATGGAGCGGGTGATCTTGAGTGCGATCATGAAGCACTTGCAAGAGAACAGGGTGATCAGGCCCAGTCAACACGGGTTCATGAAGGGCAGGTCTTGCCAGACTAATCTGATCATCTTCTATGACCAAGTGACTAAACTCTTGGATAAGGGAAAGGCTGTGGATGTGGTTTTCCTGGACTTCAGTAAAGCCTTTGATACAGTTTCTCATAGCATTCTGCTTTGGAAACTGTCGGCCTCTGGCCTGGATAGGCGCACACTCTCCTGGGTGAAAAACTGGTTGAATGACCGGGCCCAGAGGGTGGTGGTAAATGGAGTTAAATCCAGCTGGAGGCCAGTGACAAGTGGGGTTCCCCAGGGCTCAGTGCTGGGTCCAGTCCTGTTTAATGTCTTTATCAACGACCTGGATGAAGGCATTGAGTCCTCCCTTAGCAAGTTTGCAGATGACACCAAGCTGGAAGGAAGTGTGGATCTGCTGGAGGGTCAGGAGGCTCCAAAGGGATCTGAATAGGCTGGACTGCTGGGCTGAGACCAGCGGCATGAGGTTTAACAAGGCCAAATGCCGGGTCCTGCACTTGGGGCACAACAACCCTAAGCAGAGGTACAAACTAGGAGAAACCTGGCTGGAAATCTGCCAGGAGGAGAAGGACCTGGGGGTGCTGGTTGACAACCGACTGAACATGAGCCAGCAGTGGCCCAGGTGGCCAAGAAGGCCAGTGGCATCTTGGCTTGGATCAGGAACGGCGTGACCAGCAGGTCCAGGGAGGTTATTCTCCCCCTGTACTCGGCACTGGTGAGACCGCACCTCGAGTCCTGTGTTCAGTTCTGGGCCCCTCACCACAAGAAGGATGTTGTGGCTCTGGAGGGAGTCCAGAGAAGGGCAACAAAGCTGGTGAAGGGGTTGGAGAACAAATCTCATGAGGAGCGTCTGAGAGAGCTGGGGTTGTTCAGCCTGGAGAAGAGGAGGCTGAGGGGAGACCTTATTACTCTCTACAACTACCTGAAGGGAGGTTGTGGAGAGGAGGGAGATGGCCTCTTCTCCCAAGTGACAGGGGACAGGACGAGAGGGAATGGCCTCAAGCTCCGCCAGGGGAGATTTAGGCATGAGATCAGGAAGAAATTCTTCACAGAGAGGGTGGTTAGGCATTGGAACGGTCTGCCCAGGGAGGTGGTTGAGTCACCGTCCCTGGAGGTGTTTAAGGTTAGGGTAGACGAGGTGCTTAGGAGCATGATTTAGGGAATGGTGTGAATGGTTGGACTCAACGATCCAGTGGGTCTCTTCCAACCTGGTCATTCTGTGATTCTGTGATTCTGTGATCTTCTGAGTTTTGGCAGGGGGGGACATGGCTGGTGATACCTTGTGTGCACGACTTTCTGGAGTTGTTAATATCATAACATAACACGAGTGCTAAGATGATAAAAGCAATAAAAATAACTTAGCTCTGGTGAAGCTTCTGACAGGAAAGAGATTTCTTTGATAGTTTCTGATAGCTTATATCTCCTGTAGGTAAAATGACTTATGGAACCAGTTCTTGCTTGAATAAGGAAACACTGACCATTTAGCACAAGCCGGCTGTACATCTGAGGTAAAACCCCTTCTGTTTGCTTTGACTTCTTCTCTGCTCTGTGTGTGTCTCTTATCCAGAACAATTCCAGGGGACAGTACGGACAGGCAGCTCACACCTCTCTCTCTTTCTCTGCCTCACCTCACAGGGTGTAAAACACTAAGGAAGGGGAGGCCAGGGAATCTTGCTGCTGCAAAGGTAAGTTTGTGTTATTCATGACCAGAGCCCTGGGGTGACTTCCCAGGCTGTCCCTGCCCCCAGGGGCACGGCTGCTACTATTCCAAACAGGAACGGTGGCAGCTGGGGTTTCCTGGGGCATCAGGCCAACCATCAGCCATTTGGAGGTCTCTGGGCTGGCATCATAGAATCATAGAATCATAGAATAAGGAGGTTGGAAGAGACCCACCGGATCATCGAGTCCAACCATTCCTATCAAACACTAAACCATCTACCTACTCTCCTCAGGACAGAATAGATAGTGACATTTGTGATCCCGTCATGCTGCTAATGAAATTATCCTACGCCAGGGGTGAGAGGGAGAGAGACCCACCCTGAAAGAGTAGTAAAAAACCCCAACGCTTCCCCAGAAAGGACCACTCCTCATTTAACAGTCTTGCAAGCTGTGTTTGTATGAGTAGTCCAAGGAAGGAAGTGGAATGACTTGTATTAATACTATGACCATATTTTTATTTCATCTGTGTTTTTCCCATGTTACCGATAACGCTTTAGGGCTCCAGAATGGGAAGAATTCAAACATTTCCATTTGCTTTCCCACTTGCTTCCCAAGCTCCCTTATTCAAATTTAGACAAGTCAGTATCAGGTTCATGTAACACTGAGATTCATTTCAATTTCATGTTCCGCATTCACCCATTTTCATGTTGTTTGCAGAAAGAATTAACCACAGCCAGGCCAAACAAGCTGTCAAGTAATGAAGATATTTATGTTCTCATCACATTTCAAACTTGCTCTCACTCACTGCAAAACCCAGAGCAGGAGGATTATAGAGGAAAGAAAAGTTAGTGGCCACTGCCTGATTGTTGGTTACAATAATTTCCCACCATCAGTTCAGCTTCTTGTTCTTGTCATATTTTGATTAAGAGTGTATTGCATCGCAGCAGGGACCCTCACAGGGAGCCCGTGGGGGTTTGGAGAGGTGGCAGCTGAGGTTTCCTGTGGCAGCGGGGAAACCATCAGGCAGGTGGAGGTCACAGAGCTTCAACCGAAGCAGAGACCCCCAGAGGGAGCTGGTGGGGGGTTGGAGAGGTGGCAGCTGGGGTCTCCAGTGGCAGCAGGGCCACCACCCGGCAGATGTACGTCACAGAGCTTGTACCACATCAGCAGGGACACTGACAGAGCTGGTAGGGAGGTCACAGCGGTGGCTGCTGGGGTTTCCTGTGGCTGCAGGGCCACAGTCAGGAAGGTGGAGGTCTCTGAGCTTGCACCACATCAGCAGGGACACTGACAGCAACCTGGTGGAGAGGTTGGAGAGGGGGTCGCTGGGGGTTCCTGTGGCTGCACGGCCACCAACAAGCAGGTGGAGGTCACGGAGCAGGTCCCACAGCAGCAGGAACCCCCACAGGGATCTTGGGTTGTTGATGGGTCCATGTGGTATTAAGCTCTTCCTGGAGGCTGCTAAGCTGGTTCCAAGTGCCCTGGGGCTGTGGTGAGGCCACAGTAAGAGCCACATCTGGCAGCTGCACAGCTGGTTCTTCTTCAGCTGGGACGAGCTGATTGCAGAGCAAGGACTCTCCAGGCAGGAGCGGTGGCTGCTGGAGCGGGGCCTGAGGCAGCAGGGCCACCACCAGGCAGGTCTCTGAGCTGGCATCACAGCAGGAACCCCTACAGGGAGCTGCTGGGAGTTGGAGAGGTGGCAGCTGAGGTTTCCTGAGGCAGCAGGGCCACTACAAGGCAGGTGGAGGTCATGGAGCTTGCACCACAGCAGCAGGGACACCCACCTCAAGCTGGCTGGAGGTTGGAGCAGAGGCTGCTGGGGCAGTCAGAGCTTGCATCAATCATAACTGCCTCTGGAGGCCGTAGGGCTGGTTCTGCTTTACCAGGGCCCCACTGCTTGGAGAGCGATGGCAGGGCCAGCGTGGGCGTGATGTCGTAGCACACACCGGCTCTCCCTCTGCTTTTCCCCCTGCCCTTATTCAGGGGGCATTCCTGATGCCGTTTCAAGCCACCAGAAGATGCTCGTCAGCCACTCACAATTTCTGGTTCATGGAAGAGAATCAGTTCAACCAATGGGGAACATGAGTGTGTTGCAGCTCCGCAAACAGCAGTGAGTCCTTTTGGGGTGACCACTCGGCCCAGTACAAGGTCACAGCACGCTCTGCTTCCCTCTTTGGGTCCTTTCAGCGTTCGAGATCATTGTCGTCTGTGCTAGAGTCTGTACCACGATTGCAGAAAAGGTCAAAATCCCTTCTTCACCGGCTCAGGCACAGGGTCTGTGGCTGCTTTCTAGCGCTGCTCTTGGGAACGAGTCAGTGCTCGCTCCCATAGTACCTACAGTCAAGGCTGCAGCGACCTCTGCGGGAAGGTGGAGGGGGGGCTGCCGGGGACGGGGCGGCAGAGACCCCGCCTCTTACGGGGACGGGGCTGGAGGCGGCGAGAAACAGCGACCCCTTTGGCAGGAACCGGGAACAGACGCGGCTGACAGGTCTACTCAACTCCGGCCGCCAAGTCTACCCAGTCCAGCAAGCGGGATCATGGGTAGACCTGGCAGCCGGTGTCGGGTAGACCTGGCGGCCGGTGTGGGGTAGACCTGGTGTCCGTCCCTGGAGCCGCTGACACCCAAGGGCTCTCACTATCTATCACTATCTGCCCCCGGAGCAGAGCCAGCACACACACTTTTGGAGCCACAACTCCCATTTCTAGGGCCAGAACACTGATCTTATCTGATTCTGGGGGTCGGAATACCAAGTTTTGACCGAGAACACCAATTTTAGGATAAATCACCAGGTCTCCCAGAGTACAGGGGCGGCTGACAGGTCAACCCGTCTCCAGCCGCCTGGTGTACCCAGCTCCGTTCTGGTCTATCTATCTCCGGCTCCCAGGTCTACCCTGCTCTGGCTACGAGGCCTTTTCACTATGGCTGCCAGGTCTATCCCGTTCTGGCCGCCAGGTCTACTCTGCTAAGCAGGTCAGTGCTGAGTAGACCTGGTGTCCGTACCTGGAGCAGAGCCAGCACACCCAATTTTGGGGCCACAACTCCCATTTGTAGGGCCAGAACACTGATTTTAGCGGTCAGAAAAGCTATTTTTGGGGGAGGAGCACTGATTTTGGTACTAGAACTCAACTTTTGTAGGGCCAGAACACTGGGTTTTAGGGCAAAAGCCATTTTTGTTAAGGCACGAACACTGACTTTGAGGCCAAAACATGCATTTTTGGGGCCAGAACAGTTTCAGGAGGGGGCAGAACAACAAATCTTGAGCCAGAACACTGAATTTTGGTGCCAGAATTCAAATTTTGGGGGCCACAGCACCCAGTTTGGGCTCAGAGCAGCAATTTTAAGGGGCACAACTTCTAGTTTAGGGGACATCACTCCCAGTTTTAGGGCCTGCACACTGATCTTTGCAGCCAGAACTCCCATTCTGGGGTCCACAAGACACATTTGGGGGCCACAACTCCCATTTTTAGGGCCACAACACTGATTTTAGGGACCAGAAGAGCTATTTTTGGGGAGTAATACTGATTTTAGTGCCAGAACTCCCCATTTTCTGCCAAGAACACTGTTTTTTAGGGCAAAACTATTGCTTTTGGGGGCATGAACACTGATTTTGAGGCCAAAACATGCATTTTTGCGGCTAGAACACTGATTTCTGGGGCCAGAACACTTTCTGGAGGGGGCAGAACTTCAAATCTTGAGCCACAACTCTGAATTTTGGTGCCAGAATTCTGAAGCCCCCCCAGACCCCTCTAAAACCCCCAGGATGAATCTAGGACCCCGAGAACCCCCCAGAACCCAAAGAACTGTAGAAGAAAAAGATTCTGGGAGACATAATTTCAGCCTTTCAATATCTGAAGGGGATTTTTATGATGAAGCTGCTGAGACCCTGGCCCAAAGTCCACATTTTCTGCCCCAAAATCACCATATCTGCCCCAAAATCCACCTTGTAACCCCAAATCCATCTTATCTGCCTCATAATCCAGGTTTTGTGCACCAAAACACACACCCTGAGTCTCAAAATCCACCTTTTCTGACCCCAAATCCAACTTTTCTGCACCAAAATCCACGCTGTGCCCCCAAATCCACCTTTTCTGCACAAAAATCCATTAACTGTGCCCCCAAATCAACATTTTGTGCCCCAAAACCCACTCTCTGTGCAACCAAATCCACCTTTTGTGCCCCAAAATCCACCTTTTGTGCCCTAAAACCCATGCCCTATGCCCCAAAATCAACATTTTTGCCCCCAAAACCAACCCCTTACTCCCCAAAATCCACCTTTAATGCAACAAAATCTACATTTTCTTCCCTAAACCCAACACCCTGTGCCTCCAAATCCACACTTTCTGCACCAAAATCCACATTTTGCGCCCCAAATCCACCTTTTCTGCCAAGATTTCCACCTTTTGTGCCCTAAAATCCACCTTTCTATCCCAAAACCCACTCCCTGTGCCTCCAAATCCACACTTTCTGCACCAAAATCCACTTTTTGTGCCCCAAAATCCACTTTCTCCCACAAAATCCACCTTTTGTGCCCCAAAACCCAACTTTTTGTCCTCCCAAATCCACATTCTCTGTCCCAAAATCCACCTTTTCTGTCCTAAAGACTACTCCCTGTGCCCCAAAATCCAATTTTGTGTCCCCAAATCCATATTTTCTGCCTCAAAATCCACCTTTTGTGGCCCAAAATCTAAATTTCGTGCCCCAAGTACCACCCCTTACATCCCCAAATCCACTTTCTCTGCCTCAAAACCCAATCCCTGTGCCCCCAAATCCACCTTGGGTGCCCCAAAATCCACCTTTTCTGCCACAAAATCCACCTTTTGCTCCACAAAATCCACCTTTTCTATCCCAAACTCCACCTTTTGTGGCCCCAAATCAACATTTTCTGCACCAAACCCAACCCTATGTGCCTCAAAATTCACCTTTTCTGCCCCAAAATCCAAGTTTTGTGCCCCAAAATCCACTTTTCTCACTCCAAAATCCACTTTTCTGCCCCCAAATTCACATTTTGTGCCCCAAAACAAACCCTTTCACCCCAAATCCACATTTGGTGCCCCAAACCTCCCTTTTCTGCCCCCAAAACCACCTTTTTTGCCCCAAATACACCTTGTGTGCCCCAAAACCCAACTTTTCAGTCCCAAAAGCCAACTTTTGTGCCCAAACCCCACCCCCTGAACCTCAAATCCACCTTTTGTTCCTCAAAATCCACCTTTTATGCTCCCAAATCCAATATTTGTGCCCCCCAAATCCACCTTTTCAGCCCCAAAATCCATCTTTTATGCCCTGAACCCCATCCCTGCGCCCCCAAATCGACCTTTTCTGCCCCAAACCCCATCCCTGTGCACCCAAATCGACCTTTTGTTCCCCAAAACCCACCCCTTAAGCCCCAAAATCCACCTTTTCTGCCCCAAAATCCACATTTTATTCCCCTAAATCCAATTTTTTCTGCCCCAAAATCCAGATTTTCTACCCCAAAACCAAGTCTCTATGACTCAAATCCACCTTTTCTGTCCTAAAATCTACCTTATCTGCCCCAAAAGTCACTCTGAGACTCAAAATCCACCTTTTTCTTCCCCAAAATTCAGGTTTTGTGCCACAAATCCACACAATGTGCCCAAAACCCCAACTTTTCTGCCCCCAAATTCACCTTCTCAGCCCCATAATCCACCACCTGCACCCCAAAATCTACATTTCTGCTCCCAAAATCCACCTTGTCTGACTCAAACCCCCAAATTTTTAGCCCCAGAATCCACCTTTTGTGCCACAAAACCCATCTTTGTGCCCTAAAATCCAACCCTTATGCCCCAAAATCCAGCTTTTGTGCTCCCAAACTCACTCCTTATGCCCCCAAATCCATCTTTTAGGGACCAAAATCCATCCTGTGCCCCCAAATTCACCTTTTCTGCTCCAGAACCCACACCTTGCACCCCAAATCCACATTTTTTGCCCCCAGATCCATCTTTTCTGCTCCCAAATTCAAAGTTTGTGCCCCAAAATCAACCTTTTGTGCCACAAAATCCATCCTTTCTGCCTCAAAATCCACCTTTTGTGCCCCAACACCCTGCGACTCAAAATCCACGTTTCATGTGCCAAAACCCACCTTTTCTGCCCCAAACCCAACATCCTCTGCCCCAAAATCCAGCTTTTCTCTCCCAAAATCCAGCTTTTCTGTGCCAAAGCCCACTCCCTGTGCCCTGAAATCCACCTTTATGTGCCAAAATCCACCTTTTATGCTCCAAAACCAATGCCCTGTGCCCCAAAATCTACCCCCTTTGCTCCAAAATCAACCTTTGGTACCCCAAAACACACACCTTGCACCCCAAAATCAACCTTTTACAGGTTCTGTGTGCCAAAAACATACACCCTCCACCTCCAAATCCACCTTTTGTGCCCCCAAACCCACCTTTTCTGTCCCAAACCCCACCCCTGCACCCACAAAAAAACCTTTGGAACCCAAACTCCCCCACTCTGTACCCCAAAATCTACCTTTTGTGCCCTAAAATCTATCTAGTACACCAAAATCAACGCCCTGAGCCACAAAATCTACACTTCTTGTTCCAAAAAAAACCTTTCTGCCACTAAATTCACCATTTTTTCCACAAATCCATATTTTGTGCCCCAAAGTCAATATTTTGTGCCACAAACCCCAAATTTCTTGTCCTAAAATCCAAGTTTGTGCCCCAAAAACTTCCTCTTCTGCCCCAAATCCACATTTTCTGCCTCAAAATCCACATTTTCTGCCTCAAAATCCACCATTTCTGCCACAAAGTCAACCTTTTCTGCCCCAAACCCAACCCCCTGCGCCTCAAAATTCACCCTTTCTGCCCCAAAATCCAAGTTTTGTGCCCAAAGATCCACTTTTTGCCCCCAAATCCACATGTTCTGCCACAAAATCCACCTTTTTTTGCTCCCAAATCCACTTTTTATGCCCCAAACTCCCCTTTGAGCCCCCAAATCTTGATTTTGTGCCCCCAAACCCACCCCTGCACCCAAAATCCACCTTTTGTGCCCTAATATCCACCTTTTGTACCCCCAAATCCACTTTCTGCACCCCAAATTACCTCTTGTGCCTCAAAATCCACCTTTTTTGCCTCAAAATCCACCTTTTCTGCCCCAAAACCCACCCCCTGCACATCAAATCAACTTTTTGTGCCTCAAAATACGTTTTGTGCCCCTAAAATCCACCTTTTGTGTCGAAAAATCCACTTTTCTGCCTCAAAATCAACCTTGTGAGCCTCCAAATCCACCTTTTCTGCCCCCAAATCCGCATTTTTCACCCCCAAACCCCCCTTTGTGCCCCAAGATGGGTGCTTCCACACCCCCCCCGCCCCGTGGCTGTGGCCGAGGCCTCTGTGATGCTGCCCTCGCAGCCCTCGCTGGGGCCCAGGACGAGCCCCCTCTGGCCTCACTCTCCAGCAGGACCTGGAGGAGGCAGGTGGGCTCTGCGCTGGGAGCTGCCTGCGTCTCGCTCGCTGCCTGAGGAGCGAAGCCGACAGAGAAACTCTGCCCCACGGCCAAGGGTAGGAGCAGGGCTCTCCCCTAAAGGGCTCCCGGGGGCTTCTAGGAGATTCCCCAGGGTCCTAGAAGACCCTAAAGGGGTCCCAGGGGGATCTACAGGGTTCCTCAATCTTCTAGAAGGCCCTAAAGGCGTCTCTTAGTGTTCTAGAAGGTTCTTGGTAGTCCACAAAAGGTCCTAGATAAGCCTAACGTGGTCCCAGGTGGATCTAGAGGGTTCCTGTGGGTCCTAGAAGACTTAAAGAGGTCCCAGGGGCATCTAGAGGATTCCTGAGGGTCCTAGAAGGCCCTAAAGGGGTCGCAGGGGGATCTAGAGGGTTTCTGGGGATCCTAAAAGGCCCTAAAGTAGTCCCAGAGGGATCTAGAGGGTTCCTGAGGGTTCCTAGAAGGCCCTAGAAGGGTCCCAGGGAGATCTAGAAGGTTCTATAACAACTTAAAGGGGTCCCAGATGGGTCTAGATGGTTTCTGGGGGTCCTTGAAGACCCCAGAGGGGTCCCAGGTGGATCTAGAAGGTTCCTGGGGGTCCTAAAAGGACCGAAAGGGGTCCCAGGGGCTACTAGAGGGTTTCTGGGGGTCTGAGAAGACCCTCCCAGATGGATCTAGAGCATTTTCTGTCCCAAAGCCGACTCCCTGTGCCACAAAATCCCCTTTTTGTGCCCCCAAATCCAACTTTTAGCCCCAAAATGCACCTTCCTGTCCCCAAATTCAACTTTTGTGCCCCAAAATCAAGGTTTTGTGCCACAAATCCAACCAATGTGCCCCCAAATCCACCTTTTGTGCCACAAAATCCAGGGTTTGTGCCACAAACCCACGCAATGTTCCCAAAAATACGCCTTTTATGAGTCTAAACCCACTTTTTCTGCCCCAAACCCCTGTGCCTCAAAATCCACCATTTCTGCACCAAAATCCACATTTTCTGTTTGAAAACACACCCCCTGCACCCCCAAATCCACCTTTTCTATCCCAAACCTCCCCCCTGCGACTCAATATTTAACTTTTCTGCCCCCAAATCTACCTTTTACGGCATCCAGGAGGCTCTAGATGGTTCCTTGGGGTTCTAGAAGACCCTAAAGGGGTCCCAGGTGGATCTAGAGGGTTCCTGGGGGTCCTAGAAGGGTCCTAGAAGACCCTAAAGGGGTCCCAGGTGGATCTAGAGGGTTCCTGGGGGTCCTAGAAGGGTCCTAGAAGACCCTAAAGGGGTCCCAGGTGGATCTAGAGGGTTCCTGGGGGTCCTAGAAGACCCTAAAGGGGTCGTAGGTGGATCTAGAGGAGAAGAAGGAGATGGAGAAGGAGAAGGTGAAGGAGGATGAGAATGAGAAGAAGGATAAAGTTGAGGAGACAGTTAAGGAGAAGGTTAAGGAGGTGGAAAAAGTTCAATTAAAACCAAGAAAACGGAGCAGGAGAGGCAAACGGAAGGGGAACTGGTAAGTCCCTTCCCCACCTCCTGCAACTTTCTACATGGATCTTGGTGGTTCTAGAAGGCCCTAAAGGAGTCCCTGGTGGATCTACAGGGTTCCTCAGGCTTCTAGAAGGCCCTAAATGAGTCTCTGAGAGATCTAGTAGGTTCCTGGTGGTCCTAGAAAAGTTCTAGAAGGCCATAAAGAGGTCCCAGGGGGATGTAGAAGGTTCATCGATCTGCTAGAAGGGTCCTAGAAGGTCTAAAAAGTGTCCCAAGAGGATCTAGAGAGATCCTGGGGATCCTAGAAGGATTTTAGAAGGTCCTAAAGGGGTCTCAGAGGGTTCTAGATCGCTCCTTGGGGTTCTAGAGGCCCTAAAGGCATCCCAGGGGGATCTAGAAAGTTCCTGATGGTCTTAGAAGCTACTAAAGGGGTCCCAGGTGGATCTAGAGGATTCCTCAGGCTTCTAGAAGGCCCTAAAGGGGTCTACGACGATTCTAGAAGGTTCTTCATCTTCCTAGAAGGGCCCTAGAAGACTCTAAATGAGACTCAGGTGGATTTAGAAGGTTCCTGGGGATCCTAGAAGGATTTTAGAAGACCCTAAAGGGGTCTCTGAGAGTTCTAGAGGCTTCTAGAAAACACTAATGGTGTCTCTGAGAGTTCTAGAAGGATCCTGGGTATCATAGAAGGGTCCTAGAAGGCCCTAAAGGACTCCCAGGAAAATCTAGAGGGTTCGTGGGGCTCCTAAAACAGTCCTCAAAGGCTCTAAAGAAGTCCATGGTAGATCTAGAGTATTCCAAGGGGTCCTAAAGGTGTCCTAGAAGGACCAAAAAGGGTTCCCAGGTGGTTCTAGACGATTCCTTAGGCTTCTATCAGGCCCTAACGGTGTCTCTGAGGGTTCCAGAAGGCTCCTGGGGCATCTAGTAAGGTCCCAGATGGACCTAAAAAAGTCCAAGAGGGTTCTAGATGGACCTTCGCTATCCTAGAATGGTCCTAAAAGGTTCTAAAAGGGTCCCAGGTAGATCTAGAGGGTTCCTGTAGGTCCTAGAAAACTCTAAAGAATCCCAAGTGTATCTAGAGGGGTCATGGGGCTCCTAGAAGGGTCCTGGATGGCAGTAAAGGGGTCCCAGGTAGACCTAGCAGGTTCCTGGGGCTACTAAAAAGGTCCTAGAAAGCCCTAAAGGGTCCCTGGTAAATCTAGTGGGATCCTGGGGCTCCTAGAAGGCCATAAATGGGTCCCAGGTAGATGTAGAAAGTTCCTTGGGCTCCTAGAAGAGTCCTAGAATGCCCTAAAAGAGTCCCAGGTAGATCTAGAATGATCCTGTGCCTGTTAGATGGGTCCTAGAAAGACCTAAAGTGGTCTCAGATAGTTCTAGAGGGATTCCCTGGCTCCAAGAATGGTCCTAGAAAGCCCTAAATGGGTCCCAGCTTTATCTAGATGGTTCCTGGGACTCCTACAAGGGGCTAGAAGGACCTAAAGTGGTTCTGGGTAGATCTATAGGGTTCCTGGAGCTACTACAAAGGTCCTAGAAGGCTCTAAAGGGGTCCCAGGTAGATCTAGAGAGTTCCTGGAGCTCCTACAATGGTTATAGAAGGCACTAAATGGGTCCCAGCTAGATCAAGAGGGTTCCTGGGGCTCCCAGAAACATCCTAGAAGGACCTAAAGGGGTCCCAGGTAGATCTGGAGGGTTCCTGAAGCTCCTACAAGGGTCCTGGAAGGCCTGAAAGGGGTCCCAGATAGATCTAGAAGGTTCCTGGGGCTCCTACAAGAGTACTAGAAGGGCCAAAACGAGTCCCAGGAAGATCTAAGCTGTTCTTGGGGTCCATAGAAGGGTCCTAAAAATCCCCAAAAGGGTCCCTTTTAGATCTAGAGGGTTTCAGGCACTCCTAAAAAGGTCCTAGTAAGACTTAATGGGGTCCCAAGTAGATCTAGAGGGTTCCTGGGGCTACTACATGGGTCCTAGAAGGCCCTAAATTAGTCCCAAGTAGATCTAGATGTTTCCTGAGGCTCCTACAAGGGTCCTAGAAGGCCCTAAAGGGTCCCAGGTAGATCTAGAGGGCTTCTGGGGCTCCTACAAGGGTCCTAGAAGGACATAAATGGGTCCCAGGAAGATCTAGAGGGTTCCTGGGGCTCTTAAAAATGTCCTAGAAGGACCTAAATGTGTCCCAGCTAGATCTAGAGGGTTCCTGGGGCTCCTGAAAAGGTTCTAGAAGGAACTAAAGGTGTCCCAGGAACATCTAGATGGTATCTGGGGCTCCTACAGTGGTCTAGAATGGCCTACACATGTACCAGGTAGATCTAGAGTGGTCCTGAGTCTCCTACAATGGTCCTAGAAGGCCCTGAAGGGGTCCCAGGTAGATCCACAGGGTTCTTGGTGTTATTAGAATGGTCCTAGAAGGTCTGAAATGGGTCCCAGGTAGATCTAGAGGGTTCCTTGAGCTCCTATAACGGTCCTAGACGACCCGAAATGGGTCCCTGGTATATATAGAGGATTGCTGGCGTTACTACAAAGGTCCTAGAAGGCTCTAAATGAGTCCCTGGTAGAACTAGAAGGTTCCTCGTCACTCTACAAGGATTTTAGAAAACCCTGAAGGGGTCCCTGGTAGACCTGGAGCATTCCTGGCACTCCTGCAAGGGTCCTAGAAGGCCCTAAAAGGCTCCCAGGTACATCTAGAGAGTTCCTGGGGCTCCTACAAGGGTCCTAGAAGGTCATAAAGGGGTCCCACGTAGATCTAGAGTGTTCCTGGGCGACCTACAAGGCTCTACATTACCCTGCACTGGTCCCAGGTAGATCTAGAAGGTTTCTGGGTCTCCTACAAGGGTCCTAGAATGCCCTGAAGGGATCCCAGGTAGATCTACAGTGTTCCTGATGCTACTAGAATGGTTCTAGAAGGCCTGAAAGAGGTCCCAGGTACATATAGATGGTTCCTGGGGCTCCTACAAGGGTCCTAGTGGGTCTGAAACAGGTCCCAGGTAGATCTAGAGGGTTCCTGGCGTTGTAAAAGGGTCCTAGAAGGCCCTAAAAGAGTCCTAGAATGATCTAGAGGGTTCCTGGGGCTCCTACAAGTGTCCTAGAAGGCCTGAAACAGATCCCAGGTACATATAGATGTTTCTGGGGGCTCCAACAAGGGTCCTAGAAGCTCAGAAATGCGTCCCAGGTAGATCTAGAGGTTTCCTGGGGCTCCTAGAAGGACCTATTTAGGACCCAGGTAGATCTCCAGGGTTCCTGGGGCTCCTACAAGGGTCCTAGGTAGCCCTAAATTTGTCCCAGGTAGATCTAGGGGGTTCCTGGTTCTCCTACAAGGATCCAAGATACCCTAAATGGGTCCCAGGTAGATCTAGAGCATTCCTGGGTGTCCTACAAGGGTCCTAGAAGGTCCAAAATGCATCCCAAGTAGATCTAGAGGGTTTGTTGTGTTCCTTGAAGGGTCCTAGAAGGCCGTAAATGGGTCCCAGGTACATCTAGAGCATTCCTGGGGGTCCTACTAGGGTATAGAAGGACCTATACAGGTCCCAGGTAGTTCTAGAGGGTTCCTGGGTCTCCTAGAAGGGTACTTGAAGGCCCTGAAGGGGTCCCAGGTAGATCTATAGTGTTCCTGATGCTACTAGAATGGTCCTAGATGGACCAAATTGGGTCCCAGGTAGATCTAGAGGGTTTCTGGTTCTACTACAAGGGTCCAAGATGGCTCTAAAATGTCCCAGGTAGATCTAGAGGGTTCCTGGGGAAACTAAAAGGGTCCTAGAAGGCCCTAAAAGGGGCACAAGGTATTTCTAGACGGTTCCTGGGGCTCCTACAAGGGTTCTAGAAGGCTCCAAAGGGTCCCAGTTTGATCTAGTGGGTTCCCGGGAGTCCTACAATGGTCCTAGAGGGCCCAAAACTGGTCCAACGTAGATCTAGTTGGTTCCTGAGGTACCTACATGGGTCTTAGAAGGCCCTGAAGGGTCCTACGTAGATCATTCCTGGTGCTCCTACAAGCGTTCTAAAAGGCTTTAAATTGGTCCCAGGTAGGTCCTAGAATGGTCCTAGAAGGCCCGAAAGGGGCCCCAGGTAGATCTAGAGCGTTCCTGAGCCTCTTACAAGGGTCCTAGAAGGCCCTAAAGGGGTCCCAGGTAGATCTAGAGGGTAAATGGGGCTCCTACAAGGGTCCTGGAAGGCCCAATAGGGTTTCCAGGTAGATCTAGCTGGTTCCTGCCGCTCCTACATCGGGCTAGATGGCCCTGAAGGGGTCCGAGGTAGATCTAGAGGGTTCCTGGGGCAACTAAAAGGGTCCTGGAAGGCTCCAAGGGGTCCCAGGTATATCTAGTAGAGTTCCTGGGGGTCCTACAACGGTCCTAGAAGGCTCTAAATGAGTCCTAGGTAGATCTAGATGGTTCCTGGGGCTCCTACAAGGGATCTAGAAGGACCTAAAGGGGTCCCAGGTAGAACTAGAGGGTTTATGGGGCTACTACAAGAGTCCTAGGAGGACTTAAATGGGTCCCAGGTAGATCTAGAGCATTCCTGGGTGTCCTACATGTGTCTAGAAGGACCTACACAGGTCCCAGTTAGATCTAGAGGGTTCCTGGGTCTCCAGAAGGGTCCTAGAAGGCCTTTTTCTTGGAATTATATAGAATAACTGCTCTCAATTGGATTGGACAATGTGACAATGTTTATGACACCATTGTCATTGTAGCCAAAGAGAGATCTGCCTGCTCAGGCCTGAGGGTCAGGGCTTGGCCTTTCTGCTTCATCTAGGAAACCCAGGCTTTTCTCAGCATCACAGCTGCCTGCACAGCGCCTTTGCCTACCTGCAATCATGGCCTCCAATTATCAGCCCTAAGGAGTCCCTGGGGAGGCTTTGTCAGGGACGATCCTCACTGGGACCAATTAAGACTTCAAGGTTCTCTGAGTTCTGCTTTTGACTTCTTGAAAAGTTTCCTCAGTTTCTTCTCAGCAGCTGAGGTTCAAGGACTCATCAGCAACTCCACTGTGTCTCATTAAAATACAGAAAGCCTTAACAAGCTCTTTCTCTTCCTGTTGTTTTCTTCAGGCCTTCAAACCTTGAACAGCTCCTTGGAGTCTTCTCCCAGTGTGGTTAAAGAGGAAAATTTCAAAGTCTATCTAAGAGAAATATGGTTTAGTTTAAAGTTTATGTTTCATTACTTTATAGAATCATAGAATGGTTTGGGTTGGAAGGGACCTTAAAGCCCATCCAGATCCAGCCCCCTTGCCATGGGCAGGGACACCTCCCACTGGACCAGGCTGATCAAGACCCCATCCAAGCTGCTCTTGAAGACCTCCAGGGAGGGGGCATCCATAGTTTTGCTGGGCAACCTGGGCCACTGCCTCACCACCTTCTTTGTCAACAATTCCTTCCTAATGTCTAATCTAAATCTTCCCTAAACCATAAAGCCACCCCTGTCATCCTATCATTCTATGCCCTTGGAAAAAAATCCCTCCTCAGCTTTCTTTGTGACCCCCTTCAGGTACTCAGGTGCTCAAAGGACAGTGCAGGAGGAAGGGGGCTCAGTTGGTCTCTAGTCCAATGCTCATCTCCAAGCAGGGTCAGCTCTGAGGTCAGACCAGGCTGTTAAGTAAATGCCAGCAGCCACAGAGAGAGCTGACACAGGAACCAGACACCTAAGCCCCATCACAGAAACTTAGAGAAGGCACTTACCCAGCTGCCTGGAGACAACTATCAGTCTAGGAGATCTGTGAGTCAACTATGCTCAGTACAGCTGAATGCGGCTGCTTCTTAGTCCCTTCCCCTGGTAGCACTTTCATTGCAAACAGTCATAGAAGGGCTGGGTCATAGGAGGGCCATGTCACATGAGAGCGAATTCATAGGTCATAGACGGGCAGGGCCACAGAACAGAGAATTGTGAGGCCATAGAAAAGGTCATAAAAGGAAGACTTCTTGTCATAGAATGTCTGCATCAGTGAAGGCCCAATTGTTGGGTCATAGAAGCACCAGGTCATAGAAGAAAAATCTGTTATGTCATAGATGTCCGGGTTATAGAAAAGCCAATTGTTTAGTCACAGAAGGTCAGGGTCATAGAACATCAAGTTCTTAGCTCATAGAAGGACAGGGCCATAAAAGGGTTAATTGTTAAGTCATAGAATGTGTGGGTAATAGAAGGATAAATTCTTTAGTCATATAAGGACCATGTTACAGAGGGGTGAATATTTAAATCATAAAACAGTGATTATAAAGTCAGAGAAGGGAAATTGTTAAGTCATAGAGCATCTGGGGCAGAGAAGGGTGAATTATTAAGTTCTACAAGCGTCAGGTCATAAAAGGGTTAATTGTAAAGTCATAGAAAGTCTGGGTCATAGAAGGGGATATTGTTAATTCATATAAGATCCATGTCATAGAAGGGTGAATTCTTAAGTCATTGAAGGACCTGGTCATAGAAAGGCGAATTACTAAGTCTTAGAAGGTCTGGGTAATAGAAAAGCCAATTCTTAAGTCGTAGAATGGACGAGTCACAGAAGAGCAAATTGCGAAATCATAGATGAGCCGAGTCACAGGACAGCAAACCGTTAGGTCATTGAAGGGCTTGGTCATAAAAGGAAGAACTGTTAAGTCATAGAAGGCTGAGTCATAGAAGAGCGTATTATTAATTCATATAAGGTCGATGTCATAGAAGGGCAAATTCTTAAGTCATTGAAGGGCCAGATCACAGAAGGGCAAATTAGATATTCAAAAGTCTATGGGGCTGGATGGGATTCACCAGAGGGTATTATGGGAGCTGGTGGAGATCAAGCCTCTTTCCATCATCTACCAGCAGTCCTGTCTGACTGGAGAAGTTCCATAGGACTCGAGGGTGGCAAATGTTACCCCCATTTACAAGAATGACTAGTGAGATGATCCAGGAAATTCCAGGCCTGTCAGTCCGACCTCAGTGCCAGGAAAGGTCTTGGAGCAGATCATCTTGGGTGCCATAGAATCATAGAATAACCAGGTTGGAAGAGACCCACCGGATCATCGAGTCCAACCATTCCTCTCAGTCAGCATGGGTATATGAAAGGCAGGTCCTGCCAAACCAGCCTGATCACCTTCTAAGACAAGGTGATCCACTTGATGGATGAGGGAAAGGCTGTGCATATGGTGTGCCTGGACTTCAGTAAAGCCTTTGACACAGTCTCTCTCAGTATTCTATTTGAGAACCTGGCTACTATTGGCTTGGACAGGTGCACCCTCTGCTGGGTGAAAAACTGCCTCGATGGCCAAGCCCAAACAGTGGTAGGAAATGGAGTTAAATCCAGCTGGAGGCCAGTCACAAGTGGTGTCCCCAGGGCTCCTCACCCAACTTGGATGAGGGGATCAAATGTGCCCTCAGAGAGTTTGTGGATGACACAAATAAGCTGGGAGGAAGTGTCGATCTGTTGAAGAGTAGGGAGGCTCGACAGAGAGATCTGGACAGGCAGAATCGATGGGTGGAAGCCAATGAGATGAAATTTAACAAGGCTCAGTATAGAGACCTGTACTTGGGACACAGAAACCCGGTGCAACGCTCCAGGCTTCAGGAAGAAGGTCCTGAAAGCTGCCTGGCAGAGAAAGACCTGGGAGTGTTGGTTGGCAGCCGACAGAACATGAGTCAACAGTGTGCTCAGGTGGCCAAAAAGGCCAAAAGCATCTTAGTTTGTATCAGAAATGGTGTGGCCAGCAGGACTAGGCAAGTGATTCTCCCCCTGTACTCAGCAATGATGAGGCCATACGTCAAATATTGTCTTTGGGTCCCTCACTACAAGAAAGACGCTGTGGTACTGGAGCACGTCCAGAGAATGGTGAGGAAGCTGGGGAAGGGACTGGAGAAGAAATCTTATGAGAAGCATCTGAGAGACCTGCGGTTGTTTAACCTGGAGAAGAGGAGGCTGAGAGGAGACCCCATGACTGTCTACAACTGCATGAAAGGAGGTTGTAGAAAGGTGGATGCTGGTCTCTTCTCCCACGGAACAGGTGACAGGATGAGAGGGAACAGCCTTAAGCTGCATCAGGGGGAGTTTAGATTGGACATTAGGAAAAATTTTTTCACAGGAAGGGGTCCCGGGCACTGGCAGAGGCTGCCCAGGGAGGTGGTGGAGGCATCATCCCTGAAGGTGTTTAAAAGGCAGGTCGATGAGATGCTTGGGGATATGATTTAGTAGTAGACAGGTACAATTGGAGCTAATGATCTCTAAGCTCTTTTCAAACCTAATGATTCTATGATTCTATGATTTAATCACATCATCCCCCATCCTCTGTTGAAACTGCACATTGCCCTGACCCAGGTGTAGGACTTTGCACTTGGCCTTGTTGAACCTCATGAAGTTTGCCAAGGCCCACCAATCTCCAAAAGGGATCCAGGGACCCCTCAGCCCCCCACATGGGACCCAGGACCCCTCAAATCCCCCTAAAGGGACCCAGGACCCCGCAAAACCTGACCCGGGACTCCTCCAAACCCCCAAGAAAGAACACAGGACTCCCCCAAATGGGACCCAGGACTGAACTAAATCCCCAAAACAGATCCAAGACTCCCTCAGACCCCATAGAAGTGACCCAAGTCCTGCCCATACCCCTCAAAAAGGACTCAAGACCCCTCAACCCTAACCCCCCAAAAGGGATCCAGGACTCCCGCAAAACCCCAAAAGGGACTCAGGACCCAGTAAAATCCCCAAAAGTGATCCAGGACCCCTTCAAACACCCAAATAGGACCCAGTATCCCCGAAGCCCCTCAAGATGGACCAAGGACCCACTAAAGCATCTCGAAAAGGGACCCAGGGCCCCCCACAAAACCCCTCCCAATGGTACCCAGGCCCCCTTCAAACGCCCCAAAGTGACTCAGGACCCCTAAAAGCTATCCAGGGCCGTACCCCTCCCCCCCCAAGAAAAAGGCATCCTGGACCTCTCCCAAACCCTCAATGGGACCCTCACCACCCCCCTCAACCCCCCAAAAGGGACTCAGGACTCCAACCAAATCCCCAGAAAGAGATCCAAGGCCCCCTCATCCTCTGCACAAAAGGGACCCAAGACCCTCCTTAACCCACAAAAGGGACCCAGGAACACCCCGCAACACCCCAGAAGAGACCCAAACCCCTCCCAGTAGGGGCCCAGGACCCCCCATAATCCCCCTAAATGAGATCCAGGACAACCCCCTGCAAACCCCCGAAAGGGACTTAGGACCCCCTGTAACCTGGGATGCCCCAAAGACCCTTAAAAGGGACCCAGGAGCCCCCTAACAACCCCAAAAGTTACCCAGAACCCCCACAGTCCCCGAAAAGGGATCCAGGAGCTTCTCAAAAGGACACAGGACTCCTCCTACCCTCAAAAAATTTACCAAGAACCTCCTCAACACCCCCCTCCCCCCCAAATGGGACACAGGAGGCCCAAAACCCTCACAAGGGATCCAGGACCCTCTCCCAAACCCTCCCAAAGGGATCCAGGACACAACTCTACCCCCAAAAGTGACACAGGACATACCCCAAGTCCCCAAAAGAGATAATGGACACCCCCTGGGAAATCCCCACAAGGGATTTGGGACACCCGGAATCCCTCCAAAAGAGACGCACAACCCCCCAAAAGGAACACAGGAACTCCCCAAACCCCTCCTAAAAGGATCCTGGACTCTCCCAGTCTGCCCTGAAGGGACCCTGGACCCCACTAAACCCCACCTAGGACCCCACCAAACCCCAAGACAGAGATCCAGGACTCCCCCCCTAGTTGGATTCAGGACCCTGCAAACATCCTGAAAAAGGAGCAAGGACCCCATCAACCCCCCCAAAAGAGACTCAGGAGCCACAGAGGAAATCAGAACCCCCCCATACTCCCCAAATTTGATTTAGGACACCCCCAAACTCCCACAAATGGGACCAAAGACACTCCCTAAACCCCCCAAAAGGGACCCAGGAACTCCCCACAAACACTCCAAAACAGTCCATGACCCGGGACCCATCCTAAAAAGGGACCCAGGACCCCATCTAAATGCTCCCAAGAGGGACCAAGGACCCTCCAAAACTCCCCGAAAGGAGGGAAAGAGAGAAAGTTGGGGTAAGAGAGAAGGATGTTGTGGGGGACCGCATCAAAGGCTTTACAGAAGTCCAGGTAGATCACATCCATTGGTTTAAATTAGTGCAATAATCACATTTTTGAACATCCAAATATGATGCAAACCATTGGTAATGGTGACATGATGCAAACCATAGGCAGTTTGACCAAGCACAGAGCACTCAGGCTTTACAGCAGGGCAAGGGATGTGTGGAAGTGGAGAGAGAACAGCTCTGGGAGATCAAGCACTGGTGCCTGGAAGTGCTGCCGTGCCAGGATTCTTTTCCACTCCACCCATGCCCACAGGAACTGTCCTTGCAGCTCCAAAAAGGCTTTGGAGGAAAGATATCATGAAACAAAAGCCATTGAATATTCCTTTACTTTATTTAAAAACACAGAGAGTGCAGCTCCTCATTTACACAGCCAAACGGTAAGAAAAGAAAAGGAGAAAGTGAATTCAAAACAGGGTGATAAGATTATTGCTATTGAAAAACCAGGAACACCAACAGCAAATAGAGAAGCCAGTCTGGGCCTTCCATTAGCTGCATGATAACTGCTATGCAAAAGTTGATGAGCAGTTCATTTCTTCAGAGAACCATCCAGTTATCAGTTTCCACACGGCATCCTTGAGCTGCTGGTTCCTCAAGCTGTAGATGAGGGGGTTCAGTGCTGGAGGCACCACTGAGTACAGAACTGACACCACCAGGTCCAGGGATGCAGTGGAGATGAAGGGGGGTTTTGTGTAGGTGAATACTCCAGTGCTGATAAACAGGAAGACCACGGCCAGGTGAGGCAGACACATGGAGAAGGCTTTGTGCAGCCCCTGCTCAGAGGGGATCCTCAGCACAGCCCTGAAGATCTGTACATAGGACAAAACAATGAAAACAAAACAGCCCAATGCTACTAAGACACTGACCGCAATAAGCCCGACTTCCCTGTGGTAGAAGTGTGAGCAGGAGAGCTTGAGGATCTGTGGGATTTCACAGAAGAACTGTTCCACAGCATTGTCCTGGCAGAGGGGCAGGGAAAATGTAGTGACCGTGTGCAGCAGAGCATTGAGAAACCCAGCGCCCCAGGCAGCTGCTGCCATGTGGACACAAGCTCTGCTGCCCAGGAGGGTCCCATAGTGCAGGGGTTTGCAGATGGCAACGTAGCGGTCGTAGGACATGACTGTGAGGAGAAAATATTCTGCTGAAATGAAAAAGAAAAATATAAATACCTGAGCAACACATCCTGAGTAGGAGATTGTCCTGGTGTCCCAAAGAGAATTGAGCATGGATTTGGGGACAGTGGTGGAGATGAAGCCCAGGTCAAGGAGGGAGAGGTTGAGGAGAAAGAAGTACATGGGGGTGTGGAGGTGGTGGTCACAGGCGATGGTGATGATGATGAGGCCGTTGCCCAGGAGGGCAGCCAGGTAGATGCCCAGGAAGAGCCCGAAGTGCAAGAGCTGCAGCTCCCGTGTGTCTGTGAATGCCAGGAGGAAGAACTGGGTGATGGAGCTGCTGTTGGACATCTGCTGCCTCTGCAATTGTGAAAAACTGAATAAGAAGTGCTGGGAGGAGCAGGATTGGCTGCAAGGATTCAGCTCTGCTCTGTAGCAGGGGGTCATGGAAACGGTGGGGACAGGGGACAGTGCTAGGATTCAGATTTGCCCTTCGGGAACTGCTCCTGGTGCAGAAGGGCCTGGCAGCATCTGCACTGCCAGGATGAGGAGCTGAGAGGGCAGAAGGCAGGCTGGGGTTTTACAATTCTTTCTTACACCTGAGGAATTTTCTTTGAGCCAGAAAGATTCAATATTTCTGCTGCTCTCAGGGAGACCAGAGGGAGTCCTGTGAGGCAAGAGCGTTGCTTGTGGCTAAGTGCAGAGAGAGGGGAGCTGTTCTGTCACCTTAAGAACCCACCAGGCCCTCCTGAAAGCAGAGAGATTCACCCCACACCACTCAATGTTTCTCCCTTGCCTAAGGTCTCAGCACCCCACTTACAGCCGAGGGCACTCACGACCCGATTCACAAACCCAGCAGCATTTTCTCTCTCAAAGCATCTCTGTTCTTCTCCATGAGGATCTCAGGTAACACAAAGATGTGATAGGACACGTTCACATCCTGGAGGAAAGCTCACAGATTGGAGAAACCCTCAAGGAGAGTCAAACATCCTCAGGATGGCATTTGATGAAGGGAGATTGAGGCCCTTCCCCAGCCCCTCTGACTGAATTGCCCTCTGCCTCACAGCTTACAAGAAAGCTAGTACGTGGGTACCTGTGGACACAACTGCAGGAAAGAAGCCACCAGGGCTGTGGGTGACTCTGCAGCTGCAAGCCCCATCCCCAGAGAGCCTGGCAGTGAGAAGAAGAGAACAACAGCAAGAACAGAGACAAGGAGAAAACAGGGAGGAACAGAGTGAGGGTCTGACTGTGAGAGGCCAGGGCAGAGGCAGCTGGGCTCACAGACAGCGTTCCCCTTCCCCAGCTGTGCTTGTCCCCTCCCTGACACCAACCTTGCCGGGCAGTTGCTCTCAGCCCCTGGGCTCTGGAGAGGGCACTGGAGCTGTGGCTGCAGAGGAGGTGGCTCAGCAGAGGCTTTGCTGAGTGGGGGCTTTCTTAGAGGTGGGGTCGGCACTGCAGGGGATCACATGGTATTTGGACCAAATAGAATAGAAGAACCCTTCTGGGTTAAGCAGATGTGAAGCTGATGCTGTCCACAGGCAGTGGGGGGACTCCTATCAGACCTACGGGTCACTCGTCATTACAGCTCAGGAGTCTCAGTCTCTTGTTCCAGAATGAGAGCCTCTTTTTTCTGTTTCTTCCCCCAGTTCCCCAAGAGAAGGAGACTGAAATCACAGATTCAGGAATAGGATTATGTGTAACATAGTCCCTGCCTTGACCTTCTTCTTGAAACGTCCCCTTAGAAATGTCCTGAACTGATCAGGAACTGTGAGCAGCTCAGATTCACCCAGGACCTCTTAAAATCATACAGACTCTCTCCTGACAGGAGCTGACTTTTCCCCCCACAGTGCCATGGGGAGCTCCCCAGGCAGGCTGAGTGCAGACCCTAGCAGGCAGCAGAGTCCCTGCCCTGGAACTCAGAGCCCAGGGGGCAGGGACTCGCATCTCCAGGACAGCCTGGGGCACCCCTGAATGCACTCCCAGATCCACACCCTGCAGACATCCCTGGGTGAAGGCAGCTGCAGTGCTCGGTCCCTCTGCTCCTGCAGCGGGGAAGGCCTGCTCCACAGCACGTCCTTTTTCTCTCCACTGGAGAAAACGCCAGAGCCCTCCTGACAGATCCCACAGGCTGTGGACTGTGCCGGCTTTAGGAGATGCACCCAGGATCAGCACCTGCATTGTCCTGCACCCAGAGACTCACCTTGAGAAAGGCTGTGACGATTTCTCTCCAACTGAAGCCTCCTCTCTCCTCCCAAACTATCCTGCCTTTCCCCTCTACCTGCTCCCTCCTCTCCCCTCACTGCCTGCAGGCAGTGCCCTCAGCCCTGCTGGGCTTTGCAGAGGAGCTGCTCCTGCCCAGACCTGGCTCTTTGTAGCGCTGCCCTCTCATTATCAACTCACACTGTCCCAGGAGCTCAGCCCAGCTCAGCAGCAGAGGAGCAGCCCAAGGCAGTGCTTTCTCTGCCCCCTCTGGGCTCCCTTGTGGTGCTCCTGGGGCTTCAGGGGAACCTTCTGAGAAACAGGCTGAAACCATCCCTGATGTTCCCTCCCTCAGCTGGGAAGAGAAACTTCTTTCCTGCAGTGTCACTGCTCCTGTTAAAAAGTACCTGGGCATGAGAATCACTACTTTTGTCCCATGATTAGGCAATAAACCAGGACGGTAACAGGGAATTATCTCATTGCTCCAGGCTGGGGGGGGAACCTGCTCCACTGAACGAATTTATCATTTCATCCTGAGTCTTAAGACCTGGGCCTGGAAAGACACTCAGCTCCCTTCTCGCCCAGCTTTGTCTCTGCTCCAAGCAAACCCTTTGCACACAGACAGGGTCTTAGAAACTTGGTCCCAGGTTTCCTCATGGAAGGGATGAGCTTGCCTAGTTGCATAGCTGAAGGGCTTCAGCCCAAAGTACAGCAAAGCCCTCAGCCAGGGGCACAGGCAGGAGGAGCTGGAGCGGTTCCTGTGGGAGACTGAGCTGTGATAAGGTCACAGAGCTCAGGAAAGATGGGTTTCAACAACAGAATCCTCCAAGCTGAGCAAAGGTCCAGACCAAAACTCCATCTCAACATGAAAGCCATTCAAGAGCACAATGATGAGTGTTTACTTTTTCAGGAAAATACAGGGCACTGTGTGGGCCGTGCTGTATTGAGGAAGAGCAGGTGTAGACAGATCTGAGATTCCCTGTGCCTCTTTGACTCTGTCTTCCCCAGCAAGGTCTCCCAGGTCTCTGTGACTCAGAGCAGGACTCTGGAGGAGATCAACCAGTGGTGACTGGGGATCAAATCAGGGATCGCTTCAGCAAACCCAATCCCTCCCAGTCTGTGGGACAGGAGGGGCAGCATCCCAGGGAGCTGAGTGAGGAGGACGATGCCACATGAGGTGACTCTCCATCATCTTCACAAGGCCATGGAGATAGGGGGAACTCCCTGACTACTGGCACCACTCCCACACTGCATGTGCTTTTCAGAAATGGCCAGTGGAAAAGCAGAGGATCTAAGAGCTTTGCAGGACGTTGTCTCCTCAGATTCCATTTCTGGGTATCTGAAAGAGAAGTGGACTGGATTTCCCTTGGGCAGACTGTATCTCACCATCCTTCTATGACCCAGCTCCCCAATGATATGAGTAACTGTTCACCCAACTCTTCTATGACCCAACGCTTCTATGACCTGACTCATCTAGGACCTTTCTATCACCTGTTCCTTCCTATTACTGACTAAACTCTCATGCTTCTATGACTCAACTATAACATGACCCAAATCTATTGCGATACTTCTTATCACCCAAATCTTTTATAGCCTGAGACTGCTGTGACCCAACACCTCTATGAGCCTTTTATGACTGAACTATGCTCTTACTCCTCTATGTTACGACTCATCTACAACCTGACTCTTCTTTGACCTACTCTTATATGTTCAGACCCTTCTGTGACATGAGCCATCTGTCCTATGACTTGATTGTCCTCTGACTCTTCTATGATTTGACTTTCTATGACCCAAGTCTTCTATGATTCTTCTGTGACACAAATCATCTATACCTGACACTTCTATAACCCGACTCTTCTAAAACCTGACCCTTTGATGACCCAACTGTTCTATGAACCAAACCTACTATTAGCTGACCTTTCTATGACTTGACTCCTGTATGACCTGACTCTTAAATGAGCTGCCACCTGTGTTTTCATGACTTCTATGACCCAACTGTTCTATCACCAATCTACAACCTAGTGCTTCTATGACCCAACACTTCAATGACACACTCCTCGTACAACCCTGCTCTTCAATGAGCCTTCAATGATCCATGTCTTCTGTGAACCAACTCTTCTACCACCCCATTCTTCTGTGACTTCTCTATGATCTGACTCATCTAGAGTCAGAGCCTTCTAGGAATCAATCCTCCTATGACCCAATTCTTCCATGATCCTTCTATCACCTGACTCCTCTCTGAATTAAATAATCTATGACCCAAATATTTTATGACATGACCCTTCTATGACCTGAATCGTTAATGTTCCTTCAATGACCAAACAGTTCTATTATCCAAATAAACTCTCCCACTTCTATTACTCAGTACTCCTACTACCTGAAAATTCTGTGATCTGAGACTTCCATCACTCGACATTTTTATGAACCTTCTGTGACTGAAATCTTCTGTTATTCCTCTATGACCTGACACGTCTGTAACTCAACTCTTCTGTGACCCATCTCTTACATGACCAGGCCCTTCCATGACTCAAGCCTTCTATGACACAACACTTCACTCCATGACCTGACTCTTGTCAGACTGTTCTATGGTGCAAATTTCCATGACCTGACTCTTCCATGAACCTTCTGTGAACAGATTCTTCCTTTACCTGACTCTTCTATATCTCTTCTATTTCCCAAACCTTCTCTGAATCAACCGTTTTGTGACCCTTCTATGAATAAACCCTTCTAAAACCCAAATAAACTCACTCTTCTATGACTCAACTCTTCTATGGCCTGAATATTCTATGACCCATTTATGAACACAGTCATCCATGATCCAGTTCTGCTATGAACATTTCATGATCCAAAACTTCCATAAACCTTCTATGTCTGCTCTCCTTAGTTACTCCTCTATGACTCAACTCTTCTCTCAGCTGACCCTTCTCATACCCAAGATTCCTGTTTCTCTTCTATGACTCAACCTTTTATGACCCTGCCCATCTAGGACCCAATTCTTCTATAACTGCAGGAAGCTGAGTGAGAGCCTTGGCATCTCCCATAACCCTACAGGCCAGGATTTGGAATTACATGGAATAACTGCTGTGATTCTGATTCAGCAATGTCAATGTGTTCATGGCACCAGTGTCATTGTAGCCAAAGCCAGATCTGCCTTTCCAGGACCTGGGGGTCAGGGCTTGGCTTTTCTGCTTCATCAATCAAACTCAGGCTTTTCTCAGCATCACAGCTGCCTGCACAGCTCCTCTGCATTCCTGCAGTCATGGCCTCTAATTCTCAGCTCTAAGGAGTCCCTGGGGAGTCTTTGTCACTAACAATACCCACTGAGACCAGTTAAGACTCAAGGAATTTTGAGTTTTGCTTTTGACTCCTTGAGATGTTTCCTCCGTCTCCTCTCAGCAGTGATCATTCTATTAGACAAACCTGGGTCTAATTAAATTACAGGAAGACTTAATGAGCTCTTTCTCTTCCTGTTCTTTCCTTAAGGTCTTCAAGGCTTGACCAGCTCCTTGATGTAATTTCCCAGTGTGCTTAAAGAGGAAGATTTTAAAATGCACCTAAGAAAAATATGCTTTAGTTTAAAGTTTCTATTTCCATACTTTTCAGAACCATAGGAAGGTTTGGGTTGGAAGGGATCTTAAAGCCCATCCAGATCCACCCCTCTTGCCATGGGCAGGGACACCTCCCACTGGACCAGGCTGCTCAAGGTCCCATCCAAGCTGGCCTTGAACATCTCCAGGGAGGGGGCAGCCACAGCTTCCCTGGGCAACCTGGAAAGAGCCCTACCCCCTTCTTTATGAAGAATTTCTTCCTAAAGTCTAATTTAAATCTTCCCCCTTCCAATTTAAATCTAGTCCCCTTATTCCTATCCCTCCATTCCCTTGTAAAATGCCCCTCTCCAGCCTTCTTGATGACCCATGTCGTATATTGGATGGATGCCACAGGGTCTCCCAGAAGCCTTCTCTTGTCCAGGCTGAGGAAATTCCATGAGAAGATCAATATTTCTTTGGAAAATCCCTTTTGAAAGGGCTTGGGATTGGTCGAGGTCTCTTGTGAATGAGGACAAGCAGGTGTCCTGGTGTCTGGGTCAATCTCCTCAGGGCAATCCCCAGCCAGCCCGGACTCTTACGCTGCTACCCATGGAAAGTATTTTTCACTTTTGGGCCCAACTATAAGTAGTTTAATAGGTAAAAGAAACATGATAAAAATCAGCATAATCCAAACCTAAAACCAATTTTAATGCCATCCATCACTGCCACCTCCCTCTAGAAGACATACCCCACCAGTCTGCCACCACCCATCACCTGGAATGATAAAAATCTCCACTTAATCACCAACACTCTTTATCGCTGAGCGTGGCTTCTATGTTATGGGATCTCCCTCTGCTCAGCCGGGGTCAGCTCTCCTGACTGTGTCTCGTCGACAACTTCTTGCCCACCCCCAGCCCATCCCAGGCAGGAGCAGAGGGAGCAACTCTTGATGCTGGGCAAAGGAGACAATCGCTGCCCTCACTCTTCTGGCACCAGGACGATGCCACAGGACCCAGGGAGTCTCACATTTCAAAAGGAAAGTGGAGAAACTGGAGAGGCCCTGGAGGAGGTCTGGCAGGATGGAGTTAGGGGCCACAGCATGAGGGGTGAGGGCACACTTTGGCCTGCTGGGGAGCCTCAGGGCAACCTGCTAAGTGGTTCTTTACATCTTGTGGTCATGGAAGAACTTAGGGAACAAGAGAGCTCAGGTGACCTATAGTCTAATGCCAGTTCCAAGCAGGGCCAGCTCTGAGGTCAGAGCAGGCTGCTCAGTCCATGTCAGCATCCACAGAGAGAGTTTAGACATCAACAAAGCACCGATGTCACTATTAAAAGAAAGGATGTTGGCATTTGATGGCTCCATGGGCACAGCTATCTATCAGCCACAGCTCCTGTGACAGCTGGGAACATCCCCCTTCTTGTCCAGAGGAGTGGGATCCTTCTGGGTTCGACAGGTGGGAAAATGCTTTTGTGTGAGCACTGTGCAGCCCCAGCAGAGGCTCCAGGTTAGTGGGGGATTCTCCACTCCTGGGCCTTCAAACCAAGCATATTTGATGCCTTTGGATGTTCCATGCATGGGGCTGGGCTTGGACTGGGGCAGCCCAGGGGCTTTTCAACCTTAATTGTTCTGTGTTTGTGTGACTGAAGGGTCAGAACCCAGTGCAGCCCCAGCACCTCCTGCCAGTGCCCCCAGCTCCAGTTTGCAGCCAGACCCCCCCTTCTTGTGCAGAACCCCCATCCCAGACCCTGTGTCTGCTCCTTCCACCCCATCCCTCAGCACCCACAGCTCCCCCCAAGCCCCAACCTGGCACTGAGCCGTTGCCAGGCAACAGCACAGGGGGCTGGGAGACACCTCCATCTTGGGGCTGAAAGCCTTGTTTTAGGGTATTGACCCTCCTTTGCCAGTTCCAAGTCCCCTTTTTGAGCTTCAATGACACATTTTTGGGTTCAGGGTGTCATTTTTAAGGCACAAGGTCGGATTTTCTATGTTCACAGTCTCAGTTTTGGAGACAAAAGCCTCCAAAAGGGTTCAAAATCTTATGTTTAGCCCCTAAACCCTCCCTTTCAGGGAAAAAAGCCTCATTTTAGAATCAAGTCTACAATTGTGAGGACTGAAGACCATATTTTGAGCCTCTCAAGACCAATATTTAGGGCGTAAAGCCTTTCTGTTGAGGACCACAGCATCATTTGAGGGCACAAAATCTGATGCGAGGGCTCAAAGCCTCAGTTTCAGTTTAAAAGCACCACTTGTAGGACTCAAAACCTGCTTTGGAAGCTCCACACTCTCATGGAAACGTTCCAACCTTGTCTTTCACAGCTTGAAATCTCAATTGGAGCCCCCAAAGCACTGCATTTGGGACCAGAGCTTCATTCCTTGGGGATACAGATGAACCAAAAGATTCTCCTCCCTTGCAGGATCAGATGTTTCATTCACTGCACACATCACTATAGTGTCCAAAGATTCATAGAATAACCGTGTTGGAAGAGACCCACTGGATCATCAAGTCCAACCATTCCCATCAAACACTAAACCATGTCCCTTAGCACGTCTTCCACCCTAACCTTAAACACCTCCACGGAAGGTGACTCAAACATCTCCTTGGGCAGCCTGTTCAAGTGCCCAATCACCCTTTCCGTGAAAAACTTTTTCCTGATGTCCAGCCTAAATCTCCCCTGGCAGAACTTGAGGCCATTTCCTCTCATCCTGTCCCCTGTCACTTGGGAAAAGAGGCCAGCACCCTCCTCTCTACAACCTCCTTTCAGGTAGTTATAGAGAGCAATGAGGTCTCCCCTCAGCCTCCTCTTCTCTAGGCTAAACACTCCCAGCTCTCAGCTGTTTCTCATAAGGCCTTTTTTCCACCCCCTTCACCAGCTTCGTTGCTCTTCTCTGGACTTACTCCAGAGCCTCAACATCCTTCTTGTGGTGAGGGGCACAGAACTAAACACAGGATTCGTGGAGCTGTCACACCAGTGCTGAGTACAGACGGAGAATAACCTCTCGGGACCTGCTGACCACGCCGTTTCTGACACAAGCCAAGATGCCTATGGCCTTCTTGGCCACCTGGGCCACTGCTGGTTCATGTTCAGTCACTGTCAACCAGCACCCCCAGTTCTCTCTCCTCCTGGCAGCTTTCTAGACAGACTTCTCCTAGTCTGTAGCTGCATAGGGTTCTTGTGCCCCAAGTGCAGGACCCGGCATCTGGCTGTGTTAAACCTCATGCCATTGGACTCTGCCCAGCAGTCCAGCCTGTTCAGATCCCGTTTGGAGCCTCCCGATTGTGGAGCAGATCCACAATTCCACCCAGCTTAGTGTCATCTGCAAACTTGCTAAGGATGCACTTGATGCCTTCATCCAGGTCCTTGATAAAGACACTGAACAGGGCTGGACCCAGCACTGACCCTTGGGGAACTCCATGTGGAACTGGCCTTCAGCTGAAGTTAACTCATTTTCCACCAATCACCAGATTCCACCAGAATGCTGTGAGAAAGGGTGTCAAAGGCTTTACTGAAGTCCAGGAAGATACATCCACGGCCTTTCCTTCATCCAGCAGCCGAGTCAGGTTAGTTTGGCCAGACCTGCCTTTTGTGAACCCATGTTGACTGGGCCGGATCCCCTGGTTCTCTCTCATGTGCTTCATGATCGCACTCAGGATCACCTGTTCCATGACTTTCCCTGGCACTGAGGTCAGACTGACAGGCCTGTAGTTCCCTGGATCCTCCCTATGACCCTTCTTGCAGATGGGCACAACATCAGCCTCCAGTCCAGTGGAACTTTCCCAGGCAGCCAGGACTGTTGGAAGATGATGGAAAGGGGTTTGGCGAGCATATTAACCAGCTCCTACAATACCTTCAGGTGAATCCCATCTTATGGGTGTCTAGTCGAGCTAGCAAGGCTCTGACCACCTCCTCTTGGATCATAGAAGCCTCATGTTGCTCCTCTAGCTCCGAGGTTTTTACAGAAAGGGAACAACTTTCTTTACAATTAAAGACTGAGGCAAAGAAGGCATTAAGTACCTCAGCCTTTTCCTCATCCACTGTCACTGTTGTTCCTTCTACATCCAATAGGGACTGTATGGTCTCCCTAGTCCTCCTTTTATTATTTATATATTTATAGAAAGATTTTTTGTTATCTTTCACTGACTTTGCCAATCTGATTTCTAGTTGAGCCTTTACCCTTCTGATTTTTTCTCTACAAAATCTCACTTTCCTCCTGTAATCCACCCAAGAGGCCTGTCCCCTCTTCCAGAGCCCATAAACATTTCTTTTGTGCTTGATATCACTCAAGGTCTCCCTGTTCAACCAAGCTGGTTTTTTTCCCCTGCAGGCTTTTTTTTTGGAACATGGGGATGGCTTTCTCCTGTGCTGCTAGGATCTCCTTTCTGAAGAGCTCCCAGCCCTCATGGGCTCCCTTGCCCTTAAGCACTGTCTCCCATGAGGCTTTGCCAACCAGCCTTCTGAAGAGTTCAAAGTCTGCCCTCTGGAAATTTAATGCTACTGTCCTGCTAACCACCCTCTTCACTTCGCCTAGAACAGAAAACCCTATCATCTCATGATCGCTTAGTCCTAGGTGTCCTCCTACTGCCACATCACCCACAAGCCTTCTCTGTTCACAAACAGCAGGTCCAGGAGGGCACCTTCCCTTGTCGGTTCATTCACCAGCTGTGCTAGGAACTTGTCTTCCATGCACTCCAGGAGCCTCCTAGACTGCTTCCTTTCTGCTCAATTGTACTTCCAGCAGATATCAGGAAGGTTGGAGTCTCCCACAAGAACTAGAGGCATCGATCTAGAGATTAACCCCAGTTGTTTATAGAAGAGCTCGTCAGCTGCTTCTCCTTGGCTGGGTCACTGATGTCATAATAGTCACAGATATAACACACGTCACATATGGCAGAGGTGTCACAATCATCACTGATATCACATATGTCACAAATGCCACTGTTGCCACAATTGTCACTAATGTCACAGATGTCACTGATGTCACAATAGTCACAGATGTCACAGGTGTCACTGATGACACAATAGTAATAGATATCACAGATGTCAGAGATGTCACAGAAGTCACTGATATCACAATCGTCACAGACATCACAGATGTCAGAGATATCACAGAAATCACAGAAATCACAAATCTCACTGATGTCACATTGTCACAGATGTCATAGATGTCACTGATATCACAATATATAACAATAGACACAGATATTAGAGATGTCACTGATGTCACAAGTATCACAGATTTCACAAATGTCTCTGATATCCCAAGCTTCACAGAAGTCACAGATGTCATGGATGTCAAAATAGTTCCAGACTTCACAGATGTCACAATCGTCACAGACGTCACACGTCACTGGTGTCACAATAGTCACAGAAATCACAGATGTCACTCATATCACAATTGTCACAGACATCACAGATGTCACTGATGTCACAGTTGTTGCACATCATAGATGTCCCTGATGTCACAATAGTTAGAGATGTCACAGATGTCACTGATGTCACAGTCGTCACAGATGTCACAGGCGTCACAAATTCCACTGATATCACAGTCATCACAGACTTCACAAATTGTGATTTCAACTGATTTGACTGGCCCAGCCAGTTGCTTTTATCACAATCCATGATCCCGGATCCGTGCACTCCTGAATCCTGTTCCCAGGTCCAGCTCTCTCCTGCTGCTGAGTCCAGCCCAGGACCTTCCCTCCATGCCTGCTCTGAAGCATCCGTGGTGATGGAGTCACCCAGGTGGGGCAACTACATATTTGGATATATTTACAATTTCCTTATTAGAAAGATATTCCTTATTATTGTTGTTGTTTCATTAAAGATGGTTTAGTTTTAGTTTCTGACTCACAAGTTTCCTTCTCTCATTCCCCTTTCCCCAGGCAGGAAGGGAATTGGGATCCACAACTGCTTGTGTTCAGCTGCAAATAAAGCCGGACCATGATGTGCTGGAAGAGGCTCTCTTTGACCTTCAAACTGCTCTCTGCACTCCTCTTCTCTGCAGGGCTGTTATCCCATGGGATTCATCCAATCAGGTTCCAGGTCTTCTGACCAGCCCCCTGTTTACTCATGTCCAGCATCTTTTATCCCCTTTCCTCTCTGTTTTCCCATGCTTGTTCCTCCACAAACCACCTTGATCCCACACTTTCCCTGCCTTTGGCCCTTTCCTGGACACCCCCTGGCAGCTCTTGCACAGTTCCCAAATGCGCTTCCTGGTTTCCCATCATGAGTCCCAGACCCAGAGGCAGAAACCCCGTCCTCAGTTGGCAACATCATCCTGGGAGGCTCCCGCTGACCCACTTGGTGAATCTCTCACACAGAGACATTGGAACTTGCTTTGAATTAATAGTTCACCTTCTGGGTTTTGAATTCTTTCTCTGAAAACATGGCAATTCATGTCCCAGAAACAGCAATGCTTTCTTTTTATGGGACTGTTGGGAACCGGGTAGGAGTAAAACATCTTCACGGTGGAAAAAGGCATGAGAAAGAAATAGTTCCGCAAAGTGTATCTGGGGAGGTCCAAGCTGGACACAAATAGGAAAGAAATATCAGTCCGAGGGCAGTGCTGTGCAACTACAGAAGGAGTCTGGATCATCGCAGTGCTTTGTGTCTCAAGGAAGAGCCAGGGAGGACAGAGAGATAACAGCAAAGGAAGGTGACAGCAAGGTGAGACAGCTGGGCAGATGGCTGCAGCCTGCAGGGCAAGAGGCACGGGTGATAAAACCCCGTGGGGCAGTCAGTGGTGGAGAGGACAGAGGCATATGGGAAAGATGAAAGCTCCCTAACAAAGTAGGCTTTTTTTGACATTGCTGATGTTTGCTGTCTCTGACACCTATTCCTATGAGGAGATGACAAATCCATCCATCCCCTGGACCTTATTGCCTCCTTGTCCATACTTAGGAGCCTGGGAGGTGTCGTACCATAGTCCTGCCCTTGGCATTGCCCATCTCCACGTCCCACTGTCCCAGGATGAGCCTTGAGGAATAGGTGAGAGACAAGATCTTCCTTCCCAGGGACTGGGGGTCAGGAATGGCTGTTTGGTAAACGGGGTCAGGTCTTGGGCCTTTGGATTAATGAAACACATCCAGGCTGACTCAGCATCAGAGACACTGTTACCTTGCTTTTCCCAGCCTGTCATCGCTGCCTCCAGTTTTCTGCTCTAACTGGGCCCTGGAGATGCTTTCTCAGCAGTGCCCTCAGTGGGACCCATTAACAAGAAACTATGGACTCTGAATCTGACATTAATTAATTGAGAAGGTTGTTCCAATTCCTCTAAGGGCTGAGGTTCATGGACTCGGCAGCAAAATCACGAAAGGGATCATTAAAATGCCCTGGGCTGCTCCTCTGCTGCTGAGCTGTGCTCGGCTCCTGGGATGGAGGGAGCTCCTGGAAACCTGGCAGCACTACAAAGAGTGAGCTCTGACCAGGAGCAGCTCCTCTGCAAAACCCAGCAGGCAAGAAAGAAAATCCCAGAATTTCTCAGAGAGATGAACAAGACACAGCAAGTTTAAAGGTGGTCAGGAGGATGACTGGGAGCTGACTGCAGGAGAAATCTTCACAGTCCTGGACATGGTAAGTGTGGGTGCATGGCAATGCAGGTGTAGATCCTGGCAACATCTCCTAAAGCTGCCACAGCCCCAGCTGATGGGATCTGTGAGGAGGGCAGTTCAGAAGGGCTGTAAAGTCAGAGATTGCAGCACATGTGCCTCAGGGTGTCTTTGAGAGCAGGGTCCCTGCACCCCAGGCTCTTGGTGACAGAGCAGGGACTCTGCCGCCTGCCTGGGTAACTCCTCATGATGCTGTGGGGAGACGCTGGGGTGTGGGAAGAAGGATTTCCTGGCAGGAGAGGACCGTTGGCTGCTGACAGTATCCTGTGTGGGTCAGGGCTGTTCACGACTCCTGGTCACCCTAGGATATTTCTGAAGGGAAAATTCTGTGGGAAAATCAAGGCAGGGATTATGTTACCAACAAGGAACTTTCCTGAGATGGTGTTTTCATTTTCCTACACTTGGAGAATTTGGGGGGAGAATGGGAACAAGAGGATCTCATGCTTGAACAAATCACTGAGACTCCTGAGCTGCACTGCAAGGTTGGTGTCTGTGAGGGGAAGATCAGAGACGGGGAATGGAAATGCTGTCTGTGTGCCCGGCTGTCTCTGCCCTGGCCTTTGCAGCCAGACCCTCACTCCCTTTCGCCCTTTTCTCCCTCTGACTCTGTTCTTGCTGATGTTCTCTTCTTCTCTCTGCCAGGCTCCCTGGGGATGGGAGTTTCATCTGCAGAGTCACCCATTGCCCTGGTGGCTCCTTTCCTGCTGTTGTGTCCATGGGAACTCGTGTCCTGACTTTGCTCTGAGCTGTGAGGCTGTGGGCAATGCAGTCAGTGGGGCTGTTGAAGGAGTAGAATCTCCAGCAATCAAATGCCATCACTTGGCTCTTTGTGAGATTTCCTTCCAAGCTCTGAGCTTCCCTCCGGGATGTAAAACTGTCCTATCGCATCGTTGTGATACCTGAAAGAACCATGGAGAATCTCAGAGACGTTTCAAGAGCTATTGGGTTTGTGAAATGAGCCGTGTGTTTCCTGAGCTGAAAGTGGGTGCTGAGACCTTAGTGGAGGGTGAGGCATTCAGTGGTGTGAGGTGGGTCCCTCTGATCTGAGCAGGATCTGGTGACTTTTCAGGGTAATATGGGAATGTGAATCCCTTCATCTCAGAAAGGTGCAAGTCGTGGACAAGAAAAGGAGCAGTTCCACAGGACAAAGCTGAATCCCATCAGTGTCCCCTGTCCCCACCATCCCCATGACCCCCTGCTGCAGAGCAGGGCTGACTCCTCGCAGCCAGTGGGCAGAAGGCCTGCTCCTCCCGGCACATTCAGCTGGCACCAAGCAGGGCTCCAGGCACAGAGCTGAAGGAAGGACTGGGAGAGAAGGGACAGGGAGTATGCAGCAGGGGAGGGGAATGAGAAAGGGCTTTGGTTTGGCTCAGGAAATTCTCCCCTAATTTGTCACTGTCCTTTCCTCCTGTGACAGTTCCTCATGGCATGAGCAGTAGATGTCCAACAGCAGCTCCATCACCCAGTTCCTCCTCCTGGCATTCGCAGACACAAGGGAGCTGCAGCTCTTGACCTTCTGGCTCTTCCTGGGAATCTACCTGGCCACCCTCCTGGGCAACAGCCTCATCATCATCACCATCACCTGTGACCACCACCTCCACACCCCCATGTACTTCTTCCTTTTAAACCTTTCTGTCCTCGACCTGGGCTCCATCTCCACCACTGTCCCCAAATCCATGGCCAATTCTCTTTGGGACACCAAGGCCATTTCCTATGCAGGATGTGTTGCCCAAGTCCTTCTCTATGTTTTTCTTTTTTCAGCAGAGTTTTCTTTTCTCACCATCATGTCCTACGACCGCTACGTTGCCATCTGCAAACCCCTGCACTATGGGACCCTCCTGGGCAGCAGAGCTTGTGTCCACATGGCAGCAGCTGCCTGGGGTGTCGGGTTTCTCAATGCTCTCCTGCACACGGCCAATACATTTTCCCTGCCCCTCTGCCAGGGCAATGCTGTGGAACAGTTCTTCTGTGAAATCCCTCAGATCCTCAAGCTCTCCTGCTCAGACTCCTACTTTAGGGAGATTTGCCTTCTTGTGGTCAGTGTCTTAGTAGCATTTGGCTGTTTTGTTTTCATTGTTGTGTCCTACGTGCAGATCTTCAGGGCTGTGGTGAGAATCCCCTCTGAGCAGGGACGGCACAAAGCCTTTTCCACGTGCCTCCCTCACCTGGCCGTGGTCTCCCTCTTTATCAGTACTGGAATGTTTTCTGACTTGAAGCCTCCTTCCATCTCCTCTCATTCCCTGGACATTGTGGTGTCAGTTCTGTACTCAGTGGTGCCTCCAGCACTGAACCCCCTCATCTACAGTTTGAGGAACCAGCAGCTCAAGGGTGCAGTGAGGAAGCTGATAACTGGATGCTTCTCCGAATCAATGAACGACTCATAACTTTCTGCATAATAGTTATCATGCAACTTGTGGCAGGCCCAGTCTGGGTTGGGTTTTTCTTTTGGTTTTTTTTTTTTTTGGTAGTGTTGCTGGTTTTTCAATCGGGACAATGTTGTCATCACATTTTTAATTTAGTATCTTCTACTCTTATTGATTGGCTGTGTACATGAGGATCTGTGCTCTCTGTCTTTTAATAAAACAAAGGGATATTCATTACCTTTTGTTTCCTGATACCTTTTTTCCAAGACCTGTCTGGAGCTGCAAGGACAGTTCCTGTGGGCATGGGTGGAGGGGAAAAGAGTCCGGGCACAGCAGCAGTGCCAGGCACCAGCACTTGATCCCCCCGAGCTGTTCTCTCTTCTCTTCCACACTCTCCTCCTCAGGCATTGCGTTGCTGCAAAGCCTGAGGGCTCTGCGGTTGATTAGACTGTCTGTGTTTTACATCATGTTTGGGTGTTTAAAGTGTGATTATTGCACTAATTTAAAGCATAGAATGTGATCTATCTGGACTTCTGTAAAGCTGGGTCCCAGCAACCTGCGGTTGTACCCTTTAGGGTGTCCGACAAAGCCAGGATCAAGACAGTGAGGCCTTTGCCCACCAGGATCCCCAAATCTGAAATGCTATGAAGAGGCAACAGCGTGAGGTACAGCAACCATGGGCAGATCATGGAACGGTGGGGCAATTCCTCTGTGAGACACGTAGGGCCATCCGAGTGGGGGGACATCAAAGAGCTACTGCACAAAGTATTGGCCATCTGTCACCTGGGTATCTGTCACAATCTATAGTTTCAATAAGAACTGAAAAATGGTTCATGTGACCCAGAAGTGTGACTTGGGTGGCACCAAGTGGTGCCTCCAGGACATGAGGAATCAGTGGGCAGCTTCTTAAGCTCCCAGATCATGAACTAGTTTGACAAGGTGATAGAAGGATGCTCATCAGGCCCAGTTGTCCTGCCTCTAGAACCACATTTGGCTTTTTCAGCGCACTGCCAGGGATAACCAGCATTTGGTCTTTCTAGAGCTGCTCTCTTGGCCCCTCTGAGATCTCTTTCCTAGCCCTTGTGCTGGTGGAACGTCTGAGTGCTCTGAGCTTGGTCCCACTCCTGCGTTGTACCCATCCTGCGATCACAGACAGGGACAGGCAATGGGCCCTTGTGTGACAGGGATGATGTCCATGGGGTTGCTTTGAAGGCCTGTGGGACAGAGAGTGCCTCAGGGTCACTTTGAGAGTAACATCCCCTGGAAACTGCCTGAGTGCAGCACTGGGATGTGTGTCCTTGGACCTAAGGTGTCCGTGTCCATTCCTTGTGGTGTGGGGCATCTCAGCTGAGAGCAGAGAAGGATGACCAACCCCAGCTCTGGAAGTGGCAGCAGGAGAACAGAGACTCTGTGACTGCTGCTGTGCAGCCACTGTATGAGCACAGGGAGGGTCTGTCTCTGAGCAGCCTGTGTGTGAGATGGGGGCACAAGGTGTCCCACTTTAGCCCCTGTGATCTGGCAACAAACAATAAGAAGCGGTTGGTTATCCTTGTCTCACTCTTCATCACAAAGAGGAATCAGGAAAGGAAAAGATGGATTTAATAAAACTGAGGGGAAAAGATAGATTTAATAAAAACAATAAAACCTCACATTATTCCTATCAGTAACACTCATACTAACACTCATGATGGTGCCAGAGCTTGTTTTAGTACCAGTGGTGATGGTAGAATCATAGAAACACATCACAGAACCATGGAATGGTTTGTGTTGGAAAGGAGCTTAGAGATCATCCAGCCTCCTCCAACCTGGCCTTGAACTTCTCAGTACTAAAACTAAAATTAATACTAATTTAAATATACTGATATCAAGACATTTGCACAAATTATACATCAGAAATGACCAGTAAGTGTCCCCTGAACACCCTGGGGATGCTGAACCAGGGACATAATCACTGATGAGTCCAACACACTGGTCATTTCCATGTCTGGCTACACCTCCCAGCCCTAAGGAGGGACCTTTACTGCATAGTCACCTCTGTCCTCCTCCTTTGCTAATTGATGCCCAGCTCCAGCACCATTATTAATAAAAAGGGAACCTGTTTCCTACTGACATTTCTTGCACACTAGTCCCACAGCTTTTGCCACTGCTGATCTCTCACTCAAGCCCTTTCTCACACAACTCCAAACACATCAGGGGCTCATGGCCTTGTCTCATCAAACATGGAGAACGTCCAATGATTGGGATCCCCCAGCTTCCCTGGTCCTTGCTCAGTGTTTCACTCCAAAAGGTTTCCCAGACCTGAGCTCTCTCAGCCTCTCCTTGTCCATGATGTGCTCCAGCCCCAACCACCTGAATCCCAGCCCCAGCTTGATCTGAGCTGTGGGTCTGCGGTTCTGCAGACACAGACACAGCCTGGCCTGTCCATGGACCTTGTTGAGTCAGATTTGCAGAGTCACTTCCCAGATTCATCCTTTTTGTCTGTATAATGCAATGACCATGGTGCCCTCCAAGGGCCAGCCCCAGCTGATTCACAGATGCCTGGGAGCACTTTTCTTCCTTTCTTCTTACCACTTGGTTAGGTTTTGGCAGGAAAGGAAGGAAAATCAGGTGATATTTCAGTGTGCCAATGAATGAAAGAACAGAGCAGAGACATCAAATGTGAAATGATCTAAAGGCAACACTTGTTCAGAACTGTTCTCTTCTGTTTCTTTCATCGAGGAATTAAATATTCCACAGGAATCTGGAAGCTCTGGGATGACACCAACTCCTATACTTCTAGCATTAAGCTGAAATTCATTGTTAGAATTCTGTTTCCAGCATAACGTATCCCATGGGCTGGAGATGAGCCAGGAGACATGCAGAATGATCGCACTCCTGTGGGCAAGAAAGTGGATGTTCCAAAGTGTCACAGGATCCATGGCTGACAGATAGCTGTGTTCATGGACCGGGTCAAATGCCAAAATCTTTTGTATTAATTGTGGATTTAGTGCCTTGTTGATGTATAAACTCCCTCTGTGGATGCAGACATGGACTCAGCAGCCTGCTTGGACCTCAGAGCTGGCCCTGCTTGAAGCTGGCAATGGACTAGAGATCATCAGAGATCTCGTTTTCCCTAGGTTTCTCTATGACCATAAGATGTAGAGACCCACTTAGCAGGTTTCCCAGAGCTTCCCCAGCAAGTTCAAATTGTTCCCTCACCCCTCATGCTGTGGACCCCTAACTCCATCCTGGCAGACCTCCTCCAGGGCCTCTCCAGTTTCTCCATTTTCCTTTTGAAATGTGAGACTCACTGGGCCCTGTGGCATCGTCCTGGTGCCAGAAGAGTGAAGGCAGCGATTGTCTCCTTTGCCCAGCATCAAGAGTTGCTCCCTCGGCTCCTCCCAGTGAGGGGCTGGGGGTGGGCAAGAAGTTGTCAGGGGGACACAGTCAGGAGAGCTGACCCCGGCTGAGCAGAGGGAGATCCCATAACAGAGATGTCACACTCAGTGATAAGTATGCCAGGAGAAGAAAGAAGTAGAGATTTTTGTTGTTCAAGGTGATGGGTGGTGATAGTATTTGCATTGGTTTTAGGTTTGAGTTTATGTTGGAGTTTTTATCTTTTTTCTTTCATCTATTAAACTATTTTTAGCTCAGCTCGCAAGTCAAAAACCATTTCCATGGAGCAGCATGTGCAGAGACCTTGTGCCCTGAGGAGGTTGACCTGGGCCCCAGGATGCCTGCTTGTCATCATTCACAAGAGACCTCCACCAATCCCAAGTTCTTTCAAAGGGGATTTTCCAAAGAAATATTCATCTTCTCATGGAATTTCCTCAGCATGGAAAAGAGAAGGCTTCAGTCAGACCCGATGGCATCCATCCCGTATATAATGTGGGTCATCAAGAAGGCTGGGAGGGAATTTTTACATAGGAATGGAGGGATAGGAATAAGGGGAATAGATTTAAATTGGAAGGGGGAAGATTGAAATTAGACGTTAGGAAGAAATTCTTCATAAAGAAGGGGGTAGGGCTGTTTCCCAGGTTGCCCAGGGAAGCTGTGGATGCCCCCTTCCTGGAGGCAGCTTGGATGGGACCTTGAGCAGCCTGGTCCAGTGGGAAGTGTCCCTGCCCATGGCAAGGGGAGTGGAACTGGATGGGCTTTAAGGTCCCTTCAAACCCAAATCATCCTAAGGTTCTGAAAAGTATGGAAATAGAAACTTTAAACTAAAGCATATTTTTCTTAGGTGCATTTTAAAATCTTCTTCTTCAAGCACACTGGGAAATTACACCAAGCACCTGTGCAAGTCTTGAAGACCTTAAGAAAAGAACAGGAGGAGAACAGTTGAGATTTTTAGTGACAAAGCCTCCCCAGGGACTCCTTAGAGCCGAGAATTAGAGGCCATGAGTGCAGGAATGCAAAGGCGCTGTGCAGGCAGCTGTGATGCTGAGAAAAGCCTGGGTTTGACTAATGAAGCAGAAAGGCCAAGCCCTGACCCCCAGGCCCTGGCCAGGCAGATCTGGCTTTGGCTACAATGGCACTGGTGCCATGAACACTGTGACATTGCTGAATCAGAATCACAGCAGTTATTCCGTGTAATCCCAAATCCTGGCCTGTAGGGTTATGGGAGATGCCAAAGCTCCCACTCAGCTTCCTGCAGTTATAGAAGAATTGGGTCCTAGATGGGCAGGGTCATAAAAGTTTGAGTCATGGAAGAGAAACAGGAATCTTGGGTATGAGAAGGGTCAGCTGAGAGAAGAGTTGAGTCTTAGAGGAGTAACTAAGGAGAGCAGTCATAGAAGGTTTATAGATGTTTTGGACCATGGAATGTTCATAGAAGAACTGGATCATCAGTGATTGAGTTCATAAAAGGGTCATAAAATATTCAGGTCATAGGAGAGTTGAGTCATAGAAGAGTGAGTTTATTTGGGTTTTAGAAGGGTTTATTCATAGAAGGGTCACAAAACGGTTGGTTCAGAGAAGGTTTGGGTAATAGAAGAGATATAGAAGAATCAGGTAACACAAGAATCTGTTCACACAAGGTTCATGGAAGAGTCAGGTCATGGAAATTTGCACCATAGAACAAGTCAGACAAGAGTCAGGTCATGGAATGAAGTGTTGTGTCATAGAAGGCTTGAGTCATGGAAGGGCCTGGTCATGTAAAAGATGTGTCACAGAAGAGTTGAGTTATAGATGTGTCAGGTCATAGAGGAATAACAGAAAAATTCAGTCACAGAAGGTTCATAAAAGGGTCGGGTGATGGAAGTCTCAGATCCTAGAATTTTCAGGTAATAGCAGTACTGAGGAATAGAAACATGAGAGTTTATTTGGATAATAGAAGGATTTGGTCATTGAAAGGACATTAAAGTGTTAGGTCATAGATGTGTCAGGTCATAGAGGAATAACAGAAAAATTCAGTCATAGAAGGTTCATAAAAGGTTCGGGTGATGGAAGTCTCAGATCCTAGAATTTTCAGGTAATAGCAGTACTGAGGAATAGAAACATGAGAGTTTATTTGGATAATAGAAGGATTTGGTCATTGAAAGGACATTAACGATTCAGGTCATAGACGGGTCAGGTCATAAAATGGTTGGGTCATTGATCATTCAGTTCAGAGAGGAGTCAGGTCATAGAAGGATCTGAGAAGAATTGGGTCATAGAAGGGCTGACTCCTAGAAGGCTCAGACTCTAGATGAGTCAGATCATAGAGAAGTCACAGAAGAATGGTGTGGTAGAAGAGTTGGTTCGTAGAAGAGATGGTTCATAGAAGGCTCATAGAAGAGTTGGGTTGTACAAGGGTTTGTTTAGCATGGAGAAGAGGAGGCTGAAGGGAGATCTCATTGCTCTCTACAACTATCTAAAAGGAAATTGTGGAGAGCAGGGTGCTGGCCTCTTCTCCAAAGTGACAAAGGAAAGGACAGGTAGGAATGGCCTCAAGCTCCTCCAGAAGAGGTTTAGGCTGAACATTAGGGAAAAATAATTCACGGAAAGGGTCATTGGGCATTGCTAGAGGCTTCCCAGGGAGGAGGTTGGGTCATCTTCCCTGGAGGTATTAAAGGCACAGGTGGATGAGGTGCTAAGGGACATGGTTTAGTGTTTGATAGGAATGGTTGGACTCAATGATAGGTGGGTCTTTTCTATCCTGGTGATTCTATGATTCTATGATTCATTGGATTGTTGGATCATAGAAGCACTAGGTCATAGAGGGGTGATGGAATTGTTGGGTCATAGAAGTCATAAAACCACAGCTGGTGGCTCATAGAAGAAGGTCGTACAGGATTCAGATCACAGTAGGGTCAGTTAACAGTAGGTTTGGTTCATAGAACAGTCGGGTGGTAGCAGGGTTGGGTTTTAGAGGAGTCAAGTCATAGAAACATCAGGACATAAATGACAGATTCACAGAATGACCAGGTTGGAAGAGACCCACTGGATCGTCGAGTCCAACCATTCCCACCAATCCCTAAATCATGCTCCTAAGCACCTCGTCTACCCTAACCTTAAACACCTCCAGGGACGGTGACTCAACCACCTCCCTGGGCAGACCGTTCCAATGCCTAACCACCCTCTCTGTGAAGAACTTTTTCCTAATCTCAAGCCTAAATCTCCCCTGGCAGAGCTTGAGGCCATTCCCTCTCGTCCTGTCCCCTGTCACATGGGAGAAGAGGCCAGCACCCTCCTCTCCACAACCTCCCTTCAGGTAGCTGTAGAGAGTAGTAACGTCTCACCTCAGCCTCCTCTTCTCCAGGCTGAACAACCTCAGCTCTCTCAGCCGCTCCTCATAAGATTTGTTCTCCAGCCCCTTCACCAGCTTTGTTGCTCTTCTCTGGACTCGCTCCAGAGCCACAACATCCTTCTTGTGGTGAGGGGCCCAGAACTGAACCTCCCTGGACCTGCTGGTCACGACGTTCCTGATACAAGCCAAGATGCCATTGGCCTTTTTGGCCACCTGGGCACACTGCTGGCTCATGTTCAATCACTGTCAACCAGCACCCCCAGGTCCTTCTCCTCCTGGCAGCTTTCCAGCCAGGCCTCTCCTAGTTTGTACCTCTGCTTAGGGTTGTTGTGCCCCAAGTGCAGGACCCGGCATTTGGCCTTGTTAAACCTCATGCCGTTGGTCTCAGCCCAGCAGTCCAGCCTGTTCAGGTCCCTTTGCAGAGCCTCCCGACCCTCCAGCAGATCCACACTTCCACCCAGCTTGGTGTCATCTGCAAACTTGCTAAGGGAGCACTTGATGCCTTCATCCAGGTCGTTGATAAAGACGTTAAACAGGACTGGACCCAGGACTGAGCCCTGGGGAACCCCACTTGTCACTGGCCTCCAGCTGGATCTAACTCCATTTACCACCACTCTCTGGGCCTGGTCATTCAACCAGTTTTTCACCGAGGAGAGTGTGCACCCGTCCAGGCCAGAGGCCGACAGTTTATGAAGCAGAATGCTATGAGAAACTGTATCAAAGGCTTTACTGAAGTCCAGGAAAACCACATCCACAGCCTTTCCCTCGTCCAAGAGTTTAGTCACTTGGTCATAGAAGGTGATCAGATTACTCTGGCAAGACCTGCCCTTCAAGAACCCGTGTTGACTGGGCCTGATCACCCGGTTCTCTTGCAAGTGCTTCATGATCGCACTCAAGATCACCCGCTCCATGACTTTCACCGGTACCGAGGTCAGGCTGACAGGCCTGTAGTTCCCCGGATCCTCCCTGCACCCCTTCTTATAGATGGGCACGACATCAGCCTCCAGTCCAGCGGAACCTCCCCAGTCATCCAGGACTGCTGGAAGATGATGGAAAGGGGTTTGGCCAGCACATTCGCCAGTTCCCTCAAAACTCTTGGGGGGACTCCATCCGGCCCCATAGACTTGTGGGCATCTAGCTGGGCAAGCAAGTCTCTAACCACCTCCTCTTGGACCTTGGGAATCTCATACTTCTCATCCAACCCTTGGGGTTGTGCACAGAGGGAACAATTTTCCTTCCTGTTAAAGACTGAGGCAAAGTAGGCATTGAGCACTTCAGCCTTGTCTTCATCCCCTGTTACTGTTGTTCCCTCTGCATCTACCAGGGACTGGAGATTCTCCCTAGCCCTCCTTTTGCTGTTGATGTATTTGTAGAAAGACTTTTTGTTGTCTTTCACAGTCTTGGCCAATCGCATTTCTAGTTGGGCCTTAGCCCTCCTGATTTTTTCCCTGCACATTCTCACTTCCTCCCTATAGTCCACCCAGGGTGCCTGCCCCTTCCTCCAGAGGTCGTAGACCCTCCTCTTCCTATTGATGTCTCTTAGGACCTCCCTACTCAACCACGCTGGTTTCTTACCCCGCCGGCTACTTTTCCGGACCTTGGGGACGGCTTTCTCCTGAGCTGCTAGGAGTTCCTTCTTGAAGAGCGCCCTGCCCTCATGGACACCTTTGCCTTCAAGGAGCACCTCCCACGGGACTTTTCCCACCAGCCTTCTGAACAGCCCAAAGTCTGCTCTCTGAAAGTTGAGGGAGACTCTTCTGCTAACCTCCTTCTTCATTGTACCCCGCACTGAGAACTCTATCATCTCATGATCACTTTGCCCCAAGCGTCTTCAAACCTTCACATCCCCCACCAGTCCTTCTCTGTTCACCAACAGCAGGTCCAGGAGGGCACCGTCCCTTGTCGGTTCACTCACCAGCTGTGTGAGGAAGTTGTCTTCCACACACTCCAGGAACCTCCGGGACTGCTTCCTTTCTGCTGTATTATACTCCCAGCCTATATCTGGGAAATTGAAGTCTCCCACAAGGACTAGAGGTAGCGATTTTGAGACTACACTCTGTTGTTTGTAGAAGAGCTCATCAGCTGCTTCTTCTTGGCTGGGTGGTCTATAGCAGACTCCCATCACAATCCCTTCCTGCCCATGGACTCCTCTGATTTTCACCCACAGGCACTCAGTCCCATCCTGATCATAGTCCAGTTTGAGGGTATCAATGCCCTCTCTAACATAGAGGGCTACCCCACCTCCTCTTCTGCCCTTCCTGTCCTTCCTGAAGAGTTTATACCCCACCATGGGTACGCTCCAGTCGTACGAGTCATCCCACCACGTCTCCGCAATGGCAACGACATCGTAGTCTCCCTGCCCTACCACAGCTTCCAGCTCCTCCTTCTTATTTCCCATGCTGCATGCATTGGTGTAAATGCACTTCAGCTGGGCAGGCGTAGCTTCAGCCTTCGCGATAGGGCTCCTCCCCAACTGAGCAGTCCTTGACTTAACTAAGGCCACAGTGCCAGTTTGCTGCCTACCATCCTCAGCTGCACTCACCCCCTCTTGCTTAGTGGTGATATATGGGCAGGCATCGCCAGCACACCACCCCTTTGTCTCTGAAGTCTCACCTCCAGGTTCACTCCCATCCTGCCTGGCCTCCATCCCCTCCCCCCTCACATCTATTTTAAAGCTCAATTTATGAGCTTAACTACATTTTTGGTGAGGGCTTTTGTCCCCCTAGCAGACAGGTGTGTCCCATCTCTAGTAAGAAAGCCTGGGGGTGCGTGGGCCTCCCCATGATTAAAGAACCCAAAGCCCCTCTTCTCACACCAGTCCCTAAGCCATTCATTAACCCGTTTCTTATTCCTCATTTCCTGCTCCTGGTTCCTTAGTATTGGGATGGAGTTGAATATTACCTGTGCCCCAGAGCCCTCGATCATTCTCCCAAGTGCCTTGAAGTCCCTTTTAAGGGATTTAGGCCTTCTCCGTTCATTAGTTCCCTCTCTTCCCAAATTTTCCGAACGTGTGAACTACCCCAAGTGCACATTTAGAATCCGTGAATATTGTTCCTCTCTTATCTTTCAACAACTGTAACGCCCTTAATACTGCAAACAGTTCGCAGGCCTGTGCCGACCAACTTATGTTAGGGGGACACGATTCTCTAATTGTCCAACTGTTTCCATCTATTATAGCGTATCCTGACTTCCTTTTCCCGTCCACTACCCGCAATGATCCATCTACAAACAATTTCTCTCCACATAACAACTCCTCTTCTTCTAAATCCTCTCTTATCTTGGTTTGATATTCTATTACCCTGATACAATCATGGGAAGGAGATTCGCTCGGTTCCCCATACAAAAATTGGGCTGGGTTCTGCAAATTAGTAGTTTCAAGCTCTAACTTAGGAGAGTGCAATAGGATTCCTTCATATTTCAATAACCTAGCATCCGTAATCCATTTGTCAGCTTTCTGCTGTAATACCCCTCGTATATTATGAGGTGTGTATACCTTTAATTCTCCCCCCATAGTTATTTCCCCAGCTTCTTCGACCAGGAGGGCAGTAGCAACTATGGCCTGTAAACAGGTAGGCCAACCACGACTGACTGGATCTAATAACTTGGAATAATACCCCACGGGTTTCTTTTTGCCTGCCCATTCTTGCATTAGGACCCTGAAGGCTGTTCCACCCTCCTTGTTGACAAATAGATAGCAAGGCCTCCGGGTATCAATCAGGCTCAATACTGGGGCATTTACTAGATCAGTTTTTAAGTTTTCTAATTGCTTGTCATTCTCTGAACTCCATTTCATCAGACCTTCCCCCACTAACTTCTGATATAAGAACTTAACCTTGTTGCTGTAATTTTCAATCCACTGTCTACAGTAGCCGAAGAGACCTAAGAGTTGTCACACTTGTCTTTTATTCTTGGGAGGCTGGAGGGACAAGATAGCATTTACTCGCTCTGGATCTAGTCTTTTAGTCCCTTTACTCAACCAGTGCCCCAGATATTTTACTTCTTCCTCAGTAAATTGCAGTTTAGATTTTGATACCTTTAGACCCTTTAGGCTCAAAAAATTTAATAACTTAATGCTGGTGCATTTTACACTATATTGTTTATTTCCAGCTGTTAACAATTCATCTACATATTGTACTAGAACTACTCCAGGTTCCAGTTCAAAGTCTTCCAGGACTTGTTCCAGGGCCTGTCCAAAGAGGTTAGGTGATTCGGTAAACCCCTGTGGAAGAACCGTCCATCTAAGTTGTTGCTTCCTATGGGTATCAGGGTTCTCCCACTCAAAAGCAAAATAGTCACGGCATTCTTCCCTCAAAGGGCAGGCCCAGAAGGCATCCTTTAAGTCAACACTATACCGGGACAATTCTGGGGTTAACTGGCTCATTAGATTATAAGGGTTCTCCTTTGCTCCTATTACTTGTATTTTCTCCGAGGAGGAGGCACATCCCCGGGGCACAGTTTGGACAGTAGATCTTTCTGCCCCCAAATCCACTAAGAATTCTATTCCTTGACGCTGGGGACCTAACTTTAATTTTATCAAGGGATCTGCTGTTCTAGAAGTCCCCAGCAGATGGAGCCCCTGATACCCCTACTCTGCGTGATACATCTTTTCATCCTGTATACGTTTCCTCAGGATTAAGGGGGTCCTTATCGTTCACATAAAGATTTAGGGCCTGGAAAATCCAGTCCTCAAATGACCCAAAAATTGGCCAAAATAAATGATCTGGTCTAATCTGCTGTTTTCCCCAGATATGCATACAATAATAAATCATCCACTCCTTACTTTTGTTTTGTGCGCTAGATGCACCTTCCCAATTCTTGAGCATAAGGCCCAATTGGGGGAATCTACTTTTGTTTTGTGCGCTAGATGCACCTTCCCAGTTCTTGAACGTAAGGCCCAATTGGGGGAATCTCGGAGAATATCCCTTCCCCATGAGATCAGAAGGCTTGCTCTTCTGTCCCATCTTCCGGAGTGCCTTTACACTCCAGGAAACCTACCCCAAATGAAGGGAATCACTTTCTATTTTTGTGCGCTAGACGCACCTTCCCAATTCTTGAGCATAAGGCCGAATTGAGGATTTCCTTACTTTTGTTTTGTGTGCTAGTCACACCTTCCCAATTCTTGAGCATAAGGCCGAATTGAGGATTCCTGGGGAGTATCCCTTCCCCATGAGATCAGAAGGCTTGCTCTTCTTCTGTCCCATCTTCCGGAGTGGCTTCTCACACACACACGCACCCCTCGTTCATGGCTCACGCCCTCACGGGCAATGAGAACTGCACAACAAGAGAGTCCCACCCTGCCTTACGGCAGGGTCCACACTCGCTTCGCTTCCTCCACAAGGGGGTGGCGTCTCGTTCATGCACACTCCAGGAATCCTACCCCAACCGAACGGATCACCTTTTGTGCACTAGATGCACCTTCCCAATTCCTGAGCATAAGGCCGAATTGAGGATTTCCTACTTACCCTCCCTGGGGTCTTCGTCCGGTTCTTCGTGCACAAAGTTTACGGGGTCCAATCCTTTTGCCTGATTACCCAAATTTAGGATTCGGAGGTTAAGGTTTCAGGGTGATTCTCCGTTTGCCTCAGGGCCATCCAAAAAACAGGGACGGGGCGCCTCCCTGAAGTTTAGGAGTCACTCCCAGAGATCCTTAATCCGAGTCACGGCACCAAATTTGTTATAAATAAAGCCAATCGATCGAATTTATTAAAGCAAGCGGTAATCAGGCAAAAGCAGCTCTGGGTGACCGGGGGAGGCTCAGTTCCACCACCGGCACACCACTCAATCTTTTGAATGTGCTTATATACGCGCTCACGCACTGGGGCACCCTGGCGAGTTAGCTCCTGGTTGGCTAGTCGACAGTGTTCCTGTGCTGTCCGCATGCGTCCAGCAGCTCCCGGATTGGTGGGGGTGTTGCCGAGTGTCGCTGATGTCTCTGCCCCCGGAGCTCTCACGTCCAGCAGCTTCCGATTGCTGAGTGTTTCTGCCTCGGGGCTTTTCTGCAACGGCCTGGCCTCGCCATCCCGGCGCAGGTGCAACCCCCAACACAAAGGCTCCACAAAACACAACAAAACCCCCCACAAAAATGACCACCGCCCACAACGATATGCATAACTGAACCCCACTCGATTTACTCAACAACTGTAACCATAACCTATTACAGAAGGGTCATGTAAGTGTTGGGTTATAAAAGGGTTGGTAGAGGTGTGAGGTCATAGAAGGCTCAGGTCACAGAAGGACTGGGTCATATAAGTGCCTGGTCATGGAGGAGTCAGGTCCTACAGGAGTCAGGTCATATTAATGTCAGGTCATAAAAGGGCCAGGTCATAGAAGGGCTGGGTAATAGGAAGAAGGTGAGACAAAATCTGCTCAAGGGAAATCCAGTTCCCTTCTCTTTCAGACATCCAGAAATAGGATCTGAGTGGACAAGGTCTGGGGCACAGCCTTTCTCTCTCTTGCACACTTTTGGCCATTTTGGAAAAGGACATTCAATGCAGGAGGGATGCCAGTGGTCAGGGAGTTCCCCAAGTCTCCATGACCTTTGGAAGATGATGGAGAGTGGCCTCACTGTCCTATAGACAGGGAAGGATTGTGGTTGCTTAAGTGATTCCTGACTTGATCCCCATACACCACTCACAGATCTCCATCAGAGTCCTGCCCTGAGTCACAGATGCCTGGGAGACCTTGCTGTGGAAGCTGGAGGTCAGGAGGAGACAGGGAATCTCAGATCTGTCCCTTATTAAATGTAGCAGTGGCCACTCAGTATGTGTTTCATCTTTAACGATTCCTGAAGCAGCCACAGCTCTGTCACCAGCATTAACAGCTCCAGCTCCTCCTGCCTGTGCCCCTGGCTGAGGACATTGCTGCCCACTGGGGCTGAAGCTCTGCAGCTGTGGCACCAGGAAAATTCATCCCTGACAGAAGGAAACTTGGGATCAAGTGTCCAAGACCCTGTGTGTGCAAAGGTTTTGCTTAGAGCAGAGACATGGCTGGGACAGAAGAGAGCTGAGTGTCTTTCCAGCTGCGGGGCTAAAGACCAAGGATGAAATGCCTGAAGTCACTCAATGGAATACAACCTCAGAGCTTGGAGAAATGAGATCATAACCTTTAATCATCCTGGGGTCCTGTCTAATGATGGGACAAGAAAGGTGATTCACATTCCCCATTACTTTTCTAACAGGAGCAAGGACACTGCAAGAAAGAAGTTTCTTTCCCAGCTGTGGGAGGGAACATCAGGGATGACTTCAGCCTGTTTCTCAGCAGGTTCCCCTGGAGACCAGGGACGCCTCGAGGGAGCCCTGAAAGGGTAGAGAAAGCGCTGCCTTGGGCTGCTCCTCTGCTGCTGAGCTGGGCTGCGCTCCTGGCAGGGAGAGAGCTCATAATGAGACAGGAGTTCATAAAAGAGCCAGGTCTGTCCAGGAGCAGCTCCTCTGCAAAGCCCAGCAGGGCTGAGGGCACTGCCTGCAGGCAGCGAGGGGAGAGGAGGGAGCACAGAGGGGAAAGGCACGGTGGGGTCAGAAGAGAGAGGAGGCTTCATCTGGAGAAAAATCCTCACAGCTTTTCTCAAGGTGAGTCTCTGGGTGCAGGACAATGCAGGTGCGGTTCCTGGAGGGATCTCCTCAAGCCAGCACAGCCACAGCCTGTGGGATCTGCCAGGAGGGTTCCTGCAATTTCTCCAGCAAATTGAGAAACAGGGTTAATGCTGAGTCTGCCTGGGGAGCTCCCCATGGTAGGACAGAGAGAAACTGTGCGGGGGAGAAGCACGTCCTGGGAGGAGAGGGTCTTTCTGCTTTCAAGAGGATGCTGCCTGAGTCAGGACTACTCACAGCTCCAAATCATCCCAGCATACTTCTAAGAGGACATTTCATATGGAAGATAAGGGCAGGAATTACATTCAAGATAAGGAACTCTCCTGAGTTTGTCTTTTCACTTTGATGTTCTTGGGGAATTTGAGAGGGTGGGAATGCAACAAGAGGCTCTCATGCTTGAACAAACCACTGAGACTCCTGAGCTGTGTCCTTGAGTGCTCAGCAGGTCTGATAGGAGCCCCCTAAAGTTTCTCCAGCTGCTTCTCTGCATATGGACAGAACCAACATCACCTCTGCTGGACCCATCAGGCTCACCTGTCTTTTTCTGCATATAAACAAGAACCTGTTCCCAGCTTTAACTGGCAGGCAGGTGAGGTCTGTGAGCATTGACAGGGAGAAGAGATAGGGCAAGGAAACAGCTCCCAGAAGGAAAATCTCCAGGCTGAAGGAGCAGGTTCATGGAATTAGAGGAAATTTAAACCAGACGTGTGGGAGGGAGAGTTCAGAAACCTCTGTGTGGTCCTATGTAGTGCAGACTCTTCCACTGAGCAAGACCCCTGCCTCCTCTACCACCCAGCAAAGCCTCTGCCCTCAGGGCTCTGGGCTCCAAGGCTGAGCCCCCTCCTCTGCAGCCACAGCTCCAGTGCCCTCTCCAGAGACCAGAGGCTGAGAGCAACTGCCCGGCAAGGTTGGTGTCTGGGAGGGGGTGAGCACAGCTGGGGAAAGGGAATGCTGTCTGCATGCCTGGCTGCCTCTGTCCTGGCCTCTCACAACCAGACCCTCACTCTTTTTCTCCCTGTTTCTCACCTTGTCTCTGTCCTTGCTATTTTTCTCTTGTTCTTGCTGCCAGGCATCTGGGGATGGGAGTTGGCACTGATCCTCTTTGGGGCTGTGGACAGTGCATCCCGAGGAATTAACAGAGTCTTCTGTACTGAGATACCATAATTGGAGCACTTGGCTTACCTCTAGTTGTCCTCCCAAGCACTGAGAAGCCCTCCAGGATGCAAACCTATCCTGAATGTCTGGGAAAAAGCAGAGATGCCCAAGCCGGGAAAATGCTGTTGTGTTTGTGAAATGAGTCGTGTGTGTCCTGGGCTGAAAGTGGAATGCTGAGTCCTTCAGAAAGTGTTGGATGCTCAGTGCTTGGCAGAGGGTTTGTCTGCTTTCTGCAAATCCTGGTGGCTTCCAAGGTGAATATCAAAGTGTGATTCCTCTGTCTTAGAAAGGTGCAAGCCCAGGGCAGCAGAGAACAAGAACAAGGGAGAGAGCAGCTCCTCTCCCTCTGCACTGAGCCACAGGCAATGCTCTCACCTCACAGGACTCCCTCTGTTCTCCCTGAGAGCAGCAGAGATGCTGAGTGTTTCTAATTTCCAAGAACACTGCTGTAAGAAGTTCAATACTCTCAGCATGGCTTCTTCCATGTTAGTTCTGCATTCTTGGCAGAGCGCACAGAGCTGAAGGGAGGATTGTGAGAGAAAAGCAGTGGAAAGTGTACAGTATGAGAAATGGCTTTGATTTTTGCACAGACATCTCCCCTAATTTCTCACTGCAATTTCTTCTTATTCAGTGCTTCCCATCAAGAGGCAGCAGATGTCCAACAGCAGCTCCATCACTCAGTTCCTCCTCCTGGCATTTGCAGACACTCGGGAGCTGCAGCTCTTGCACTTCTGGCTTTTCCTGGGCACCTACCTGGCTGCCCTCCTGGCCAACGGCCTCATCATCATCACCATCACCTGCGACCACCACCTCTACACCCCCATGTACTTCTTCCTCCTCAACCTCTCTGTTCTCGACCTGGGCTCCATCTCCACCACTGTCCCCAAATCCATGGCCAATTGTCTCTGGGACACCAGAACAATCTCCTACTCAGGATGTGTTGCTCAGGTCTTTATGTTTCTCTTTTTCATTTCAGCAGAGCATTCTCTTCTCACAGTCATGTCCTATGACCGCTACGTTGCCATCTGCAAACCCCTTCACTACGGGACCCTCCTGGGCAGCAGAGCTTGTGTCCACATGGCAGCACCTGCCTGGGGTGCTGGGTTTCTCCATGCTCTGATGCACACGGTCAATACATTTTCCCTGCCCCTCTGCCAGGGCAATGCTCTGGAACAGTTCTTCTGTGAAGTTCCCCAGATCCTCAAGCTCTCCTGCTCATGCTCTTACCTCAGGGAATTTGGGTTTCTTGTGGTCAGTGCCAGTTTAGCTTTTGGCTGTTTTGTTTTCATTGTGGTGTCGTATGTGCAGATCTTCAGGGCTGTGCTGAGGATCCCCTCTGAGCGGGGACGGCACAAAGCCTTTTCTACCTGCCTCCCTCACCTGGCTGTGGTCTCTCTCTTTATCAGCACTGGCATGATTGCCTGTCTTAAGCCTTCCTCCATTTCTTCTTCATCTCTGAACCTTGTGGTGTCATTTCTGTACTCAGTGGTTCCTCCAGCACTGAATCCCCTCATCTACAGCTTCAGGAATAAGCAGCTCAAGGACACAGTTTGGAAACTAATAACTGGATGTTCTTCATGAGTAATAAATATCCCATCTTCTTCTGCATAGCAATTATAATGTAACTTACTGTGTGTCCAGCCTGTCATCTATATTTGCTGCTGTGGTGGTTCATGTTGAACCCCTTGAGCTCCATGTAGAGCACAGGAAGCACTGTCATGGTTTAACTCCAGTAACAGCTCAGTTGCACACAGCCACTCACCCTTTCCCTTGTGGTGAGATGGGAAGAGGAAAGTGAGAAAACACATGAGTTCAGCCAAAATATTTTAATTGCTAAAACAAAAGTGTGCTTGCAAGAAATGCAAATTGAGACATTCATTCACTATGTCCATTTTGTAGGAAGGTGTTTAGCCCTCTCCAGGACAGCAGGGCTGCACAACAGTTGTGGTTTCTTAGAAAGATAAAATCCATCATTTTGAACGTCCTCAATCCCTTCTTTTTAACTCAGCATTAATTGCCGAGTGTGGCATCCTATGTTACAGAAAGTCCTTTTGGTCAGTTAGGGTCAGCTGTTCCAGCAGTGTCCCCTCCCAATTTCTTCTACACCCTGAGTCTACTCCCTGGTGGAGCAGTGTGAGGAGCAGAAAAGACCTTGATGCTGTGTGAGCCGTGTTCAGCAATAATGAAAACCTCTCTGGGTCACCAGCAGCACAAAGCCAAACCTCAGACCCATTCTGGCAACGGTGAAGAATGTTAACCCTACCCAAAACAAACCAGCACAACAAGCCAAGTGACTTCTCATCCCCATCGCCCACACGGCCACCACTGACACCATAAGCACCATCTCAGGCCAGATTCCTTCTCCAGCCCTGTTCCTCCCTCAGCCATGAGGGACATCACAAGGAGCGATAAGAGCCTGACCCCACTCTCCAGTCCTGTCCATTACTCAGCCACTTGTGACCTCACAGATCCCTGAACAAGCCTGGTCACTTGTCCCACCGAGACAGCTGCTGAGGCCAAAGTGACATGAGGAGCAGATGCACCAGCCCCGTGTCTGATCATACCCAAACAGCTTCTCAGCCAGGAGTTATCTAGAAACTGCCCACACAGGCAAGGTGCCTGTTCCTGCCCACACACTCAGTCACCTCTGACCTCACAAGGGCCATCAAAAGTTACTGGTCTGTGACATAATCAGACACCAGTGACATCACAAGCCCCTGTGGAACACAAAGGCCTGGAGTGAGCCTGCACAGTGTGGTGGTACCAGAGACATCCCATGTCCCTCTGCAAGGCAAGAACCTGCTCCTAGTCTAAGACCTCCTCAGCCACCAGAGGCATCCTGAGGCAGCAGCACAAACCAGGGCTTTGCTCCTGCCCTGCCAGCCCCTTGGGATGCTGAGACATCAAACACACCCTCACAAACAAAGGGGATGCTCCTCTGCTCAAACCTTCTCAGCACTTCTGGCCTCAGAGGCACCAGCACAGACTGGGGCAGCCTGTGCCCTGCCACCCACCGACCCAGGCATCAGCAAAAGGCAGGGGCTGGTCCTGCCCTAGCACATATTTAGGGACCTGTGACTCACAGGCAGCACCAAAAGCCAGGGCCCTGCTCCTGCCCTGCCCTCTGATCAGGCAGGGGTGACATCCCAAGCACCAGCACAAGCCAGATGCCTCCTGCTGGCCTATCAGCTCCTCACCCATCAGTGACAAGGTGAGCAGCTGCACAGACCAGGCTCCTCTCCTGCCTCATCACCTACTCAGCCACCCGGGACATCACAAAAAGCTGCAAAGCCTCATGCCTGCCCCTGCCTGCCCTATGTGCTGCAGAGCCACCAGTGACATCATAAGGACCTGCACCACCAGCTGTCTGCTCATTCCCAGTCAGCTCCTGAGACACCAGCTGATGTCTGTTCCACCAAATGTCTGTTCATCAGATGTCTGCCTGCACCATGTCTGTTCCACCAGATGTCTGCCTGCACCACCAGATGTCTGTTCATTCCCAGTCAGCTCCTGAGGCACCAGCTCCCATCCAAGCTGATCTTGAACATCTCCAGGGAGGGGGCATCCACAGCTTCTCTGGGCAACCTGGTACAGTGCCTCACCACCTTTTCTGTGAAGCATTTCTTCCTAATATCTTATCTAAATATACCCCTCACCAATTTAAAGCCATTCCCCCTTCCCCTATCCCTCCATGCTCTTTTAAAAAGCCCCTTCCCAGGTTTCTTGCTGGCCCCGTTGAGGTACTGGAAGGCCACTATAAGATCTCCCTTAAGCCTCCTCTGCTGCAGGCCTATGAAGTTCCAGAAGAAGATCAATATTACTCTGGAAAATTTCTGTTGAAAGGGCTTGGGGTTTGTGGAGGTCTCTTGTGAGTGAGGACAAGCAAGCGTCCTGGTACCCAGTTCCATCTCCTCAAAGCACTCCTCAGCTGGCCAAGTTTCTGCCTGTGCTGTATCATGGAAACATTTTTGACGTGTGGGTTGAGCTAAAAATAGATTAATAGGTGAAAGAGAAAACATAAAGCCTTATGTATTCCAAATGTTAAATCAAATGTAATCACTTGCCATCTCCATCACAATGAATGAAAAAAAATCTCCACTTCTTCTGCCACATGTTTTATCACTGAGCATGGGTCAACACCTCACCAGTCTACCACCACCTGCCACCTTGAATAATAAAAATCTCCACTTCTTCCTTCTTTTCCTATAGGTTTCATCGCTGAGTGTGGCATCTATGTTATGGGATCTCCCTCTTCTCAGCCAGGGTCAGCTCTCCTGACTGTGTCCCCCTGACAACTTCTTGCCCACACCCAGCCCCTCACTGGGAGGAACAGAGGGAGCAACTCTTGATGCTGGGCAAAGGAGACAATCGCTGCCCTCACTTTTCTGGCACCAGGACGATGCCACAGGACCCAGAGAGTCTCACATTTCAAAAGGAAAGTGGAGAAACTTGAGCGGAGCTGGAGGAGGTCTGGCAGGATGGAGTTAGGGGCCACAGCATGAGGGGTGAGGGCACAATTTGGTCTGTTGGGGAGGATCAGGGCAACCTTCTAAAGAGTCTCTACATCTCAGACTCATAGAAGAACTTAGGGAAAAAGACAGCTCAGGTGATCTCTAGTCCATTGCCAGCTCCAAGCAGGGCCAGCTCTAAGGTCAGACCAGGCTGCTCAGTCCATGTCAACATCCACACAGAGAGTTTAGACATCAACAAGGCACTGGGGCCATGAGTGAAAGAAAGGATTTAGGCATTTGACAGGCTTCATGAATACAGCTATCTGTGGCCGTGGCTCCTGTGATACCTGGCAACATCCACCTTCTTCTGCAGAGGAGCGGGATCCTTCTTAGAGTCTCCTGGCAAATCTCTAGACCATGGGGTTCTTTAGGCTGGAAAGAGAATTTAAAAAAATTACTTGAGTTCTGTCAGCTTAAGTGCTAAAAGAGAGTGAGGTGAGGGATATCAGACCTTTCAGGTGTCTGTGGAATAATTGAGGTATCTGAGAGAGAAGCAGAAGAGAACAGTTTTGAATAAGCATTGCATTTCAATCATTTTCCATTTGACAGCTCTGCTCCCTTCTTTCATTTATTGGCATCCTGAAACTTCACCTGCTTTTTCTCCGTCTTTTCCCAAAACCTGACCAAGTAGTGGGAAGGACATCAGAAAGTCTCCAGGCCTCTGGGAGTCTCCTGGAATCTGGCACTTGTGGACCCATGGTGTCATTCCCTTGTTCTCCCCATAAAGAACCAAGCTGGGAAGTGACTCAAATGAATCTACAAGGTCCAGGGACAGGCCATGCTGTGTCGTTTTCAGGCTCTGCATCAGAAAAAAAAATTCACAAAAGGGTCATTGGGCACTGGAAAAGGCTGCCCAGGGAGGTGGTTGAGTCACTATCCCTGGTTGTATTTAAAAGACGAGTGACTGCAGTGCTGAAAGGCATGGTTTAATGGTTGATGGGAATGGTCGGATTTGATGATCCCGTGGATCTTTTCCAACCTAGAGATTCTGTGATTCTGTCTGTCTGGAGTTACCTACACCCGCAAATCCACAGCTCAGATCAAACTGGGGCTGGAACTCAGGCCTGGCTTGAATGGTCTCCTGGGCCGTGGACAGAGGGGTGGGTGGAGGCCCCAGGAGATGCTGGTCAGGGCAATGAAGGCCCATGGATGCTCTCAGGATCCTGACACTGCCTCATCCATTCAGAGAGAGGCATGAACCACATGGAGCTTTGTCCATTAATGCGATGGGATCCCATGGAGAGGGGCCAGGCTGGAGCAAGGAGAAGTGTGAGGAGGAAGGAGCAGTAGAGGTATTCTTCACTGACTTAACCACCTCTTCACAAATCTCCATGCTCCTGTGAGGTTGGGGTGAGCAGATGAAATGGGAGCCATGGAGTCATTTGAGTGTGGTCAAGGTCAGCCCACCACAGGACACATCAGGGCTGCCGTGTCCAGTATGGGGCTCCCAGAACAAGGAAGACCCTGCCAAGCCAGAAGGATGTGGTTGAGCCTGGAGCACATCATGGACAAGGAGAGGCTGGGAGAGATGGGGTCTGAGAAACCTTTTGGGGTGAAACACTGAGCAAGGACCCAGGGCTGCTGGGGGATCCCAATCCATGGACTTTTCTCAGTGTTTGATGAGACAAGGCCATGAGCCCCTGATGCGTTTGGAGCTGTGTGAGAAAGGGCTTGACTGAGACATTAGCAGTGGCAAGAGCTGTGGGACTTGTGTGCATGAAATGTAAGTAGGAAATGGATTCCCTTTTTATTAATAATGGTTATGGAGCTGGGCACCAATTAGCAAAGGAGGAGGACAGAGGTGACCATTCAGTAGAAGTCCTTCCTCGGGGCTGGGAGGTGCAGCCAGACATGGAAATGGTCAGTTTGTAGGATTTATCAGGGATGATGTCCCTCATTCAGCTTCCCCAGGATGTCCAGGGGACAATTGTTGGTCATGTGGGATCTATAATTGGGCCAAATGCCTTGATATCAGTATATTTAAATTAGTATTATTTTTTTTTCTAGTATTGAGAAGTACAAGTCCAGGTTGGATGAGGATGTAAGAAGCCTGATCCAGTGGGAGGTGTCCCTGCCCATGCAAAGGGGGTTGGAAATGGATGATCTCTAAGGTCCCTTCCAACCCAAACTATTCCATGTTTCTATGATGTGATTCTATGAATCTACCATGAGCACTGTTACTAAAACAAGCCCAGGCACCAGAATGAGAATTGGTTTAAATGTTAGTGATAGGAATAGAATGAGGTTTTATTGTTTCTATTCAATCCATCTATTTATTTCAACCTTCAGGATTTTTTTCATTTCCAGATTCCTCTTTGTGATTAAGAGGAAGAGAAGGGCAACCAACAACTTCCTATTGTTTGCTGCCAGATCACAGGGGCTGAAGTGGGACACCTTGTGCCCCCATCTCACACACAGGCTGCTCAGAGACAGCCCCTCCCTGTGCTCACACAGCGGCTGCACAGCAGCAGTCACAGGGTCTCTGTTCTCCTGCTGCCATTCCCAGAGCTGGGGTTGGTCACCCTGCTCTGCACTCATCTGAGATGCCCCTCACCACAAGGAATGGACACAGAGAGCTCGGTCCAAGGAAGCACATCCCAGTGCTGCACTAAGGCAGTTTCCAGGGGACGTTGTTCTCAAAGTGAAGTGAGGCTCTCTCTCTCTCACAGGCCTTCACAGCAACCCAGTTGACATAATCTGTGTCACAGAGGAGACACTCAGACTTTCCACCAGCACAAGGGCTGGGAAGGAGATCATGGAGGTGCAAAGAGAGCAGCTCTAGAAATATCTCCCTGTTGGTTGGTGCTCCCTGGCAGTGCTGCTGTCCTGGGGGTCTTTCATCCCCCACCTCTGAAGGTGTCCCTGCCACTCTAAAATCTTGGAGGAAGGATCATGGACAAGCAAGTGGCTACAAGGGCCTTTATTTTCTTTAGGCACACAGAGCCTCCTCCTTTTCACAGTCTCTTGGTTGCAGAAGAGAAGGAAATACCGATGCAACAGTAAATAGAATGATGACATTTGTTTGTGAACAACATCCTCGTAACCAGAAAAGAGTAAAGTAAAAAGCAAGCCAAATCAAATACCAAAGAAATTCTGGTTCTGCTACGCATTTCATTGTGCATGATATGCAAAAGAGATGGTCAACTTATGGCTGCTTGAAAATACCTTGTTATAAGATTCCATACTGCATCCTTGAGCTTCTGGTTCCTCAAACTGTAGATGAGAGGGTTCAGTGCTGGAGGCACCACGGAGTACAGACATGAAAGCACAAGGTCCAGAGATGGGGAGGAGACAGAGGGAGGCTTCAGGTTGGCAAATGCTCCAGTGCTGATAAACAAGGAGACCACGGCCAGGTGAGGGAGGCACATGGAAAAGGCTTTGTGCTGCCCCTGCTCAGAGGGGATCCTCAGCACCACCCTGATGATCTTTATGTAAGACACCACAATGAAAACAAAACAGCCACATACTGTTAAGATACCCCCAAAAATAAGCCAAAATTCCCTGAGTTTGACATCATAGCAGGAGAGCTTGAGCATCTGTGGGATTTCACAGAAGAACTGTTCCACAGCATTGCCCTGGCAGAGGGGCAGGGAAAATGTATTGGCCGTGTGCAGCAGAGCATAAAACAAACAACTGCCCCAGGCAGCTGCTGCCATGTGGACACAAGCTCTGCTGCCCAGGAGGGTCCCATAGTGCAGGGGTTTGCAGATGGCAACGTAGCGGTCGTAGGACATGATGGTGAGAAGAGAAAAATCTGCTGAAATGAAGAAGACATAGAGAAATACCTGAACAACACATCCCATGTAGGAAATGGTCCTTTTGTCCCAGAGGGTACTGGCAATGGATTTTGGGACAGTGGTGGAGATAGATCCCAGATCGAGGATGGACAAGTTGAGGAGGAAGAAGTACATGGGGGTGTGGAGTTGCTGGTCGCAGGCGATGGTGGTGATGATGAGGCCGTTGCCCAGGAGGGCGGCCAGGTAGATGCCCAGGAAGAGCCAGAATTGCAAAAGCTGCAGCTCCCGAGTGTCTGTGAATGCCAGGAGGAGGAACTGGGTGATGGAGCTGCTGTTGGACATCTGCTGCCTCTGCAATTGTGAAAAACTGAATAAGAAGTGCCGGGAGGAGCAGGACCTCTGCCCACTGGCTGCGAGGAGTCAGCCCTGCTCTGCAGCAGGGGGTCATGGGGGCGGTGGGGACAGGGGACACTGCTGGGGTTCACATTTGCCTTTTGGGAACTGCTCCTGGTGCAGAAGGGCCTGGCAGCATCTGCAGTGCCAGGATGAGGAACTGAGAGGGCAGAAGGCAGGCTGGGGTTTTAAAACTCTTTCTTACACCTGAGGAATTTTCTTTGATGCCAGAAAGACTCAGCATTTCTGCTGCTCTCAGGGAGACCAGAGGGTGTCCTGTGAGGCAAGAGCATTGCTTGTGGCTAAGTGCAGAGGGAGGGGAACTGCTCTATCACCCTAAGAAGCCACCAGGCCCTGCTGAAAGCAGAGAGGTTCACCCCACACCACTCAATGTCTCTCCCTTCCCTAAAGTCTCAGTACCCCACTTACAGCCCAGGGCACTCACGACTCGATTCACAAACCCAGCAGCATTTTCTCTCTCAAAGCATCTCTGTTCTTCTCCATGAGGATGTCAGGTGCGATAGGACACGTTCGCATCCTGGAGGAAAGCTCACAGATTGGAGAAACCCTCAAGGAGAGTCAAACATCCTCAGGATGGCATTTGATGAAGGGAGATTGAGGCCCTTCCCCCACCCCACTGACTGAATTGCCCTCTGAATTGCATTGTCCTGCCCCCAGAGACTCACCTTGAGAAAGGCTGTGAAGATTTTTCTCCAGCTGAAGCCTCCCATCTCCTCCCACCCCATCTTGCCTTTCCTCTCTCGCTGCTCCCTCCTCTCCCCTCGCTGCCTGCAGGCAGTGCCCTCAGCCCTGCTGGGCTTTACAGAGGAGCTGCTCCTGCCCAGACCTGGCTCTTTTATGAAGTGCCCTCTCATTATCAGCTCACACTGTCCCAAGAGCCCAGCCCAGCTCATCAGCAGAGGAGCAGCCCAAGGCAGCGCTTTCTCTGCCCCCTCGGGGGTCCCTCGAGGTGTCCTTGGGGCTCTAGGGGAACCTTCTGAGAAACAGGCTGAAGCCATCCCTGATGTTCCCTCCCTCAGCTGGGAAGAGAAACTTCTTTCGTGCAGTCTCATTGCTCCTGTTAAAAAGTACCTGGGCATGAGAATCGATATTTTTTTCCCATCATTAGGCAGGACCCCAGGACGGTAACAGGGAATTATCTCATTTCTCCAGGCTGGGGGAGATCTGTTCCACTGAATGAATTTAGTCATTTCACCCTGGGTCTTAAGACCTGGGCCTGGAATGACACTCAGTTCCCTTCTCTCCCCACTTTGTCTCTGCTCCAAGCAAACTCTTTGCACACAGACAGGGTCTTAGAAACTTGGTCCCAGGTTTCCTCATGGCAGGGATGAGTTTTCCTGGTGACACAGCTGCAGGGCTTCAACCCAAAGGGCAGCAAAGCCCTCAGCCAGGGGCACAGGCAGATGGAGCTGGAGCAGTTCCTGTGGGAGATAGAGCTGTGATAAGGTCACAGAGCTCAGGAAAGATGGGTTTCAACAACAGAATCCTCCAAGCTGAGCAAAGGTCCAGACCAAAACTCCAACTCCATTTCAACATGAAAGGCCATTCAAGACAACAATGATTAGTGTTTGCTTTTTCAGGAAAAGTACAGGGCACTGTGTGGGCCCTGCTGAGTTTTGAAAGAGCAAGTGTAGACAGATCTGAGGTTCCCTGTGTCCTCTTTGCCTCTGTCTTCCCCAGCAAGGTCTCCTAGGCCTCTGTGACAGGGCAGGACTCTGGAGGAGATCAAGCAGTGGTGACTGGGGATCAAATCAGGGATCACTTCAGCAAACTCAGTCCCTCCCAGTTTGTGGGACAGGGCGGGGCAGCATCCCAGGGAGCTGAGTGAGGAGGACAGTGCCACGTGAGGTGACTCTCCATCATCTTCACAAGGCCATGGAGACAGGGGGGACTCCCTGACTACTGGCACCAGTCCCACACTGCATGTGCTTTTCAGAAATGGCCAGTGGAAAAGCAGGGGATCTAAGAGCTTTGCCAGACGCTGTCTCCCTGGATTCCATTTCTGGGTATCTGAAAGAGAAGTGGACTGGATTTCTCTTGGGCAGACTGTTTCTCACCATCCTTCTATGACCCATCTCCTCTATGATCCAAATCATTGTTGACCTAACTCTTCTATGACCCAACACTTCTATGACCTGACTCTTCTAAGACCTTTCTATCACCTGTTCCTTCCTTTTCCTGACCTAGTGCTTCTATGACCCAACACTTCAATGACACATCCCTTGCACAACCCTGCTCTTCTATGAGCTTTCAATGAAGGTTCATCTTCTATGAACCAAAGCTTCTACCATCCCATTCTTTTGTGATTTCTCTATGATCTGACTCATCTAGAGTCTAAGCCTTCTACAAATCAAGCCATCTATGACCCAATATTCTATGATCCTTTTATTGCCTGACTTCTCTCTGAATTAAATAATCTATGACCCAATCATTTTATGACCTGACCCTTCTATGAACTGAATCTTCAATGTTCCTTCAATGACCAAACACTTCTGTTATCCAAATAAACTCTCATGCTTCTATTCCTCAATACTTCTATTACCTGAAAATTCTGTGATCTGAGACTTCCATCACCTGACCCTTTTATGAAACTTCAGTGACTGAAATCTTCTGTTATTCCTCTATGACCTGACACATCTATAACTCAACTCTTCTGTGACACATCTCTTACATGACCAGGCACCTCCATGACTCAAGGCTTCTATGACACAACACTTCATTCCATGACCTGACTCTTGTCTGACTGTACGATGATGTGACTTTCCATGACCTGACTCTTCCATGAACCTTCTGTGAACAAATTCTTCCATTACCTGACTGGTCTATGACACTTCTATGACACAAACCTTCTCTGAACCAACCATTTTGTGACCCTTTTATGAATAAACCCTTCTAAAACCCAAATAAACTCACTCTTCTATGACTCAACTCTTCTATGGCCTGAATATTCTATGACCCTTTTATGAACTCAGTCATCTATGATCCAGTCCTTCTATGAACATTCCATGATCCAAAACTTCAATAAACCTTCTCTGACTGCTCTCCTTAGTTACTCCTCTATGACTCAACTCTTCTCTCAGCTGACCCTTCTCATACCCAAGATTCCTGTTTCTCTTCTATGACTCAACCTTTTATGACCCTGCCCATCTAGGACCCAATTCTTCTATAACTGCAGGAAGCTGAGTGAGAGCCTTGGCATCTCCCATAACCCTACAGGCCAGGATTTGGAATTACATGGAATAGCTGCTGTGATTCTGATTCAGCAATGTCAAAGTGTTCATGGCACCAGTGTCATTGTAGCCAAAGCCAGATCTGCCTGCCCAGGGCCTGGGGGTCAGGGCTTGGCCTTTCTGCTTCATCAATCAAACCCAGGCTTTTCTCAGCATCACAGCTGCCTGCACAGCGCCTTTGCATTCCTGCAGTCATGGCCTCTAATTCTCGGCTCTAAGGAGTCCCTGGGGAGGCTTTGTCACTAACAATCCCCACTGAGACCAGTTAAGACTGAGGGAATTTTGAGTTTTTCTTTTGACTTCTTGAGATGTTTCCTCAATCTCTTCTCAGCAATGCTCATTCAAGGACATAGCAGCAAATCCACCCTGGGTCTAATTAAATTACAGAAAGACTTAACGAGCTCTTTCTCTTCCTGTTCTTTTCTTAAGGTCATCAAGACTTGGAGAGATCCTTGGTGTCATTTCCCACTGTGCTTAAAGACAAAGATTTTAAAATGCACCTAAGAAAATTATGCTCTAGTTTAAAGTTTCTATTTCCATACTTTTCAGAACCATAGAATGGTTTGGGTTGGAAGGGACCTTAAAGCCCATCTAGTTCCACCACCCTTTCTATGGGCAGGGACACCTTCCACTGGACCAGGCTGCTCATGGCCCCATGCAAGCTGGCCTTGAACATCTCCAGGGAGGGGGCAGCCACACCTTCCCTGGGCAATCCGGGAAAAAGTCCTACCCCATTCTTTATGAAGAAATTCTTCCTAATGTCTAATTTAAATCTTCCCTTATGCAATTTAAATCTATTCCCCTTATTCCTATCCCTCCATTCTCCTGTAAAAAGTCCCTCCCCAGCCTTCCCGATGACCCACATCATGTACGGGATGGATGCCATAGGGTGTCCCTGAATCCTTCTCCTGTCCAGGCTGAGGAAATTCCATGACAATAGCAATATTTCTTTGGAAACTCCCTTTTGAAAGGACTTGGGATTGGTGGAGGTCTCTTGTGAGTGAGGACAAGCAGGTGTCCTGGTGTCTGGGTCAATCTCCTCAGGGCAATCCTCAGCCAGCCCAGGCTCTTACAGAGCTACCAATGGAAAGGGTTTTTGACTTTTGAGCCCAACTATAAGTAGTTGAATAGGTAAAAGAAACACGATAAAAATCAGCATAATCCAAAACTAAACCCAATTTTAGTGCCATCCATCCCTTGCCACCTCCTTCAAGCAGACTGACACCCCACCAGTCTGCCACCACCCATCACCTGGAATGATAAAAATCTTCACTTCTTCAGCCACACTTTTTATCGCTGAGCTTGGCTTCTATATTATGGCATCTCCCTTTGCTCAGCCGGGGTCAGCTCTCCTGACTGTGTCCCCCGACAACTTCTTGCCCACCTCCAGCCACTCCCAGGCAGGAGCAGAGGGAGCAAATTTTGATGCTGGATAAAGGAGACAATCACTGCCCTCACTCTTCTGGCACCAGGACGATGCCACAGGACACAGTGAGTCTCACATTTCAAAAGGAAAGTGGAGAAACTGGAGAGGCCCTGGAGGAGGTCTGGCAGGATGGAGTTAGTGCCACAGCATGAGGGGTGAGGGCACACTTTGGCCTGCTGGGGAGGCTTGGGACAACCTGCTAAGTTGGACTCTACATCTTATGCTCATAGAATAACTTAGGGAACAAGAGAGCTCAGGTGACCTCTAGCCTAATGCCAGTTCCAAGCAGGGCCACCTCTGAGGTCTGAGCAGGCTGCTGAGTCCATGTCAGCATCCACAGAGAGAGAGACATCAACAAGGCACCGATGCCACAATTAAAAGAAAGGATTTAGGCATTTGACGTGGCAATCTATCGGCCACGGCTCCTGTGACATCTGGCAACATCCACCTTCTTCTGCAGAGGAGTGGGATCCTTCTGGGTTGGACAGGAGGGAAAATGCCTTTGTGCTGTGCGGAGGCTCCAACGTAGTGGGGGATTCTCCGCTCCTGAGAGTTCAAACCAAGCATATTTGATGCCTTGGGATGTTCCATGCATGGGGCTGGGCTTGGACTGGGGCAGCCCAGGGGCTTTTCAGCCTTAATCGTTCTGTGTTTGTGTGACGGAGGGGCCAGAACCCAGTGCAGACCCAGCATCTCCCGCCAGTGCACCCAGCCCCATTTGGGGGCCAGATCCTCCCCCTTTTTATTGCAGAACCCCCATCCCAGACCCTGGGTCTGCCCCTCACACCTCGTCCCTCAGCACCCGCAGCTCTCCCCAAGCCCCAGCCTGGCACTGAGCCCTTGCCAGGCAACAGCACAGGGGGCTGGGAGACACCTCCATTTTGGGGCCAAAAGCCTCGTTTTAGGGTATTGACCCTCCTTTGCAAGTTTCAAGTCCCCTTTCTGAGCTGCAATGACACATTTTTGGGCTCAGGGTGTCATTTTTAAGGCACAAAGTCAGATTTTCTATGTTCATAGCCTCAGTTTTACAGACAAAAGCCTCCAAAAGGGTTCAAAAACTTATTTTTAGCCCCTAAACCCTCCCTATCAGGGAAAAAAGCCTCATTTTAGAATCAAGTCTACAATTGTGAACACTCAAGGCCATATTTTGAGCCTCTCAAGACCAATATTTAGTGTTTCTAGCCTTCCTGTTGAGGACCACAGCATCATTTAAGGGCACAAAACCTGATGTGCGGACTCAAAGCCTCAGTTTCAGTTTAAAAGCACCATTTGTAGGACCCAAAAACTGCTTTGGAAGCTCCAGACTCTCATGGAAAGGTTCCAACCCCGTCTTTTACAGCTTGAAGTCTCAATTGGAGCCCCCAAAGCACTGCATTTGGGACCAGAGCTTCATTCCTTGGGGATAGAGATGAACCAAGAGATTCTTTTCCTTTGCAGGATCAAATGTTTCGTCACTATAGTGCCCAAAGAATCATAGAATCATAGAATAACCATGTTGGAAGAGACCCACTGGATCATTGAGTCCAACCGTTCCTATCAAACACTAAAAATTGCCCCTTAGCACCTCGTCCACCTGTGCCTTAAAACCCTCCAAGGAATGTGACTCAACCCCCTCCCTGGATAGCCCGTTCCAATGCCCAATGACCCCTTCCATGAAATTTTTTCCCTGATGTCCAGCCTCAATCTCCCCTTGAGGAGCTTGTGGCCATTCCCTCTGGTCCTGTCCCCTGTCCCTCCTCTCCACAACCTCATTTCAGGTAGTTATAGAGAGCAATGAGGTCTCCTCTCAGCCTCCTCTTCTCCAGGTTAAACAACCTCAGCTCTCACAGCCGCTCCTCATAAGGCCTGTTCTCCAGCCCCTGCACCAGCTTCGTTGCTCTTCTCTGGACTCACTCCAGAGCCTCAACATCCTTCTTGTGGTGAGGGCCCAGAACTAAACACAGGATTCGAGGAGCAGTCTCACCAGTGCTGAGTACAGGTGAATTACCTCCCTGGACCTGCTGGTCACGCCATTTCTGACACAAGCCAAGAAGCCATTGGCCTTCTTGGCCACCTGGGCACACTGCTGGCTCATGTTCAGTCACTGTCAACAAACACCCCCAGGTCTCTCTCCCCCAGGCAGCTTTCAAGACAGACTTTTTGTAATCTGTAGCTGCACAGGGTTGTTGTGTCCCAAGTGCAGGACCCGGCATTTGGCCGTGTTAAACTTCATGCCATTGGACTCTGCCCAGGGGTCCAGCCTGTTCAGATCCCTTTGGAGACTCCTGGCCCTCCAGCAGATCCACACTTCTACCCAGCTTAGTGAAGTCTGAAAACTTGCTAAGGGTGCTCTCGATGCCTTCATCCAGGTCATTGATAAAGACATTGAACAGGGCTGGATCCAGCATTGAGCCCTGGGGAACCCCACTTGGAACTGGCCTCCAGCTGGAGTTAACTCCTTTTCCCATCACTCTCTGGGCCCTCCAGCCAACCAGTTTTCTACCCAGGAGAGTGTGCGCCTGTCCAGGCTACATGTGACTGTTTCCGTAGCAGAATGCTTGGAGAAACTGTGTCAAAGGCTTTACTGAGGTCCAGGAAGATCCATCCACAGCCTTTCCCTCGTCCAGCAGCTGAGTCACTTTGTCATAGAACGCGAACAGGTTAGTTTGGCAAGACCTGCTTTTTGTGAACCCATGTTGACTGGGCCTGATCACCCAGTTCTCTTGCACATGCTTCACGATAGCACTCAAGATCATGTTCCATGACTTTACCTGGCACTGAGGTCAGACTGACAGGCCTGTAGTTCCCTAGATCCTCCCTGTGACCCTTCTTGTAGATGGGCACAACATCAGCCTCCAGTCCAGTGGAGCTTCCCCAGGCAGCCAGGACTGTTGGAAGATGATGGAAAGGGCCAGCACGTCTGCCAGCTCTTTCAATACTCTTGGGTGAATCCCATCCAGCCCCATAGCCTTGTGGGTGTCTAGTCAGGTTAGCAAGGCTCTGACCACCTCCTCTTGGACCATGGGAGCCTCATTCTGCTCCTCTAGCTTCAAGGCTTGTACACAGAGGGAACAACTTCCTTTACAGTTTATGTCTGAGGCAAAGAAGGCATTAAGTACCTCAGCCTTTTCCTTGTCCCTTGTCACTGTTGTTCCTTCTGCATTCAATAGGGACTGTATGGTCTCCCTAGTCCTCCTTTTATTATTTATATATTTATAGAAAGATTTTTTGTTATCTTTCACTGACTTTGCCAATCTGATTTCTAGTTGACCCTTTGCCCTTCTGATTTTTTTCCTCCACAATCTCACTTCCCTCCTGTAGTCCACCCAAGAGGCCTGTCCTCTCTTCCAGAGCCCATGAATATATTGATAGGAATGGTTGGACTCAATGATCCAGTGTGTCTCTTCCAACCTGGTTACTCCATGATTCTATGATTCTATGAGCTGTTACTGTCCCATCCTGCTCTCAAAGAGAATGGACATAACCATCTGTATCCAAGCCCTTCCCTTTCGCAGGTCTTGTAGGTGCTTGGGCAGAGCTCCTTTCCCAGCCATGTTCCTGATGCTGCCCCGTCACCTCCAGAGACAGAGCTGACCTCACTGACCCCTTCACAGCCAGATGTTTCCTACTGGATTCTGAGTGTCTGAGACACACGTGACCTCATAACCCCAGATGCATCCATCATGGCCCTGGACCTGAACAGAGAATAGAATGCTTGTTACAGCTAACTTATCAAATATATGGTTGCTGAATTAGAGAATAGCTAAGGTACAAAGAGAGACCTTAAAACCCTCCCATCTCATCCTCCTACTCAAGGCAGGATGACCCAGAGGAGGTTGTTCAAGGCCTCCACCCAGCTTTATATCATCCACAAAGGAGCTGGAAGAGTGCTCTGTCACATCACACTGTGGGTAATGAAGCCGTTCAACAGTGCTGGTCCAAGTGCTGCTTACTGAGCGATGCCACCAGAAACTGGCTGTATGGAGGACTCAGTACTACTAATGACATTTGGGCTCGGTCGTTCAGCCACTTCCCACCCAGTGTCCACTTTTTCAGCCCAGACAGCCCCACGCTGGCTCTAAGGACACCACAGGAGACCATGTCTGAAGCCTTGCAAAATTCCATGTGCACACCATGCCCTTCTTTCTCTGCCCATTTTGGTTCAGAAACACATTTCTAGTCAATGAAGGGCCTGGAAACTGTTGCAGGACATGTACCACCCCCATTCCCAGGGTCGGAGGTATCCTGACCTGCCTGTAATTCTCCCAGTTCTCATTCCTGCTTTTCCTGAAGATAGGTGTGACATCTGCATTTTCCAAGGATCCCAGAACCTCTCTTATCTCTCTGGCACTTTTGAGAGCACATTAAATAGTCACAGGCAAGGGTGATGTGGCAGACAGGAACACTTGCATTGAGCCCGTCCACGGGAGCTGAGATGTATCTCCCTGGGCAAGTGGGGTTTGTTCCTGGAGTCACACACAGAAATGTTAGGGTCCAGTCAGGAGTCCCCGTCTGAGCTGGCCTCGTGGACTCCTCATGCACCCGGGGATGCTTGGAGACAGAACCTTTCCCGTTCACACACAGGCAGTGCCTGCAGGAGTCACAGTGTCCCTCTGGCCTCCCGTTGCCACTCGCAGAGGATGGGAGGCACCTATACCTGAGGTGTGTCGCCCTGCTCTGAACTCACCTGAGATAGCTCACATTATGAGGAATGGATACAGCAATCTCAGTTAAAAGAACCTCTTCCCAGTGCTGCATTCAGGCAGTTTCCCATGGGGTGTTACTTCCAATGTGAGGTGTCTTCAAGACACTGTCTGCCCCAGAGGCCTCCTTTGAGCTCAAAGGAATTATTCTTTGTGTTAAACTGAGTCCATCTCACCTCGCACACAACATACATGTTCACATCTCATCTGTACAAAGCAAGCAGGGGCTTCTGAGCTACTCATTCCGTGTCCCTTTATGGGCGGACAAAGAATGTCTCCAAGCTGGGATGAGAGGCTGGTGTTGGTGGTTGTGAGGGGCTGCTTGAGGATAAAAACACTGTGGGAGATTCCCTGGGCTAACAAGCGCACCTGGGCACAGATTAGACGCTGCTCTTTTGTTTCCTCAAGTCTCGCACAGGAGGTCAGGCTGTCAAAGTGCTCTGCAGCCTCCCTCAACCCCACACACCTAAACTCTTCAGCTGAACACTGGTGTTTTCATCTCAGAGTCCCTTCCTTGGTCATATTCTTAAGAGAAATTTAAGTAGAAGCCTTAAGCCTTCAGGTTCTGCCCTGAGGAGATCCCCTTGCTCTATGGAAAGGCTGTTGTGGAGGCAGCTCTGTCCACAAGTGCCCACTGCCTGTCCCTGCCTGCAGGCACAGCACTGCCACGCAGCACGGCTGGGACCAAGCTCAGAGCCCTCAGGCCTTACAGCAAGGCAAGGGGTGAGGAGGGGAGAGTGGAAGGGGAGAGAGAACAGCTCTGGGAGACCAAGTGCTGGTGCCTGGCAGTGCTGGAAACCTGGGACTCTTCTCCTCTCCACCCATGCCCACATGAACTGTTCCTACAGCTCCAGAAAGGTCTTGGAGAAAAGATATCAGGAAACACAACACACAGAATATCCCTTTATGTTATTTAAACACATCAAGAGCACAGCTCCTCATTTACACAGCCTATTAGTAAGAAAAGAAAAGAAGACATTGAATTAAAAACAGGATGACAAGATCATTGCAATTTAAAAAACTAGCAAAACCACCAACAAATACAGAAGCCAGTTTGGGCCTCCCATTAGTTACATGATAACTGCTGTGAAGAAGGTGATGAGCAGTTTATTGACTGAGAGAACCATGTAGTTATCAGTTTCCACATGGCATCCTTGAGCTGCTGGATCCTCAGGCTGTAGATGAGGGGGTTCAGTGCTGGAGGCACAACCGCATACAGAATTGACACCACCAGGTCCAGAAATGCAGAGGAAATGGAGAGGGGTTTCAGGTAGGCAAATACTCCAGTGCTGATAAACAGGGAGACCACAGCCAGGTGAGGGAGACATGCAGAGAAAGCTTTGTGTTGTCCCTGTTCAGAGGGGATCCTCAGCACAGCCCTGAAGATCTGCACATAGGTCACCAAAATAAAAACAAAACAGCCAAAACCTAAAAAGGCACTAACAGCAAGAAGCCCAACCTCCCCAAGGTAGGAATCTGAGCAGGAGAGCTTGAGAATCTCAGGGGTTTCACAGAAGAACTGGTCCACAGCATTGCCCTGGCAGAGGGGCAGGGAAAATGTATTGGCCGTGTGCAGCAGAGCATTGAGAAACTCAGCGCCCCAGGCAGCTGCTGCCATGTGGACACAAGCTCTGCTGCCCAGGAGGGTCCCATAATGCAGGGGTTTGCAGATGGCAACGTAGCGGTCATAGGACATGATGGTGAGAATACATAACTCTGTTGTAATGAAAAAGAAAAACAGAAACAATTGTGCAACACAACCTGTGTAGGAGATGGCTCTGGTGTCCCAGAGGGAATTGGCCATGGATTTGGGGAGAGTCGTGGAGATGCAGCCCAGGTCGAGGAGGGCGAGGTTGAAGAGGAAGAAGTACATGGGGGCGTGGAGGTGGTGGTCACAGGCGACGGTGGTGATGATGAGGCTGTTGCCCAGGAGGGCAGCCAGGTAGATGCACAGGAAGAGCCAGAAGTGCAAGAGCTGCAGCTCCCGAGTGTCTGCGAATGCCTGGAGGAGGAACTGGGTGATGGAGCTGTTGTTGGACATCTGCTGCCTCTGCTGCCTCTCAATATGAAGCAGTAAATAAAAGTACATTGACAAGTTAGGGGAGACATTCTCTGAGCCACATCAAAGTCATTTTGCATTTCCCTCCCCCTGCTTCACATACCCTCTCCTTTTTCTTACAGCCCTTCTTCCACCTCCATGCCTGGAGCCTCTCTTAGTGCTGAATGTGCCGGGAGGAGCAGGGCCTCTGCCCGCTGGCTGCAAGGAGTCCACCCTGCTCTGCAGTAGGGGGTCACGGGGATGGAAGGGACAAGGGACACTGCTGGGGTTCAGCTTCGTCCTGTGGAACTGCTCCTGGTGCAGAAGGACCTGCCAGTATCTGCTCTGCTAGGAATGCGGATTTGAGATGGAAGAAGCCATGCTGAGAGGTTTGTGCTTCTTACAGCTCTTTCTGTCACCTCTGGCAGTGTTCTTGGATGTTAGAAACACTCAGCATCTCTGCTGCTCTCAGGGAGAACGGAGGGAGTCCTGTGAGGTGAGAGCATTGCCTGTGGCTCAGTGCAGAGGGAGAGGAGCTGCTCTCTCCCTTGTTCTTGTTCTCTGCTGCCCTGGGCTTGCACCTTTCTGAGACAGAGTAATCACACTTTGATATTCACCTTAGAAGCCACCAGGATGTGCAGAAAGCAGACAAACCCTCTGCCAAGCACTGACTATCCAATTCTTTCTCAACATCTCAGCATTCCACTTTCAGCCCAGGACACACACGGCTCATTTCACAAACACAACAGCATTTTCCCGGCTTGGGCATCTCTGCTTTTTCACAGACATTCAGGATAGGTTTGCATCCTGGAAGGCTTCTCAGTGCTTGGGAGGACAACTAGAGGAAAGCCAAGTGCCTCAATGATGATATTTCAGTACAGAAGACTCTGTCAATTCCTCGGGATGCACTGTCCACAGCCCCACAGAGGGTCAGTGCCAATTCCCATCCCCAGAGTGCCTGGCAGCAAGAACAAGAGAAAAATAGCAAGGACAGAGACAAGGTGAGAAACAGGGAGAAAAAGAGTGAGGGTCTGGCTGTGAGAGGCCAGGACAGAGGCAGCCGGGCATGCAGACAGCATTCCCCTTCCCCAGCTGTGCTCACCCCCTCCCAGACACCAACCTTGCTGGGCAGTTGCTCTCAGCCCCTGGGCTCTGGAGAGGGCACTGGAGCTGTGGCTGCAGAGGAGGGGGCTCAGCCTTGGAGCCCAGAGCCCTGAGGGCAGAGGCTTTGCTGGGTGGGAGAGGAGGCAGGGGGCTTGCTCAGAGGAAGGGGCTGCACTGCATAGGATCACACAGAGCTTTCTGAATTCTCCCTCCCACATCTCTGGTTTAAATTTCCTCTAATTCCATGAACCTGTTCCTTCAGCTTGGAGATTTTCCTTCTGGGACCTGTTTCCTTGTCCCATTTCTTCTCCCTGTCAGTGCTCACAGACCCATCTATCCCTCTCTGCATTCCCCTGGCCCCACACAAACCTGCCTGTCTGCCAGTTAAAGCTGGGAACAGGTTCTTGTTTATAAGCAGAAGAAGACAGGTGAGCCTGATGGGTCCAGCAGAGGTGATGTTGGTTCTGTCCATATGCAGAGAAGCAGCTGGAGAAACTTTAGGGGGCTCCTATCAGACCTGCTGAGCACTCAAGGACACAGCTCAGGAGTCTCAGTGGTTTGTTCAAGCATGAGAGCCTCTTGTTGCATTCCCACCCTCTCAAATTCCCCAAGAACTTCAAAGTGAAAAGACAAATTCTGGAGAGTTCCTTATCTTGAATGTAATTCCTGCCCTGATCTTCCATATGAAATGTCCTCTTAGAAGTATCCTGGGGCGATTTGGAGCTGTGAGTAGTCCTGACTCACACAGCACCCTCTTGAAAGCAGAAAGACCCTCTCCTCCCAGGACGTGCTTCTCCCCCGCACAGTTTCTCTCTGTCCTACCATGGGGAGCTCCCCAGGCAGGCTCAGCATTGACCCTGTTTCTCAATTTGCGGGAGAAATTGCAGGAAACCTCTTGGCAGATCCCACAGGCTGTGGCTGTGCTGGCTTGAGGAGATCCCTCCAGGAACCGCACTTGCATTGTCCTGCACCCAGAAACTTACCTTGAGAAAAGCTCTTCCCACCCCACCGTGCCTTTCCCCTCTGTGCTCCCTCCTCTCCCCTCGCTGCCTGCAGGCAGTGCCCTCAGCCCTGCTGGGCTTTGCAGAGGAGCTGCTCCTGGACAGACTTGGCTCTTTTATGAACTCCTGTCTCATTATGAGCTCCCTCCCTGCCAGGAGCGCAGCCCAGCTCAGCAGCAGAGAAGTAGCCCAAGGTAGAGCTTTCTCTGCCCCCTCGGGGCTCTCTCGAAGTGTCTCTGGGGCTTCAGGGGAACCTGCTGAGAAACAGGCTGAAGCCATCCCTAATGTTCCCTCCCACAGCTGGGAAAGAAACTGCTGTCTTGCAGTGTCCTCGCCCCTGTTAGAAAAGTAATGGGGAATGAGAATCACCTTTCTTGTCCCATCATTAGACAGGACCCCAGGATGATTAAAGGTTATGATCTCATTTCTCCAAGCTGTGAGGTTGTATTCCATTGAGTGACTTCAGGCATTTCATCCTAGGTCTTTAGCCCCGTAGCTGGAAAGATACTTAGCTCTCTTCTGTCCCAGCTATGTCTCTGCTCTAAGCAAAACCTTTGGACACACAGGGTCTTGGACACTTGATCCCAAGTTTCCTTCTGTCAGGGATGAGCTTTGCTGGTGCCACAGCTGCAGGGCTTCAGCCCCAATGGGCAGCAATGTCCTCAGCCAGGGGCACAGGCAGGAGGAGCTGGAGCTGTTAATGCTGGTGACAGAGCTGTTGCTGCTTCAGGAATCGTTAAAGATGAAACACATACTGAGTGGCCACTGCTACATTTAATAAGGGACAGATCTGAGATTCCCTGTCTCCTCCTGACCTCCAGCTTCCACAGCAAGGTCTCCCAGGCATCTGTGACTCAAGGCAGGACTCTGGTGGAGATCTGTGAGTGGTGTATGGGGATCAAGTCAGGAATCACTTAGGTAACCACAATCCTTCCCTGTCTATAGGACAGTGAGGCCACTCTCCATCATCTTCCAAAGGTCATGGAGACTGGGGGAACTCCCTGACCACTGGCATCCCTCCTGCATTGAATGTCCTTTTCCAAAATGGCCAAAAGTGTGCAAGAGAGAGAAAGGCTGTGCCCCAGACCTTGTCCACTCGGATCCTATTCCTGGATGTCTGAAAGAGAAGGGAACTGGATTTCCCTTGGGAAGACTTTGTCTCACCTTCTTCCTATTACCCAGCCCTTCTATGACCTGGCCCTTTCATGACCTGGCATTAATATGACCTGACTCCTGTAGGACGTGACTCCTCCGTGACCAGACACTTATATGATCCAGTCCTTCTGTGACCTGAGCCTTCTATGACCTCACTCCTCTAACAAATCTTCTATAACTCAACGCTTACATGACCCTTCTATGACTTTTCTATGACTTGACTCTTTTATGTCCTTAGACTTCTGTGACCCTTAGATGACCCACATTTTCTGTGAAACTTTTATGATCAGACCCTACCAAAACTTCTCTACCCTTTTTATGACCTGACCTTTCCTTGACCCAACTCTTCTATGATCTTACTCTTCCATAACACAACACTTCTAAAAACTGACCCTTCTACAACTCAAGCATTCTATGACCTCACACTTCTCTTACTCTTCTATGGCTTTCTATGGCCCAGCTCCCCTATGATCTGAATAATCTATGACCCAACTGTTCTGTGACCCATCTCTGACGTGACAAAGCCATTCCATGACTCTGGCCTTTCTTGACCCAAACCTTCTATCACCTTCTATGACCTGATTATTCTCTGACTCTTCTATGACATGAATTTCTAGAACCACACGGTTCTTTGTCATGAGTCATCTGTGCTGCAACACCTCTATGATCAGACACATCTATGACCAGACTCTTCTATGACCCAACTCTCCTGGGACCCTAAGATTACTTGACACGTCTTTGACCTGACCTGCTATGGTGTGAATCCTCCAAAATCCTATAGGACCTGAATATTATATGAACCATATTTTCTATGACCCGGCACTTCTATGATGTAAACTTTCTATGAACCAACGCTACCATGTACCTTCCAAAACAAACTCTTCTATGAGCTGACTCTTCCACCACCCCAATCTTCATGATCTGATTCTTCTATGACTCTTCTATGAGTACATGGTAGTATGACTGGTCTATGACCCGACCCTTCTCTGAATCAACTCTTCTCTGCACCAAACTCTCTGTGACCCTTCTAAGACCAAACACCCAGAAACCCCTAAGAAACTTTCACACTTCAATGACTCAACTGTTCCGTGACCCAAAAATTCTATGACCTCAGTCTTCTATAACCTGAGACTTCTATGACCCAGCTCTGCTATGAGACTTTTATGACCCAAAATAGCTATTAGATTTCTGTGACCAAACACTTCTATGAACCATCTCAAACCAAACTCTGGTTACTCCTCCATGACCTGAAACTTCTCTGACCTGAAAATTATCACACTGAAATATTCTATTTCTCTACTATGACCCAGCCCTTTTATGACCGTACCCTTCTATGACCCAACTCTTCTGCCACTGCATGGAGCTGTGAGAGCCTTGACATCTCCCATAACTCTACAGGCCTGTATTTGGAATTATATGGAATAACTGCTCCCAATCTGATTCAGCAATGTGAGATTGTTCATGACACCAGCGTCACTGGAATCAAAGCCAGATCTGCCTGCCCAGGGCCTGGGGGTCAGGGCTTGGCATTTCTGCTTCACCAAGCAAACCCAGGCTCTTCTCCACATCACAGTTACCTGCACAGCGCCTTTGCCCTCCTGCAATCATGAACTCCAATTCTCGGCTCTAATGAGTCCCTGGGGAGGCTTTGTCACTAACAATCCTCACAGAGACCAATTAATACTTCAAGGTGCTCTGAGTTCTGCTTTTGACTTCTTGAGAGATTCACTCCATCTTCTCTAAGAAGTTGAGGTTCAAGGACTCATCAGCAAATCCACCCTGGGTCTCATTAAGGCACAGAAAGCTTTAACAAGCTCTTTGTCTGCCTGCAGATTTCTTCAGGTCTCAAGCCTCTCACAGCTCCTTGGAGTCATTTCCCAGTGTGGCTGAAGAGGAAGATTTCAAAGTGCACCTAAGAAAAATATATTTTAGTTTAAACTTTGTATTTCCATACTTTTCAGAATCATAGAATGGTTTGGGTTGGAAGGGACCTTAAAACCCATCCAGTTCCAACCCCCTTGCCATGGGCAGGGACACCTCCCACTGGACCAGGCTGCTCAAGGCCCCATCCAGCCTGACCTTGGACACGTCTAGAGATGGAACATCCACAGCTTCCCTGGGCAACATGGGCCATTATCTCACCACCTTCTCTGTGAATGATTTCTTCCTAATGTCTAATCTAAATCTTCCTCCTTCCATTTTAAACCTATTCCCCCTTGTCCTATCATTCCATGTGCTTGGACAGAGACCCTCTCTTACCTTCCTGTGAGCAAATTCAGGTACTGGAAGGCCGCTATAAGGTCTCCTTGAAGCTTTGGCTTCTCCAAGATTAGGATTTTCCAGAAGATGATCAGTATTTCTTTGGAAAATCTTGTTTGAAAGTGCATGGGGTTTGTGGAGGTCTCTTGTGAGTGAGGATAAGCAAGCATTCTCATGCCCAGGTTCTTCTTCTCCGAGCACTCCTCAGCTGGACAGGTTTCTCCCCATGGTGCTCCATGGAGACTTTTTTGACATGTGGGCCAGGCTAAAAGTAGTTTAATAAGTAAAAGAAAAAAAAGACAAAACCCAAGATAAACCAAACCCAAAACCAATGCAAATACCATTACTTGCCACCTCCCTCAAGAAGACCAACACTCCACCAGTCTACCACCACCTGTCACCTTGAATGATAAAAATCTTCACTTCCTCTCCTGGCACAGTTTTTATCACTGAGCATGACATCTATGTTAAGGGATCTCCCTCTGCTCAGCCGGGGTCAGCTCTCCTGCCTGTGTCCCCCTGACAACTTCTTGCCCACCCCCAGCCCCTCAATGGGAGGAGCAGAGGGAGCAGCTCTCGAAGTTGGGCAAAGGAGACAATCGCTGCCCTCACTCTTCTGGCACCAGGACGATGCCACAGGACCCAGTGGGTCTCACATTTCAAAAGGAAAGTGGAGAAACTGGAGAGGAGCTGGAGGAGGTCTGCCAGGATGGAGTTAGGGATCAACACCATGAGCTGTGACCTCCCTGCCCTTAGAGGGAGCAGAGGACTGGGGAGAGGCCAGAGCTTGTGAATTGGGGGCAAGAAACCCTTTTGGGTTCCAAAGCCTAGTTTTGGGGGATAAATCCTCATGTTTTTTTCCGAGTCTCATTTTTGAGTTTCAAAACCTAATTATAAGGCCACAAGCACCATTTCTACGACCCAAAGTCTGATATTTTTTTACATCCACAGCCTCAATTTCAGAGACAAAAACCTCTAAAAGGGTTCAAATCTGTATTTCAGCCCTCAAAGATTCATTTTCAGGGAACAAAGCCTCATTTTATTATCAAGACCACGATTGTGAGGGCTCAAATTCGCATTTTGAGCCTCTCCATTCCCATCTTTAGGGCACAAAACCTTAGTGTTTGTTGTCACAGCATCATTTTAGAGAATAAAGCCTGATGTCAGGGCTTAAAGCCTCAGTTTCATTTTCAAAGAACCATTTGTAGGACCCAAACCCTTCTTTTGAGGCTCCAGACTCTCATGGAAAGGATCCAACTCCCTCTTTTACAGATGAACCCTTGAATGGAGCACCCAAAGACCTGTATTTGGGACCAGAGCTTTGTTTCTTGGGGCCACAGAGGGGGCGCTTACTTGCACTGTCAAAAGACTCATATGTAGCGCCTCACTCATCCCTTTAGTTGCTGAAGACTCATGTTTTGGAATATAATCCTCAGTTCTAGGATTCTAACCTGTTTTTTCGGACCCATAGTTTTTAAGGACCCACAGTAACATTTTAAGAGTCTAAGCTCTCTTTTTTTTCTTTTATTCTTTTTTCTTTTTTTTTTTTTTTTGTTTAATAACTCATTATAAAACCCTCATTTTTAAGGTCCGAAGTCTGGATTCGAATTTCCAGTGCCTCAGTTTTAGAGGCTAAACCCTTATTTATAGGTTCCAAAAGCTCATTTTTATCTTGCAAAGCCTCTTTCACAGAATCACAGAATCACAGAATCACAGAATCACAGAATGACCAGGTTGGAAGAGACCCACTGGATCGTCGAGTCCAACCATTCCCACCAATCCCTAAATCATGCTCCTAAGCACCTCATCCACCCGTGCCTTAAACACTTCCAGGGACGGTGACTCAACCACCTCCCTGGGCAGACCATTCCAATGCCTAACCACACTCTCTGTGAAGAATTTCTTCCTAATCTCAAGCCTAAATCTCCCCTGGCAGAGCTTGAGGCCATTCCCTCTCGTCCTGTCCCCTGTCACTTGGGAGAAGAGGCCAGCTCCCTCCTCTCCACAACCTCCCTTCAGGTAGCTGTAGAGAGTAATAACGTCTCACCTCAGCCTCCTCTTCTCCAGGCTAAACAACCCCAGCTCTCTTAGCCGCTCCTCGTAAGATATGTTCTCCAGCCCCTTCACCAGCTTCGTTGCCCTTCTCTGAACTCGCTCCAGAGCCACAACATCCCTCTTGTGGTGAGGGGCCCAGAACTGAACACAGTACTCGAGCTGCGGTCTCACCAGTGCTGAGTACAGGGGGAGAATAACCTCCCTGGACATGCTAGTCACGCCGTTCCTGATACAAGCCAAGATGCCATTGGCCTTTTTGGCCACCTGGGCACACTGCTGGCTCATGTTCAGTCGGTTGTCAACCAGCACCCCCAGGTCCTTCTCCTCCTGGCAGATTTCCAGCCAGGTTTCTCCTAGTTTGTAGCTCTGCTTAGGGTTGTTGTGCCCCAAGTGCAGGACCCGGCATTTGGCCTTGTTAAACCTCATGCCGTTGGTCTCAGCCCAGCAGTCCAGCCTGTTCAGGTCCCTTTCCAGAGCCTCCCGACCCTCCAGCAGATCGACACTTCTACCCAGCTTGGTGTCATCTGCAAACTTGCTAAGGGAGGACTCAATGCCTTCATCCAGGTCGTTGATAAAGACATTAAACAGGACTGGACCCAGGACTGAGCCCTGGGGAACCCCACTTGTCACTGGCCTCCAGCTGGATTTAACTCCATTTACCACCACCCTCTGGGCCCGGTCATTCAACCAGTTTTTCACCCAGGAGAGTGTGCACCCGTCCAGGCCAGAGGCCGAGAGTTTCCGAAGCAGAATGCTATGAGAAACTGTATCAAAGGCTTTACTGAAGTCCAGGAAGATACATCCACAGCCTTTCCCTCGTCCAAGAGTTTAGTCACTTGGTCATAGAAGGTGATCAGATTAGTCTGGCAAGACCTGCCTTTCATGAACCCGTGTTGACTGGGCCTGATCACCCGGTTCTCTTGCAAGTGCTTCTTGATAGCACTCAAGATCACGCACTCCATGACTTTCCCCAGTACCGAGGTCAGGCTGACAGGCCTGTAGTTCCCCGGATCCTCCCTGCACCCCTTCTTATAGATGGGCACGATATCAGCCTCCAGTCCAGCGGAACCTCCCCAGTCATCCAGGACTGCTGGAAGATGATGGAAAGGGGTTTGGCCAGCACATCCGCCAGTTCCCTCAAAACTCTTGGGTGGACTCCATCCGGCCCCATAGACTTGTGGGCATCTAGCTGGGCAAGCAAGTCTCTAACCACCTCCTCTCGGACCTTGGGAATCTCATACTTCTCATCCAACCCTTGGGGTTGTTCACAGAAGGAACAATTTTCCTTACTGTTAAAGACTGAGGCAAAGTAGGCATTGAGCACTTCAGCCTTGTCTTCGTCCCCTTTTACTGTTGTTCCCTCTGCAAGGAACAAAATCTCACATTTAGAACTATCCAAAATTTTGATGGCCCAAATCCTCATTCAGTGCCTCTCAGGGGGTGTGACAGGCTGCAGAGGGTGTGAGGGGCAGAACCCAGCCCTGCAGGTGCAGGAGAGGAGGCCAGTGGGTGCTCTTGGTGGCAGGGACAGAGTGGGAAGGTGCCCAGGGCACTGGACTCTCCCATTGCCAGTTCCTGCATGGGCCACTCTGGGTGAGCTTTGCTCTCTGGTGACCAGCAATAGGAAATGGAAATGGGCTGGGACTGCATCAGGGGAAGTTCACATTGGACATTAGAAATGGTTCTTCACTGAAAGGGTGATCGGTCACTGGAAAAGGCTCCCCAGGGAAGTGGTCAGGGCACCAAGCCTGTCAGAGTTCAAGGAGCATCTGGATTGCACTCTTGGTTTGGTTTTAGGTAGTCTAATGAAGAGCAAGGAGTGGAACTTGATGATCCTTATAGACTCCTTCTCACTCAAGGTATATTATGATTCTATCTGCAAGGTCAAGAATAGTCCAAGAATGGAGTTTGTCTCTGTATAATTTTTGTATTTATAGGGAAATTGGCTAGATGAGGGGATCCAAGGTCAACTTCTGGATAGACTGCATATCTAAGACCTGCTCTGGGAGGGATCCAAACCCTTTGTGTGTCATGTGGAGATGTATTTTTCACTGACATATAGACATATAGAAATACATGATGGGGTTGGGGAGAGGCAAGGTTGTCCACGTAGTGGTGGACCTGAAGGCTATTGCTTTCCCTACATGCCCACACCTCCTTAGGAGACACCCTGCACCAATATCAGTGGGAGAATTCTATTGTCACATCTTCAAAGTGCTCCCCTTGTACAGTCCCCTTTACCTACACTCTTGGAACTACTCTAACAAAGTGTAAGAATGTTCAGGAGTGGATGGAAATCAGCCCGGAGCTCAGTCTGAAAACAAGAGCTCTCAATACCTGAAGAGATATCTCAGACTGTTCTTTTTCATCAGCTGAAATTATTCCAAACTTGCAACAAAATGTCCTTGGAATTTCTATGCTGCCAAAATATGAATTTTCAGAACGTGTGTGATTTGTGGGAGAAGCAGCCTTGCCCTTGCCCTGTGCTTGCATTGCCAGCTCTCTGTCTCATTCACTGAGCATTTCATCCCCCTCACCTTCCAGGGGTTTCCACATGCAGTTCTCCGGGTTCTTGTTCTTCCTCTTCTTTAAGGTATGCTCAATGATTTCCTTTTCCAAGCACCCTAGAACCTCTCTGATTGCTCTGGCACTTACATCGTGTAAGGGTGATGCAGCAGACAGGAACACTTGCACTGAGTCTGTCCAAGGGAGCTGCAATGAATCTCCCTGGGCCAGTGGGGTTTGTTCCTGGGGTCACACACAGAAATATCAGGGTTCTGTCAGGAGTCCACGTCTGAGCTGACCTCGTGGACTCCTGAGGCACCCAGGGATGTTCAGAGATAGAATCAGGCCCTTGTATAGTGGGAGATAAAGGTCATAGTCTCTCTCTGACTTCATGTTGTCACTTCTAGTGGTTGGGAGATGCCTCAGCCCTGCCCTGGGTTGCCCTGTTCTTCACTCATCTGAGATGCTCACAACATTATGAACAGACACGGCTGAAGGAAGCTCAGCCCAGAGCTACATTCAGACACTTACTCTTGGGATGTCGCTCCCAACATGAAGTGACCTTAAGATCCTGTATGCCCTGCAGGCCTTCAGGGAAACTCATGGAACAGCTGTTTGTGTTCCCTTGTGTTCATCTCACCTCATGCACATGATGTACGTGCTCACACCTCGTATGAACAGTGTGAACTCTCACTGTGGTCTCTCCATTTTGTGTCCTTCCAGGGAGGGACAAAGAACGTCTCCAAGCTGGAGTGAGAGGGCAGTGCTGGGAATGGTGACTGTCAGGGGCTACTCCAGGATGATTGCTCTGGGGGACATTCTTTGGGTTGACAAACACACGTGGGCAAACACCAGACTCTGCTCTGCTGTTTTTTAAATTCTCTCAGAGGATGTTGGGTTGTGGAAGTTCTCAGCTGCCAACCACAACCCAGCACACCCATGCTTTCTATCTGAAGAGTGGCACCTGCATCTTTGAATCACTTCCTTGGTCTTGTTCGTAAGAGAAAATTTAGAACACGAGATAAGCCTTCAGGTGCTGCCCTGAGTGGATCCAAGAAGGCTGTTCTGGGGGCAGCTCTGTCCCACAAGTGCCCACTGCCTGTCCCTGCTGGCAGGCACAGCACTGTCACGCAGCACGGCTGGGACCAAGCTCAGAGCCCTCAGGTCTTACAGCAAGGCAAGGGGTGAGGAGGAGAGTGTGGAAGGGAAGAGAGAACAGCTCTGGAAGATGAAGCACATGGGCCTGGCAGTGCTGCCATGCTGGGACTCCTTTCCCCATCCCCACAGAAACTGTCCCTGCAGCTCCAAAAAGGACTTGGATGAAGGGTACCCACAATAAAGGTATCACAGGTCACATTATATTTTTTGAACACACAGGGAGCACAGGTCCTCATTTACACAGGCACTAAATCAGAAAAGATAAGCAAACAGTGAGGGAAGGAGAGGATGAGATTATTATTATAATTTTAAAAATCTCACCAAAACCAAACAATACAGAAGGCAGAGTGGTCCTGCAGTGAGTTACATTGGATCTGCTATGCAGAAGCCTGGCAGTTTATTGCTTGGTAGAACCATCCAGTTATCAGCTTCCACATGGCATCCTTGAGCTGCTGGTTCCTCAGGCTGTAAATGAGGGGGTTCAATGCAGGAGTCACCACCACATACAGAATTGACACTACAAGATCCAGAGATGGGGAGGAGATTGAGGGAGGCTTCAGGTAGGCAAACCCAGCCGTGCTGATAAAGAGGGAGACCACAGCCAGGTGAGGGAGGCACGTGGAGAAGGCTTTGTGCCCTCCCTGCTCAGAGGGGATCCTCAGCACAGCCCTGAAGATCTGCACATAGGACACAGCAATGAAAACAAAACAGCCAAATGCTAAACAGGTACTAAACACAAAAAACCCGACCTCCCTGAGGTAGGAATCTAAGCAGGAGAGCTTGAGGACCTGGGGGATTTCACAGAAGAACTGTTCCACAGCATTGCCCTGGCACAGGGGCAGGGAAAATGTACTGACCGTGTGCAGCAGAGCATTGAGAAACCCAGCGCCCCAGGCAGCTGCTGCCATGTGGACACAAGCTCTGCTGCCCAGGAGGGTCCCGTAGTGCAGGGGTTTGCAGATGGCAACGTAGCGGTCATAGGACATGATGGTGAGAACAGAAAACTCTGCTGAAATGAAAAAGGCATAGAGAAAGACTTGGGCAACACATCCAGCATAGGAGATGGTCTTGGCATCCCAAAGGGAATTGGCCATGGATTTGGGAACAGTGGTGGAGATGGAGCCCAGGTCGAGAACAGAGAGGTTGAAAAGGAAGAAGTACATGGGGGTGTGGAGGTGGTGGTCACAGGCGATGGTGATGATGATGAGGCCGTTGCCCAGGAGGGCAGCCAGGTAGATGTCCAGGAAGAGCCAGAAGTGCAAGAGCTGCAGCTCCCGTGTGTCTGTGAATGCCAGGAGGAGGAACTGGGTGATGGAGCTGCTGTTGGACATCTGCTGCCTCTGCCATGAGGAACTCTCACTGGAGGAAATGACAGTGACAAGTTAGGAGAGAATTTCCTAAGCCAAATCAAAGCCCTTTCTCATTCCTCTCCCCTGCTGCTGACACCATGTACCTTCTCTACCAGCCCTTCCTCCAGCTCTGTGCCTGGAACTCTGCTTGGTGCTGGCTCAATATGCCGGGAGGAGCAGGGCTCTGCCTGCTGGCTGCGAGGACTCAGCCCTGCTCTGCATGGGGTTCATGGGGACAGTGGGGACACTGCTGGGGTTAAGTTTTGTCCTGTGGAACTGCTCCTTTTCTTGTCCTGGACTTGCACCTTTCTGAGATGAAGGGATTCACACTCCCATGTCACCCTAAAAGCAACCAGACCTTGCTGAGATCAGAGGGACCTGCCTCACACCACTGAATGCCTCACCCTCCCCTATGTTCTCAGCACCCACTTTCAGCTCAGGACACACATGGCACATTTCACAAACCCAACAGCATTTTCTCTCTCGTAACATCTCTGAGATTCTCCGTGGTTCTTTCAGGTATCACAAAGATGCGACAGGACAGGTTTGAATCCTGGAGGGAAGCTCAGAGCTTGGAAGGACACCTCACGGTGAGCCAAGTGATGGCATTTGATTGCTGGAGATTCTGTTCCTTCCCCAGCCCCAGTGACTGCATTGCCCACACCCTAACAGCTCAGAGTAAAGTCAGGACACAGGTTCCCATGGACACAACAGCAGGAAAGGAGCCACCAGGGCAGAGGGTGACTGTTCAGATGAAACTCCCATCCCCAGAGAGCCTGGCAACGAGAAGAAGAGAACATCAGCAAGAACAGAGTCAGAGGGAGAAAAGGGAGAAAGGGAGTGAGGGTCTGGCTGCAAGAGGCCAGGGCAGAGACAGCTGGGAAAGCAGACAGCATTTCCATTCCCAGTCTCTGATCTTCCCCTCACAGACACCAACCTTTCAGTGCAGCTCAGGAGTCTCAGTGACTTGTTCAAACATAAGAGCCTTTTGTTCCCATTCTCCCCCCAAATTCTCCAAGCATAGGAGAGTGAAAACACAAACTCAGGAAAGCTCCTTGTTTGTAACAAAATCCCTGCCTTGATTTTCCCTTCAGAAATATCCTGGGGTGACCCGGAGCCGTGAGCAGCCCTGACCCACACAGGACTCTGTCAGCAGCTGAAGGTCCTCTCCTGCAAGAAATTCCTTCTTCCCACACCCCTGTGTCTTCCCACAGAACCATGAGGATTTCCCGGGGCAGACAGAAGAGTCCCTGCTCTGTCACCAAGAGCCTGGGGTGCAGGAACCCTGCTCTCAAGGACAGCCAGAGGCATGTGAGCTGCAATCTCTGACTTTACAGCCCTTCTGAACTGCCTCACAAGAGCCCCCTCCTCATAGATCCCATCAGCTGGGGCTGTGGCAGCTTTAGGAGATGCTGCCAGGATCTACACCTGCATTGCCGTGCACCCACACTTACCATGTCCAGGACTGCAAGATTTCTCCTCCAGTCAGCTACCAGTCATCCTCCTGACCACCTTTAAACTCTTTCCGCCTTGCTCATCTCTCTGAGAAATGCTGGGATATTCCGTCTTCCTGCTGGGTATTGCAGAGGAGCTGCTCCTGGTCAGAGCTCACTCTTTGTAGTGCTGCCAGGTTTCCAGGAGCTCCCTCCATCCCAGGAGCCGAGTGCAGCTCAGCAGCAGAGGAGCAGCCCTGGGCATTTTAATGACCCCTCTGGTGAGTTTGATGCTGAGTCCATGAACCTCAGCCCTGAGAGGAATCTGAACAAACTTCACAATGAATTAATGTCAGATTCAGAGTCCAAAGTTTCTTGTTAATGTGTCCCACTGAGGGCACTGCTGAGAAAGCATCTCCAGGGCCCAGTTAGAGCAGAAAACTGGAGGCAGTGATGACAGGCTGGGAAAAGCAAGGTAATGGTGTCTCTGATGCTGAGTCAGCCTGGATGTGTTTCATTAATCCAAAGGTCCAAGCCTTGACCCCATTTACCAAACAGACAGTCCTGACCCCCAGTCCCCAGGAAGGGAGTTCTTGTCTCTCACCCATTCCTCAAGGCTCATCCTGGGACAGTGGGATGTGGAGATGGGCAATGCCAAGGGCAGGGCTATGGTACGACACCTCCCAGTCTCCTAAGTATGGACAAGGAGGCAATAAGGTCCAGGGACTGGAAGGATTTGTCATCTTCTCATAGGATTCAGTGTCAGAGACAACCACCATCACCAAAGTCACAAAAAGGCTTTCATCTTTCCCACACGCCTCTGTCCTCTCCACCACCCACTGCCCCACGGGGTTTTATCACCGTTCCTATTGCCCTGCAGGCTGCATCCATGTCACCAGCTGAATCACCTTGCTGTCACCTTCCTTTGCTGTTATCTCTTTATCCTCCCTGGCTCTTCCTTGAGACACAAAGCCCTGCGATGATCCTTCTGGGTGACAGGTGGCAACACAGCACTGCCCTTGGACTGATATTTCTTTCCCCTTGTGTCCAGCTTGGACCTTCCCAGATACACTTTGTGGCACGATTTCTTTCTCATGCCTTTTTCCACAGTGAAGATAAGTTCCTCCACCCTGGGAACTGCCCTTCAATCACTCTCAGGCAGCTCCTGCAGTGTCTGCAGTCTCCACATCTCTAATCCCATGTTCTCAAGGCCTCCAAACCCCATCTCAGGAGATCTCTGGGCACCCTCCAGAGTGTTTGCAGTTAACTCATAGCAGTCACAGGTCAAGAAAGACAAAGTGTGACTTTTTACCAAGGCAGAACTGGCAGAGCAAGGGACGATGGCTTTAAGCTGTAAGAGGGGATATTTTGATTGGATCAAAGGAAAACATCAGTAAGATGGGGATGGCAAGACACTGGCACTGGTTGCCTAGAGAAGTTGTGGAAGCACCAATTCTGGAAGTGTCCAAGATCAGGAACTTTGCACAACCTGAAAGCTGTCCCCATCCATAGCAGAGGATTTGGAAATGGATGATCTTTTAAGTCTCTTCAAACACAAACCACCCTATGATTCCTTGATTCTAGTCTCCCCAACCCCTTCTACACAGGCTTACAAAGACCTGAAGATATCAAATAGGTGTTTTAATCTGACCTGGTTCCCAACAGTCCCATAAAAAGAAAGCATTGGAATTTCTAGGACATGAATTGTTAAGTTTTGAGAGAAAGAATTCAAAACCAGAAAGTGAACTATTAATTCAAAGCAAGTTTGAATGTCTCTGTTTGAGAGATTCACCAAGTGGGTCAGCGGGAGCCTCCCAGGATGAGGATGGGGTTTCTGCCTCTGGCTCTGGGACTCATGATGGGAAACCAGGAAGCACATTTGGGGACTGTGCAAGAGCTGCCAGGGGATGTTCAGGAAAGGGCCAAGGGAAGGGAAAGGGTGGGATAAGGGTGGTTTGTGGAGGAACAAGCATGGGAAGAGAGAGAGGAAAGGGGATAAAAGGAGCTGGACATGAGTAAACAGGGGACTGGTCAGGAGACCTGGAACCTGATTGGATGAATCCCGTGAGATAACAGCCCCGCAGATGTCGGAAGAAATCAAGAGGTGGGAGCCTGCTTCATTGTGCAGCAAAGCTCAATTTTATTAGAGATCATTGCTAGTTAAATATAGTTGTTAATTAGTCTCATACATATTGCAAAAGCTGAGCTCTCTATGGGTTAAAGCCTTTTGATGAGAACAGCAAACTTACTTACAATAGTTCATTGAAAATAATATACAATGTGGTTAGCTATTAACAGCTGTGTCCTGTTCTCTTATCTGCCTGGGTGGTTGCACATTCCATTTTTCTAAGATTTTGTTACATAAACTTTTGTTCAAGGATAGCACGTTCTTGCTGCGTCTACACTTTTGCAAAGTCCACAGAATCATGGCCTTTGCTTTGTAGCCATTCAGAAGAAATATTCTCCACATTTCCCCCGTTCTGTTTGTGTAACAGGCGCAAATTACGTTCTGAAAAAAGTTTTCGGGAAACATGTTGAAGCTTCCATAAGCAAAAGCGTAAGTGTAAATCACGTATATTTTCTATTAACGCTATACTTTGCAGAAATGAATATCCTGTATATCTAGCAAGGGCTACATGTGCATTTTCATTAAACCATTTGTTCTCACACTGTACACACCAGAACCCTCCTGACAGGCGTGTTTGAAATACCCACCAAGTTCTTTTACAATCCCCACAAAATATTTTTACCCAAGCCTTATGCTGTGACGAATTACAATGCAAGCAATTGGATTGATATGGTTTAAAGCAGTTATTATGCAGGTGAGGGATGATTACGTTCTGTAAGTCCTCTTCATCTGCACACAACAGTCTTATCCCAAATTCTTTTTCAAGTTTATGTAGCAATGGGTCGATGACTTTGTGGAACCGGAACAGATGCAGGGATCGTGGATTGTCCATTTACTGCTGGTCTTGTCCAACGTGCTGGTACCCACAAGGTTCCTGTAGCTGTGGAGACACAAAGATACCCTCGTCCCCAATATATAACTGTTGCAGGTCCCTCCCAGAGACCTGTTCGTGGATTCTTGTAGTATACCAAAGTCTTAGGTTGGCTGAATTGTTCCTTCGTCTGCTCATAGTGCAATATCGCAGGTGGTGATTTCCTATCTCCAAAGAGACATAAGTGGTTTAGTACAAATAAACATTTTAACAGTCTTTCTTGGACGCTAGTAATATCCTTATACTTTTCCAGATATTGTTTAAGTGTCCCATTGGCTCTTTCTACCACTGCCTGTCCTGTTGGTGAATGGGGTATTCTGAATTTATGCACTATTCCCCATCGTTTGAGAAAGTCTGCAATGCTCTGCCCTCCATATGCTGGGCCATTGTCGGTTTTTATTTCTTTTGGGATGCCCATAACTGCAAAACACCCATACAGGTGTCTTTTTACGTCTCGTGCCTTTTCTCCACTTTGTGCTGAGGCCCAAATGTAATGACTAAAGGTGTCTATAGTAACATGAACATATTTCAATCTTCCAAAACTAGGCACATGTGTAACATCCATTTGCCATATTTCATTCGCTTTTGTTCCTTTTGGATTTACCCCTATTCCCAGTCCTAGGCCCTTATTATGGTTACTACATACTGGACATGTCTTAATTATATCCTGTGCCTCAGAGTGGCTAATCTTATAGTCTCTTGCCAAGCCTTTGGCATTCTGGTGATACAGTTGATGGCTTTCTCGGGCCAACACATAAGCAGGTAATTGTGCGGAAAGTGACACCAATTTATCTGCTCTTGCATTACCTTCTCCTAAACCTTCATTCCACTTGTGACTTCTGACATGGATAATACTGTATCTGTTTTGCCTCTCTGCCTGTACCCTTTTTAGTCTTACAAACAATGTATATAGTCTTTTGTTGGCGACTTCTTTGATGTATGAGGTCTCTATTCGTGAGACGACTCCTACTGAATACAAGGAATCAGATACCACGTTTATCTCCTGCTCAAAATTTTCTAGAGCCCATATGATAGCTAAGAGTTCTAACGTCTGTAGAGTGTCGTCCTGTGACGCACACAAAATTTTTTCCTTCCATTGGTCACCTTGTTTCCATACAACTGCCGCTTTACGAGATGTTTTTCCGCCGTCCGTAAATACTGTTAAAGCGTTTGGCAATGGGGACCGTGAATATAACGGTTCTGCTATCCATTCCCATTCCCCTAGCTATTGAAATAATTTGGAGCGAAAAGGTGTTGTCGTGATTGTAGCTCCCATATTTAACATGGCTTTGGCAAATTCTGGACTAGCCAAAAGATACCAGTCTAGCGTGGCCTTTGCCATTGGAAGTTGCAGTTCTTCTGGTTCCTCGCCACTGATTTCTATACAACGTATACGCCCTCTTCGTATTAAAGCTGCTAAATCTTCCATTTTTGTTGTCAGAGTTTTGGTTTTTTGAAGTGGAGGTGTAATCCATTCTATCGCTTTGATGTCTTTTTCCTCCTGTCCCATCTCCCCCGTTCTGTTTTGTTGAGTGATAGCACCTAAAAGGTGTGTCCCATTCCATATTGTTAAGTGCAGAGGGAGTGAGGGGTTTAAACGTGTCATAAAGCCTTTTTGGATGTGTTGTACAATAGTGCGAATTGCTTCTTGCTGTTCCACTGTGATCTGAATTTGCTGGCACGGATCTAGTCCTTTTAATAGCCGTCTCAGCTTTTCCAGCCACTCATTTGGAATGCCGATCACCGGTTTTAGCCACTGTAGCTCACCTAGAAACTTTTGTGCGTCATGCAAAGTTTCCAAACTAGAGTTCAATTGTAGTTTTTGTGGTTGAATTACAGTTCTTGTGATAGTCCAACCAAGATACTTCAATGGTTCTGTGCGCTGAATCTTCTCTGGAGCAATTACAAGATTTTTGTTCTTTAGCGTTTCTTGAACGTGTTTCAGCTGATCGTCTGTAAATGGTTCTTCTTGACAAAAAAGGATGTCGTCCATGTAATGGTAAATAATTGTTGCCATTCTGCTCGTAATGGTTGTAGGGCAGCATCGATGTACAACTGACATAAAGTCGGGGAGTTTTTCATTCCTTGAGGTAATACTGTCCATTCATAACGTTTGTCCGGTTCCCCTCGATTAATTGCAGGTAGTGTAAATGCGAATCGCTTATAATCATTAGGGTGAAGTTTGATTGTGAAAAAACAGTCTTTAAGATCAATAATCAAAATATGCCAGTTCTCAGGGAGCATTGCTGGATTGGGTAATCCGGGCTGCAGCGCTCCCATTGCTTCCATTTGATCATTGATGGCTCGCAAGTCATGCAGCAATCGGTATTTGCCTGATTTTTTCTTTATAACAAAAATAGGAGTGTTCCAAGGGCTTAAGGTGTCCTTGTTGCAGTTGCTCACTTACTAATGCATGAGCTGCTATAAGACTTTCTCTTTTTAAAGGCCATTGCTTAACCACTACAGGTTCTTCAGTTTTCCATATCAGTGGAATTGGGAAAGTCCAAGCAATGGCGGCTACCATAAAGGGGTTCCCGCAATATTTTCATTTGTCAGCATTACTCCAAGCTGTGAAAGGATATCGCGTCCTATCAGAAACTTCACTGAAGGTGGTAGAGGGGCCACTGCCAAGACAGCTTGAGCAGATCGATCGTCGCAAATTATGGTGACTACGGGGGTCTTCTGTGCTACTGTAAATCCTCCAATACCAGCAATTGGCGTTCCAGAGGTTTGCACAGGCCATGATGAGGGCCAAAATTTATTGTCTATTATTGAAGTATCAGCCCCCGTGTCTAACAATCCTTCTATTTGAAGTTGCTTGTCTTGCCACTGTATAACACATCCTTTTCATGGCCGGGAATTGAGTGTAATCTGTAGCATTGCTATATCTCCAGTGGAGCCAAAACTTCCTTGCTCCTGTTGTTTCTGCATTAGAGGTTCGAGGCCTTGGGTAATTTGTGATAGGGGAAGAATCTGCGCAATACGTTTATTCTTTTGGATGCAAATTGGTGGAAACGGTGTATATGCCATTATCATAATTTCCCCTTCATAGTCCGGATCAATGACTCCAGGCAAGACAAAAAGTCCCATTATTGTAGTAGAGGAACGTCCCAATAATAACCCTCCAATGGGAATTCCTTTGATTTATGGGGCCTCGGACTCCAGTAGGTATTATTTCTGGTCTCGTGGTTGTAAGAGTCGTGTCTACTGAGGCTGCCAGGTCCAGACCGAGACTCCCTCGGGTTGCGGGGCGCAGTTGTGCTGTGGTGTCGCAGCCGGTTCAGCTACTTGTGTCCTGGCGTGGCCGCTCGCGCTGGGCCAACCGTTTCCCGGCCGCCTCTTGCATGCATTCATGTTGTGCATATTTGATTGACAGCATCCGCACCATATTCCCGTCGCTGAGCACTCCCGGCGAACATGGCCAATTTTTCTGCAGTGGTAACATTTAACTTGCGGCTGCAATGTGCGTGGATAGGCTGGTCCTGATACTGCAGTCGCTTGGAGTGGAGCAAGAGCTGCTAACACTTGCGAACTAGAAACCTCTGTATACTTTTTCAATGACTCTGTTTGCCTCTCCAAATTGTCACCTATTTTCTGTAGGGCATCAATGAGAAAAGCTTGAGCACCTGTCGGCATGCTGGAGGCACAATCAAGCAAATCTGGGACACTCCAACCCCCAGGTATACCATTAACTAAAGTTTTCGTCGTATTATTGCCATTTTGCAATATACACTGACGCAACAATGGTGCCTGCATATATTCCGCCACACCAGCCTTAGTAATGGCCTCCATCACTTTATCAATAAAAGCTCCCAAGGACTCATCCCTACCTTGTTTAATTCCCATATATAATGGCGTTCCTCCTGGTGATTTAATCTTATCCATAGCACGTTTGGCGACCTCCATCATTTCCCTAAGCCTTTCTGGCCCTATTAATGCCTGAGCTTCTATCCTTGTGTAAGGGCCAGTCCCCATTAACTCGCCCAACGTTATTCCCTGTACAGGATCTCCCTGACCTCTTTGGACAGCAACTGAGTACATAGCCTCCTGTTGCCAATGAGCATTGAACAGCAACCTTTGATGTGGAGTGTAAATAAGCCTTGCTATGCCTTTAATATCCGACGGCAGTAAAGCATTGGAACTAAATAGATAATCAAGCATCTGTTTGACCGGCTCACTATCTACACCATAACTAGCCACTGTTGTTCGTAATTGTGCTAACATTTTCCAATCAAGATTCGTAATAGCCGCATTGAGCCCACCCTGAGGGTTAGGTGTATAAACAACCGGAAAAGCCATATTTTCAGTAGCGGCAGATACCAGATCAGTGTCATTTTCCTCCAAACCCCTTCGGGCTAGCATAGTCCATAATTCCCGTCTTTCCCAGACCACCGCCCTCATTGGACCCTCTTCGGGACCTAGAATAGGCTCAGGAGCCGAGAGTGGGAGGACAGCTGTAGGAGGACTTTGACTGGCAAAAGTATCTTGCCCCGGCTCAGTTCTGTGAACCGGCGTTTCGGCTTTCTCCTGCTCCCCAGGAGGTGCAGTGGGCTCCACCCGATCGGGTGGAAGCGTGACAGTAGAGTACATTGGCGGGTTTGGCTTTTGCGACTCCCACGATTCTATATACATTTTATTCTGTTCTTGTGCCGTCTTTATCTCTCCCTCAGCCCTTTTTTTTTGCTTGAGCTAACAACAACTCATTGTGGACAAGCCTCCACAATTTGCTCATTTTCTTTGCTGGTTTATCATCTTCTAAAACTAAATCCCATAATTTGTCTCCAAACCGTCTCCACTCTCCTAACTGATGTACAGTATGCGGATTTATAAAAAATCCATAACTCTCTGCATAATCTAACAATCTTGGTACATCCTTTTCTACATCTAATTCCTTTATCTGGTGGTTCCTCAGAAATGCTTTAAATAAATCATATGCTGATTGCCTGTCCATAATATAATATCAGTACTGTTGCAGCCACCCCAGGCTTCGGCAGCACGTAGCGGCAGGGCTCACCTATATGACGCCTCTGGGCTTGAGTTTCTCGCTTCTGCCACCCCTCTGCTTGCAGGGTCCGCACCCACCACCTCGCTTCATCTTTTTTCTCTTCGAGTTCCCTGGCGTTCGCCTTCCAGGTCCTTTGTCCTTGGTCTTCTTGTCTTTTGTCCCTGTTCGGGCGCCAAAATGTCGGAAGAAATCACGAGGCGGGAGCCTGCTTCATTGTGCAGCAAAGCTCAATTTTATTAGAGATCATTGCTAGTTAAATATAGTTGTTAATTAGTCTCATACATATTGCAAAAGCTGACCTCTCTATTGGTTAAAGCCTTTTTATGAGAACAGCAAACTTACTTACAATAGTTCATTGAAAATAATATACAATGTGGTTAGCTATTAACAGCTGTGTCCTGTACTCTTATCTGCCTGGATGGTTGCACATTCCATTTTTCTAAGATTTTGTTACATAAACTTTTGTTCAAGGATAGCACGTTCTTGCTGCGTCTACACTTTTGCAAAGTCCACAGAATCATGGCCTTTGCTTTGTAGCCATTCAGAAGAAATATTCTCCACAGCCTCTAATGTCAAAATAGTTACAGACGTCACAGACATCACAGGTGTCACTAATGTAACAATAGTCAGAGACGTCACAGATGTCACTGACGTCACAATCCCCCAAGCAACAGGGGACAGGACAAGAGGAAATGGCCACAAGTTCCACCCAGGGGAGTTTTAGGCTGGACATGAGGAAAAAAATTTCACGGAAAGGGTCATTGGGCACTGGAACAGGCTGCCCAGGGAGGGGGGTGAGTCACCTTCCCTCTAGGAGTTTAAGGGACGGGTGGACAAGGTGCTGAGGGACATGGATTAGTGTTTTATAGGAATGGTTGGACTTGATGACCCGGTGGGTCTCTTCCAACCTGGTGATTCTATGATTCTATGAATAGTCACAGACATCAAATATGTCACTGATGACACAATTGTCACAGCCATCACTTATGTCACTATGGTCACAGCCATCAGAGATGTCACTTATGTCACAATAGTCACAGACCTTAGAGGCATAGCAAATGTCACTGATGTCACAATCGTCTTAGACTTCACAGACATCACATGTTACTGATGTCACAATATTCACAGGAGTCATAGATGTCACTTATGTCACAATCGTAACTCACATCACATACATCACAAATGTAACAGAATTCACTATCGTCACAGATGTCACAGATGTTACAGATGTCACTGATGTTAAAATCGTCACAGACTTCACAAATGTCACTGATGTCACAATAGTCACAGCCATCATACATGTCACTGATGTTACAACAGTCACAGATGGCACTGATGTCAATATAGTCACAGAAGCCAAAGATGTCACTGATGTCACAGTAATGGCTGGCATCACATATGTCGCTGATCTCACAATAGTCACAGATGCCCTGGACATCACTTATGTCACAATTGTCACAGACATCACAGGTGTCACAAATGTCACCGAAGTCTCAAGCGTCTCAGACTTGACAGACGTCACAGACATCACAGATGTCGCTGATGTCACAATCATCACAGACACCACAGATGTCACTGTTTTCACAAAAGCCATAGTTGTCAAAATTGTAACTGATGTCACAATTGTCACAGATGTCATAGATGTCACTGATGTAACAGTTGTCACAGATGTCACAAATGTCACTGATATCTCAGTAGTCACAGATGTCACAGTTGTCACTGATGTCATGGTAGTCACAAACATCACAGATATCATTGATGTCACGATAGTCACAAAGGTCCCAGATGTTACATTAGTCACAATCTTCAGAGACATCACAGATATAAGAGATATCATAGATGTCACAGATGTCACAAATGTAACTGGTGTCACAGTCATCACAGACATCACCAATGTCACAGAAGTCAGATTTGTCACAGACGTCATAGATTTCACTGATGTAACAATTGTCAGAGACATCATAGATGTCACATTTGTCACTGATGTCACAATAGTCACAGATATCGCAGTCATCAAAAATGTCATTGATGTCACAATTGTCACAGAAGTCACAGACGTCAAAGACGTCACAGATGTCACTGACATCACAATAGTCACAGATGTCACAGGTGTCATTGATGTCACAATAGACACAGAGGTAAGAAATGTCACTGATGTCACAATCGTCATAGACTTCACATGGGTCACTGATGTTACAAAAGTCACAGATGCCAACGTTGTCACAATAGTAAAAAAAATCACAAATATCACTGATGTCACAATCTTCACGGACATCAAAGTCATCACAGATTTCACTGATGTAGACAATCGTCACAGACTTCATAGATGTCACTCATGTCACCATTGTCGCTAATGTCAGAGACGTCACGGATGTCACAATAGTCACAAGACATCACAGATGTCACTGATGTCACAATCGTCACAGACATCAGAGATATCACTGATGTTACATCGTCACAGGCATCACAAATGTAACTAATTCTGATTTTTACTGATTTGACAGGCCTAGCCAGTCTGTTACACCACATGCCATGATCCCAGATCCGTGCACTCCTGAATCCTGTTCCCAAGTCCAGCTCTCTCCTGCTGCTGAGTCCAGCCCAGGACCTTCCCTCCATGCCTGCTCTGAAGCATCAGTGGTGATGGAGTCACCCAGATGGGGCAATTACATATTTGTATATTTTTAAAATTTCTTTATTAAAAAGAGCTTCCTTATTATTGTTGTTGTTTCATTAAAGATGTTTTAGTTTTAGTTTCTAACTCACAAGTCCCCTTCTCTCATTCCCCTTTCCCTGGGCAAGAAGGGAATTGGGATCCACAACTGCTTGCGTCCAACTGCAAATAAAGCCGGACCATGATGAGCTGGAAGAGGCTCTCTTTGACCTTCAAACTGCTCTCCGCACTCCTCTTCTCTGCAGGGCTCTTATCCCATGGGATTCATCCAATCAGGTTCTAGGCCTCCTGATCAGCCCCCTGTTTACTCATGTCCAGCATCTTTTATCCCCTTTTCTCCTGTTTTCCCATGCTTGTTCCTCCACAAACCACCTTGACCCCATCCTTTCCCTGCCTTTGGTCCTTTCCCAGACATCCCCTGGCAGGTCTTGCAGAGTTCCCAAATGGGCTTCCTGGTTTCCCAGCATGAGTCCCATACCCAGAGGCAGAAACCCCATCCCCAGTTGGCAACATTGTCCTGGGAGGCTCCCGCTGACCCACATGGTGAATCTCTCACACAGAGACGTTGGAACTTACTTTGAATTAGTACTTCGCCTTCTGGTTTTGAATTCTTTCTCTGAAAACTTAGCAATTCATGTCCTAGAAATTGCAATGCTTTCTTTTTATGGGACTGCTGGGAACCAGGTCACATTAAAACACCTATGCGATTTCTACAGGTCTTTGCAGGCCTGTGGAGGAGAGGTTGGGGAAACTAGAATCAAGAAATCATAGGATGGTTTGTGTGGGAAGGGACTTAAAAGATCATCCATTTCCAAATCCTCTGCTATGGATGGGAACATCCTTCAGGTTGCTCAAATTCCTGATCTTGGACACTTCCAGAACTGGTGCATCCACAACTTCTCTAGGCAACCTGTGCCACTGTCTTGCCATCCCCATAATACCTATTTTTACCTTGGATCCAATCGAAATCTCCCCTCTTACAGCTTAAAACCATCGTCCCTTGTTCTGTCAGTTCTGCCTTGGTAAAAAGTCTCACTTTGTCTTTCATGGCCTGTGACTACTATCAGTTAACCACAAAAACCCTGGAGGGTGCCCAGAGATCTCCCAAGATGGGGTTTGGAGGCCTCGAGAACATGGGATTAGAGATGTGGAGACTGCAGACACTACAGGAGCTGTCTGAGAGTGATTGAAGGGCAGTTCCAAGGGTGGTGGAACTTATCTTCATGGTGGAAAAAGGCATGAGAAAGAAATAGTTCCACAAAGTGTATCTGGGGAGGTCCAAGCTGGACACAAGGGGATAGAAATATCAGTCCAAGGGCAGTGCTGTGCTGCCACCTAGAGGACAGAGGCGTGTGGGAAAAATGAAAGCTCCCTAACAGAGTAGCCTTTTTGTGACTTTGGTGATGGTTGTTGTCTCTGACACTGATTCCTATGAGGAGATGAAAAACCCTTCCAGCCTTCTTTATTGCCTCTTTGTCCATACTTAGGAGCTTAGGAGGTGTCGTACCATAGTCCTGCCCTTGGCATTACCAATCTCCACATCCCACTGTCCCAGGATAAGCCTTGAGGAATGGGTGAGAGACAAGAACTCCCTTCCTGGGGACTGGGGGTCAGGAATGGCTGTTTGGTTAACAGGGTCAGGGCTTGGGCCTTTGGATTAATGAAACACATCCAGGCTGACTCAGCATCAGAGACACTGTTACCTTGCTTTTCCCAGCCTATCATCACTGCCTCCAGTTTTCTGCTCTAACTGGGCCCTGGAGATGCTTTCTCAGCAGTGCCCTCAGTGGGACCCATTAACAAGAAACTTTGGACTCTGAATCGGACATTAATTCATTGAGAATGTTGTTCAGCTTCTTAGAAGGGCTGAGGTTCATGGACTCAGCATCAAAAACCACCAGAGGGGTCATGAAAATGCCCTGGGCTGCTCCTCTGCTGCTGAGCTGCACTTGGCTCCTGGGACGGCAGGAGCTCCTGGAAACCTGGCAGCACTACAAAGAGTGAGCTCTGACCAGGAGCAGCTCCTCTGCAATACTCAGCAGGAAGAAAGAAAATCCCAGCATTTCTCAGAGAGATGAGCAAGGCAGAGAGAGTTTAAAGGTGGTCAGGAGGATGACTGGGAGCTGACTGGAGGAGAAATCTTCACAGTCCTGGACATGGTCAGTGTGGGTGCATGGCAATGCAGGTGTAGATCCTGGCAGCATCTCCTAAAGCAGCCCCAGCCCCAGCCCCAGCTGATGGGATCTGTGAGGAGGGGGCTCTTGTGAGGCAGTTTGGAAAGGCTGTAAAGTCAGAGATGGCAGCTCGCATACCTCAGGCTGTCCTTGAGAGCAGGGTCCCTGCTCCCCAGGCTCTTGATGATGGAGCAGGGACTCTGCCGTCTGCCCGGGGAACTCCTCATGGTGCTGTAGGGAGAAGCTGGGGTGTGGGAAGATGTATTTCCTGGCAGGAGAGGATCTTCGACTGCTAACAGGGTCCTGTGTGGGTTAGGGCTGCTCAAAGCTCCAGGTCACCTCAAGATATTTCTGAAGGGAAAATTCTGTGGGAAATTCAAGGCAGGGATTTTGTTACAAACAAGGAGCTTTCCTGAGATGGTGTATTCATTTTCCTACTTTTGGAGAATTTTGGGGGAGAATGGGAACAAGAGGCTCTCATGCTTGAACAAATACCATCCCAGTACTAAGGAACCAGGAGCAGGAAATGAGGAATAAGAAACGGGTTAATGAATGGCTTAGGGAATGGTGTGAGAAGAGGGGCTTTGGGTTCTTGGATCATGGGGAGGCCTACGCACCCCCAGGCTTTCTTACCAGGGATGGGACACGCCTGTCTGCTAGGGGGACAAAAGCCCTCACCAAAAACCTAGTTAAGCTCATAAATCGAGCTTTAAACTAGATGTGAGGGGGGAGGGGATGGAGGCCAGGCAGGATGGGAGTGAGCCTGGAGGTGAGACTTCAGAGGCAAAGGGGTGGTGTGCTGGCGATGCCTGCCGGTGTATCACCACTAAGCAAGAGGGGGTGAGTGCAGCTGAGGATGGTAGGCAGCAAACTGGCACTGTGGCCTTAGTTAAGTCAAGGAATGCTCAGTTGGGGAGGAGCCCTATTACAAAGGCTGAAGCTACGCCTGCCCAGCTGAAGTGCATTTACACCAATGCACGCAGCATGGGAAATAAGAAGGAGGAGCTGGAAGCTGTGGTAGGGCAAGGAGACTATGATGTCGTTGCCATTGCGGAGACGTGGTGGGATGACTCGTACAACTGGAGCGTACCCATGGTGGGGTATAAACTCTTCAGGAAGGGCAGAAGAGGAGGTGGGGTAGCCCTCTATGTTAGAGAGGGCTTTGATACCCTCGAACTGGACTACGATCAGGATGGGACTGAGTGCCTGTGGGTGAAAATCAGAGGAGTCCATGGGCAGGAAGGGATTGTGATGGGAGTCTGCTATAGACCACCCAGCCAAGAAGAAGCAGCTGATGAGCTCTTCTACAAACAACTGAGTGTAGTCTCAAAATTGCTACCTCTAGTCTTTGTGGGAGACTTCAATTTCCCAGATATAGGCTGGGAGTATAATACAGCAGAAAGGAAGCAGTCCCGGAGGTTCCTGGAGTGTGTGGAAGACAACTTCCTCACACAGCTGGTGAGCGAACCGACAAGGGACGGTGCCCTCCTGGACCATTTGTTGGTGAACAGAGAGTTCTCAGTGCAGGGTAAGATGAAGAAGGAGGTTAGCAGAACAGTCGCCCTCAACTTTCAGAGAGCAGACTTTGGGCTGTTCAGAAGGCTGGTCGGAAAAGTCCCGTGGGAGGCGCTCCTTGAAGGGAAAGGTGTCCATGAGGGCTGGGCGCTCGTCAAGAAGGAACTCCTAGCAGCTCAGGAGAAAGCCGTCCCCAAGTTCCGGAAAAGTAGCCGGTGGGGTAAGAAACCAGCGTGGTTGAGTAGGGAGGTCCTAAGAGACATCAATAGGAAGAGGAGGGTCTACGACCTCTGGAGGAAGGGGCAGGCATCCTGGGTGGACTATAGGGAGGAAGTGAGAATGTGCAGGGAAAAAGTCAGGAGGGCTAAGGCCCAACTAGAAATGCGATTGGCCAAGACTGTGAAAGACAACAAAAAGTCTTTCTACAAATACATCAACAGCAAAAGGAGGGCTAGGGAGAATCTCCAGTCCCTAGTAGATGCAGAGGGAACAACAGTAACAGGGGATGAAGACAAGGCTGAAGTGCTCAATGCCTACTTTGCCTCAGTCTTTAACAGTAAGGAAAATTGTTCCCTCTGTGCACAACCCCAAGGGTTGGATGAGAAGTATGAGATTCCCAAGGTCCAAGAGGAGGTGGTTAGAGACTTGCTTGCCCAGCTAGATGCCCACAAGTCTATGGGGCCGGATGGAGTCCACCCAAGAGTTTTGAGGGAACTGGCAGATGTGCTGGCCAAACCCCTTTCCATCATCTTCCAGCAGTCCTGGATGACTGGGGAGGTTCCACTGGACTGGAGGCTGATGTCGTGCCCATCTATAAGAAGGGGCGCAGGGAGGATCCAGGGAACTACAGGCCTGTCAGCCTGACCTCGGTACAGGGGAAAGTCATGGAGCGGGTAATCTTGAGTGCTATCATGAAGCACTTGCAAGAGAACCGGGTGATCAGGCCCAGTCAACATGGGTTTATGAAAGGCAGGTCTTGCCAGACTAATCTGATCACCTTCTATGACAGAGTGACTAAACTCCTGGACGAGGGAAAGGCTGTGGATGTGATCTTCCTGGACTTCAGTAAAGCCTTTGATACAGTTTCTCATAGCATTCTGCTTCGGAAACTCTCGGCCTCTGGCCTGGACGGGTGCACACTCTCCTGGGTGAAAAACTGGTTGAATGACCGGGCCCAGAGGGTGGTGGTAAATGGAGTTAAATCCAGCTGGAGGCCAGTGACAAGTGGGGTTCCCAAGGGCTCAGTCCTGGGTCCAGTCCTGTTCGATATCTTTATCAACAACCTGGATGAAGGCATTGAGTCCTCCCTTAGCAAGTTTGCAGATGACACCAAGCTGGGTGGAAGTGTGGATCTGCTGGAGGGTCGGGAGGCTCTGCAAAGGGACCTGAACAGGCTGGACTGCTGGGCTGAGACCAACGGCATGAGGTTTAACAAGGCCAAATGCTGGGTCCTGCACTTGGGGCACAACAACCCTAAGCAGAGGTACAAACTAGGAGAAGCCTGGCTGGAAAGCTGCCAGGAGGAGAAGGACCTGGTGGTGTTGGTTGACAACCGACTGAACATGAGCCAGCAGTGTGCCCAGGTGGCCAAAAAGGCCAATGGCATCCTGGCTTGTATCAGGAACGGCGTAACCAGCAGGTCCAGGGAGGTTGTTCTCCCCCTGTACTTGGCACTGGTGAGACCGCAGCTCGAGTACTGTGTTCAGTTCTGGGCCCCTTACCACAAGAAGGATGTTGAGGCTCTGGAGCGAGTCCAGAGAAGGGCAACAAAGCTGGTGAAGGGGCTGGAGAACAAATCTTATGAGGAGCAACTGAGAGAGATGGGGTTGTTTAGCCTGGAGAAGAGGAGGCTGAGGGGAGACCTTATTACTCTCTACAACTACCTGAAGGGAGGTTGTGGAGAGGAGGGAGCTGGCCTCTTCTCCGAAGTGACAGGGGACAGGATGAGAGGGAATGGCCTCAAGCTCCGCCAGGGGAGATTTAGGCTTGAGATTAGGAAAATGTTCTTCACGGAGAGGGTGGTTAGGCATTGGAACGGTCTGCCAAGGGAGGTGATTGAGTCACCGTCATTGGAGGTGTTTAAGGTTAGGGTAGACGAGGTGCTTAGGAGCATGATTTAGGGATTGGTGGGAATGGTTGGACTCAACAATCCAGTGGGTCTCTTCCAGCCTGGTTATTCTGTGATTCTGTGATCAGTGTCACCCAGTGTGTCCCCGTGCTCTCTCAGTGACTCCCAGTGTTTTCTTAGTGCCCTCCCAGCACAAGTCAGTGCCCTCCCAGCACATCCCAGTGAATCCCAGTCCATCCCAGTAACTCCCAATATTTCTCATTTCCCTCCCAGTGCTCTCCAGTTACTCCCAGTCCCTTCCCAGCACCCTCCCACTGCATCCTAGTGACTCCCAGTGTCCCAGTGCTCTCCCAGTGCTCCTTAGTGACTCCCAGTCCATCCCAGTAACTCTCCAGTCCCTTTCCAGCACCATCCCAGTGCATCCCAGTGCCCTCCCAGTGCTCCCCAGTTACTCGTAGTCCCCTCCCAGTGCCCTCCCACTAACTACCAGTGCGTCACAATGAACCTCAGTGTCATCCCTACTGTTTCCCAGTGCCACACTCCCCCATCCCAGTCCCTCCCAGTGCACCCAGTGCCTCCCAAACCCCCTCCCTGTGCCCCTCACTCCCTTCTAGTTCCCCCATACCCCTACTTAGTCCCATACAGTTCCCCCAGTAGCCCTCCCATTCTGACCGTTCCCCCTCCCATCCCATCCCAGTGCCTAACAGTCCCTCTCAGTATCCCCAGCCTGCTTCCCATTGCCAGTCTCCAATTCATTTTAGCACAAGGGACTCTTCAGCCATTCCCCTTCCTGAGACTCACTGGGATGCTCTGGGATTGAACTGGGATGCACTGGGAGTGAACTGGGATGCTTTGTATCATGATGACACTTTGGGTTGGTCAGTCAGCAAACTTCCCACTCGAGGCCCAATTCTTCGTCCCAGACAGCCCCACTCTGGCTGTAAGGACATCACAGGAGACCATGTCTAATCCCTTGCAGAATTCCACATACACCCCATGCCTTTCTTTCCCTGCCCATTTTGGTTCAGTGATCCCTTCCTTGTCCTTCCAGTGCCTGGAAATGGTGGCAGGACATCTGCCACCACCTTCACAGGGACAGGGGTAGCTTGACCTGCCTCTAATTCTCCCAGTTTTTGTTCCTACTTTTCCTGAACTTGGGCTTGATGAAGAACCAAAAAACATCTCTCACCTTAGAAAGCAGAACCAAGACTCAGGGGCAAGGGTAGTAGACAGGAACACCTGCATTGAGCCTGACCAAGGCAGCAGAGATGAACCTGCCTTGGCCACTCGGATTTGATCTTGGAGTCACACATGGAAATGTCAGGGTTCTATCAGGAGTCCACATCTGAGGTGGCCTCGTGGACTCCATACACACCTAGGGATGTTCAGAGATAGAGTCCTTCCTTTTTGTGTACAGAGACAGTGCCCTGCATGACTCACAGTGTCTCTCTAACCTTCTACGGCTGCTCCCAAAGTATGGGAGGCACCTCAGCCCTGCAGCATGTTGCCCTGCTCTGCCCTTGTCTGAGATGCCCCGCATGGTGAGGAATGGACACAGGGACCATGTTCTGGATGCACGTTCCAGTGTTATATTCAGCTGACTTGCCATGGGGTGTTGCTGCCAATGTGAAGTGACCTCAAAGCATTGTCTGTCTCGAGCCTTCGTGGAACCCAAGGAAGTGATGCTTGAGTTCTTTTGAGTTCATCTCATCTCAAGCACATGATGTGCACGCTCACATCTCACCTGTGCAATGTGAACATCGGCTCTGACTTACACATTGTGTGTCTTTGCATGGGGGGACAAAGAAAGTCTCCAAGCTGGGGTGAGAAGCAAGTGCTGGGAATAGTGGTTGTGAGGAGCTGCTCCAGGATGATTGCTCCAGGGGACACTGCTTGTGTCGACAATTGCACATGGGCAGGGATCAGCCCCTGCTGTGTTGTTTCTTCAGGTTACTCACAGGAGCTCGGGCTGTGGATGTTCTCAGCTGCTTGCCACAATCCTGCAAACCCACATTCTATCTGTAGAGTGCTTTCTGCTTCTCTGGGTCCCATCTTTGGCCATTTTCTTAAAAGAAGCTTTAGATAAAGACATGAGCCTTGAGGAACTGCCCTAGGAGAGCCCCTCTCTTCATGGAAATGCTGTAGTGTCCCACAAGTGCCCACTGCCTGTCCCTGCCTGCGGGCACAGCAACTGCCACAGCACGGCTGGGGACCAAGCTCAGAGCCTCAGGCCTTACAGCAAGGCAAGGGGTGAGGAAGAGAGTGTGGAAGTGGAGAGAGAACAGCTCTAGGAGAACAAGCGCTGGTGTCTGGCAGTGCTGGAAACCTGGGACTCTTTCCCCCTCCACCCGTGCCCACAGAAACTTTCCCTGCAGATCCAAAAAGATCTTGGAGGGATGTTATCAGGAAATAAAAGCTGTTGAATATCCCTTTATTTTCTTTAAACAGGCAGAGAGGACAGCTCCTCATTTACACAGCAAATCAGCATGAGAAGAGAAGACAACTGTGAATTAAAAACACGATGACAAGATTATTGCAACTGAAAAACCAACTACACCACCAAAAAAAAGATAACGCACTCTGGCGTGCCATGAGTTGATTGATAACTGCTATGCAGAAGGTGATGATCAGTTCTTTGCTTCAGGACCATCCAGTTATTAGTTTCCACACTGCATCCTTGAGCTGCTGGTTCCTCAGGCTGTAGATGAGGGGGTTCAGTGCTGGAGGCACCACTGAGTACAGAACTGACACCACAATGTCCAGGAATGGAGAGGACACAGAGGAAGGCTTCAGGTAGGCAAAAAAGCCAGTACTGAGAAAAAGGGAGACCACGGCCAGGTGAGGGAGGCATGTGGAAAAGGCTTTGTGCCCTCCCTGCTCAGAGGGGATCCTCAGCACAGCCCTGAAGATCTGCACATAGGACAGAACAATGAAAACAAAACAGCCAAATGCTAAACAGGTACCAAACACAATAAGCCCAACCTCCCTGAGGTAGGAATCTGAGCAGGAGAGCTTGAGGATCTGAGAGATTTCACAGAAGAACTGTTCCACAGCATTACCCTGGCAAAGGGGCAGGGAAAATATATTGGCCGTGTGCAGCAGAGCAAAGAGAAACCCAGCGCCCAGGCAGCTGCTGCCATGTGGACACAAGCTCTGTTGCCCAGGAGGGTCTCGTAGTGCAGGGGTTTGCAGATGGCAACGTAGCGGTCATAGGACATGATGGTGAGAATACAAAATTCTGTTGTAATGAAAAAGACAAACAGAAACAATTGTGCAGCACAACCTGTATAGGAGATTGTCCTGGTGTCCCAGAGGGAATTAGCCAAGGATTTGGGGACAGTGGTGGAGATGCAGACCAGGTCGAGGAGGGCGAGGTTGAAGAGGAAGAAGTACATGGGTGTGTGGAGGTGGTGGTCACAGGTGATGGTAATGATGATTAGACTGTTGCCCAGGAGGGCAGCCAGGTAGATGTTGAGGAAGAGTGAGAAGGTCAAGAGCTGCAGCTCCCATGTGTCTACAAATGCCAGGAGGAGGAACTGGGTGATGGAGCTGCTGTTGGACATCTGCTGCCTCCGGGCAAGGAGTACTGTCACAGGAGGAAATTCCCAAAATGCTTCAAAGGGAGGGTTTTTTATAGCTCTCTCCCATCTGAGCTGGGGATCTTCATGTATGTCAGAAACCCTCACTATTTCTGTTGCATTCACAGACAGAAAAGCAAGTCCTGTGAGTTAAGAGCATTGCCTGTGGCTCAGTGCAGAGGGAGGGGAGCTGCTCTCTCCTTGGCTCTTGACCCCAGCTGCTATGGGCTTCCACCTTTCTGAGATGGAGGGGGATCACACTCCCGTGTTACCCTTAAAAGACACCAGACCCTTCTGCACAGAGGGATCCACCTCATACCACTCGATGTCTCTCCCTTTCCTAAGGTCTCAGCCCCCTCTCTCAGGCCAGGACACACACGCTTCATTTAACAAACCAAACAGCATTTCCTTAGCTGGAGTGTTTCTGTACTTCTCCATGGTCACTCAGGTCACACCAAGTTGTGATAGATGTTTATATTCTTGAGGGAAGCTCACAGCTTGAAAAAAAAACTCATGGAAGTATTCGAGTATCCTAATGATGGTGTTTCAGTAAGGAAGAGTCAGCTCTTTCCTCAGGGAATGACACAGACTGCTCTGCCCACAGTCCCACGGGTGAGATGAAAGCTTGGACACTGCATTCCCACGGACACACCTGCATGGGAGGAATCAGAAGGTCAGTGCCTGGCTCAGCTGCTGAAACTGCCAAGCCCAGAGAGCCTGGCAGCAAGAATAAGAGAACAACAGAAAGAACACAGACAAAGAGAGAAGCCAGCAAAGAACCTGGTCCAGCTGAGAGAGGCCAGGGAAGAGGCTGCCGGGCACTCAGGACAGTGTTACCCTAACCCAGCTGTGCTCACCCCCTCCCAAACATCAACTTTGCTGTGCAATTGCTTTCAGTCCCTGTGCTCTGGAGAGGAAAATGGACTAGAGAGCTGCACCATGGCTGTGCTGGAGCTCTGGCTGCAGATGAGGGGCTTTAGTCTTGGAGCCAACACTGAGGGCAGAGGCTTTTTTGGGTGAAATAGGAGGCAAGGGATCTTGGCAAGAGGGAGAGTCTGTGTTGGATGCAGTCGTATAGGGGTTGCTGCATTTGCCCTCGAAACATCTCTGTTTTATATTTCCTCACATTCCCTGATCCTATCCCTTCCGCCCGGGGATTTTCCTCACTGGAGATGTTTCCCTGTCCCTTGTCTTCTCCCTGTCAGTGCTCACAGACCTCATCTGACTCTCTCTACATCCCCCTGGCCCTACATACACCTGCCTGTTTGCTGGGCAAAGCTGGGCACAGGTTCTTGTTTATAAGCAGAAAAGGACAGGACAGACTGAGCCTGAAGGGTCCAGCAGAGGTGATGCTGATGCTGTCCACTGGAAGAGAAGCAGCTGGAGACACTTCAGGACGCTCCTATCAGACCTATTGACCACTCCAGGACACAGCTGAGGAATCTCAATGATTTGTTCAGGCACGAGATCATCTTGTTTCATTTCTCCCCTGAAATTCCCCAAGTGCAGGGGACTGACTCATCAGAGTTCCTTCTCCCTGCCTTGTTTATTCCCTTGAAATGTCCTCTTAGAAATTTCCCAGGTTGATTTGGAGCTGTGAGCAGCCCTGACTCACACAGCACACTTTTGATGGCAGAAAAAACCCTCTCCTGCCAGGACCTGCTTCTGTCCCACCATGGGGAGCTCCCCGGGTAGGCTGAACGCTGACCCTGGTTTTCTCACAGCTGGTTTTCTCCCCACAGGCTGTGGCTGTGCTGGCTTATAGAAGATCCCTCCAGAAACCACACCTGCATTGTCCTGCACCCAGAGACTCACCTTCAGAAGGGCTGTGAGGATTTGTCTTCAGATGAAGCCTCCTCTCTCCTCCCACCCCACCCTGACTTTCCCCTCTCTCTGCTCCCTCTTCTCCCCTTGCTGCCTGCAGGCAGTGCCCTCAGCCCTGCTGGACTTTGCAGAGGAGCTGCTCCTGCCCAGACCTGGCTCTTTTATGAACTCCTGTCTCATTATGAGCTCCCTCCCTGCCAGGAGCCCAGCCCAGCTCAGCAGCAGAGGAGCAGCCCAAGGTAGCTCTTTCTCTGCCCCCTCAGAGCTCCCTCAAGGTGTCCCTGGGGCTCCAGGGGAACCTGCTGAGAAACAGGCTGAAGTCATCCCTGATGTCACTTTCGTCATCTAGGAGAGACACTTCTGTCCTGCACTGTCATTGCTCCTCTCAGAAAAAGAGCTGAGCTGGAGAATCACTATCTATTTGTCTCATAATTAGATAGGACAGCAAGAAGGTGACAGGGAATGATCTCATTTCTCCAAGCTGGAGAAAAGAAAGTGGATTTTCCACTGACAGAATTTAGGTAATTCATGCTAGTGCTTTAGACCTGGGACTAGAAAGACACTCAACTCTCTTCTGTCCTTGACATGTCTCTGTTCCAAGTAACGTCTTACACCACACAGGGTCTTGAACCCTTGGTATCCTCATGGCAGGGATGAGGTTGCCTGGTGCCACAGCTGCAGGGCTTCAGCCCCAATGGGCAGCAATGCCCTCAGCCAGGGGCACAGGCAGCAGGAGCTGGAGCCGTTCCTGTGGGAGACAGAGCTGGGTCACAGAGCTCAGGGTAGGTGCTCATCAAGGACAGCATCCTCCATGATTTGCAAGGGTCCAGACTGGGATTAGTCTGAACTTGAAAGGCCATTCAAGGGCCTCATGATGAGTGTTAGCCCCTTCAGGAACAGTTAAAGAAGAAACAAAGACCCTGTGTGGGTCCTACTGGGTATCAGAGTAAACAGGTGTAGACAGATCTGAGACTCCCTGTGTCCTCTTTGTCCCTGTCTTCTCCATCAAGGTCTCCCAGGCCTCTGTGACTCCGGGCATGACTCTGGAGGAGATGGGCAAGCCAGGAGTGGGGATCAAGTCAGGGATCCCTTGAGCAAACAAAATCCTTCCCAGTCTGTGGGATAGGACGGGCAGTGTCCCAGGGAGCTGAGTGAGCAGGGTGATGTCAGAGTGAGGCCACTCTCCATCATCTTCACAAGGTCATGGAGACCAAGGAAACACCCTGACCACTGGCATCACTCCCACATTGCCTGTCCTTTTCAGAAATGACCAATGGATGAGCCTGGGAGGCATTTCCCCAGATGTTTTCCTCTTGGATTCTATTTCTGGATGTCTGAAAGAGAAGGGAACTGGATTTCCCTTGGGCAGATTGTGTCTTATCATCCTCCTCTTACCAAAGTCCTCTATGACCTGAATTATTTTTGTCCCAACTCTGCTATGACCCAACACTTCTGTGACCTAACTCTACTAAGACCTTTCTGTAACCCAATCTTTCTTTTTCCTGACTAAATTCTCATGCTTCTATGACTCGACTCTTCCATGACTCAAATCTTTTATGGCCTGAGACTTCTGTGACACAACACCTCTATGAACATTTTATGACTGAATTCTTCTCTTACTCCTCTATGATCTGACTCATCTAGAAACTGACTCTTCTTGACTCCTCTCTTGTATAATCTGATCCTTTTGTGACTTGAGCCTTCTATGACTTGAGTATTCTCTTTTCTCCTGTGATGTGACTTTTTTATGACCCAAGTCTTCTATGACTCCTCTGTGACACAAATAATTTATATCCTAACGTTTCTATGACTTGACTCCTCTAAACCCCAACCCTGCTACCACCTGACTGTTCTATGAACCAAACCTACTGTTAACTGACCTTTCTGTGATCTGACTCCTGTACGACCTAATTCTTCTATGAGCCACCAGCTGTGTTTTTATGACTTCTATGACCCAACAATTCCATCACCCCTCTCTGACCTAGTGCTTCTATGACCAAACAATCCAATGAATCACAGAATCACCAGGATAGAAAAGGCCCACCAGATCATCGAGTCCAACCATTCCTATCAAACACCAAACCATTTCCCTCAGCGCCTTGTCCATCTGTTCTTTAAACACCTCCAGGCAAGGTGAGTCAACACCCAATGACCCTTTCCGTCAATTGTTTTTTCCTAATGTTCACACTAAACCACTCCTAGTGGAGCTTGAGACCATTCCCACTTTGTCCTGTCCCCTGTCACTTAGGAGAAGAGGCCAGCACGCTCCTCTCCACAATTTCCTTTTAGATAGTTGTAGAGAGCAATGAGATCTCCCTTCAGCCTCCTCTTCTGCAGGCTAAACAGACCCTTGCACAACCCTACTCTTTAATGAGCCTTCTATGAACCATGGCTTCTATGAACCAACTCTTCTACCACCCCATTCTTCTGTGACTTTTCTATGATTTGACTTATCTAGAGTCTGAGCCTTCTATGAGTCAATGCTCCTATGACCCAATTCTTCTATGATCCTTCTATCAGCTGACTAATCTCTGAATTGAATAATCTATGACCCAACCATTTTATGACCTGACCCTTCTATAACCTGACTCTTCTATGTCCCTTCAATGACCAAAACCTTCTATTATCCAAATAAACTCTCCTGCTTCTATTCCTCAGTACTGCTATTACCTGAAAATTCTGTGATCTGAGACTTCCATCACCCAACACTTTTATGAACCTTCTGTGACTGAAATCTTCTGTTATTCCTCTATGACCTGACACATCTATAACTTAACTCTTCTGTGACCCAGCTCTTACATGAACAGGCCCTTCCATGACTCAAGCCTTCTATGACACAACACTTCATTCCATGACCTGACTCTTGTCTGACTGTTCTATGGTGAAAATTTCCATGACCTGACTCTTCTATGAACCTTCTGGGAACAGATTCTTCTGTTACCTGGCTGTTCTATGACTCTTCTATTAACAAACCTTCTCTGAACCAAGTGTTTTGTGACCCTTCTATGAATAAACCCTTCTAAAACCCAAATAAACTCCCACTTCTGTGACTCAACTCTTCTATGGCCTGAATATTCTATGACCTTTTATGAACTCAATCATTGATGATCCAGTTCTGCTATGAACATCCCATGATGCAAAACTTCCATAAACCTTCTATGACTGCTCTCCTCAGTTTCTCCTCTATGACTCAACTCTTCTCTCAGCTGACCCTTCTCATACCCAAGATTTCTGTTTCTCTTCTATGACTCAAACTTTTATGACCCTGCCCATCTAGGACCCAATTCTTCTATAACTGCAGGAAGCTGAGTGAGAGCCTTGGCATCTCCCATAACCCTACAGGCCATTATTTGGAATTCCGTGGAATAACTGCTGTGATTCTGATTCAGCAATGTCAAAGTGTTCATGACACCAGTGCCATTGTAGCCAAAGCCAGATCTGCCTGCCCAGGGCCTGGGGGTCAGGGCTTGGCCTTTCTGCTTCATCAACCAAACCCAGGCTTTTCTCAGCATCACAGCTGCCTGCACAGCGCCTTTGCATTCCTGCAGTCATGGCCTCTAATTCTCTGCTCTAACGAGTCCCTGGGGAGGCTTTGTCACTAAGAATCCCAACTGAGACCAGTTAAGACTCAAGGAATTTTGAGTTTTGCTTTTGACTCCTTGAGATATTTCCTCAATCTCCTCTCAGCAGTGATAATTCAATTAGACCACCCTGGGTCTAATTAAATTACAGATAGACTTAATGAGCTCTTTCTCTTCCTACTGTTTTCTAAAGGTCTTCAAGACTTGCACAGCTGCTTTGTGTAATTCCCCAGTGTGTTTTAAGAGGATGATTTTAAAATGCACCTAAGAAAAATATGCTTTAGTTTAAAGTTTCTATTTCCGTACTTTTCAGAACCATAGAATGGTTTGGGTTGTAAGGGACCTCAAAGCCCATCCAGTTCTACGCCCCTTGCCATGGGCAGGGACACCTCCCACTGGACCAGGCTGCTCAAGGTTCCATCCAAGCTGGCCTTGAACATCTCCAGGGAGGGGGCAGCCGCAGCTTCCCTGGGCAACCTGGGAAACAGCCCTACCCCCTTCTTTATGAAGAATTTCTTCCTAATGTCTCATTTAAATCTTCCTCCTTCCAATTTAAATCTATTCCCCTTATTCCTATTCCTCCATTCCCTTGTAAAAAGTCCCTCCTCAGCCTTTTTGGTGACCTCTATTATTTACTGGACAGACACTATACGGGATGGATGCCACAGGGTCTCTCTCAAACCTTCTCCTCTCCAGGCTGAGGGAATTCCATGAGAAGATCAATATTTCTTTGGAAAATCCCTTTTTAAAGGACTTGGGTTTGGTGGAGGTCTCTTGTGAGTGAGGACAAGCAGGTGTCCTGGTGTCTGGGTCAGTCTCCTCAGGGCAATCCTCAGCCAGCCCTGGCTCTTCCAGTGCTCCCCTATGGACACTTTTTTTTGACTTGTGGGATGAACTCTAAGTAGTTTAATAGGCAAAAGAAAAATGATATAAATCAGCATAATCCAATCCCAAAACCAATGTTAATGCCATCCATGTCTTGCCACCTCCCTCAAGCAGACTGACACCCCACCAGTCTACCACCACCTGTCACCTTGAATGATAACTCTTTCCACTTCTTTCTTCTTCTGGAACGCCTTTTATCACTGAGCGTGGCATCTACGTTATGGGATCTCCCTCTGCTCGACCGGGGTCAGCTCTCCTGACTGTGTCCCTCGACAACTTCTTGCCCACCCCCAGCCCCTCACTGGGAGGAGCAGAGGGAGCAACTCTTGACGCTGGGCAAAGGAGACAATCGCTGCCCTCACTCTTCTGGCACCAGGACGATGCCACAGGACCCAGGGAGTCTCACATTTCAAAAGGAAAGTGGAGAAACTGGAGAGGCCCTGGAGGAGGTCTGGCAGGATGGAGTTAGGGGCCACAGCATGAGGCGTGAAGGCACATTTTGGCCTGCCGGGAGGCTTGAGGCAACCTGCTAAGTGGGTCTCTGCATCTTATGCTCATAGAGAATCTCAGGGAACAAGAGAGCTCAGGTGACCTCTAGTCTAATGCCAGTTCCAAGCAGGGCCAGCTCTGAGGTCTGAGCAGGCTGCTCAGTCCACATCAGCATCCACAGAGAGAGTTTAGACATCAACAAGGCACCGATGCCACGATTAAAAGAAAGAATTTTGGCATTTGATGGCTCCATGGACAAAGCTATCTGTCTTCCACAGCTCCTGTGACACCTTGGAATATCCACCTTCTTGTCCAGAGGAGTGGGATCCTTCTGGGTTGGACAGGAGGGAAAATGCCTTTGTATGAGCACTGTGCATCCCCGGCTGAGGCTCCAGGGTAATGGGGGATTTTCCACTCCTGAGGATTCAAACCATGCAGATTTAATGCCCCATGCATGGAACATCCTGAGGCATTAAATCTGCTTGGTTTTTCAGCCTTAAAGGTTCTGTGCTTGTGTGGCTGAGGGGCCAAAGTCCTGTGTGGCTCCAGCGCCTCCTGACAGCACCCCCAGGCCTGTTTAGGGGCCAGAACCCCCCTTTCTGGTGCAGAACCCTGGTCCCAGCCCCTGACTCTGCCCCCTTTCCCTCCCCCCACCTCTTTGGCCCTCAGCACCTGCAGCTCCTGCTGAGCCTCACAAAAGCATGGGGGGCTGGGAAACACCTCTCTTTTGGGGCCAAAAGCCTTGATTTAGGGTACCGACCCTCCTTTGCAAGCTCCAAGTCCCCTTTTTGAGTCACATTTTAAGGCCCAGAGTGTCATTTTTAGGGCACAAAGTCTGAATTTCAATGCCCACAGTATTAGTTTTGGAGATAAAATCCTCCAAAAGGGTTCAAAAACTCATTTTTAGTCCCCAGGCCTCCTTTTCAGGGAACAAAGTCTTATTTTAGAATCAAGTCTACAATGGTGAGGGCTGAAATCCTCATTTTGAGCCTCTCATGTTGCATTTTTAGAGGACAAAGCCTTCTTGTTCACTACTACAGCATCATTTTAGGGCACAAAACCTGATGTCTGGCCTCAATGACTCAGTTTCAGTTTCAGAGCACCATTTATAGGACCCTAACCCATCTTTTGAGGCTCCAGACTGTCACAACCCAGATGCACGAGCCACATGCTCATGTCTGGCCCTGACTGGGGGAGGAATTGGATTCATTTTTCTGTGTGGCAATCCGGAGGCAAATAAGGTCACTCCCAGCTTGAATATCAAATCAGGATTTATTTCTGGCTCCGGCAGGCATAAACACACCAAGATTCCAGGGCACACAACAAAGACACGGGGGGGTGAAACCACCCAAAGTTACAGAAATGAGTCCCTGAAAAAACCCCAGATCCCTAGGATCCAATCCAACACGCACACCATGAGGTAATGGGAGGGAGAGAGAGAGAAAGAGGGAGAAGGAAATAAATCACTACATCTAAGGCAGCAGATGATCTTGGGAACACGTGGTCCAGGCTGGTCTGACTGAAATGTGTGAGTGAGAGTGAGCACGGAGATGAGAGCGAGACTGTCCCCTGGTTCCCTGAGAGTCCTCTTATATGGCAAGCCCGACACCCATCAGCTGCATCTTTTTGGAGCCCTGGAAGGCAGCAGGTGGGGGGTAGTGGGGGCAGCAGCAACGGCTGCATTCCCCTCCCCTGACCAAAGCCACCTCTGGGGCTTCACCCCAGCGAGGGAGAGTGGGGCCTGTGCCTGCACTGCCCTCCTGAGCCTCGGCAGCACAGACAAGCTGGGGCCACAAGTCCTCAGACAAAATGTTTAAGGCAAAGAGATAAACATAGTCTGATTTTACATTCCACCCTATGACTTAAACATTTGTCACAGAACTCATATCAAAAACTCAAATCCGCATCGTCTATAGTGGTGACATTTTAGGGTGCAACTTGCTCAGTCGAATGCGCTGCTGCATCACCTCCACCCAACCGCAGCCAGCTCTGGGTCCAGAGTCCACCCAAGCAAGAGAGAGCGGTGCCCACTCCTACATTGTCCTTCAGTTGAACCCAACACACAAGCAGGCAGTCTTCAGGCAAAATGGTCAAGGCAAAGAGAGCTGACATCACATTCCTCCTCTATCAGGTGCATTCCATCTTGTCCTCATCTCCCTGGTCTTTGCCAGGAGTTTCCCATCAATGCAGTCAGGATACAGACTGGGAGAGGAGGTCAAGCCTCCATCCCTGGGGCTGTGGGGGAGGCTGAGACCCACCTCTGTCCCCCAGCAGCTGCTGTGCCCTCCAGAGGGGTTGGGGCTACTGAGGGAGAGCCCAGAGCTCTGCTGCACCCTGCGGTGGGCACTGCCATGGGGCCAGCCCAGACTGGGCTGCTCTGTGGGGCTGGAGAGAAAGCAGGGCTGTGGGGAGAGCTGGGAGGGGCTGGGCTGAGCTGGGAAGTGCCCGGGAGAGGACACCACCAGTGCTGACTGAGCTGTGTGACCATGCAGGGGCAGGACACACTGCAGAGGGTGTGAGGGGCAGAGCCCAGCCCTGCAGGTGCAGGAGAGACAAGGCTGGTGGGTGCCCTTGGTGGCAGGGACAGACTGGGAAGCTGCACAGGGCACCGGTCTGTCCCATCACCAGTTACAGCACTGGCCACTCACCCCAGTCAATGGGTGAGCTTGGTTCTCTGTCCGTCTCTTCTCCTCCTGCACTCGCCTCCCCTGCCAGGTGAACAACAGCCCTGCCCAGCCTCTCTTCTTGAGCAGAACTTGTCAGAGCCCAGCACGGGACACGGCTGAGACCTCATCCCAGTCTTGAGCTTCCTCAAGGAGGAAAGAAAGGAGAAGGTGCTGACCTCCTCTCTCTGGTGACCAGGGACAGATCACGAGGAAATGGAATGGAGCTGCATTAGGGGAATTTCCAATTGGACATCTGGAAAAGGTTCCTCATGGAAAGGGTGCTCAGTCACTGGAACACGGTCCCATGGGAAGTGGTGATGGCACCAAGCCTGTCAGAGTTCCAGGAGCATCTTGACAATCATCTTAGTGAAATTGTTTCATTTTACACAGTCGTGTGGGGATCAGGGAGTTGGACTCAGTGATCCTTATGAGCCCCTTCAACCCAAGATTTTCTGAGCCGCCTGTGATCTTAAAGCTCAAAAAATAGTCTGTCCATCCACTACCCTTCCCGTGACATTTCTTCATCCTGACAAGCTCCACTTTGTGACTCTTTCCTCTCCCCTGACACTACGGGTACACTCCCTTCCTGCATTTTCTTCTCTCTGCACGTGGTGCTTGATTTCAGGCTGCTTAAGGCCTATTTCTGCACACAGCACATCCCCCCCATCCACCACTGAACCCTTATTCAACCATAAAGTTTTATAATAAAATCAGTTTTGGGGCACATATACAAATTTCCAGAAACTGTAACAACTTCATGAGGAAAAGGAGGAGAGGAGGGTGCTGGCCTCTTCTCCCAAGTGACAGGGGACAGGACGAGAGGAAATGGCCTCAAGCTCCACCAGGGGAGGTTTAGGCTGGACATTAGGAAAAGGTTTTTCACAGAAAGGGTCATTGGGCGCTGCCAGAGGCTGCCCAGGGAGGTGATCGAGTCACCATCCCTGGCGGTGTTTAAGGCACAGGTGGACAAGGTGCTAAGGGGCATGGTTTAGTTTTTGATAGGAATGGTTGGAGTCGATGATCCGGTGGGTCTCTTCCAACCTGGTTATTCTATGATTCTGTGAAATCCCTGTGGGCAGAAGAAATGGTAAAGGGCCTGAGGCGCCTCCTGACTGTAAGGGATTTGTGTCTGTGACACTGCAGGGGCAACAGAAGGAACACAAGGGATTTGCCCCAGAGACACTATCAGCAGATCCTGGCAGGTGCCAAAGGGTGAAGGACCTGTGGTGCCCCTTTACCGTAAGGGATTTGCCCAGTGATGCTGCCAGCACTGTCCTGGCCTGAGAAGGCTCCCCTGTGTTTTCCAACCGTACCCAAGCCCTCTCCCAGCACAGGTCCTGTGGGTGCTTGGGCAGAGCTCCTTTCTCAGCCATGTTCCTGCTGCTGCCCCATCACCTCCAGAAACAGAACTGACCTCACTATCCCCATCACAGTCAGATGTTTCCTACTGGATTCTGAGTTTCTGAGACACAATTGACATCCTAAACAATTACTCATCAATCACCTCCTCATGGTCCAGGACCTGAACTGCAGGTTGCCCAGCTATAAGAGCACACTGCTGCACGCTCCAGCCCTGCACACCAACACTCTTTAACTGTACACTTGTGTTTTCACCTCTGGGCCATGTTCTTGAGTGACTTCCTGAAAGAAACTTTAGAAGAAACCCTAAGCCTTCAGGCACTGCCCAGAGAAGATCCCCTCTCTTCATGGAAAGGCTGTTGTGGAGGCAGCTCTGTCCCACAAGTGCCCACTGCCTGTCCCTGCCTGCAGGCACAGCACTGCCACGCAGCACAGCTGGGACCAAGCTCAGAGCCCTCAGGCCTTACAGAAAGGCAAGGTGTGAGGAGGAGAAGTGTGGACGGGGAGAGAGAACAGCTCTGGGAGATCAATCGCCGGTGCCTGGCAGTGCTGCCCTGCTGGGACTCTTCTTCCCCTCAGCCCATGCCCACAAGAACTGTCCCTGCAGCTCTAAAAGGGCCTTGGAGGAAGGGTCTGAGGAAGAAATAAGGAGTGAATGGACCTTTCCTTACAAATACAGAGAGCATGGGTTGCTGTTTACTCAGTTACTTGGTTACAAATGGAAAGCAGAGAGTGAATAAAAAAAAGGCAATGAAAACATAGATTCAAAAAACACAAAACCACCACCAATAAAAGAAGACAGTGTGGGCCTGCAGTGAGTCACATTGTAACTGCTGTGAAGCAGAAGTTCAGCAGATCATTGCTTCAGAGAAACCTCTAGTCATCAGTTTCCAAGCTGCATCCTTGAGCTGCTGGTTCCTCCAGCTGTAGATGAGAGGGTTCAGTGCTGGAGGAACGACGGAGTAGAGAAATGACACCACCACATCCAGGGATGGGGAGATCGAAGAGGGCTTCAGGTCGGCAAAAGTGCCAGTGCTGATAAAGAGGGAGACCACAGCCAGGTGAGGGAGGCAGGTGGAAAAGGCTTTGTGCCGTCCCTGCTCAGAGGGGATCCTCAGCACAGCCCTGAAGATCTGCACGTACGACACCACAATGAAAACAGAACACAAAAAGTCTACTAACAGACTGAAAACAAGAAGCCAAACTTCCCTGAGAAAGAAGTGAGAGCAAGAGAGCTTGAGGATCTGGGGAATTTCACAGAAGAACTGGTGCAGAGCATTTCCCTGGCAGAGGGGTAGGGAAAATGTATTGGCCGTGTGCAGCAGAGCAGTGAGAAACCCAGCACCCCAGGCAGCTGCTGCCATGTGGACACAAGCTCTGCTGCCCAGGAGGGTCGCATAGTGCATGGGTTTGCAGATGGCAACGTAGCGGTCGTAGGACATGATAGTGAGAAGAAAATACTCTGCTGAAATGAGAAAGGCATAGAGAAAAACCTGGGCAACACATCCAGCATAGGAGATGGCCTTGGTGTCCCAAAGAGAATTAACCATGGATTTGGGGACAGTAGTGGAGATGGATCCCAGGTCTAGGAGGGAGAGATTGAGGAGGAAGAAGTACATGGGGGTGTGGAGGTGGTGGTCACAGGCGATGGTGATGATGATGAGGCCGTTGCCCAGGAGGGCAGCCAGGTAGATGCCCAAGAAGAGCCCGAAGTGCAAGAGCTGCAGCTCCCGAGTGTCTGTGAATGCCAGGAGGAGGAACTGAGTGATGGAGCTGCTGTTGGACATCTGCTACCTCTGCCAGGAGGAACTGTCAGAGGAGGAAAGGACAGTGACAAGTTAGGGGAGAATTTCCTGAGCCAAACCAAAGCCCTTTCTCATTCCCATCCACTACTGCTGACACCATGTCTCTTCTCTCCCAGCCCTTCCTTCAGCTCCATGCCTGGAGCTTTGCTTGGTGCCAACTGAATGTGCCAGGAGGGGCGAGGCCTCTGCCTGCTGGCTGCGAGTAGTCAGCCCTGCTCTGCAAAGGGGTCATGGGGATGGTGGGGACAGGGGACACTACTGGGGTTCAGCTTTGTCCTGTGGAAATGCTCCTTTTCTTGTCCACGACTTGCACTTTTCTTAGATGAAGGGATTCACACTCCCATGTCACCGTGAAAAGCCACCAGACCCTGCTGAGATCAGAGGGACCCGCCTCACACCACTGAATGCCTCACCCTCCCCTATGGCCTCAGCACCCACTTTCAGCTCAGGACATATATGGCTCATTTCACAAACCCAACAACATTTTCTCTCTCATAACATCTCTGAGATTCTCCATGAAGCTTTCAGGTAACACATAGATGGAATGGGACAGTTTTACATCCCGGAGGGCAGCTCAGAGCTTGGAAGAGCCAAGTGATGGCATTTGATTGCTGGAGATTCTGCTCCTTCCCCAGCCCCACTGACTGCATTGCCCACAGCATCACAGCTCAGAGCAAAGTCAGGACACAGGTTCCCATAAACAAAAGAAAGGAGCCACCAGGTCAGTGGGTGACTCTGCAGATGAAACTCCCACCCCCATGGAGCCTGGCAGTGAGAAGAAGAGAACACCAGCAAGAACAGAGTCAGAGGGAGAAAAGGGAGAAAGGGAGTGAGGGTCTGGCTGCAAGAGGCCAGGGCAGAGACAGCCGGGCACACAGACAGCATTTCCATTCCCTGTCTCTGAACTTCCCCTCCCAGACACCAACCTTGCAGTGCAGCTCAGGAGTCTCAGTGATTTGTTCAAGCAAGAGAGCCTCTCGTTCCCATTCTCCCCCCAAATTCTCCAAGTGTAGGAAAATGAAAACACCATCTCAGGAAAGCTCCTTGTTGGTAACAAAATCCCTGCCTTGATTTTCCCACAGAATTTTCCCTTCAGAAATATCCTGGAGTGACCTGGATTTGTGAGCAGCCCTGACCCACACACCCTGTTAGCAGCCGAACATCCTCTCCTGCAATGAAATCCTTCTTCCCACACCCCAGCTTCTCCCCACAGAACCATGAGGAATTCCCCAGGCAGGCGGCAGAGTCCCTGCTCCATCACCAAGAGACTGGGGAGCAGGTACCCTGCTCTCAAAGACACCCTGAGGCACGCGTGCTACAATCTTTGACTTTACAGCCCTTCCAAACTGCCTCACAAGAGCCCCCTCCTCACAGATCCCATCAGCTGGGGCTGTGGCAGCTTTAGGAGATGCTGCCAGGATCTACACCTGCATTGCCATGCACCCACACTTACTGTGTCCAGGACTGTGAAGATTTCTCCTCCAGTCAGCTCCCAGTCATCCTTCTGACCACCTTTAAACTCTTTCCGCCTTGCTCATCTCTCTGAGAAATTCTGGGATTTTCCTTCTTCCTGCTGGGTTTTGCAGCAGAGCTGCTCCTGGTCAGAGCTCACTCTTTGTAGTGCTGCCAGGTTTCCAGGAGCTCCCTCCATCCCAGGAGCCGAGTGCATCTCAGCAGCACAGGAGCAGCCCAGGGCATTTTAATAATCCTTCTGGTGAGTCTGATGCTGAGTCCATGAACCTCAGCCCTTAGAGGATTTGGAACAAACTTCTCAATGAATTAATGTCAGATTCAGAGTCCAAAGTTTCTTGTTAATGGGTCCCACTGAGGGCACTGCTGAGAAAGCATCTCCAGGGCCCAGTTAGAGCAGAAAACTGGAGGCAGTGATGACAGGCTGGGAAAAGCAAGGTAACGGTGTCTCTGATGCTGAGTCAGCCTGGATGTGTTTCATTAATCCAAAGGCCCAAGCCCTGACCCCATTAAACAAACAGACAGTCCTGACCCCCAGTCCCCAGGAAGGGAGGTCTTGTCTCTCACCCATTCCTCAAGGCTCATCCTGGGACAGTGGGATGTGGAGATGGGCAATGCCAAGGGCAGGACTATGGTACGACACCTCCCAGGCTCCTAAGTATGGACAAGGAGGCAATGAGGCCCCAGGGTTGGAAGGATTTGTCATCTCCTCATAGGAATCAGTGTCAGAGACAACCACCATCACCAAAGTCACAAAAAGGCTACTCTGTTAGGGAGCTTTTATCTTTCCCACATGCCCCTGTCCTCTCCACCACCCACTGCCTTACCGGGTTCTATCACCCGTGCCTCTTGCCCTACAGGCTGCAGCCATGTCCCCAGCTGCCTCACCTTGCTGTCACCTTCCATTGCTGTTATCTCCCTGTCCTCCCTGGCTCTTCCTTGAGACACAAAGCCCTGGGATGATCCTTCAACATGACGTGGCAGCACAGCACTGCCCTTGGACTGATATTTCTTTCCCCTTGTGTCCAGCTTGGACCTCCCCAGCTACACTTTGTGGAACTATTTCTTTCTCATGCCTTTTTCCACCATGAAGATAAGTTCCACCACCCTTAGAACCGCCCTTCATTCACTCTCAGGCAGCTCCTGCAGTGTCTGCAGTCTCCACATCTCTAATCCCAAGTTCTTGAGGCCTCCAAACCCCATCTTGGGAGATCTCTGGGCACCCTCCAGAGTGTTTGCAGTTAACTTATAGTAGTCACAGGCCAAGAAAGACAGAATGAGACTTTTTACCAAGGGAGAACTGGCATAACAAGGGACGTTGGGTTTTAACTGTAAGGAGGGAGATTTAGGTTGGATCTAAGGAAAAAATAGGTAAAATGGGGATGGCAAGACACTGGCACAGGTTGCCTAGAGAGGTTTGGATGCACCAACTCTGGAAGTGTCCAAGATCAGGAACTTTGAGCAACCTGTCCCCATCCGTAGTAGAGGTATTGGAAATGGATGATCTTTTAGGTCCCTTCCCACACAAACCATCCTATGATTCCTTGATTCTAATCTCCCCAACCCCTTCTCCACAGGGCTGCAAAGACCTGTAGAAATCATTTATGTGTTTTAATCTGACCTGGTTCCCAGTAGTCCCATAAAAAGAAAGCATTGCTATTTCTAAGACATGAATTGACAAGTTTTCAGAGAAAGATTTAAAAACCAGAAGGTGAACTATTAATTCAAAGCTAGTTCCAATGTCTCCGTGTGAGAGATTCACCAAGTGGGTCAGCGGGAGCCATAATCCTGGAGCAAGGTGGTGCAGCAGACAGGAACACTTGCTCTGAGCCTGTCCAAGGCAGCTGAAGTGAATCTCCCCAGGCCAGTGGGGTTTGTTCCTGGAGTCACACACAGGGTTCTGTCAGGAGTCTGTGTCTGAGGTGGCCTCGTGGACTCCTTATGCACCCAGGGATGCTCACAGAGTTTCCCTCTTTTACACACAAATGCAAGAGTCACAAGGTCTCTCCGGACTCCCAGAAAATCTCATGCTCCTCAGACCTGTGGAGTATCCCACTGCTCTGCATTTGTCTGAGATGTCTCATGTCATGAGGGATGGACACAGGGACCTCAGTACAAGGAAGAACATCCCAGTGCTGCATTCAAGCACTTATTCTAGGGATGTTACTCTCAACAAGAAGGGACCTTGGTACACTCTCTGTCCCACAGGCTTTCATGGAACCCAAGGAAGGGCTGTTTGTGTTTGCTTGGGTTCATCTCACCTCATGCACATGATGTTCACACTCACATATCAACTCTACAGTGTGAACAGGGACTCTGACCTATTCGCTCTGTCTCCTTCCAGGGGAGGACAAAGAATGTCTCCAAGCTGGGGTGACAGGCCAGTGCTGGGAATGGTGCTTGTGAGGGGCTACTCCACGACGATTACTCTCAGGCAGTTTTCCCAGAGTGTCCAATGTGCACAGACACAGAGCAGACCCTGCTCTACCCATGGAAGAGACATGGTTGTGTGAGACCAGTGCTATTTGCCCCACCCCTGCACACCCACGCTGTGTATCTCTGCACTCCTGTTTTCATCTGCAAGCATCTTTCATGGGCATGTTCTTGAGAGAAACTTGAGAAGCCCTAACTAAGCCTTGAGGTGCTGCCCTGAGGAGATCCCCTTGCTCTATGGAAAGGCTGTTGTGTCCCACAAGTGCCCACTGGCTGTCCCTGCCTGCGGGCACAGCACTGCCACGCAGCACGGCTGGGACCAAGCTCAGAGCCCTCAGGCCTTAGAGCAAGGCAAGGGGTGAGGAGGAGAGTGTGGAAGTGGAGAGAGAACAGCTCTGGGAGACCAAGTGCTGGCGCCTGGCAGTACTACCATGCTGGGGCTCTTCTCCCATCCACTCGTGCCCACAGGAACTGTCCCTGCAGCACCAAAAAGGCCTTGGAGGAATGTTTTCAGGAAATAAAAGCTGTTGAATATCCCTTTATTTTTTTTTAAAACATATAGATAGGACAGCTCCTAATTTACACAGCAAATCAGCAAGAGAAGAGAAGACAACTGTGAATTAAATACACGATGACAAGATTATCACAACTGAAAAACAAACACAACCACCAGAAAAAAAGAAGGCAGTCTGGGCCAGCCATGATTTGCATGATAACTGCTATGCAGAAGGTGATGAGCGGTTCTTTGCTTCAGGACCATCCAGTTAATAGTTTCCACACTGCATCCTTGAGCTGCCAGTTCCTGAAGCTGTAGATGAGGGGGTTCAGTGCTGGAGGCACCACTGAGTACAGAACTGAAACCACAGTGTCCAGGAATGGAGAGGACACAGAGGAAGGCTTCAGGTAGGCAAAAAAGCCAGTACTGAGAAAAAGGGAGACCACAGCCAGGTGAGGGATGCATGTGGAGAAGGCTTTGTGCCCTCCCTGCTCAGAGGGGATCCTCAGCACAGCCCTGAAGATCTGCACATAGGAAACCACAATGAAAACAAAACAAACAAATGCTACTAAGACACTGACCACAACAAGGCAAATCTCCCTGAAGTAGGAGTCTGAGCAGGAGAGCTTGAGGATCTGTGGGATTTCACAGAAGAACTGTTCCACAGCATTGCCCTGGCAGAGGGGCAGGGAAAATGTATTGGCCGTGTGCAGCAAAGCGTAGAGAAACCCAGAGCCCCAGGCAGCTGCTGCCATGTGGACACAAGCTCTGCTACCCAGGAGGGTCCCGTAGTGCAGGGGTTTGCAGATGGCAACATAGCGGTCGTAGGACATGATGGTGAGAATACAAAACTCTGTTGTAATGAAAAAGAGAAACAGAAATAGTTGCGCAGTACAACCTGTGAAGGAGATGGCCCCGGTGTCCCAGAGGGAATTGGCCATGGATTTGGGGACAGTGGTAGAGATGGATCCCAGATCGAGGACAGAGAGGTTTAGGAGGAAGAAGTACATGGGGGTGTGGAGATGGTGGTCACAGACGATGGTGATGATGATGAGGCCGTTGCCGAAGAGGGCAGCCAGGTAGATGCCGAGGAAGAGCCACAAGTGCAAGAGCTGCAGCTCCCGTGTGTCTGTGAATGCCAGGAGGAGGAACTGGGTGATGGAGCTGCTGTTGGACATCTGCTGTCTCTGGGCAAGGGGCACGGTCGCAGGAGGAAAGGACAGTAAAAAGTTAGGGGACATGTATCTGAACACGATCAAAACCATTTCCACACTGCACACTCCCCATTGCTTATTCATTTCTATGAGACTGTCATCCAGCTCCGTGCCTGGAGCCCTGCTGGATGCCGTCTGAATGTGCCAAGAGAAGCAGGGCCTCTGCCCACTGGCTATGAGGAGTTAGCCCTGCTCTGCAGCAGGGGGTCATGGGGACAGTGGGGACAGTCCTGGTGTTCTAAATTTGCAGTTAAAACTGCACCTAATTCAAAAGGGCTCCTAACTATCTGCAGTCCCACTGCTAAGAAACAACAATTCCCAAAGAGCTTGAAAGGGAGGGTTTTTTTATAGCTCTCTCCCATCTGAGCAGGAGATCTTCATGGATGTCAGAAACCCTCACTATTTCTGTTGCATTCACAGACAGAAAAGCAAGTCCTGTGAGGCAAGAGCATTGCCTGTGGCTCAGTGCAGAGGGAGGGGAGCTGCTCTCTCCTTGGCTCTTGACCCCAGCTGCTATGGGCTTCCACCTTTCTGAGATGTAGGGGGATCACACTCCCGTGTTACCCTTAAAAGACACCAGACCCTTCTATGCAGAGGGATTCACCTCATACCACTCGAAGTCTCTCCCTTTCCTAAGGTCTCAGCCCCCTCTCTCAGGCCAGGACACACACGCTTCATTTAACAAACCAAACAGCATTTCCTTAGCTGGAGTGTTTCTGTACTTCTCCATGGTCCCTCAGGTTACACCAAGTTGTAATAGATGTTTATATTCTTGAGGGAAGCTCACAGCTTGAAAAAAAAACTCATGGAAGTATTCGAGTATCCTAATGATGGTGTTTCAGTAAGGAAGAGTCAGCTCTTTCCTCAGGGAATGACACAGACTGCTCTGCCCACAGTCCCACGGGTGAGATGAAAGCTTGGACACTGCATTCCCACGGACACACCTGCATGGGAGGAATCAGAAGGTCAGTGCCTGGCTCAGCTGCTGAAACTGCCAAGCCCAGAGAGCCTGGCAGCAAGAATAAGAGAACAACAGAAAGAAGGCAGACAAAGAGAGAAGCCAGCAAAGAAGCTGCTCCAGCTGAGAGAGGCCAGGGCAGAGGCAGCTGGGCACTCAGGACAGTGTTACCCTAACCCAGCTGCGCTCATGCCCTCCCAAACATCAACTTTGCTGTGCAATTGCTTTCAGCCCCTCTGCTCTGGAGAGGAGAATGAACTAGAGAGCTGCACCATGGCTGTGCTGGAGCTCTGGCTGCAGATGAGGGGCTTTAGTCTTGGAGCCAACACTGAGGGGAGAGGCTTTTTTGGGTGAAATAGGAGGCAAGGGATCTTGGCAAGAGGGAGAGTCTGTGTTGGATGCAGTCGTATAGGGGTTGCTGCATTTGCCCTCGAAACATCTCTGTTTTATGTTTCCTCACATTCCCTGATCCTATCCCTTCCGCCCGGGGATTTTCCTCACTGGAGATGTTTCCCTGTCCCTTGTCTTCTCCCTGTCAGTGCTCACAGACCCCATCTGACTCTCTCTACATCCCCCTGGCCCTACATACACCTGCCTGTTTGCTGGGCAAAGCTGGGCACAGGTTCTTGTTTATAAGCAGAAAAGGACAGGACAGACTGAGCCTGAAGGGTCCAGCAGAGGTGATGCTGATGCTGTCCACTGGAAGAGAATCAGCTGGAGACACTTTAGGAGGCTCCTATCAGACCTATTGACCACTCCAGGACACAGCTGAGGAATCTCAATGATTTGTTCAGGCATGAGATCATCTTGTTTCATTTCTCCCCTGAAATTCCCCAAGTGCAGGAGACTGACTCATCAGAGTTCCTTCTCCCTGCCTTGTTTATTCCCTTGAAATGTCCTCTTAGAAATTTCCCAGGTTGATTTGGAGCTGTGAGCAGCCCTGACTCACACAGCACACTTTGGAGAGCAGAAACACCCTCTCCTGCCAGGACCTGCTTCTCTCCCACCCACGGGAGCTCCCCAGGTAGGCTGAACACTGACCCTGGTTTTCTCACAGCTGGTTTTCTCCCCACAGGCTGTGGCTGTGCTGGCTTATAGAAGATCCCTCCAGAAACCACACCTGCATTGTCCTGCACCCAGAGACTCACCTTCAGAAGGGCTGTGAGGATTTGTCTCCAGATGAAGCCTCCTCTCTCTTCCCACCCTACCCTGACTTTCCCCTCTCTCTGCTCCCTCCTCTCCCCTCGCTGCATGCAGGCAGTGCCCTCAGCCCTGCTGGGCTTTGCAGAGGAGCTGCTCCTGCCCAGACCTGGCTCTTATATGAACTCCTGTCTCATTATGAGCTCCCTCCCTGCCAGGAGCCCAGCCCAGCTCAGCAGCAGAGGAGCAGCCCAAGGCAGCGCTTTCTCTGCCCCCTCAGGGCTCCCTCGAGGTGACCCTGGGGCTCCAGGGGAACCTGCCGAGAAACAAGCTGAAGTCATCCCTGATGTTACTTTCGTCATCTAGGAGAGACACTTCTGTCCTGCACTGTCATTGCTCCTCTCAGAAAAAGAGCTGAGCAGGAGAATCACTATCTATTTGTCTCATCATTAGATAGGACAGCGAGAAGGTGACAGGGAATGATCTCATTTCTCCAAGCTGGAGAATATTTTCCACTGACAGAATTTAGGTAATTCATGCTAGTGCTTTAGACCTGGGACTAGAAAGACACTCAACTCTCTTCTGTCCTTGACATGTCTCTGTTCCAAGTAAAGTCTTTAAACACATGGGATCTTGAACACTTGGTTTCCTCATGGCAGGGATGAGGCTGCCTGGTGCCACAGCTGCAGGGCTTCAGCCCCAATGGGCAGCAATGCCCTCAGCCAGGGGCACAGGCAGCAGGAGCTGGAGCCGTTCCTGTGGGAGGCAGAGCTGGGTCACAGAGCTCAGGGTTGGTGGTCTTCAGGGACAGCATCCTCCATGATTTGCAAGGGTCCAGACTGGGATTCAGTCTGAACTTGAAAGGCCATTCAAGGGCCTCATGATGATTGTTAGCCCCTTCAGGAACAGTTAAAGAAGAAACAAAGACCCTGTCTGGGTCCTACTGGGTATCGGAGTAAACAGGTGTAGACAGATCTGAGACTCCCTGTGTCCTCTTTGTCCCTGTCTTCTCCATCAAGGTCTCCCAGGCCTCTGTGACTCCGGGCATGACTCTGGAGGAGATGGGCAAGCCAGGAGTGGGGATCAAGTCAGGGATCCCTTGTGCAAACCAAATCCTTCCCAGTCTGTGGGACAGGAGGGGCAGTGTCCCAGGGAGCTGTGTAAGCAGGGATATGTCAGATTGAGGTCACTCTCCATCATCTTCACAAGGTCATGGAGAACAAGGAAACACCCTGACCACTGGCATCACTCCCACATTGCCTGTCCTTTTCAAAAATGACCAATGGATGAGCAGGGGAGCTAAAGGCATTTCCCCAGATGTTTTCCTCTTCGATTCTATTTCTGGATGTCTGAAAGAGAAGGGAACTGGATTTCTCTTGGGCAGATTGTGTCTTATCATCCATCTATTACCAAAGTCCTCTATGACCTGAATTATTTTTGGCCCAACTCTTCTACGACCTAACACTTCTGTGACCTAACTCTACTAAGACCTTTCTCTAACCCAATCTTTCTTTTTCCTGACTAAATTCTCATGCTTCTATGACCCAAATCTTTTATGGCCTGAGACTTCTGTGACACAACACCTCTATGAACCTTTTATGACTGAATTCTTCTATTACTCCTCTATGATCTGACTCATCTATAAACTGACTCTTCTTGACCCCTCTCTTGTATAATCTGATCCTTTTGTGGCTTGAGCCTTCTATGACCTTCTATGACTGGAGTATTCTCTTTTCTCCTGTGACGTGACTTTTTTATGACCCAAGTCTTCTACCACTCCTCTGTGACACAAATCATTTATATCCTAACGCTTGTGTGACTTGACTCCTCTAAACCCCAGCCCTGCTACCACCCGACTGTTCTATGAACCAAACCTACTGTTAACTGACCTTTCTGTGATCTGACTCCTGTACGACCTAATTCTTCTATGAGCCACCAGCTGTGTTTTTATGACTTCTATGACCCAACAATTCCATCACCCCTCTCTGACCTAGTGCTTCTATGACCTAACAATCACATGAATCATAAAATCACCAGGATGGAAAAGACCCACTGGATCATTGAGTCCAACCATTCCTATCAAACACTAAACCATTTCCCTCAGCACCTTGTCCATCTGTTCTTTAAACTCCTCCAGGCAAGGTGAGTCAACATCCAATGACCCTTTCCGTGAATTATTTTTTCCTAATGTTCACACTAAACTACTTCTAGTGGAGCTTGAGGCCATTCCACTTTGTCCTGTCCCCTGTCACTTGGGAGAAGAAGCCAGCACCCTCCTCTCCACAATTTCCTTTTAGATAGTTGTAGAGAGCAAAGAGATCTCCCTTCAGCCTCCTTCTGCAGGCTAAACAGACCCTTGCACAACCCTACTCTTCAATGAGCCTTCTATGAACCATGGCTTCTATGAACCAACTCTTCTACCACCCCATTCTTCTGTGACTTTTCTATGATTCGACTTATCTAGAGTCTGAGCCTTCTATGAGTCAATGCTCGCATGACCCAATTCTTCTATGATCCTTCTATCACCTGACTCATCTCTGAATTGAATAATCTATGACCCAACCATTTTATGACCTGACCCTTCTATAACCTGACTCTTCTATGTCCCTTCAATAACCAAAACCTTCTATTATCCAAATAAACTCTCCTGCTTCTATTCCTCAGTACTGCTATTACCTGAAAATTCTATGATCTGAGACTTCCATCACCCAACACTTTTATGAACCTTCTGTGACTGAAATCTTCTGTTATTCCTCTATGACCTGACACATCTATAACTCAACTCTTCTGTGACCCAGCTCTTACATGAACAGGCCCTTCCATAACTCAAGCCTTCTATGACACAACACTTCATTCCATGACCTGACTCTTGTCTGACTGTTCTATGGTGAAAATTTCCATGACCTGACTCTTCCATCAACCTTCTGTGAAAAGATTCTTCTGTTACCTGGCTGTTCTATGACTCTTCTATGACTCAGCCCTTCTCTAAATCAACCGTTTTGTGACCCTTCTGTGAATAAACTCTTCTAAAACCCAGATAAACTCACTCTTCTATGACTCAAATATTCTCTGGCCTGAATATTCTATGACCTTTTATGAACTCAATCATTGATGATCCAGTTCTGCTATGAACATTTCATGATCCAAAACTTCTATAAACCTTCTATGACTGCTCTCCTTAGTTACTCCTCTATGACTCAACTCTTCTCTCAGCTGACCCTTCTCATACCCAAGATTTCTGTTTCGCTTCTATGACTCAAACTTTTATGATCCTGCCCATCTAGGACCCAATTCTTCTATAACTGCAGGAAGCTGAGTGAGAGCCTTGGCATCTCCCATAACCCTACAGGCCATTATTTGGAATTACATGGAATAACTGCTGTGATTCTGATTCAGCAATGTCAAAGTGTTCATGGCACCAGTGTCATTGTAGCCAAAGGCAGATCTGCCTCCCCAGGGCCTGGGGGTCAGGGCTTGGCCTTTCTGCTTCATCAGTCAAACCCAGGCTTTTCCCATCATCATAGCTGCCTGCACAGCGCCTTTGCATTCCTGCAGTCATGGCCTCTAATTCTTGGCTCTAACGAGTCCCTGGGGAGGCTTTGTCACTAACAATCCCAACTGAGACCAGTTAAGACTCAAGGAATTTTGAGTTTTTCTTTTGACTCCTTGAGATGTTTCTTCAATCTCCTCTCAGCTGTGATCATTCAATTAGACCACCCTGGGTCTAATTAAATTACAGATAGACTTAATGAGCTCTTTCTCTTCCTACTGTTTTCTAAAGGTCTTCAAGACTTGCACAGCTGCTTTGTGTAATTCCCCAGTGTGTTTTAAGAGGATGATTTTAAAATGCACCTAAGAAAAATATGCTTTAGTTTAAAGTTTCTATTTCCATACTTTTCAGAACCATAGGATGGTTTGGGTTGGAAGGGACCTTAAAGCCCATCCAGTTCCACCCACTTTGCCATGGGCAGGGACACCTCCCACTGGACCAGGCTGCTCAAGGTCCCATCCAAGCTGGCCTTGAACATCTCCAGGGAGGGGGCAGCCGCAGCTTCCCTGGGCAACCTGGGAAACAGCCCTACCCCCTTCTTTATGAGGAATTTCTTCCTAATGTCTCATTTAAATCTTCCCCCTTTCAATTTAAATCTATTCCCCTTATTCCTATTCCTCCATTCCCTTGTAAAAAGTCCCTCCTCAGCCTTTTTGGTGACCTCCATTATTTACTGGACTGACGCTATACGGGATGGATGCCACAGGGTCTCTCTGAAACCTTCTCCTCTCCAGGCTGAGGAAATTCCATGAGAAGATCAATATTTCTTTGGAAAATCCCTTTTTAAAGGACTTGGGTTTGGTGGAGGTCTCTTGTGAGTGAGGACAAGCAGGTGTCCTGGGGTCTGGGTCAGTCTCCTCAGGGCAATCCTGAGCCAGCCCTGGCTCTTCCAGTGCTCCCCTATGGACACTTTTTTTTGACTTGTGGGATGAACTATAAGTAGTTTAATAGGCAAAAGAAAAATGATATAAATCAGCATAATACAATCCCAAAACCAATGTTACTGCCATCCATGTCTTGCCACCTCCCTCAAGCAGACTGACACCCCACCAGTCTACCACCACCTGTCACCTTGAATGATAACTCTTTCCTCTTCTTTCTTCTCTGGAACGCCTTTTATCACTGAGCGTGGCATCTACGTTACGGGATCTCCCTCTGCTCAGCCTGGGTCAGCTCTCCTGACTGTGTCCCTCGACAACTTCTTGCCTACCCCCAGCCCCTCACTGAGAGGAGCAGAGGGAGCAACTCTTGACGCTGGGCAAAGGAGACAATCGCTGTCCTCACTCTTCTGGCACCAGGACGATCACAGAATCACACAGAATGACCAGGTTGGAAGAGACCCACTGGATCGTCGAGTCCAACCATTCCCACCAATCCCTAAATCATGCTCCTAAGCACCTCATCTACCCTCACCTTAAACACCTCCAGGGACAGTGACTCAACCACCTGCCTTGGCAGACTGTTCCAATCCCTAACCACCCTCTCTGTGAAGAATTTCTTCCTAATCTCAAGCCTAAATCTCCCCTGGCGGAGCTTGAGGCCATTCCCTCTCATCCTGTCCCCTGTCACTTGGGAGAAGAGGCCAGCTCCCTCCTCTCCACAACCTCCCTTCAGGTAGTTGTAGAGAGTAATAAGGTCTCCCCTCAGCCTCCTCTTCTCCAGGCTAAACAACCCCAGCTCTCTCAGCCGCTCCTCGTAAGATTTGTTCTCCAGCCCCTTCACCAGCTTTGTTGCCCTTCTCTGGACTCGCTCCAGAGCCACAACATCCCTCTTGTGGTGAGGGGCCCAGAACTGAACACAGTACTCGAGGTGCGGTCTCACCAGTGCCGAGTACAGGGGGAGAATAACCTCCCTGGACCTGCTGGTTACGCCGTTCCTGATCCAAGCCAAGATGCCATTGGCCTTTTTGGCCACCTGGGCACACTGCTGGCTCATGTTCAGTCGGTTGTCAACCAACACTCCCAGGTCCTTCTCCTCCTGGCAGCTTTCCAGCCAGGCTTCTCCTAGTCTGTACCTCTGCTTAGGGTTGTTGTGCCCCACGTGCAGACCCGACATTTGGCCTTGTTAAACCTCATGCCGTTGGTCTCAGCCCAGCAGTCCAACCTGTTCAGGTCCCTTTGCAGAGCCTCCCGACCCTCCAGCAGATCCACACTTCCTCCCAGCTTGGTGTCATCTGCAAACTTGCTAAGGGAGGACTCAATGCCTTCATCCAGGTCGTTGATAAAGATATCGAACAGGACTGGACCCAGGACTGAGCCCTGGGGAACCCCACTTGTCACTGGCCTCCAGCTGGATTTAACTCCATTTACCACCACCCTCTGGGCCCGTCATTCAACCAGTTTTTCACCCAGGAGAGTGTGCACCCGTCCAGGCCAGAGGCCGAGAGTTTCCGAAGCAGAATGCTGTGAGAAACTGTATCAAAGGCTTTACTGAAGTCCAGGAAAACCACATCCACAGCCTTTCCCTCGTCCAAGAGTCTAGACACTTGGTCATAGAAGGTGATCAGATTAGTCTGGCAAGACCTGCCTTTCATAAACCCGTGTTGACTGGGACTGATCACCCGGTTCTCTTGCAAGTGCTTCATGATCGCACTCAAGATCACCCGCTCCATGACTTTCCCTGGTACCGAGGTCAGGCTGACAGGCCTGTAGTTCCCTGGATCCTCCCTGCTCCCCTTCTTATAGATGGGCACGACATCAGCCTCCAGTCCAGCGGAACCTCCCCAGTCATCCAGGACTGCTGGAAGATGATGGAAAGGGGTTTGGCCAGCACATCCGCCAGTTCCCTCAAAACTCTTGGGTGGACTCCATCCGGCCCCATAGACTTGTGGGCATCTAGCTGGGCAAGCAAGTCTCTAACCACCTCCTCTTGGACCTTGGGAATCTCATACTTCTCTTCCAACCCTTGGGGTTGTGCACAGAGGGAACAATTTTCCTTACTGTTAAAGACTGAGGCAAAGTAGGCATTGAGCACTTCAGCCTTGTCTTCATCCCCTGTTACTGTTGTTCCCTCTGCATCTACCAGGGACTGGAGATTCTCCCTAGCCCTCCTTTTGCTGTTGACATATTTGTAGAAAGACTTTTTGTTGTCTTTCACAGTCATGGCCAATCGCATTTCTAGTTGGGCCTTAGCCCTCCTGATTTTTCCCCTGCACGTTCTCTCTTCCTCCCTATAGTCCACCCAGGATGCCTGCCCCTTCCTCCAGAGGTCGTAGGCCCTCCTCTTCCTATTGATGTCTCTTAGGACCTCCCTACTCAACCACGCTGGTTTCTTACCCCGCCTGCTACTTTTCCGGAACTTGGGGACGGCTTTCTCCTGAGCTGCTAGGAGTTCCTTCTTGAAGAGCGCCCAGCCCTCATGGACACCTTTGCCTTCAAGGAGCGCCTCCCATGGGACTTTTCCGACCAGCCTTCTGAACAGCCCAAAGTCTGCTCTCTGAAAGTTGAGGGCAACTGTTCTGCTAACCTCCTTCTTCATTTTACCCCGCACTGAGAACTCTATCATCTCATGATCGCTTTGCCCCAAGCGTCCTCCAACCTTCACATCCCTCAACAGTCCTTCTTTGTTCACCAACAGCAGGTCCAGGAGGGCATCGTCTCTTGTCGGTTCGCTCACCAGCTGTGTGAGGAAGTTGTCTTCCAGACACTCCAGAAACCTCCGGGACTGTTTCCTTTCTGCTGTATTATACTCCCAGCCTATATCTGGGAAATTGAAGTCTCCCACAAGGACTAGAGGTAGCAATTTTGAGACTACACTCAGTTGTTTATAGAAGAGCTCATCAGCTGCTTCTTCTTGGCAGGGTGGTCTATAGCAGACTCCCATCACAATCCCTTCCTGCCCATGGACTCCTCTGATTTTCACCCACAGGCACTCAGTCCCATCCTGATCGTAGTCCAGTTTGAGGGTATCAAAGCCCTCTCTAACATAGAGGGCTACCCCACCTCCTCTTCTGCCCTTCCTGTCCTTCCTAAAGAGTTTATACCCCACCATGGGTACGCTCCAGTCGTACGAGTCATCCCACCACGTCTCCACAATGGCAACGACATCGTAGTCTCCTTGCCCTACCACAGCTTCCAGCTCCTCCTTCTTATTTCCCATGCTGCGTGCATTGGTGTAAATGCACTTCAGCTGGGCAGGCGTAGCTTCAGCCTTCGCAATAGGGCTCCTCCCCAACTGAGCGGTCCTTGACTTAACTAAGGCCACAGTGCCAGTTTGCTGCCTACCATCCCCAGCTGCACTCACCCCCTCTTGCTTAGTGGTGATACACCGGCAGGCATCGCCAGCACACCACCCCTTTGCCTCTGAAGTCTCACCTCCAGGCTCACTCCCATCCTGCCTGGCCTCCATCCCCTCCCCCCTCACATCTAGTTTAAAGCTCGATTTATGAGCTTAACTAGGTTTTTGGTGAGAGCTTTTGTCCCCCTAGGAGACAGGCGTGTCCCATCCCTGGTACGAAAGCCTGGGGGTGCGTGGGCCTCCCCATGATTAAAGAACTCAAAGCCCCTCTTCTCACACCAGTCCCTAAGCCATTCATTAACCCGTTTCTTACTCCTCATTTCCTGCTCCTGGTTCCTTAGTATTGGGATGGAGTTGAATATTACCTGTGCCCCAGAGCCCTCGATCATTCTCCCAAGTGCCTTGGAGTCCCTTTTAATGGCTTTAGGCCTTCTATGTTCTATTTCCTCATTACCAATTTGAAAAACTAAGAGCGGGTAGTAGTCGGTGTCTTTGACCAGGGAAGGGAGCTTTCTAGTAACGTCCCTCACTGATGCTCCCGGCAAGCAGCAGACCTCCCTATGGAGCGGGTCCGGCATACAGATGGGACCCTCCATTCCTTTGAGAAGGGAATCCCCCAAGACAATCACCCTCCTCTTCTTTTTAACCGAGGATGTTTTTAAGGCTGTGGGAGGGTGATGGGGTTTTGGAAACATTTCTAGGCTGTGGGTGCAGCCCTCTTCATGATTAGGGCTAGGCTGCACCCTCAGCACCTCATATTTGTTCCCCAGAGAGATCTGGGGGTTAATTGCCTGGGTGGGGGGAGCAGGTTTCCTTCTCCGGGCAGGAACCTGCTGCCATTCCCCCTCTCTGTCTCTCCCATCCTTGCAGCTTACCGGTGGGTGGTGCTCAGCTTCACTGGCTCCAGCAGCCTGTGAGAGGGTCCTGCTCCACTCATCTATCTCCCTCTCACACTCCCTGATGGCCCTCAGCCCAGCCACTTCCTTCCTCAGCTCTTCCACCATATGAAGCAGTTCCCCTACCCGAGCACAGCTTCCACAGGAGGAGCCAGTGCCAGAGGCATGAGCCACTACAGGAGGGGGGCACTGCCTGCAGCCCAGGGTCTGGGTAGCTGCATGTACCCACCGGGGCTCCGTCTGGGTGGCAGCCTCCACCACGCTTGGTGCGGCCTTAGTCTTTCGTCGGGTATCCACCGTTTTCTTCTGTCCCTTCTGACCGTGCTCCAGCCCTTCCCTGCTCGCCCTGCCCACCCTAACTGCCGCTCAAACTGCCTTGTTTAATGAGCCTTGTTTAATGAGCCCGTCACCTCTTTGCCACGCTCCACCCACTGCCCCATGGGGTTTTATCACCCATGCCTCTTGCCCTACAGGCTGCAGCCATGTCCCCAGCTGCCTCACCTTGCTGTCACCTTCCTTTGCTGTTATCTCTCTGTCCTCCCTGGCTCTTCATTGAGACAGAAATCCCTGGGATGATCCTTCTGGGTGACAGGTGGCAGCACAGCACTGCCCTTGGACTGATATTTCTTTCCCCTTGTGTCCAGCTTGGACATCCCCAGATACACTTTGTGGAACTATTTCTTTCTCATGCCTTTTTCCCCCATGAAGATAAGTTCCATCACCTTTGGAACTGCCCTTCAATCACTCTCAGGCAGCTCCTGCAGTGTCTATGGTCTCCACATCTCTAATCACATGTTCTTGAGGCCTCCAAACCCCATCTCAGAAGATCTCTCGGCACCTCCAGAGTGTTTGCAGTTAACTCATAGTAGTCACAGGTCAAGAAAGACAGAGTGAGACATTTTACCAAGGCAGAACTGGCAGAACAAGGGATGATGGCTTTAAGCTGTAAGAGGGAAGATTTAGATTGGATCCAAGATAAAAATAGGTAAGATGGGGATGGCAAGACACTGGCACAGGTTGCCTAGCGCAGTTGTGGATGCACCAACTCTGGAAGTATCCAAGATCAAGAACTATGAGCAACCTGAAAGATGTCCCCATCCATAGCAGAGGATTTGGAAATGGATGATCTTTTAGGTCTCTTCCCACACAAACCATCCTATGATTCCTTGATTCTAATCTCCCCAATCCCTTCTCCAGAGACCTACAAAGACCTGTAGATATCACATAGGTGTTTTAATCTGACCTGGTTCCCAACAGTCCCATAAAAGGAAAGCACTGCAATTTCTAGGACATGAATTGCTAATTTTTCAGAGAAAGAATTCAAAACCAGAAAGTGAACTATTAATTCAAAGCAAGTTCGAATGTCTCTGTGTGAGAGATTCACCAAGTGGGCCAGCCGGGACCCTCCCAGGATGAGGACAGAGTTTCTGCCTCTGGCTCTGGGACTCATGATGGGAAACCAGGAAGCGCATTTGGGGACTGTGCAAGAGCTGCCAGGGGATGTCCAGGAAAGGACCAAAGGCAGAGAAAAGGGTGAGATCAAGGTGGTCTGTGGAGGAACAAGCATGGGAAAACAGAGAGGAAAGGGGATAAAAGGAGCTGGACATGAGTAAACAGGGGGCTGGTCAGGAGACCTGGAACCTGATTGGATGAATCCCATGGGATAATAGCCCTGCAGAGAAGCAGAGTGCAGAGAGCAGTTTGAAGGTCAAAGAGAGCCACTTCCAGCTCATCATGGTCCGGCTTTATTTGCAGCTGAATGCAAGCACTTGTGGATCCCAATTCCCTTCCTGCCTGGGGAAAGGGGAATGAGAGAAGAGGACTTGTGAGTTAGAAACTAAAACTAAAACATCTATAATGAAACAACAACAATAATAATAAGGAATATCTTTTTAATAAGGAAATTGTAAATAGATGCAATTATGTAATTGTCCCACCTGGGTGACTCCATCACCACGGATGCTTCAGAGCAGGCATGGAGGGAAGGTGCTGGGCTGGACACAGCAGCAGGAGAGAGCTGGACTTGGGAACAGGATTCAGGAGTGCACGGATCTGAAATCATGGCATGTGGTGTAACAGACTGGCTGGGCCAGTCAAATCAGTCAAAATCAGAATTTGTGAGGTCTGTGATGCCTGTGACTATTGTAACATCAGTGGTATCTCTGATGTCTGTGACAATTGTGACATCTGTGACATCTCTGATGTCTGTGAGGATTGTGACATCAGTGATGTTATTGACGTCTATGTCGTCTGTGATTATTTTAATATCTTCGGCACGTGACGTCGGTGACGTATGATGGTTCTGGCATCAGTGACATTTGTTATGTGTGTGAATATTTTGACATCAGACATCTGTGCTGTCTGTGATGTCTGTAACAATAGTGACATCATTTACATTTGTGACGTATGTGATGTCTGTGACTATGGTGACACCCGTGACGTCTCTGATATTTGTGACTATTGTGACATCAGTGACATCTATGAAGTCTGTGACTATTGTCTACATCAGTGAAATCTGTGATGCCTTTGGTGTCTGTGAGGATTGTGACATCAGTGATATTTGTGAATTTTGTTACTATTGTGACAACAGTGACGTTTGTGACTTTTGTAACATCAGTGACCTATGTCAAGTCTGTGACAATTGTGACATCAGTGACATTTGTTACGTCTGTGTCTATTGTGACATCAATGACACTTGTGATGTCTGTGACTATTGTGATGTCAGTGACATCTGTGACATCTGACATCTGTGACGTCTGTGACAATTGTGACATCAATGACATTTGTGACAACTGCGAAGTCTGTGACATCAGTGACAAATGTGACATTTATGATGTCTCCAACAATAGTTACATCAGTGACATCTATGACGTCTGTGACAGGCTGAGTTGAGGAAGGAAGTGGAAAGGCTGAGGGACATCAGGGAGTGTGAGAGGGAGACAGACGAGTGGAGCAGGACCCTCTCACAGGCTGCTGGAGCCAGTGAAGCTGAGCACCACCCACCGGTAAGCTGCAAGGACGAGAGAGACAGAGAGGGGCAATGGCAGCAGGTTCCTGCCCGAAGAAGGAAACCTGCTCCCCCCACCCAGGCAATTAACCCCCAGATTTCTCTGGGGAACAAATATGAGGTGCTGAGGGTGCATCCTAGACCTAAAGACAAAGAGGGCTGCACCCACAGCCTAGAAATGTTTCCGAAACCCCATCAACTTCCCACAGCCTTAAAAACATCCTCGGTTAAAAAGAAGAGGAGGGTGATTGTCTTGGGGGATTCCCTTCTCAAAGGAATGGAGGGTGCCATCTGTAGGCCGGGCCCGGTCCATAGGGAGGTCTGCTGCTTGCCGGGAGCATCAGTGAGGGACGCTACTAGAAAGCTCCCTTCCCTGGTCAAAGACACCGACTACTACCCACTCTTAGTTTTTCAAATTGGCAATGAGGAAATAGAACATAGAAGGCCTAAAGCCATCAAAAGGGACTTCAAGGCACTTGGGAGAATGATCGAGGGCTCTGGGGCACAGGTAATATTCAACTCCATCCCAATACTAAGGAACCAGGAGCAGGAAATGAGGAGTAAGAAACGGGTTAATGAATGGCTTAGGGACTGGTGTGAGAAGAGGGGCTTTGGGTTCTTTAACCATGGGGAGGGCCACGCACCCCCAGGCTTTCTTACCAGGGATGGGACACGCCTGTCTGCTAGGGGGACAAAAGCCCTCACCAAAAACCTAGTTAAGCTCATAAATCGAGCTTTAAACTAGATGTGAGGGGGGAGGGGATGGAGGCCAGGCAGGATGGGAGTGAGACTGGAGGTGAGACTTCAGAGGCAAAGGGGTGGTGTGCTGGCGATGCCTGCTGGTGTATCACCACTAAGCAAGAGGGGGTGAGTGCAGCTGGGGATGGGAGGCAGCAAACTGGCACTGTGGCCTTAGTTAAGTCAAGGACTGCTCAGTTGGGGAGGAGCCCTATTGCGAAGGCTGAAGCTATGCCTGCCCAGCTGAAGTGCATTTACACCAATGCACGCAGCATGGGAAATAAGAAGGAGGAGCTGGAAGCTGTGGTAGGGCAGGGAGACTACGATGTCGTTGCCATTGTGGAGACGTGGTGGGATGACTCGTACGACTGGAGCGTACCCATGGTGGGGTATAAACTCTTTAGGAAGGACAGGAAGGGCAGAAGAGGAGGTGGGGTAGCCCTCTATGTTAGAGAGGGCTTTGATACCCTCGAACTGGACTACGGTCAGGATGGGGCTGAGTGCCTGTGGGTGAAAATCAGAGGAGCCCATGGGCAGGAAGGGATTGTGATGGGAGTCTGCTATAGACCACCCAGCCAAGAAGAAGCAGCTGATGAGCTCTTCTACAAGCAACTGAGTGTAATCTCAAGATCGCTACCTCTAGTCCTTGTGGGAGACTTCAATTTCCCAGATATAGGCTGCGAGTATAATACAGCAGAAAGGAAGCAGTCCCGGAGGTTCCTGGAGTGTGTGGAAGACAACTTCCTCACACAGCTGGTGAGCGAACCGACAAGGGACAGTGCCCTCCTGGACCTGCTGTTGGTGAACAGAGAAGGACTGGTGGGGGATGTGAAGGTTGGAGGACGCTTGTGGCAAAGCGATCATGAGATGATAGAGTTCTCAGTGTGGGGTAAGATGAAGAAGGAGGTTAGCAGAACAGTTGCCCTCAACTTTCAGAGAGCAGACTTTGGGCTGTTCAGAAGGCTGGTCGGAAAAGTCCCGTGGGAGGCGCTCCTTGAAGGCAAAGGTGTCCATGAGGGCTGGGCGCTCTTCAAGAAGGAACTCCTAGCAGCTCAGGAGAAAGCCGTCCCCAAGTTCCGGAAAAGTTGCCAGCGGGGTAAGAAACCAGCGTGGTTGAGTAGGGAGGTCCTAAGAGACATCAATAGGAAGAGGAGGGTCTACGACCTCTGGAGGAAGGGGCAGGCATCCTGGGTGGACTATAGGGAGGAAGTGAGATTGTGCAGGGAAAAGGTCAGGAGGGCTAATGCCCAACTAGAAATGCGATTGGCCAAGACTGTGAAAGACAACAAAAAGTCTTTCTACAAATACGTCAACAGCAAAAGGAGGGCTAGGGAGAATCTCCAGTCCCTAGTAGATGCAGAGGGAACAACATTAACAGGGGATGAAGACAAGGCTGAAGTGCTCAATGTCTACTTTGCCTCAGTCTTTAACAGTAAGGAAAATTGCTCCCTCTGTGCACAACCCCAAGGGTTGGATGAGAAGTATGACATTCCCAAGGTCCAAGAGGAGGTGGCTAGAGACTTGTTTGCCAAGCTAGACACCCACAAGTCTATGGGGCCAGATGGAGTCCCCCCAAGAGTTTTGAGGGAACTGGCGGATGTGCTGGCCAAACCCCTTTCCATCATCTTCCAACACTCCTGGATGACTGGGGAGGTTCCACTGGACTGGAGGCTGGCTGATGTCGTGCCCATCTATAAGAAGGGGCGCAGGGAGGATCCGGGGAACTACAGGCCTGTCAGCCTGACCTCAGAACTGGGGAAAGTCATGGAGTGGGTGATCTTGAGTGTAATCACGAAGCACTTGCAAGAGAACCAGGTGATCAGGCCCAGTCAACACGGGTTCATGAAAGGCTGGTCTTGCCAGAGTAAATGATCACCTTCTATGACCAAGTGACTAAACTCTTGGACGAGGGAAAGGCTGCTTTAGTAAAGCCTTTGATACAGTTTCTCACAGCATTCTGCTTCGGAAACTGTCGGCCTCTGGCCTGGACGGGCGCACACTCTCCTGGGTGAAAAACTGGTTGAATGATTGGGCCCAGAGGGTGGTGGTAAATGGAGTTAAATCCAGCTGGAGGCCAGTGACAAGTGGGGTTCCCCAGGGCTCAGTCTTGGGTCCAGTCCTGTTTAATGTCTTTATCAACGACCTGGATGAAGACATTGAGTCCTCCCTTAGCAAGTTTGCAGATGACACCAAGCTGGAAGGAAGTGTGGATCTGCTGGAGGGTAGAGAGGCTCTGCAAAGGGATCTGAACAGGCTGGACTGCTGGGCTGAGACCAACGGCATGAGGTTTAACAAGGTCAAATGCCGAGTCCTGCACTTGGGGCACAACAACCCTAAGCAGAGGTACAAACTAGGAGAAACCTGGCTGGAAAGCTGCCAGGAGGAGAAGGACCTGGGGGTGCTGGTTGACAACCGACTGAACATGAGCCAGCAGTGGCCCAGGTGGCCAAAAAGGCCAATGGCATCTTGGCTTGTATCAGGAACGGCGTGACCAGCAGGTCCAGGGAGGTTATTCTCCCCCTGTACTCGGCACTGGTGAGACCGCAGCTCAAGTACTGTGTTCAGTTCTGGGCCCCTCACCACAAGAAGGATGTTGTGGCTCTGGAACGAGTCCAGAGAAGAGCAACAAAGCTGGTGAAGGGGCTGGAGAACAAATCTTATGAGGAGCGGCTGAGAGAGCTGGGGTTGTTTAGCCTGGAGAAGAGAAGGCTGAGGGGAGACCTTATTACTCTCTACAACTACCTGAAGGGAGGTTGTGGAGAGGAGGGAGCTGGCCTCTTCTCCCAAGTGACAGGAGATAGGATGAGAGGGAATGGCCTCAAGCTCCACCAGGGGAGATTTAGGCTTGAGATTAGTTAAAAATTCTTCACGGAAAGGGTGGTTAGGCATTGGAACGGTCTGCCCAGGGAGGTGGTTGAGTTGCCGTCCCTGGAGGTGTTTAAGTTTAGGGTGGATGAGGTGCTTAGGAGCATGATTTAGGGAATGGTTGGACTCGACAATCCAGTAGGTCTCTTCCAACCTGATTATTCTGTGATTGTGTGATTCTGTGAGGCTACAGTAAGAGCCACATCTGGCAGCTGCACAGCTGGTTATTCCTCAGCTGGGACAAGCTGCTTGCAGAGCAAGGACTCTCCAGGCTGGAGCGGTAGCTGCTGGAGCGGGTCCTGAGGCAGCAGGGCCACCACCAGGCAGGTCTCTGTGCTGGCATCACAGCAGGAACCCCTACAGGGAGCTGCTGGGAGTTGGAGAGGTGGCAGCTGAGGTTTCCTGAGGCAGCAGGGCCACTACAAGGCAGGTGGAGGTCATGGAGCTTGCACCACAGCAGCAGGGACACCCACATCAAGCTGGCTGGAGGTTGGAGCAGAGGCTGCTGGGGCGGTCAGAGCTTGCATCAATCATAACTGCCTCTGGAGGCCTTAGGGCTGGTTCTCCTTTACCTGGGCCCCACTGCTTGGAGAGCGACGGCAGGGGCAGCGTGGGCGTGATGTCGTAGCACACACCGGCTCTCCCTCTGCTTCTCCCCCCTGCCCTTATTCAGGGGGCATTCCTGATGCCGTTTCCATCTCCAGCCGCCAGAAGATCCTCTTCAGCCACTCATAATTTCTAGTTTGTGGAAGAGAATCAGTTCAACCAATGGGCAACATGAGTGTGTTGCAGTCCCACAAACAGCAGCGAGTCCTTTCAGGGGTGACCACCCAGACCAGCACAAGATCACAGCAAGCTCTGCTCCCCATTTTGGGTCCTTTCAGTGTTCGAGATCATTGTCTTCTGTGCTAGAGTCTGTACCACGATTGCAGAAAAGGTCAAAATCCCCTCTTCGCCTGCTCAGGCATGGGGTCTGTGGCTGCTTTCTAGCGCTGCTCTTGGGAACGAGTCAGTGCTCGCTCCCATAGTACCTACAGGCAAGGCTGCAGCAACCTCTGCGGGAAGGCGGAGGGGGGGCTGCCGGGGGCGGGGCGGCAGAGACCCCGCCTCTTACTGGGACGTGGCTGGAGGCAGCGAGAATCCACCCCAAAATCCACTTTTCTGCCCCCAAATTCACATTTTGTGCCCCAAAACAAACCCTTTCACCCCAAATCCACATTTTGTGCCCCCAACCTCCCTTTTCTGCCCCCAAACCCACCTTTTTTGCCCCAAAATACACCTTGTGTGCCCCCAAACCCACCTATTCTGTCCCAAAATCCAACTTTTCTGGTCCAAACCCCACCCCCTGCACCTCAAATCCACCTTTTGTGCCTCAAAATCCACCCTTTATGCTCCCAAATCCAATATTTGTGCACCCAAATCCACATTTTCTACCCCAAAATCCATCTTTTGTGCCTCAAACCGCATCCCTGTGCCCCCAAATCGACCTTTTGTTCCCCAAAACCCACCCCTTAAGCCCCCAAATCCACCTTTTCTGCCCCAAAATCCACATTTTATTCCCCTAAATCCAATTTTTTTCCCCCAAATCCAGATTTTTTACCCCAGAACAAGCCCCTATGACTCAAATCCACCTTTTCTGTCCCAAAATCTATCTTATCTGCCCCCAAATCCACTCTGAGACTCAAAATCCACCTTTTTCTTCCCCCAAATCCAGGTTTTGTGCCACAAATCCACGCAATGTGCCCAAACCCCCACCTTTTCTGCCCCAAAATCCACATTTTCAGCACCATAATCCACCACCTGCACCTCAAAATCTACATTTCTTCTCCCAAATTCACCTTTTCTGACCCAAATCCCCAACTTTTCAGCCCCAGAATCCACCTTTTGTGCCACAAAACCCAACTTTGTGTCCTAAAATCTGACGCTTATGCCCCAAAATCCAACTTTTGTGCTTTCAAAACCACCCCTTATGCCCCCAAATCCATCTTTTAGGGACCAAAATCCATCCTGTGCCCCCAAATTCAGCTTTTCTGCTCCAGAATCCACACCTTGCACCCCAAATCCACATATTTTGCCCCCAAATAATCTTTTCTGCCTCAAAATCAACGTTTCTGCCCCCAAATTCAAAGTTTCTGCCCCTAAATCAACCTTTTGTGCCACAAAATCCAATTTTGTGCCTCAAAATCAAACTTTTATGCCCCAAAACTGACCCCCTGTGCCCAAAAATCTACCCCCTTTGCTCCAAAATCAACCTTTGGTGCCCCAAAACACACACCCTGCGCCCCAAAATCAACATTTTACAGGTTCTGTGCGCCAAAAACATAAACCCTCCACCTCCAAATCCACCTTTTGTGCCACAAAATCCACCTTTTCTGTCCCAAACCCCACCCCTGCATCCCCCAAAACACCTTTGGGACCCCAGCCTGCACCCCAAAATCTACCTTTTGTGCCCTAAAATCTACCTTTAGAACACCAAAATCAACACCCTGAGCCCCAAAATCTATATTTCTTGTTCCGAAATAAAATTTTCTGCCACCAAATTCACCTTTTTCCAAATATCCACGTTTTGTGACGTGAAATCAACATTTTGTGCTGCAAACCCCACATTTCTTGTCCTAAAATCCAAGTTTGTGCCCCAAAAACTTCCTTTTCTGCCCCAAATCCACCTTTTCTGCCACTAAATCCGCATTTTTTGCCTCAAAATTCACCTCTCGTTCCCTAAAATCCACTTTTTCTACCCTGAAGTCCACCATATATGCCCCCAAATCAACCTTTTCTGCCCCAAACCCAACCCCCTGCACCTCAAAATTCACCTTTTCTGCCCCAAAATCCAAGTTTTCTGCCCAAAAATGGACTTTCTTGCCCCCAAATCCACATGTTCTGCCACAAAATCCAACTTTTCTGCTCCCAAACCCACTTTTTGTGCCCCAAGCTCTACTTTTAGCCCCCAAATCTTGATTTTGTGCCCCAAAACCCACCCCTGCACCTCAAATCCACCTTTTGTGCCCTAATGTCCACCTTTTGTACCCCCAAATCCACTTGCTGCACCCCAAATCCATATTTTGTGCCTCAAAATCCACATTTTTGCCTCAAAATCCACCTTTTCTGCCCCAAAACCCACCTCCTGCACCCCAAATCAATTTTTTGTGCCTCAAAATACATGTTTTGGGCCCCCAAAATCCACCTTTTGTGTCTGAAAAACCACACCCTGTGTCCCAAAATCCACCTTTTCTGCCTCAAAATCCACTTTTCTGCCTCAAAATCAACCTTGTGAGCCTCCAAATCCACCTTTTCCACCCCCAAATCCACATTTTTCACCCCCAAACCCCCCTTTGTGCCCCAAGATGGGTGCTTCCACACCCCCCCCCGCCCCGTGGCTGTGGCCGAGGCCTCTGTGATGTCCCCCTCTGTGACGCTGCCCTCGCAGCCCTCGCTGGGGCCCAGGACGAGCCCCCTCTGGCCTCACTCTCCAGCAGGACCTGGAGGAGGCAGGTGGGCTCTGCGCTGGGAGCTGCCTGCGTCTCGCTCGCTGCCTGAGGAGCGAAGCCGACAGAGAAACTCTGCCCCACGGCCAAGGGTAGGAGCAGGGCTCTCCCCTAAAGGGCTCCCAGGGGCTTCTAGAAGGTTCCCCAGGGTCCTAGAAGACCCTAAAGGGGTCCCAGTTGGATCTCGAGTGTTCTTCATTCTTGCAGAAGGCCCTAAAAGGGTCTCTTAGTGTTCTAGAAGGTTCTTGGTGGTCCAAGAAAGGTCCTAGAAGGGCCTAAAGGGGTCCCAGGTGGATCTAGAGGGTTCCTGTGTGTCCTAGAAGACTTAAAGGGGTCCCAGGGGCATCTAGAGGATTCCTGAGGGTCCTAGAAGGCCCTAAAGGGGTCCCAGGGGGATATAGAGCATTCCTGAGGGTTCCTAGAAGGCCCTAGAAGGGTCCCAGGGAGATCTAGAAGGTTCTATAACACCCTAAAGGGGTCCCAGGTGGATCTAGAAGGCTCCTGGGGGTCCTAGAAGGCTCTAAAGGGGTCCCAGATTGATCTAGAGGGTTCCTGGGGGTCCTAGAAGACTTAAAGGGGTCCCAGGGGCATCTAGAGGATTCCTGAGGGTCCTAGAAGACCCTAAAGGGGTCCCAGGGGGATATAGAGCATTCCTGAGGGTTCCTAGAAGGCCCTAGAAGGGTCCCAGGGAGATCTAGAAGGTTCTATAACACCCTAAAGGGGTCCCAGGTGGATCTAGAAGGCTCCTGGGGGTCCTAGAAGGCCCTAAAGGGGTCCCAGGTGGATCTAGAAGGTTCCTGGGGGTCCGAGAAGACCCTAAACGGGTCCCAGATGGATCTAGAGGGTTTTCTGTCCCAAAGCCCACTCCCTGCATCACAAAATCCACCTTTTGTGCCCCCAAAGCCAACTTTTGTGCCCCAAAATGCACCTTTCTGTCCCCAAATTCAAATTTCGTGAGCCAAAATCAAGGTTTTGTGTTACAAACCCACCCAATGTGCCCCCAAATCCACGTTTTGTGCCACAAAATCCAGGTTTTGTGCCACAAACCCAAGCAATGTGCCCAAAAATCTAACTTTAGTGCATCTAAACCCACATTTTCTGCCCCAAAACCCTGTGCCTCAAAATCCACCATTTCTGCACCACAATCTAATTTTTGTGTCCACAAATCCACCATTTGTGCCCCAAAATCCACATTTTGTTTGAAAACACACCCCCTGCACCACCAAATCCACCTTTTCTATCCCAAACCTACCCCCTGCGACTCAATATCCATCAATATCCACCTTTTCTGCCCCCAAATCCACCTTTTACGGCATCCAGGAGGCTCTAGATGGTTCCTTGGGGTTCCAGAAGACCCTAAAGGGGTCCCAGGTGGATCTAGAGGAGAAGAAGGAGAAGGAGAAGGTGAAGGTGAAGGAGAATGAGAAAAAGGATAAGGTTGAGGAGGTGGAAAAGGTTCAATCAAAACCAAGAAAAAGGAGCAGGAGAGGCAAATGGAAGGGGAACTGGTAAGTCCCTTCCCCACCTCCTGCAACTTTCTACATGGATCTTGATGGTCCTAGAAGGCCCTAAAGGAGTTCCTGGTGGATCTACAGGGTTCCTCAGGCTTCTAGAAGGCCCTAAATGAGTCTCTGAGAGATCTAGTAGGTTCCTGGTGGCCCTAGAAAGGAGCTAGAAGGCCATAAAGCGGTCCCAGGTGGATCTAGAAGGTTCATCGAGCTGCTAGAATGGTCCTAGAAGGTCTAAAAAGTGTCCCAAGAGGATCTAGAGAGATCCTGGGGATCCTAGAAGGATTTTAGAAGGTCCTAAAGGGGTCTCAGAGGGTTCTAGATAGCTCCTTGGGGTTCTAGAGACCCTAAAGGGGTCCCAGGGAGATCTAGAAAGTTCCTGATGCTCCTAGAAGGTACTAATGGGGTCCCAGGTGGATCTAGAGGATTCCTCAGGCTTCTAGAAGGCCCTAAAGGGGTCTATGACAGTTCTAGAAGGTTCTTCGTCTTCCTAGAAGGGCCCTAGAAGACTCTAAATGAGACTCAGGTGGATTTAGAAGGTTCCTGGGGATACTAGAAGGATTTTAGAAGACCCTAAAGGGGTCTCTGAGAGTTCTAGAGGCTTCTAGAAAACACTAAAGGTGTCTCTGAGGGTTCTAGAATAATCCTGGGTATCATAGAAGGGTCCTAGAAGGCCCTAAAGGACTCCCAGGAAAATCTAGAGGGTTCGTGGGGCTCCTACAACAGTCCTTGAAGGCTCTAAAGTAGTCCAAGGTAGATCTAGAGTATTCCAAGGGGTCCTAATGGTGTCCTAGAAGGACCAAAAAGGGTTCCCAGGTGCTTCTAGATGATTCCTTAGGCTTCTATCAGGCCCTAAAGATGTCTCTGGGGGTTCTAGAAGGCTCCTGGGGCATCTAGTAGGGTCTCAGATGGACCTAAAAAGGTCCAAGAGGGTTCTAGATGGACCTTCACTATCCTAGAATGGTCCAAAAAGGTTCTAAAAGGGTCCCAGGTAGATCTAGAGGGTTCCTGTAGGTCCTAGATTACGCTAAATAGTTCCAAGTGGATCTAGAGGGGTCATGAGGCTCCTAGAAGGGTCCTGAACAGCAGTAAAGGGGTCCCAGGTAGACCTAGCAGGTTTCTGGGGCTACGACAAAGGCCCTAGAAATCTCTAAAGTGTCCCAGGCAAATCTAGAGGGATCCTGGGGCTCCTAGAAGGCCATAAATGGGTCCCAGGTAGATGTAGAGGCTTCCTTAGGCTCCTAGAAGAGTCCTAGAATGCCCTAAAAGAGTCCCAGGTAGATCTAGAATGATCCTGTGCCTGCTAGATGGGTCCTAGAAAGACCTAAAGGGGTCTCAGATAGATCTAGAGGGATTCTCTGGCTCCTAGAATGGTCCTAGAAGGCCCTAATAGGGTCCAAGGTAGATCTGAGGGTTCCTAGGCTCCTACAAGAGTCCTAGAAGGACCTAAAAGGGTTCTGGGTAGATCTATAGGGTTCCTGGAGCTACCACAAAGGTCCTAGAAGGCTCTAAAAGAAGTCCCAGGTAGATCTAGAGTGTTCCTGGAGCTCCTACAATGGTTATAGAAGGCATTAAATGGGTCCCAGCTAGATCAAGAAGGGTTTCTGGGGCTCCCAGAAACACCCTAGAAGGACCTAAAGGGGTCCCAGGAAGATCTAGAGGGTTCCTTGGGCTACTACAAAGGCCCTAGAAGGCCCTAAAGTGGCCTCAGGTAGATCTAGAGGGTTACTGGGGCTCCTATAAGGGTCTAGAAGGACATATACAGGTCCCAGGTAGATTTAGAAGATTCCTGGGGCTTCTACAAGGGACCTAGAAGGCCCGAAATGGGTCCCAGGTACATCTAGAGGGTTCATGGGGCTCCTACAAAGGTCCAAGAAGACATGAAAAGGGTCACAGGTAGATCTAGAGGTTTCCTGGGGCTCCTACGAGGGTCAAGAAGGACCTAAATGGGTCCCAGGAAGATCTAGAAGGTTCCTGGGTCTCCTAGATGGCTCCTATAAGACGCTAATGGGGACTCAGGTAGTTCTAGAGGGTTACTAGGGCTCAAACAAGGGTCTAGAAAGACCTATACAGGTCCCAAGTAGACCTAGAGGGTACCTGGAGCTGATTCAATGGTCCTAGAAGGCCTGAAATGTGTCCCAGGTACATCTAGAGGGTTCTTGAAGCTCCTACAAGGGTCCTAGAAGGCCTGAAAGGGGTCCCAGGTAGATCTAGGGGGTTCCTGGGGCTCCATAGATGGCTCCTAGAAGTCCCGAAAAAGAGTCCCAGGTAGATATAGAAGGTTCCTGGGGCTCCTACAAGGGTCCTAGAAGGCCCAAAACGGGTCCCAGGTAGATCTAGGCTGTTCTTCGGGTCCATAGATGAGTCCTAGAAAGCCCCAAAAGGGTCCCTTTTAGATCTAGAGGGTTTCTGGCGCTCCTAAAAAAGGTCCTAGAAGGCCCTAAGTGTCTCCCAGGTAGATCTAGAGGATTCCTGGGGCTCCTACAAAGGTCCTAGAAGGACCTAAAGAAGTCCCAGGTAGATCTAGAGGGTTCCTGGGGCACCTACAAAGGTCTAGAAGGCTCTATACAGGTACCAGGTACATCTTGCGTGGTCCTGGGTCTCCTACAAGGGTCCTAGAAGGCCCTGAAGGGGTCCCAGGTAGATCCACAGGGTTCTTGGTCCTAGTAGAATGGTCCTAGAAGGTATGAAATGGGTCCCCGGTAGATCTAGATGGTTCCTGGGGCTCCTACAATGGTCCTGGAAGGCCCAAAAAAGGGGCACAAGATAGATCTAGAGGGTTCCTTAGGCTCCTACGAGTGTCCTAGAAGACCCAAACCGGGTCCCAAGTAGATATAGAGGATTCCTGGGGTTACTAAAAGGGTCCTAGAAGGCTCTGAAAGAGTCCCTGGTAGAACCAGAGGGTTCCTGGGAATCCTACAAGGATTTTAGAAGGCCCTGAAGGGGTCCCAGGTAGACCTGGAGCATTCCAGGCACTCATGCAAGGGTCCTAGAGGGCCCTAAAAGGCTCCCAGGTAGATCTAGAGAGTTCCTGGGGCTCATACAAGGGTCCTAGAAGGTCATAAAGGGGTCCTAAATAGATTTAGTGGGTTCCGGGGCTCCTACAAGGGTCCCAGAAGGCTCTAAAGGAGGCCCAAGTAGAACTAGAGCGATCCTGGGGCTACTACAAGGGTCCTAGAAGGCCCAAATGGGTCCCACGTAGATGTAGTGGGTTCCTGAGGCTCCTAAAGGGTCCTAGAAAGACCAAAATGGGTACCAGGTAGATCTAGAGTGTTCCTGGGGGTCCTACAAGGCTCTAGATTACCCTATACAGGTCCCAGGTTGATCTAGAAAGTTCCTGGATCTCCTACAAGGGTCCTAGAAGGCCCTGAAGGGGACCCAAGGAGATCTACAGTGTTCCTGATGCTACTAGAATGGTCCTAGAAGGCCTGAAAGAGATCCCAGGTACATATAGATGGTTCCTGGGGCTCCTACAAGTGTCCTAGAAAGCCATAATGTGGTCCCAGGTAGATCTAGAGGGTTCCTGGGGTCGTAAAAGGGTCCTAGAAGGCCCTAATGGAGTCCTAGATGGATCTAGAGGGTTCCTGGGGCTCCTACAATTGTCCTAGAAGGCCTGAAACAGGTCCCAGTTACATATAGATGGCACCTGGGGCTCCTACAAGGGTCCTAGAAGGTCAGAAATAGGTCCCAGGTAGATCTAGAGGGTTCCTGGGGCTTGTACAAAAGTCCAAGAAAAACCTAAAGTGGTCCCATGCTGAACTAGAGGGTTCATGGGGCTCCTTCAAGGGTCCTAGAAGGACCTAAATTTGTCCCAGGGAGATCTAGAGGGTTCCTGTGAGTCCTAGGAAGGTCCTAGAAGGACCTAATTGGGACCCAGGTTGATTTTGAGGGATCCTGGGTGTTTTAGAAGGGACCTAGAAGACCCTAAATGAACCCCAGGTAACTCTAGAGTGTTCCTGGTGCTCCTACAAGGGACCTAGAAAGCCCTAATTTGGTCCCAGGTAGAAACAGAGAGTTCCTGGGGTCCTAAAAGGGTCCTAGAAGGCCATAAATGTCTCCCAGGTATATCTAGAGCATTCCTGGGGCTCCTACAAGAGTCCTAGAAAACCGTAAATGTGTCCCACGTAGATCTACAGGGTTCCTGGGGCTCCTACAAGGGTCTTAGAAGGATCTACAGGGTCCCAGTTAGATCTAGAGTGTTCCTGGGGCTCTTACAACAGTACTAGAATGACGTAAAGGGGTTCCAGGTGGATCTAGAGGGTTCCTGGGGCTCCTACATGGGTCTTAGAAGGCCCTAAATTGGTCTCACGTATATCTCGTGGGTTCTTTGGGCTCCTTCAAGGGTCCTAGAAGGACCTAATGGGGTCTCAGGTAGATCTAGAGGGTTCCTTGGGCTCCTACAAGGGTCATAGAAGGCTCTAAATGAGTCCCAAAAATATCTAGAGGGTTCCTGTGGCTCTGAAAGTTTCATAGAAGGCACTTAAATGGGTCCCAGGTAAATCTAAAGGGTTCCTGGTGCTACTAGAATGGTCCTAGAAGGCCCTAAAGAGGTGCCAGGTAGATCTAGAGGGTTCCTGGGGCACCTACAAGGGTGTTAGAAGGCCCTAAAGGGGTCCCACGTATATCTCATGGGTTCTTCAGGCTCCTACATGGGTCCTAGAAGGACCTAAAGAATCCCAGGTATATCTAGATGGATCCTGGGGCCCCGACAAGGGTCCTATAAGGCCCTGAAGGGTCCCAGGTAGACCTGGAGCATTCCTGGGGCTACTACAAGCTTACTAGAAGGCTCTAAATGAGTCCCAGGTAGATCTAGAGGGGTCCTGGAGCTCATACATGGGTCTTAGAAGGACCTAAATGGGTCCCAGAAAGAATTAGTGGGTTCATGGGGCTCCTACATGGGTACTGGAAGGCCCTAAATTTTTCCCAGGTAGATCTAGAGGGTTCCTGGGGCTCCTACAAGGGTCCTATAAGGCCCGAAAGGGGTCCAGGTATATCTAGAGGGTTCCTGTGGCTCCTACGCAGGGCCTAGAAGGACCTAAATGTTTCAGAGGTAGAACTAGAGGGTTTATGGGCTCCTACAACGGTTTTTGGAGAACCTAAAGGGGTCCCAAATAGATCTAGCAGGTTCCTGTGAGTCCTAGAAGGGACCTAGAAGGACCTATTTGGGACCCAGGTAGATCTCAAGGGTTCCTGGGGCTCCTACAACGTCCTAGGTAGCCCTAAAGGAGTCCCAGGCAGATCTAGGGGGTTCCTGGTTCTCCTACAAGGATCCTAGAAACCCTAAATGGGCGTTCCTGGGTGTCCTACAAGGTTCCTGGAAGGTCCAAAATGGGTCCCAAGTAGATCTAGAGGGTTTGTTGGGTTCCTAGAAGGGTTCTAGAAGGCCGTAAATGGGTCCCAGGTAGATCTAGAGGGTTCCTGGGGCTCCTACAAGGGTTCTACAAGGCTCTACAGGAGTCCCAGCTAGATCTAGAGCATTCCTGGGGGTCCTACAAGGGTCTAGAAGGCCGCATACAGGTCCCAGGTAGATCTAGAGGGTTCCTGGGTCTCCTAGAAGTGTACTTGAAGGCCCTGAAGGGGTCCCAGTTAGATCTATAGTGTTCCTGATGCTACTAGAATGGTCCTAGATGGCCCAAATTGGGTCCCAGGTAGATCTAGAGGGTTCCTGGTTCTCCTACAAGAGCCCAAGATGGCTCTAAAGTGTCCCAGGTAGATCTAGAGGGTTCCTGGTTCTCCTACAAGGGCCCAAGATGGCTCTAAAGTGTCCCAGGTATATCTAGAGGGTTCCTGGGGCTCCTACAAGGGTCCTAGGAGGCTCCAAAGGGTACCAGTTTGCTCTAGTGGATTCCTGGGAGTCCTACAACGGTCCTAGAAGGCCCAAAACTGGTCCAACGTATATCTAATGGGTTCCTGAGGTACCTACAAGGGTCTTAGAAGGCCCTGAAGGGTCCTACATAGACCCGGATCATTCCTGGTGCTCCTACAAGGGTCCTAAAAGGCTTTAAATTGGTACCAGGTAGATCCTAATGATTCGTGGGCTCCTAGAAGGGTCCTAGAAGGCCAGAAACAGATCCCAGGTAGATCTAGAGTGTTCCTGAACCTCTTACAAGGGTCCCAGAAGGCCCTAAAGTGGTCCCAGGTAGATCTAGGGGGTAAATGGGGCTCCTACAAGGGTTCTAGAAGGACCCAAAGGGGTCCCAGGTAGATTTAGAGGGTAAATGGGGCTCCTACAAGTTCTCTGGAAGGCCCAATAGGGTTCCCAGGTAGATCTAGCTGGTTCCTGTGACTCCTACATCGGTCCTAGAAGGCCCTGAAGGGGTCCGAGTTAGATCTACAGAGTTCCTGATGCTACTAGAATGACCCTAGACGGCCCAAATGGGGTCCCAGGTAGATCTAGATGGTTCCTGGGGCTCCTACAAGAGTCCTAGCAGGCCCTAAAGGGTCCCAGCTAGATCTAGAGGGTTCCTGGGGCAACTAAAAGGGTCCTAGAAGGCCCTAAAAGGGGTGGAAGGTAGATCTAGAGGTTTCCTGGGGCTCCTACAAGGGTCCTGGAAGGCTCCAAATGGTCCCAGATAGATCTAGTGGGTTCCTGGGGGTCCTACAATGGTCTTAGAAGGCCCTGAAGGGTCCCAGGTAGACCTGGAGCATTCCTGGGGCTCCTTCAGGGGTCCTAGAAAGCCCTAAAAGGCTTCCAGGTAGATCTAGAGGGTTCCTGGAGCTCCTACAAGGGTACTAGAAGGCTCTAAAGGAGTCCAGGTAGATCTAGATGGTTCCTGGGGCTCCTACAAGGGATCAAGAGGGACCTAAATGGGTCCCAGGTAAATCTAGAGGGTTCCTGGGGCTCCTACAAGGGTCCTAGAAGGACTTAAGAGGGGTCCCACATAGAACTAGAGGGCTTATGGTGTTACTACAAGGGTCCTAGGAAGACCTAAAGGGGCCCCAGGTAGATCTAGAGGATTCCTGGGTGTCCTAGAAGGGTCCTAGATGGGTCCCAGGTAGATCTAGAGAGTTCCTTGGGCTCATGCAATTATCCTTGAAGGCCCTAAATGGGTCCCACCTAGATCTAGATGGTTCCTGGGACTCTTACAAGGGACCTACATGGCTCCAAAGGGTCCGAGGTAGATCTAGAGGGTCCCTGAGGCTCCTAGAAATGTCCTAGAAGGACCTAATTGGGACCCCCATGGATCTCGAGGGTTCCTGGGTGTCCTAGAAGAGTCCTAGATGGGTCCCAGGTAGATCTAGAGAGTTCCTTGGGCTCATGCAATTGTCCTTGAAGGCCCTAAATGGGTCCCACCTAGATCTAGATGGTTCCTGGGACTCTTACAAGGGACCTACATGGCTCCAAAGGGTCCGAGGTAGATCTAGAGGGTCCCTGAGGCTCCTACAAGAGTCATAGAAGGCCCTAAAGTAGTCCCAGGAACATCTAGAGGGTTTCTGGGGCTCCTACAATGGTCCTGGAAGGAACTAAAGGGGTCCCAGGTAGATCTAGACGGTTCCTGTAAGTACTACAAGGGTCCTAGAAGGTCTGGAATGGTTCCCAGGTAGTTCTAGAGGGTTCATGGTGTTTTTAGATGGGTCCTAGAAGGTCTGAAATGGTTCCCAGGTAGTTCTAGAGGGTTCATGGTGTTTTTAGATGGGTCCTAGAAGGCTCTAAATGAGTCCCAGGTAGATCTAGAGCATTCCTGGGTGTCCTACATGGGTCTAGAAGGCCCTATACAGGTCCCAGTTAGATCTAGAGGGTTCCTGGGTCTCTTAGAAGGGTCCTAGAAGGCCTTTTTTTGGAATTATATAGAATAACTGCTCCCAATTGGATTGGGCAATGTGAGAATGTTTATGACACCAGTGTCATAGTAGCCAAAGAGAGATCTGCCTGCTCAGGCCTGAGGGTCAGAGCTTGGCCTTTCTGCTTCATCTAGGAAACCCAGGCTTTTCTCAGCAGCACAGCTGCCTGCACAGCACCTTTGCCTACCTGCAATCATGGCCTCCAATTCTCGGCCCTAAGGAGTCCCTGAGGAGGCTTTGTCAGGGACAATCCTCACTGGGACCAATTAAGACTTCAAGGTTCTCTGAGTTCTGCTTTTGACTTCTTGAAAAGTTTCCTCAGTTTCTTCTCAGCAGCTGAGGTTCAAGGACTCATCAAAAACTCCACTGTGTCTCATTAAAATACAGAAAGCCTTAACAAGCTCTTTCTCTTCCTGTTGTTTTCTTCAGGCCTTCAAACCTTGAACAGCTCCTTGGAGTCATCTCCCAGTGTGGTTAAAGAGGAAAATTTCAAAGTCTACCTAAGAGAAATATGTTTTAGTTTAAAGTTGATGTTTCGTTACTTTTTAGAATCATAGAATGGTTTGGGTTGGAAAGGACCTTAAAGCCCATCCAGATCCAGCCCCCTTGCCATGGGCAGGGACACCTCCCACTGGACCAGGCTGCTCAAGACCCCATCCAAGCTGCTCTTGAAGACCTCCAGGGAGGGGGCATTCATAGTTTTGCTGGGCAACCTGGGCCACTGCCTCACCACCTTCTTTGTCAACAATTCCTTCCTAATGTCTAATCTAAATCTTCCCTAAACCATAAAGCCACACCTGTCATCCTATCATTCTATGCCCTTGGAAAAAAATCCCTCCTCAGCTTTCTTTGTGACCCCCTTCAGGTACTCAGGTGCTCAAAGGACAGTGCAGGAGGAAGGGGGCTCAGGTGGTCTCTAGTCCAACGCTCATCTCCAAGCAGGGTCAGCTCTGAGGTCAGACCAGGCTGTTAAGTAAATGCCAGCAGCCACAGAGAGAGCTGACACAGGAACCAGACACCTAAGCCCCATCACAGAAACTTAGAGAAGGCACTTACCCAGCTGCCTGGAGACAACTATCAGTCTAGGAGAGTCATCTCTGAGTCAACTATGCTCAGTATAGCTGAATGCAGCTGCTTCTTAGTCCCTTCCCCTGGTAGCACTTTCATTGCAAACAGTCATAGAAGGGCTGGGTCATGAGGGCCATGTCACATGAGAGCGAATTCATAGGTCATAGACGGGCAGGGCCACAGAACAGAGAATTGTGAGGCCATAGAAAAGGTCATAAAAGGAAGACTTCTTGTCATAGAATGTCTGCATCAGTGAAGGCCCAATTGTTGGGTCATAGAAGCACCAGGTCATAGAAGAAAAATCTGTTATGTCATAGATGTCCGGGTTATAGAAAAGCCAATTGTTTAGTCACAGAAGGTCAGGGTCATAGAACATCAAGTTCTTAGCTCATAGAAGGACAGGGCCATAAAAGGGTTAATTGTTAAGTCATAGAAGGTGTGGGTAATAGAAGGATAAATTCTTTAGTCATATAAGGACCATGTTACAGAGGGGTGAATATTTAAATCATAAAACAGTGATTATAAAGTCAGAGAAGGGAAATTGTTAAGTCATAGAGCATCTGGGGCAGAGAAGGGTGAATTATTAAGTTCTACAAGTGTCAGGTCATAAAAGGGTTAATTGTAAAGTCATAGAAAGTCTGGGTCATAGAAGGGGATATTGTTAATTCATATAAGATCCATGTCATAGAAGGGTGAATTCTTAAGTCATTGAAGGACCTGGTCATAGAAAGGCGAATTACTAAGTCTTAGAAGGTCTGGGTAATAGAAAAGCCAATTCTTAAGTTGTAGAACGGACGAGTCACAGAAGAGCGAATTGGGAAGACATAGATGGGCAGGGTCACAGGACAGCAAACGGTTAGGTCATTGAAGGGCTGGGTCATAAGAGGAAGAACTGTTAAGTCATAGAAGGCTGGTCCTAGAAGAGCGTATTATTAATTCATATAAGGTCGATGTCATAGAAGGGCAAATTCTTAAGTCATTGAAGGGCCAGATCACAGAAGGGCAAATTAGATATTCAAAAGTCTATGGGGCCGGATGGGATTCACCAGAGGGTATTATGGGAGCTGGTGGAGATCAAGCCTCTTTCCATCATCTACCAGCAGTTCTGTCTGAATGGAGAAGTTCCATTGGACTGGAGGGTGGCAAATGTTACCCCCATTTACAAGAAGGACTAGTGAGATGATCCAGGAAATTCCAGGCCTGTCAGTCTGACCTCAGTGCCAGGAAAGGTCCTGGAGCAGATCATCTTGGGTGCCATAGAATCATAGAATAACCAGGTTGGAAGAGACCCACCCGATCATCGAGTCCAACCATTCCTATCAGTCAGCATGGGTTTATGAAAGGCAGGTCCTGCCAAACCAGCCTGATCACCTTCTAAGACAAGGTGATCCACTTGATGGATGAGGGAAAGGCTGTGCATATGGTGTGCCTGGACTTCAGTAAAGCCTTTGACACAGTCTCTCTCCGTATTCTATTTGAGAACCTGGCTACTATTGTCTTGGACAGGTGCACCCTCTGCTGGGTGAAAAACTGCCTCGATGGCCGAGCCCAAACAGTGGTAGGAAATGGAGTTAAATCCAGCTGGAGGCCAGTCACAAGTGGTGTCCCCAGGGCTCCTCACCCGACTTGGATGAGGGGATCAAATGTGCCCTCAGAGAGTTTGTGGATGACACAAATAAGCTAGGAGGAAGTGTCGATCTGTTGGAGAGTAGGGAGGCTCGACAGAGAGATCTGGACAGGCAGAATCGATGGGTGGAAGCCAATGAGATGAAATTTAACAAGGCCCAGTATAGAGACCTGTACTTGGGACACAGAAACCCGGTGCAACGCTCCAGGCTTCAGGAAGAAGGTCCTGAAAGCTGCCTGGCAGAGAAAGACCTGGGAGTGTTGGTCGGCAGCCGACAGAACATGAGTCAACAGTGTGCTCAGGTGGCCAAAAAGGCCAAAAGCATCTTAGTTTGTATCAGAAATGGTGTGGCCAGCAGGACTAGGGAAGTGATTCTCCCCCTGTACTCAGCAATGATGAGGCCATACGTCAAATATTGTCTTTGGGTCCCTCACTACAAGAAAGACGCTGTGGTACTGGAGCACGTCCAGAGAATGGTGAGGAAGCTGGGGAAGGGACTGGAGAAGAAATCTTATGAGAAGCATCTGAGAGACCTGCGGTTGTTTAACCTGGAGAAGAGGAGGCTGAGAGGAGACCCCATCACTGTCTACAACTGCATGAAAGGAGGTTGTAGAAAGGTGGATGCTGGTCTCTTCTCCCAAGGGACAGGTGACAGGATGAGAGGGAACAGCCTTAAGCTGCATCAGGGGGAGTTTAGATTGGACATTAGGAAAAATTTTTTCACAGGAAGGGGTCCTGGGCACTGGCAGAGTCTGCCCAGGGAGGTGGTGGAGGCATCATCCCTGAAGGTGTTTAAAAGGCAGGTCGATGAGATGCTTGGGGATATGATTTAGTAGTAGACAGGTACAATTTGAGCTAATGATCTCTAAGCTCTTTTCAAACCTAATGATTCTATGATTCTATGATTCAATCACATCATTCCCCATCCTCTATTGAAACCGCAGATTGCCCTGACCCAGGTGTAGGACTTTGCACTTGGCCTTGTTGAACCTCATGAAGTTTGCCAAGACCCACCAGTCTCCAAAAGGGATCCAGGGACCCCTCAGCCCCCCACATGGGACCCAGGACACCTCAAATCCCCCTAAAGGGACCCAGGACCCCCCAAAACCTGACCCGGGACTCCTCCAAACCCCCAAGAAAGAACACAGGACTCCCCCAAATGGGACCCAGGACTGAACTAAATCCCCAAAACAGATCCAAGACTCCCTCAGACCCCATAGAAGAGATCCAAGTCCTGCCCATACCCCTCAAAAAGGACTCAAGACCCCTCAACCCTAACCCCCCAAAAGGGATCCAGGACTCCCCCAAAACCCCAAAAGGGACTCAGGACCCAGTAAAATCCCCAAAAGTGATCCAGGACCCCTTCAAACACCCAAATGGGACCCAGTATCCCCGAAGCCCCTCAAGATGGACCAAGGACCCACTAAAGCATCTCGAAAAGGGACCCAGGGCCCCCCACAAAACCCCTCCCAATGGTACCCAGGCCCCCTTCAAACGCCCCAAAGTGACTCAGGACCCCTAAAAGCTATCCAGGGCCGTACCCCTCCCCCCCCAAGAAAAAGGCATCCTGGACCTCTCCCAAACCCTCAATGGGACCCTCACCACCCCCCTCAATCCCCCAAAAGGGACTCAGGACTCCAACCAAATCCCCAGAAAGAGATCCAAGGCCCCCTCATCCTCTGCACAAAAGGGACCCAAGACCCTCCTTAACCCACAAAAGGGACCCAGGAACACCCCGTAACACCCCAGAAGAGACCCAAACCCCTCCCAGTAGGGGCCCAGGACCCCCCATAATCCCCCTAAATGAGATCCAGGACAACCCCCTGCAAACCCCCGAAAGGGACTTAGGACCCCCTGTAACCTGGGATGCCCCAAAGACCCTTAAAAGGGACCCAGGAGCCCCCTAACAACCCCAAAAGTTACCCAGAACCCCCACAGTCCCTGAAAAGGGATCCAGGAGCTTCTCAAAAGGACACAGCACTCCTCCTACCCTCAAAAAATTTACCAAGAACCTCCTCAACACCCCCCTCCCCCCCAAATGGGACACAGGAGCCCCAAAACCCCCACAAGGGATCCAGGACCCTCTCCCAAACCCTCCCAAAGGGATCCAGGACACAACTCTACCCCCAAAAGTGACACAGGACATACCCCAAGTCCCCAAAAGAGATAATGGACACCCCCTGGGAAATCCCCACAAGGGATTTGGGACACCCGGAATCCCTCCAAAAGAGACGCACAACCCCCCAAAAGGGACACAGGAACTCCCCAAACCCCTCCTAAAAGGATCCTGGACTCTCCCAGTCTGCCCTAAAGGGACCCTGGACCCCACTAAACCCAACCTAGGACCCCACCAAACCCCAAGACAGAGATCCAGGACTCCCCCCCTAGTTGGATTCAGGACCCTGCAAACATGCTGAAAAAGGAGCAAGGACCCCATCAACCCCCCCAAAAGAGACTCAGGAGCCACAGAGGAAATCAGAACCCCCCCCATATTCCCCAAATTGGATTTAGGACACCCCCAAACCCCCACAAATGGGACCAAAGACACTCCCTAAACCCCCCAAAAGGGACCCAGGAACTCCCCACAAACACTCCAAAACAGTCCATGACCCGGGACCCATCCTAAAAAGGCACCCAGGACCCCATCTAAATGCTCCCAAAAGGGACCAAGGACCCTCCAAAACTCCCCAAAAGGAGGGAAAGAGAGAAAGTTGGGGTAAGAGAGAAGGATGTTGTGGGGGACCGCATCAAAGGCTTTACAGAAGTCCAGGTAGATCACATCCATTGGTTTAAATTAGTGCAATAATCACATTTTTGAACATCCAAATATGATGCAAACCATTGGTAATGGTGACATGATGCAAACCATAGGCAGCTTGACCAGGCTCAGAGCACTCAGGCTTTACAGCAGGGCAAGGGGTGTGTGGAAGTGGAGAGAGAACAGCTCTGGTAGATCAAGCACTGGTGCCTGGAAGTGCTGCCGTGCCAGGATTCTTTTCCACTCCACCCATCCCCACAGGAACTGTCCTTGCAGCTCCAAAAAGGCTTTGGAGGAAAGATATCATGAAACAAAAGCCATTGAATATTCCTTTACTTTATTTAAAAACACAGAGAGTGCAGCTCCTCATTTACACAGCCAAACGGTAAGAAAAGAAAAGGAGAAAGTGAATTCAAAACAGGATGATAAGATTATTGCTATTGAAAAACCAGGAATACCAACAGCAAATAGAGAAGCCAGTCTGGGCCTTCCATTAGCTGCATGATAACTGCTATGCAAAAGTTGATGAGCAGTTCATTTCTTCAGAGAACCATCCAGTTATCAGTTTCCACACGGCATCCTTGAGCTGCTGGTTCCTCAAGCTGTAGATGAGGGGGTTCAGTGCTGGAGGCACCACTGAGTACAGAACTGACACCACCAGGTCCAGGGATGCAGTGGAGATGAAGGGGGGTTTTGTGTAGGTGAATACTCCAGTGCTGATAAACAGGAAGACCACGGCCAGGTGAGGCAGACACATGGAGAAGGCTTTGTGCAGCCCCTGCTCAGAGGGGATCCTCAACACAGCCCTGAAGATCTGTACATAGGACAAAACAATGAAAACAAAACAGCCCAATGCTACTAAGACACTGACCGCAATAAGCCCGACTTCCCTGTGGTAGAAGTGTGAGCAGGAGAGCTTGAGGATCTGTGGGATTTCACAGAAGAACTGTTCCACAGCATTGTCCTGGCAGAGGGGCAGGGAAAATGTAGTGACCGTGTGCAGCAGAGCATTGAGAAACCCAGCGCCCCAGGCAGCTGCTGCCATGTGGACACAAGCTCTGCTGCCCAGGAGGGTCCCATAGTGCAGGGGTTTGCAGATGGCAACATAGCGGTCGTAGGACATGACTGTGAGGAGAAAATATTCTGCTGAAATGAAAAAGAAAAATATAAAGACCTGAGCAACACATCCTGAGTAGGAGATTGTCCTGGTGTCCCAAAGAGAATTGAGCATGGATTTGGGGACAGTGGTGGAGATGAAGCCCAGGTCAAGGAGGGAGAGGTTGAGGAGAAAGAAGTACATGGGGGTGTGGAGGTGGTGGTCACAGGCGATGGTGATGATGATGAGGCCGTTGCCCAGGAGGGCAGCCAGGTAGATGCCCAGGAAGAGCCCGAAGTGCAAGAGCTGCAGCTCCCGTGTGTCTGTGAATGCCAGGAGGAGGAACTGGGTGATGGAGCTGCTGTTGGACATCTGCTGCCTCTGCAATTGTGAAAAACTGAATAAGAAGTGCTGGGAGGAGCAGGACCTCTGCCCATTGGCTGCAAGGATTCAGCTCTGCTCTGTAGCAGGGGGTCATGGGGATGGTGGGGACAGGGGACAGTGCTAGGATTCAGATTTGCCCTTCGGGAACTGCTCCTGGTGCAGAAGGGCCTGGCAGCATCTGCACTGCCAGGATGAGGAGCTGAGAGGGCAGAAGGCAGGCTGGGGTTTTACAATTCTTTCTTACACCTGAGGAATTTTCTTTGAGCCAGAAAGATTCAATATTTCTGCTGCTCTCAGGGAGACCAGAGGGAGTCCTGTGAGGCAAGAGCGTTGCTTGTGGCTAAGTGCAGAGAGAGGGGAGCTGTTCTGTCACCTTAAGAACCCACCAGGCCCTCCTGAAATCAGAGAGATTCACCCCACACCACTTAATGTTTCTCCCTTGCCTAAGGTCTCAGCACCCCACTTACAGCCCAGGGCACTCACCACCCGATTCACAAACCCAGCAGCATTTTCTCTCTCAAAGCATCTCTGTTCTTCTCCATGAGGATCTCAGGTAACACAAAGATGCGATAGGACACGTTCACATCCTGGAGGAAAGCTCACAGATTGGAGAAACCCTCAAGGAGAGTCAAACATCCTCAGGATGGCATTTGATGAAGGGAGATTGAGGCCCTTCCCCAGCCCCTCTGACTGAATTGCCCTCTGCCCCACAGCTTACAAGAAAGCTAGTACATGGGTACCTGTGGACACAACTGCAGGAAAGAAGCCACCAGGGCTGTGGGTGACTCTGCAGCTGCAAGCCCCATCCCCAGAGAGCCTGGCAGTGAGAAGAAGAGAACAACAGCAAGAACAGAGACAAGGAGAAAACAGGGAGGAACAGAGTGAGGGTCTGACTGTGAGAGGCGAGGGCAGAGGCAGCTGGGCTCACAGACAGCGTTCCCCTTCCCCAGCTGTGCTTGTCCCCTCCCTGACACCAACCTTGCTGGGCAGTTGCTCTCAGACCCTGGGCTCTGGAGAGGGCACTGGAGCTGTGGCTGCAGAGGAGGTGGCTCAGCAGAGGCTTTGCTGAGTGGGGGCTTTCTTAGAGGTGGGGTCGGCACTGCAGGGGATCACATGGAATTTGGACCAAATAGAATAGAAGAACCCTTCTGGGTTAAGCAGATGTGAAGCTGATGCTGTCCACAGGCAGTGGGGGGCTCCTATCAGACCTACGGGTCACTTGTCATTACAGCTCAGGAGTCTCAGTCTCTTGTTCCAGAATGAGAGCCTCTTTTTTCTGTTTCTTCCCCCAGTTCCCCAAGAGAAGGAGACTGAAATCACAGATTCAGGAATAGGGTTATCTGTAACATAGTCCCTGCCTTGACCTTCTTCTTGAAATGTCCCCTTAGAAATCTCCTGAACTGATCAGGAACTGTGAGCAGCTCAGATTCACCCAGGACCTCTTAAAATCATACAGACTCTCTCCTGATAGGAGCTGACTTTTCCCCCCACAGTGCCATGGGGAGCTCCCCAGGCAGGCTGAGTGCAGACCCTAGCAGGCAGCAGAGTCCCTGCCCTGGGACTCAGAGCCCAGGGGGCAGGGACAGCCTGGGGTACCCCTGAATGCACTCCCAGCCCCACACCCTGCAGACATCCCTGGGTGAAGGCAGCTGCCGTGCTCGGTCCCTCTGCCCCTGCAGCAGGGAAGCCCTACTCCACAGCACGTCCTTTTTCTCTCCACTGGAGAAAATGCCAGAGCCCTCCTGACAGATCCCACAGGCTGTGGACTGTGCCGGCTTTAGGAGATGCACCCAGGATCAGCACCTGCATTGTCCTGCACCCAGAGACTCACCTTGAGAAAGGCTGTGAAGATTTCTCTCCAACTGAAGCCTCCTCTCTCCTCCCAAACTATCCTGCCTTTCCCCTCTACCTGCTCCCTCCTCTCCCCTCACTGCCTGCAGGCAGTGCCCTCAGCCCTGCTGGGCTTTGCAGAGGAGCTGCTCCTGCCCAGACCTGGCTCTTTGTAGTGCTGCCCTCTCATTATCAACTCACACTGTCCCAGGAGCCCAGCCCAGCTCAGCAGCAGAGGAGCAGCCCAAGGCAGTGCTTTCTCTGCCCCCTCTGGGCTCCCTTGTGGTGCTCCTGGGGCTTCAGGAGAACCTTCTGAGAAACAGGCTGAAGCCATCCCTGATGTTCCCTCCCTCAACAGGGAAGGGAAATTTCTTTCCTGCAGTGTCATTGCTCCTGTTAAAAAGTACCTGGGCATGAGAATCACTATTTTTGTCCCATGATTAGACAATAAACCAGGACGGTAACAGGGAATTATCTCATTGCTCCAGGCTGGGGGGGGGAACCTGCTCCACTGAACGAATTTATCATTTCATCCTGAGTCTTAAGACCTGGGCCTGGAAAGACACTCAGCTCCCTTCTCGCCCAGCTTTGTTTCTGCTCCAAGCAAACCCTTTGCACACAGACAGGGTCTTAGAAACTTGGTCCCAGGTTTCCTCATGGAAGGGATGAGCTTGCCTAGTGACACAGCTGAAGGGCTTCAGCCCAAAGTGCAGCAAAGCCCTCAGCCAGGGGCACAGGCAGGAGGAGCTGGAGCAGTTCCTGTGGGAGACCGAGCTGTGATAAGGTCACAGAGCTCAGGAAAGATGGTTTTCAACAACAGAATCCTCCAAGCTGAGCAAAGGTCCAGACCAAAACTCCATCTCAACATGAAAGGCCATTCAGGCGCACAATGATTAGTGTTTGCTTTTTCAGGAAAAGTACAGGGCACTGTGTGGGCCGTGCTGAATTTAGGAAGAGCAGGTGTAGACAGATCTGAGATTCCCTGTGCCTCTTTGCCTCTGTCTTCCCCAGCAAGGTCTCCCAGGCCTCTGTGACTCAGGGCAGGACTCTGGAGGAGATCAACCAGTGGTGACTGGGGATCAAATCAGGGATCGCTTGAGCAAACCCAGTCCCTCCCAGTCTGTGGGACAGGAGGGGCAGCATCGCAGGGAGCTGAGTGAGGAGGACGATGCCACATGAGGTGACTCTCCATCATCTTCACAAGGCCATGGAGATGGAGGGAACTCCCTGACTACTGGCACCACTCCCATACTGCATGTGCTTTTCAGAAATGGGCAGTGGAAAAGCAGAGGATCTAAGAGATTTGCCAGACGTTGTCTCCTCAGATTCCATTTCTGGGTATCTGAAAGAGAGGTGGACTGGATTTCCCTTGGGCAGACTGTATCTCACCATCCTTCTATGACCCAGCTCCACTGTGATATGAATAACTGTTCACCCAACTCTTCTATGACCCAACGCTTCTATGACATGACTCATCTAGGACCTTTCTATCACCTCTTCCCTCCTTTTCCAGACTAAACTCTCATGCTTCTATGACTCAACTATACCAACACCCAAATCTATTATGATACTTCTTATCACCCAGATCTTTTATTGCCTGAGAATTCTGTGACCCGACACCTCTATGAGCCTTTTATGACTGAACTATGCTCTTACTCCTCTATGATACAACTCATCTACAACCTGACTCTTCTTTGACCTACTCTTATATGATCAGACCCCTCAGTGACATGAGCCTTCTAAACTTTCCATGACCTGACTGTCCTCTGACTCTTCTATGATTCGACTTTCTATGACCCAAGTCTTCTATGATTCTTCTGTGACACAAATCACCTATGCCTGACATTTCTATAACCCGACTCTTCTAAAACCTGACCCTTTGATGACCCAACTGTTCTATGAACCAAACCTACTATTAGCTGACCTTTCTATGACTTGATTCCTGTATGACCTGACTCTTAAATGAGCTGCCACCTGTGTTTTCATGACTTCTATGACCCAACTGTTCTATCACCAATCTACGACTGAGTGCTTCTATGACCCAACACTTCAATGACACATTCCTCATACAACCCTGCTCTTCAATGAGCCTTCAATGACCCATGTCTTCTATGAACCAACTCTTCTACCACCCCATTCTTCTGTGACGTCTCTATGATCCGACTCATCTAGAGTCTGAGCCTTCTACAAATCAAGCCTTCTATAACCCAATTCTATGATCCTTCTATCACCTGACTCCTCTCTGAACTGAATAATCTATGACCCAACCATTTTATGACCTGACCCTTCTATGACCTGAATCTTTAATGTTCCTTCAATGACCAAACCCTTCTATTATCCAAATGAACTCTCCTGCTTCTATTACTCAATACTCCTATTACTTGAAAATTCTGTGATCTGAGACTTCCATCACCTGACCCTTTTATGAACCTTCTGTGACTGAAATCTATTATTCCTCTATGACCTGACACATCTATAACTCAACTCTTCTGTGACCCATCTCTTACATGACCAGGCCCTTCCATGACTCAAGCCTTCTATGACACAACACTTCATTCCATGACCTGACTCTTGTCTGACTGTACTATGATGCGACTTTCCATGACCTGACTCTTCCATGAACCTTCTGTGAACAGAGTCTTCCATTACCTGACTGTTCTGTTTCTCTTCTATGACCCAAACCTTCTCGGAACCAACTGTTTTGTGACCCTTCTATGAATAAACCTTTCTAAAACCCAAATAAACTCACTCTTCTATGACTCAACCCTTCTATGGCCTGAATATTCTATGACCCTTTTATGAACTCAATCATTGATGATCCAGTTCTGCTATGAACATTTCATGATTCAGAACTTGCATAAACCTTCTATGTCTGCTCTCCTTAGTTACTCCTCTATGACTCAACTCTTCTCTCAGCTGACCCTTCTCATACCCAAGATTTCTATTTCTCTTCTATGACTCAACGTTTTATGACCCTGCCCATCTAGGACCCAATTCTTCTATAACTGCAGGAAGCTGAGTGAGAGCCTTGGCATCTCCCATAACCCTACAGGCCAGGATTTGGAATTACATGGAATAACTGCTGTGATTCTGATTCAGCAATGTCAAAGTGTTCATGACACCAGTGTCATTGTAGCCAAAGCCAGATCTGCCTTTCCAGGGCCTGGGGGTCAGGGCTTGGCCTTTCTGCTTCATTAGTCAAACCCAGGCTTTTCTCAGCATCTCAGCTGCCTGCACAGCGCCTTTGCATTCCTGCAGTCATGGCCTCCAATTCTCGGCTCTAACGAGTCCCTGGGGAGGCTTTGTCACTAGCAATCCTAACTGAGACCAGTAGACTCAAGGAATTTTGAGTTTTGCTTTTGACTCCTTGAGATGTTTCCTCTATCTCCTCTCAGGAGTGATCATTCAGTTAGACCACCCTGGGTCTAATTAAATTATAGATAGACTTAATGAGCTCTTTCTCTTCCTACTGTTTTCTAAAGGTCTTCAAGACTTGCACAGCTCCTTGGTGTAATTTCCCACTGTGCTTAAAGAGGAAGATTTTAAAATGCACCTAAGAAAAATATGCTTCAATTTAAAGTTTATATTTCCATATTTTTCAGAATCATAGTATGGTTTAGGTTGAAAGGGACATCAAAGCCCTTCCAGTTCCACGCCTCTTGCCGTGGGCAGGGACACCTCCCACTGGATGAGGCTTCTCAAGGTCCCATCCAAGCTGGCCTTGAACATCTCCAGGGAGGGGCCAGCTACAGCTTCCCTGGGCAACCTGGAGACAGCCCTACCCCATTCTTTATGAAGAATTTCTTCCTAACGTCTAATTTAAATCTTCCCCCTTCCAATTTAAATCTATTCTCCTTATTCCTATCCCTCCATTCCCTTGTAAAAATCCCTCCCCAACCTTCTTGATGACCCACATCGTATACTGGATGGATGCCATAGGGTCTCCCTGAAGCCTTCTCTTTTCTAGGCTGAGGAAATTCCATGACAATATCAATATTTCTTTGGAAAATCCCTTTTGAAAGGGCTTGGGATTGGTGGAGGTCTCTTGTGAATGAGGACAAGCAGGTGTCCTGGTGTCTGGGTCAGTCTCCTCAGGGCAATCCTCAGCCAGCCCGGGCTCTTAAGCTGCTACCAATGGAAAGGTTTTTTCACTTTTGGGCCCAACTATAAGTAGCTGAATAGGTAAAAGAAACATGATAAAAATGAGCATAATCCAAACCTAAACCCAATTTTAATGCCATCCATCACTGCCAGCTCCCTCAAGAAGTCACACCCCACCAGTCTGCCACCACCCATCACCTGAAATGATGAAAATCTCCACTTAATCACTAACACTCTTTATTGCTGAGCGTGGCTTCTATGTTATGGGATCTCCCTCTGCTCAGCCGGGGTCAGCTCTCCTGACTGTTTCCCCTTGACAACTTCTTGCCCACACCCAGCACCTCACTGGGAGGAGCAGAGGGAGCAACTCTTGACGCTGGGCAAAGGAGACAATCGCTGCCCTCACTCTTCTGGCACCAGGACGATGCCACAGGACCCAGGGAGTCTCACATTTCAAAAGGAAAGTGGAGAAACTGGAGAGGCCCTGGAGGAGGTCTGGCAGGATGGAGTTAGGGGTCCACAGCATGAGGGGTGAGGGCACACTTTGGCCTTCTGGGGAGGCTCCGGACAACCTGCTAAGTGGGTCTCTACATCTTGTGGTCATGGAAGAACTTAGGGAACAAGTGATCTCAGGTGACCTCTAGCCTAATGCCAGTTCCAAGCAAGGCCAGCTCTGAGGTCTGAGCAGGCTGCTGAGTCCATGTCAGCATCCACAGAGAGAGTTTAGACATCAACAAGGCACCGGGGCCATGAGTGAAAGAAAGGATTTTGGCATTTGATGGCTCCATGGACAAAACTATTGATTGGCCATGGCTCCTGTGACACCTGGGAACATCCCCCTTCTTGTGCAGAGGAGTGGGATCCTTCTGGGTTGGACAGGAGGGAAAATGCCTTTGTGTGAGCACCGTGCAGCCCCAGCAGAGGCTCCAGGGTAGTGGGGGATTCTCCACTCCTGGGTGTTCAAACTAAGAATATTTGATGCCTTGGGATGTTCCATGCATGGGGCTGGGCTTGGGCTGGGGGAGCCCAGGGGCTTTTCAGTCTTAATCGTTCTGTGTTTGTTTGACTGAGGGGCCTGAACCCAGTGCAGCTCCAGCACCTCCTGCCAGTGCCCCCAGCCACATTTTGGGGCCAGATCCCCCCTTTTTGTGCAGAACCCCCACCCCAGACCCTGGGTCTGCCCCTTCCACCCCATCCCCCAGCACCCGCAGCTCCCCCCAAGCCCCAACCTGGCACTGAGCCGCTGCCAGGCAACAGCACAGGGGGCCGGGAGACACCTCCATTTTGGGGCCAAAAGCCTTGTTTTAGGGTAGTGACCCTCCTTCGTGAGTTCCAAGTCCCCTTTTTGAGCTTCAATGACATGTTTTGGGGCACAGGTTGTCATTTTTAAGGCACAAATTCGGATTTTCTATTTTCACAGCCTCGGTTTTGGAGACAAAAGCATCCAAAAGGGTTCAAAAACTTATTTTTAGCCCCCAAACCCTCCCTCTCAGAGAAAAGAAGCCTCTTTTTAGAATCAAGTCTACAATTGTGAGGGCTCAAGGCCATATATTGAGCCTCGCAAGACCAATATTTAGTGTGTAAAGCCTTCCTGTTGAGAACCACAGCATCATTTGTGGGCACAAAACCTGATGTGTGGGCTCAAACCTCAGTTTCAGTTTAAAAGCACCATTTCTGGAACCCAAAACCTGCTCTGGAGGCTCCAGACTCTCATGGAAAGGTTCCAACCCCATCTTTTACAGCTTGAAGTCTCAATTGGAGCCCGCAGAGCACTGCATTTGGGACCAGAGCTTCATTCCTTGGGGGTACAGATGAACCAAGAGATTCTCCTCCCTTGCAGGATCAAATGTTTCATTTGTAGCACCGCATATATCACTATAGTGCCCAAAGATTCATAGAATAACCAAGTTGGAAGAGACCCACCGGATCATCGAGTCCAACCGTTCCTATCAAACACTAAAACATGCCCCTTAGTACCTCGTCCACCCGTGCCTTAAACCCCTCCAGGGAGGGTGAATCAATCACTTCCTGGGTAGCATATTCCAGTGCCCAATGACACTTTCCGTGAAAAAATTTTTCCTAATGTCCAGCCTAAATCTCCCCTGGTGGAGCGTGAGGCCATTCCCTCTCATCCTGTCCCCTGTCACTTGGGAGAAGAGGCCAGCTCCCTCCTCTCTACAACTTCCCCTCAGGTAGTTGTAGAGAGAAATGAGGTCTCCTCTCAGCCTACTCTTCTCCAGGCTGAACACCCCCAGCTCTCTCAGCTGTTCCTCATAAGGCCTGTTCTCCAGCCCCTTCACCAGCTTCATTGCTCTTCTCTGGACTCGCTCCAGAGCCTCAACATCCTTCTTGTGGTGAGAGGCCCAGAACTGAACACAGGATTCGAGGAGAGTTCTCACTAGTGCCGAGTCCAGAGGGAGAAGAACCTCCCAGGACCTGCTAGCCATGGCGTTTCGGACACAAGCCAAGATGTCATTGGCCTTTTTGGCCACTTGGGCCCCTGCTGGCCACTCATGTTCAGTCGCTGTCAACCAACACCCCCAGGTCCTTCTCCTCCTGGCAACTTTCCAGCCAGACTTCTAGTCTGTAGCTGCTCAGGGTTGTTGTGCCCCAAGTGCAGGACCCGGCATTTGGCCATGTTAAACCTCATGCCATTGGACTCTGCCCATGGATCCAGTCTGTTCAGATCCATTTGGAGCCTCCTGACCCTCCAGCAGATCCACACTTCCACCCAGTATAGTGTCATCTGCAAACTTGCTAAGGATGCACTCGATGCCTTCATCCAGGTCATTGACAAAGATATTGAACAGGGCTGGACCCAACACTGAGCCTTGGGGACACCATTTGGAACTGGCCTCCAGGTGCAGTTAACTCCATTTACCACCACTCTCTGGGCCCGGCCATCCAACCAGTTTTTCACCCAGGAGAGTGTGCCCCTTTCCTGGCCAGAGGTGACAGTTTCCGTAGCAGAATGCTGTAAGAAACTGTGTCAAAGGCTTTACTGAAGTCCAGGAAGATCCATCCACAGCCTTTCTCTTGTCCAGCAGCCGAGTCACTTTGTCATAGAAGGTGATCAGGTTAGTTTGGCCAGATGCACATTTTGTGAACCCATGTTGACTGGGCCTGATCACCCAGTTCTCTTGCATGTCCTTCATGTTCGCACTCAAGATCACCTGTTCCATGACTTTCCCTGGCACTGAGGTCAGACCTGACAGGCCTGTAGTTCCCTGGATCCTCCCAGTGACCCTTCTTGTAGATGGGCACAACATCAGCCTCCAGTCCAGTGGAACTTCCCCAGTCTTCCAGGACTGTTGGAAGATGATGGAAAGGGGTTTGACCAGCACATCAACCAGCTCCTTCAATACCCTTGGGTGAATCCCATCCAGCCTCATAGACTTGTGTGTGTTTAGCTGGCAAGAAAGGCTCTGACCACCTCCTCTTGGACTATAGGATCCTCATTCTGCTCCTCTGGCCCACAAACATTCGTCTCCTTCTTGATATCACTCAAGATCTCCCTGTTCAACCAAGCTGCTTTTTCCCCTGCCGGCTGTTTTTCTCGAACATGGGGATGGCTTTCTCCTGAGCCACTAGGATCTCCTTTCTGAAGAGCTTCCAGCCCTCATGGGCTCACTTGCCCTTAAACACTGTCTCCCATGAGACTTTGCCAACCAGCCTTCTGAAGAGTTCAGAGTCTGCCCTCTGGAAATTTAATGCTACTGTCCTGCTAACCACCCTCTTCACTTCGCCTAGAACAGAAAACCCTATCATCTCATGATCGCTTAGTCCTAGGTGTCCTCCTACTGCCACATCCCCCACAAGGCCTTCTCTGTTCACAAACAGCAGGTCCAGGAGGGCACCTTCCCTTGTCGGTTCATTCAGCAGCTGTGCTAGGAACTTGTCTTCCATGCACTCCAGGAGCCTCCTAGACTGCTTCCTTTCTGCTCAATTGTACTTCCAGCAGATATCAGGAAGGTTGGAGTCTCCCACAAGAACGAGAGGCATCGATCTAGAGATTAACTCCAGCTGTTTATACAAGAGCTCGTCAGCTGCTTCTCCTTGGCTGGGTCACTGATGTCATAATAGTCACAGATATAACACACGTCACAGATGGCGGAGATGTCACAATCATCAATGATGTCACAGACGTCACAAATTTCACTGATTCAAAGAAATCACATATGTCACAGATGTCACTGATGTCACAATAGTCAGACATCACAGACATCACAGATGTCAGAGATGTCAGCTATGTCAGATTTCACAGATGTCACTGATATCACAATTGTCACAGAAATCCCAGATGTCACAAATGTCACTGATGTCACAATTGTCACAGAGGTCACACGTCACTGGTGTCACGACAGTCACAGAAATAACAGATGTCACTCATGTCACAATCGTCACAGACATCACAGATGTCACTGATGTCACAGTTGTTGCACATCATAGATGTCACAGATGTCACTGATGTCACAATCGCCACTGATGTCACAGATGTCACAGGTGTCAAAAATACAACTGATGTCACAATCATCAGAGACCTCACAAATTCTGATTCTGACTGATTTGACTGGCCCAGCCAGTCTGTTACACCACATGCCATGATCCCGGATCCATGCACTCCTGAATCCTGTTCCCAAGTCCAGCTCTCTCCTGCTGCTGAGTCCAGCCCAGGACCTTCCCTCCATGCCTGCTCTGAAGCATCAGTGGTGATGGAGTCACCCAGGTGGGGCAATTACATATTTGTATCTATTTACAATTTCCTTATTAAAAAGGTATACCTTATTAATGTTGTTGTTACATTAAAGATGTTTTAGTTTTAGTTTCTAACTCACAAGTCTCCTTCTCTCATTGCGCTTTCCCCAGGCAGGAAGGGAATTGGGATCCAAAACTGCTTGCGTTCAGCTGCAAATAAAGCCGGACCATGATGAGCTGGAAGAGGCTCTCTTTGACGTTCAAACTGCTCTCTGCACTCCTCTTCTCTGCAGGGCTCCTATTCCATGGGATTCATCCAATCAGGTTCCAGGTCTCCTGACCAGCCCCCTGTTTACTCATGTCCAGCTCCTTTTATCCCCTTTTCTCTCTCTTTTCCCATGCTTGTTCCTCCACAAACCACCCTTATCCCACACTTTCCCTTCCATTGGCTATTTCCTGGACATCCCCTGGCAGCTCTTGCACAGGCCCCAAATGCGCTTCCTGGTTTCCCATCATGAGTCCCAGAGCCAGAGGCAGAAACCCCGTCCTCATCCTGGGAGGGTCCTGCTGACCCACTTGGTGAATCTCTCACGCAGAGACATTCGAACTTGCTTTGAATTAATATTTCACTTTCTGGTTTTGAATTCTTTCTCTGAAAACTTCGTGTCCTAGAAATAGCCATGCTTTGTTTTTATGGGCCTGCTGGGTACCAGGTGAGATTAAAACACCTATGTGATATCTACAGATCTTTGTAGGCCTGTGGAGAATGGGTTGGGGAGATTAGAATCAAGGAATCATAGGATGGTTTGTGTGGGAAGAGACTTAAAAGATCATCCATTTCCAAATCCTCTGCTATGGATGGGGACATCTTTCAGGTTGCTCGAAGTTCCTGATCTTGGACACTTCCAGAGTTGGTGCATCCACAACTTCTCTAGGCAACCTGTGCCAGTGTCTTGCCATCCCCATTTTACTTATTTTTTCCTTAGATCCAATCTAAATGTCCCCTCTTCCAGCTTAAAGCCATTGTCCCTTGTTCTGCCAGTTCTGCCTTGGTAAGAAGTCTCACTCTGTCTTTCTTGGCCTGTAACTACTATGAGTTAAATCCAGAGTTAATCTCTGGAGGTGCCCAGAAATCTCCAAGATGGGGTTTGGAGGCCTTGAGAACATGGGATTAGAGATGTGGAGACTGCAGACACTGCAGGAGCTGCCTGAGAGTGATTGATGGGCAGTTCTAAGGGTGGTGGAACTTATCCTCATGGTGGAAAAAGGCATGAGAAAGAAATAGTGCCACAAAGTGTAGCTGGGGAGGTCCAAGCTGGACACAAGGGGAAAGAAATGTCAGTCCAAGGGCTGCTGTGCTGCTACATGTCACCCAGAAGGATCATCCCAGGGCTTTGTGTCTCAAGGAAGAGCCAGGGAGGACAGAGAATTAACAGCAAAGGAAGGTGACAGCAAGGTGAGGCAGCTGGGGAGATGGCTGCAGCCTGTAGGGCAAGAGGCACGGGTGATAAAACCCCGTGGGGCAGTCGGTGGTGGAGAGGACAGAGGCATATGGGAAAGATGAAAGCTCCCTAACAGAGTAGCCTTTTCATGGCTTTGGTGATGTTTGCTGTCTCTGACACTGATTCCTATGAGGAGATGAAAAATCCTTCCAACCCTGGGGCCTCATTGCCTCCTTGTCCATACTTAGGAGCCTGGGAGGTGTCGTACCATAGTCCTGCCCTTGGCATTGACCATCTCCACATCCCACTGTCCCAGGATGAGCCTTGAGGAATGGGTGAGAGACAAGACCTCCCTTCCTGGGGGTCAGGACTGGCTGCTGGTTAATGGGGTCAGGGCTTGGCCCTTTGGATTAATGAAACACATCCAGGCTGACTCAGCATCAGAGACACCGTTACCTTGCTTTTCCCAGCCTGTCATCACTGCCTCCAGTTTTCTGCTCTAACTGGGCCCTGGAGATGCTTTCTCAGCAGTGCCCTCAGTGGGACCCATTAAGAACCTTTGGACCCTGAATCTGATATTAATTCATTTAGAAGTTTATTCCACTTCCTCTAATGGCTGAGGTTCATGGACTCAGCATCAAACTCACCAGAAGGGTCATTAAAATGCCCTGGGCTGCTCCTCTGCTACTGAGCTGCACTCGGCTCCTGAGATGGAGGGAGCTCCTGACAACCTGGCAGCACTACAAAGAGTGAGCTCTGACCAGGAGCATCTCCTCTGCAAAACCCAGCAGGAAGAAGGTAAATCCCAGCATTTCTCAGAGAGATGAGCAAGGCAGAGAGAGATTAAAGGTGGTCAGGAGGATGACTGGGAGCTGACTGGAGGAGAAATCTTCACTGTCCTGGACATGGTAAGTCTGAGTGCATGGCAATGCAGGTGTAGATCCTGGCAGCATCTCCTAAAGCTGGCACAGCCCCAGCTGATGGGATCTGTGAGGAGGGGGCTCTTGTGAGGCAGTTTGGAAGGGCTGTAAAGTCAGAGATTGCAGCATGCGTGCCTCAGGCTGTCTTTGAGAGCAGGGTCCCTGCTCCCCAGGCTCCTGGTGATGGAGCAGGGACTCTGCTGCCTGCCTGGGGAATTCCTCATGCTGCTGTGGGGAGAAGCTGGGGTGTGGGAAGAAGGATTTCATTGCAAGAGAGGACGTTCGGCTGCTTGTGGGTCAGGGCTGCTCACGGATCCAGGTCACTCAAGGATATTTCTGAAGGGAAACTTCTGTGGGAAAATCAAGGCAGGGATTATGTTACCGACTAGGAGCTTTCCTGAGTTTGTGTTTTCGTTTTCCTACTTCTGGAGAATTTGGGGGGAGAATGGGAACGAGAGGCTCTCATGCTTGAACAAATCACTGAGACTCCTGAGCTGCACTGCAAGGTTGGTGTCTGTGAGGGGAAGATCAGAGACGGGGAATGGAAATGCTGCCTGCGTGCCCGGCTGTCTCTGCCCTGGCCTCTTGCAGCCAGACTCTCACTCCCTTTCTCCCTTTTCTCCCTGTGACTCTGTTCTTGATGATGTTCTCTCCTTCTCACTGCCAGGCTCCATGGGGGTGGGAGTTTCATCTGCAGAGTCACCCACTGACCTGGTGGCTCCTTTCTTGCTGTTTTGTTTATGGGAACCTGTGTCCTGAGTTTGCTCTGAGCTGTGATGCTGTGGGCAATGCAGTCAGTGGGGCTGGGGAAGGAGCAGAATCTCCAGCAATCAAATGCCATCACTTGGCTCTTCCAAGCTCTGAGCTGCACTCCAGGATGCAAACCTGTCCCATTCCATCTATGTGTTACCTGAAAGCTCCGTGGAGAATCTCAGAGATGTTATGAGAGAGAAAATGCTGTTGGATTTGTGAAATGAGCTGTGTGTGTCCTGGGCAGAAAGTGGGTGCTGAGACTGTAGGAAAAGGTGAGGCATTCAGTGGTGTGAGGTGGGTCCCTCTGATTTCAGCAGGGTCTGGTGGCTTTTCAGGGTGACATGGGAATGTGAATCCCTCCATCTCAGAAAGGTGCAAATCCCGGACAAGAAAAGGAGCAGTTCCAGAGGACAAAGCTGAACCCCAGCAGTGTCCCCTGTCCCCACCATCCCCATGACCCCCTTGCAGAGCAGGGCTGACTCCTCGCAGCCAGCAGGCAGAGGCCCTGCCCCTCCTCGCACATTCAGTCGGCACCAAGCAAGGCTTCAGGCACGGAGCTGAAGGAAGGGCTGGAAGAGAAGAGACGTGGTGTCAGCAGCAGGGGATGGGAATGAGAAAGGGCTTTGGTTTGGCTCAGGAAATTCTTCCCTAACTTGTCACTGTCCTTTCCTCCTGTGACAGTTCCTCCTGGCAGAGGCAGCAGATGTCCAACAGCAGCTCCATCACCCAGTTCCTCCTCCTGGCATTCACAGACACTCGGGAGCTGAAGCTCTTGCACTTTGGGCTCTTCTTGGGCATCTACCTGGCTGCCCTCCTGGGCAATGGCCTCATCATCATCACCATCATCGCCTGTGATCACCACCTCCACACCCCCATGTACTTCTTTCTCCTCAATCTCTCCCTCCTAGACCTGGGCTCCATCTCCACTACTGTCCCCAAATCCATGGTTAATTCTCTTTGGGACACCAAGGCCATCTCCTATGCTGGATGTGTTGCCCAAGTTTTTCTCTATGCCTTCCTCATTTCAGCAGAGTATTTTCTTCTCACTATCATGTCCTACTACCGCTACGTTGCCATCTGCAAACCCCTGCACTACGGGACCTTCCTGGGCAGCAGAGCTTGTGTCCACATGGCAGCAGCTGCCTGGGGTGCTGGGTTTCTCACTGCTCTGCTGCACACGGCCAATACATTTTCCCTACCCCTCTGCCAGGGAAATGCTCTGCACCAGTTCTTCTGTGAAATTCCCCAGATCCTCAAGCTCTCTTGCTCTCACTTCTTTCTCAGGGAAGTTTGGCTTCTTGTTTTCAGTCTATTAGTAGACTTTTTGTGTTCTGTTTTCATTGCGGTGTCGTACGTGCAGATCTTCAGGGCTGTGCTGAGGATCCCCTCTGAGCAGGGACGGCACAAAGCCTTTTCCACGTGCCTCCCTCACCTGGCTGTGGTCTCCCTCTTTATCAGCACTAGCACTTTTGCCGACCTGAAGCCCTCTTCAGTCTCCCCATCCCTGGACGTGGTGGTGTCATTTCTCTACTCCGTCGTTCCTCCAGCACTGAACCCTCTCATCTACAGCTGGAGGAACCAGCAGCTCAAGGATGCAGCGTGCAAACTGATAACTGGAGGTTTCTCTGAAGCAATGAACTGCTGAACTTCTGAATAACAGCAGTTATAACGTGACTCACTGCAGGCCCACACTGCCTTCTTTTATTGCTGGCGGGGTTGAGTTTTTTGAATCTATGTTTTCATTGCCTTTTTAATACACTCTCTGGTTTCCATTTGTAACCAAGTAACTGAGTAAACAGCAACCCATGCTCTCTGTATTTGTAAGGAAAGGTCCATTCACTCCTTCTTTCTTCCTCAGACCCTTCCTCCAAGGCCTTTTTAGAGCTGCAGGGACAGTTCCTGCCTGCATGGGCTGAGGGGAAAAAGAGTCCCAGCAGGGCAGCACTGCCAGGCACCGGCGCTTGATCTCCCAGAGCTGTTCTCTCTCCCCGTCCACACTTCTCCTCCTCACCCCTTGCCTTTCTGTAAGGCCTGAGGGCTCTGAGCTTGGTCCCAGCCGTGCTGCGTGGCAGTGCTGTGCCTGCAGGCAGGGACAGGCAGTGGGCACTTGTGGGACAGAGCTGCCTCCACAACAGCCTTTCCATGAAGAGAGGGGATCTTCTTTGGGCAGTGCCTGAAGGCTTAGGGTTTCTTCTAAAGTTTCTTTCAGGAAGTCACTCAAGAACATGGCCCAGAGGTGAAAACACAAGTGTACAGTTGAAGAGTGTTGGTGTGCAGGGCTGGAGCGTGCAGCAGTGTGCTCTTATAGCTGGGCAACCTGCAGTTCAGGTCCTGGACCATGAGGAGGTGATTGATGAGTAATGGTTTAGGATGTCAATTGTGTCTCAGAAACTCAGAATCCAGTAGGAAACATCTGACCGTGATGGGGACAGTGAGGTCAGTTCTGTTTCTGGAGGTCATGGGGCAGCAGCAGGAACATGGGTGGGAAAGGAGCTCTGCCCAAGCACCCACAGGACCTGTGCTGGGAGAGGGCTTGGGTACGGGTGGAAAACACAGGGGAGCCTTCTCAGGCCAGGACAGTGCTGGCAGCATCACTGGGCAAATCCCTTACGGTAAAGGGGCACCACAGGTCCTTCACCCTTTGGCACCTGCCAGGATCTGCTGATAGCGTCTCTGGGGCAAATCCCTTGTGTTCCTTCTGTTGCCCCTGCAGTGTCACAGACAAAAATCCCTTAGAGTCAGGAGGCGCCTCGGGCCCTTTACCATTTCTTCTGCCCACAGGGATTTCACAGAATCATAGAATAACCAGGTTGGAAGAGACCTACCAGATCATCGACTCCAACCATTCCTATCAAACACTAAACCATGCCCCTTAGCACCTTGTCCACCTGTGCCTTAAACACCTCCAGGGAAGGTGACTCGATCACCTCCCTGGGCAGCCTCTGGCAGTGCCCAATGACCCTTTCTGTGAAAAACCTTTTCCTAATGTCCAGCCTAAACCTCCCCTGGTGGAGCCTGAGGCCATTTCCTCTCGTCCTGTCCCCTGTCACTTGGGAGAAGAGGCCAGCACCCTCCTCTCCTCCTTTTTCTCATGAAGTTGTTACAGTTTCTGGAAATTTCTATATGTGCCCCAAAACTGATTTTATTATAAAACTTTATGGTTGAATAAAGGTTCAGTGGTGGATGGGGGTGATGTGCTGTGTGCAGAAATAGGTCTTAAGCAGCCTGAAATATAGCACCAAGTGCAGAGAGAAGCAAATGCAGGAAGGGGGTGTACCGGTACTGTCAGGGGAGAGGAAAGAGTCACAAAGTGGAGCTTGTCAGGATGAAGAAATGTCACGGGAAGGGTAGTGGATGGACAGACTATTTTTTGAGCTTTAAGATCACAGGCGGCTCAGAATATCTTGGGTTGAAGGGGCTCATAAGGATCACTGAGTCCAACTCCCTGATCCCCACACGACTGTGTAAAATGAAACCATTTCACTAAGATGATTGTCAAGATGCTCCTGGAACTCTGACAGGCTTGGTGCCATCACCACTTCCCATGGGACCGTGTTCCAGTGACTGAGCACCCTTTCCATGAGGAACCTTTTCCAGATGTCCAATTGGAAATTCCCCTAATGCAGCTCCATTCCATTTCCTCGTGATCTGTCCCTGGTCACCAGAGAGAGGAGGTCAGCACCTTCTCCTTTCTTTCCTCCTTGAGGAAGCTCAAGACTGGGATGAGGTCTCAGCCGTGTCCCGTGCTGGGCTCTGACAAGTTCTGCTCAAGAAGAGAGGCTGGGCAGGGCTGTTGTTCACCTGGCAGGGGAGGCGAGTGCAGGAGGAGAAGAGACAGACAGAGAACCAAGCTCACCCATTGCCTGGGGTGAGTGGCCAGTGCTGTAACTGGTGACAGGACAGACCGGTGCCCTGTGCAGCTTCCCAGTCTGTCCCTGCCACCAAGGGCACCCACCAGCCTTGTCTCTCCTGCACCTGCAGGGCTGGGCTCTGCCCCTCACACCCTCTGCAGTGTGTGCTCCGCCTGCATGGTCACACAGCTTGGCCAGCACTGGTGGTGTCCTCTCCCGGGCACTTCCCAGATCAGCCCAGCCCCTCCCAGCTCTCCCCACAGCCCTGCTTTCTCTCCAGCCCCACAGAGCAGCCCAGTCTGGGCTGGCCGCAAGGCAGTGCCCACTGCAGGGTGCAGCAGAGCTCTGGGCTCTCCCTCAGTAGCCCCAACCCCTCTGGAGGGCACAGCAGCTGCTGGGGGACAGAGGTGGGTCTCAGCCTCCCCCACAGCCCCAGGGATGGAGGCTTGACCTCCTCTCCCAGTCTGTATCCTGACTGCATTGATGGAAAACTCCTGGCAAAGACCAGGGAGATGAGGACAAGATGGAATGCACCTGATAGAGGAGGAATGTGATGTCAGCTCTCTTTGCCTTAACCATTTTGCCTGAAGACTGCCTGCTTGTGTGTTGGGTTGAACTGAAGGACAATGTAGGAGTGGGCACCGCTCTCTCTTGCTTGGGTGGACTCTGGACCCAGAGCTGGCTGCGGTTGGGTGGAGGTGATGCAGCAGCGCATTCGACTGAGCAAGTTGCACCCTAAAATGTCACCAGTATAGACGATGCGGATTTGAGTTTTCGATATGAGTTCTGTGACAAATGTTTAAGTCACAGGGTGGAATGTAAAATCGGACTATGTTTATCTCTTTGCCTTAAACATTTTGTCTGAGGACTTGTGGCCCCAGCTTGTCTGTGCTGCCGAGGCTCAGGAGGGCAGTGCAGGTGCAGGCCCCGCTCTCCCTCGCTGGGGTGAAGCCCCAGAGGTGGCTTTGGTCAGGGGAGGGGAATGCAGCCGTTGCTGCTGCCCCCACTACCCCCCACCTGCTGCCTTCCGGGGCTCCAAAAAGATGCAGCTGATGGGTGTCGGGCTTGCCATATAAGAGGACTCTCAGGGAACCAGGGGACAGTCTCGCTCTCATCTCCGTGCTCACTCTCACTCACACACTTCACAGAATGACAGAATGACCAGGATGGAAGAGACCCACTGGATCGTCGAGTCCAACCATTCCCACCATTCCCTAAATCATGCACCTAAGCACCTCGTCTACCCTAACCTTAAACACCTCCAGGGACGGTGACTCAACCACCTCCCTGGGCAGACCGTTCCAATGCCTAACCACCCTTTCCGTGAAGAATTTTTTCCTAATCTCAAGCCTAAATCTCCCCTGGCGGAGCTTGAGGCCATTCCCTCTCGTCCTGTCCCCTGTCACTTGGGAGAAGAGGCCAGCTCCCTCCTCTCCACAACCTCCCTTCAGGTAGTTGTAGAGAGTAATAAGGTCTCCCCTCAGCCTCCTCTTCTCCAGGCTAAACAACCCCAGCTCTCTCAGCCGCTCCTCGTAAGATTTGTTCTCCAGCCCCTTTACCAGCTTTGTTGCCCTTCTCTGGACTCGCTCCAGAGCCACAACATCCTTCTTGTGGTGAGGGGCCCAGAACTGAACACAGTACTCGAGGTGCGGTCTCAACAGTGCCGAGTACAGGGGGAGAATAACCTCCCTGGACCTGCTGGTCACGCCGTTCCTGATCCAAGCCAAGATGCTATTGGCCTTTTTGGCCACCTGGGCACACTGCTGGCTCATGTTCAGTCGGTTGTCAACCAACACCCCCAGGTCCTTCTCCTCCTGGCAGCTTTCCAGCCAGGCTTCTCCTAATCTGTACCTCTGCTTAGGGTTGTTGTGCCCCAAGTGCAGGACTCGGCATTTGGCCTTGTTAAACCTCCTGCCGTTGGTCTCAGCCCAGCATCCCAGCCTGTTCAGGTCCCTTTCCAGAGCCTCCCGACCCTCCAGCAGATCCACACTTCCACCCAGCTTGGTGTCATCTGCAAACTTGCTAAGGGAGGACTCAATGCCTTCATCCAGGTCGTTGATAAAGACATTAAACAGGACTAGACCCAGGACTGAGCCCTGGGGAACCCCACTTGTCACTGGCCTCCAGCTGGATTTAACTCCATTTACGACCACCCTCTGGGCCTGGTCATTCAACCAGTTTTTCACCCAGGAGAGTGTGCGCCCGTCCAGGCCAGAGGCCGACAGTTTCCTAAGCAGAATGCTATGAGAAACTGTATCAAAGGCTTTACTGAAGTCCAGGAAAACCATATCCACAGCCTTTCCCTCGTCCAAGAGTTTAGTCACTTGGTCATAGAAGGTGATCAGATTACTCTGGCAAGACCTGCCTTTCATGAACCCGTGTTGACTGGGCCTGATCACCCGGTTCTCTTGCAAGTGCTTCATGATCGCACTCAAGATTACCCGCTCCATGACTTTCCCCAGTACCGAGGTCAGGCTGACAGGCCTGTAGTTCCCCGGATCCTCCCTGCGCCCCTTCTTATAGATGGGCACGACATCAGCCTCCAGTCCAGCGGAACCTCCCCAGTCATCCAGGACTGCTGGAAGATGATGGAAAGGGGTTTGGCCAGCACATCCGCCAGTTTCCTCAAAACTCTTGGGTGGACTCCATCCGGCCCCATAGACTTGTGGGCATCTAGCTGGGCAAGCAAGTCTCTAACCACCTCCTCTTGGACCTTGGGAATCTCATACTTCTCATCCAACCCTTGGGGTTGTGCACAGAGGGAACAATTTTCCTTACTGTTAAAGACTGAGGCAAAGTAGGCATTGAGCACTTCAGCCTTGTTACTGTTGTTCCCTCTGCATCTACCAGGGACTGGAGATTCTCCCTAGCTCTCCTTTTGCTGTTGATGTATTTGTAGAAAGTCTTTTTGTTGTCTTTCACAGTCATGGCCAATCGGATTTCTAGTTGGGCCTTAGCCCTCCTGATTTTTTCCCTGCACATTCTCACTTCCTCCCTATAGTCCACCCAGGATGCCTGCCCCTTCCTCCAGAGGTCGTAGACCCTCCTCTTCCTATTGATGTCTCTTAGGACCTCCCTACTCAACCACGCTGGTTTCTTATCCCGCCAGCTACTTTTCCGGAACTTGGGGACGGCTTTCTCCTGAGCTGCTAGGAGTTCCTTCTTGAAGAGCGCCCAGCCCTTATGGACACCTTTGCCTTCAAGGAGCGCCTCCCACAGGACTTTTCCGACCAGCCCTCTGAACAGCCCAAAGTCTGCTCTCTGAAAGTTGAGGGCGACTGTTCTGCTAAACTCCTTCTTCATTTTACCCCGCACTGAGAACTCTATCATCTCATGATCGCTTTGCCCCAAGCGTCCTCCAACCTTCACATCCCCCACCAGTCCTTCTCTATTCACAAACAGCAGGTCCAGGAGGGCACCGTCCCTTGTCGGTTCACTCACCGGCTGTGTGAGGAAGTTGTCTTGCACACACTCCAGGAACCTCCGGGACTGCTTCCTTTCTGCTGTATTATACTCCCAGCCTATATCTGGGAAATTGAAGTCTCCCACAAGGACTAGAGGTAGCGATTTTGAGACTACACTCAGTTGTTTCTAGAAGAGTTCATCAGCTGCTTCTTCTTGGCTGGGTGGTCTATAGAAGACTCCCATCATAATCCCTTCCTGCCCATGGACTCCTCTGATTTTCATCCACAGGCACTCAGTCCCATCCTGATCGTAGTCCAGTTTGAGGGTATCAATGCCCTCTCTAACATAGAGGGCTACCCCACCTCCTCTTCTGTCCTTCCTGAAGAGTTTATACCCCACCATGGGTATGCTCCAGTCATACGAGTCATCCCACCACGTCTCCGCAATGGCAACGACATCGTAGTCTCCCTGCCCTACCACAGCTTCCAGCTCCTCCTTCTTATTTCCCATGCTGCGTGCATTGGTGTAAATGCACTTCAGCTGGGCAGGCGTAGCTTCAGCCTTCGCATAGGGCTCCTCCCCAACTGAGCGGTCCTTGACTTAACTAAGGCCACAGTGCCAGTTTGCTGCCTACCATCCCCAGCTGCACTCACCCCCTCTTGCTTTGTGGTGATATACGAGCAGGCATCGCCAGCACACCACCCCTTTGTCTCTGAAGTCTCACCTCCAGGCTCACTCCCATCCTGCCTGGCCTCCATCCCCTCCCCCCTCACATCTAGTTTAAAGCTCGATTTATGAGCTTAACTACGTTGTTGTTGAGGGCTTTTGTCCCCCTAGGAGACAGGCGTGTCTCATCCCTGGTAAGAAAGCCTGGGGGTGCGTGGGCCTCCCCATGATTAAAGAACCCAAAGCCCCTCTTCTCACACCAGTCCCTAAGCCATTCATTAACCCATTTCTTATTCCTCATTTCCTGCTCCTGTTTCCTTAGTATTGGGATGGAGTTGAATATTACCTGTGCCCCAGAGCCCTCGATCATTCTCCCAAGTGCCTTGAAGTCCCTTTTAATGGCTTTAGGCCTTCTACGTTCTATTTCCTCATTACCAATTTGAAAAATTAAGAGCGGGTAGTAGTCCGTATCTTTGACCAGGGAAGGGAGCTTTCTAGTAGCGTCCCTCACTGATGCTCCCGGCAAGCAGCAGACCTCCCTATGGAGCGGGTCCGGCCTACAGATGGGACCCTCGATTCCTTTGAGAAGGGAATCCCCCAAGACAATCACTCTCCTCTTCTTTTTAACTGAGGATGTTTTTAGGGCTGTGGGAGGTTCATGGGGTTTCGGAAACATTTCTAGGCTGTGGGTGCAGCCCTCTTCATGATTAGGGCTAGGATGCAACCTCAGCACCTCATATTTTCCCCAGAGAGATCTGAGGGTTAATTGCCTGGGTGGGGAGAGCAGGTTTCCTTCTCCAGACAGGAACCTGCTGCCATTCCCCCTCTCTGTCTCTCCCGTCCTTGCAGCTTACCGGTGGGTGGTGCTCAGCTTCACTGGCTCCAGCAGCCTGTGAGAGGGTCCTGCTCCACTCCTCTATCTCCCTCTCACACTCCCTGATGTCCCTCAGCCTAGCCACATCCTTCCTCAGCTCTTCCACCATATGAAGCAGTTCCCCTACCCGAGCACAGCTTCCACAGGAGGAGCCAGTGCCAGAGGCATGAGCCACTACGGGAGGGGGGCACTGTCTGCAGCCCAGGGTCTGGGTAGCTGCATGTGCCCACCAGGGCTCCGTCTGGGTGGCAGCCTCCACCACGCTTGGTGCGGCCTTAGTCTTTTGCTGGGTATCCACCATTTTCCTCAATCCCTTCCGACCGTGCTCCAGCCCTTCCCTGCTCGCCCTGCCCGCTCGAGCTGCCGCTCAAACTGCCTTGTTTAATGAGCCTTGTTTAATGAGCCCCACACCTCTTTGCCATGCTCCTCTTTGCCTGGGCTCCGGTCACTGTGCTCCCTAAGGGCCCTTTAAATCCCCCGCGGGAGCTTCCGGGACCGCCCCCTCCCATCAGTCACCGCACGGGATCGGCCGTTGAGCCCGGACCCTGTCGCCGATTTTCCGGTCAAGTTTTTTTAGGGTTTTTCCCCGTTCGGGAAGCACCCAGTCGCCTATGGCTACCCCAAAAGCCGAACTCACCGTCCTGTCGCTGGATGCAGCTGAATAACTTATGGTACAGATCATTCATTTCTACATGAATCTTGTGATGGAAAGAAGTAAGAAGGAAGGATATCCAGCAGTTCATGTCTTTGATATTTTATTCCATTGCGAACTAAGTCCTTGGGGCTGTGCAGCAGGGAAGAGATGGAGCAGAGGTGTGGATTTCTTCAAGCAGGATGTTGTCTTGGTCCCTGTCTACCAGAATCACCATCTGACTCTTGCGGAGAGTTGAATTGGCTTTTTGTTCGGAATTGGATGTGGAGAGAAAACTGCTGAGAAAAGCCACGTCGATGTTGATGTGTGTGCAGCAGAAGTTTGTGCTTTGTCTGACAGTCCCCTTGGAATCACAGGTCATCGACATGAGAAAGAGACCATCCAAGACTTGGATGCTGTGAAAGTTAACAGCGGGAACAAGATCTGTGAAACTCTGCTGTAATTAGCCTCTTGGGCGCTGCTTTCAGGTTGTGAATTAAGAGAAGGCTTTTGGACCTTGTCTGAACTTGTCTCTGGGACACAACTGCAAGAGGCGAAGAGTGATTTTGATTTGTTTTCAACAGCAAATACCTGCAAGAAGAAAGCCGGGAAGAAGGCAACTGGAGCTGGATTGTTCAGAGAGGACAGTTCGCAGCATGAGGTCACATGTACATGAGCACTACTGGGATGTGAACTCTCAACTCCTTCTCCTTAGAGGTCTTGACACTCTCTAAGTCCAGGCTTTTAGAAAAGAGCTGTAAGCATCTCATGTTCTTATGGTGCCACCTCAGGCTGCAGCTGATCCAGGAAACTGTGGAATCACACAGAGAGTGGTTTGGGTCAGGAGCAACCCAAACCATTCGATGATTACAAGTTAGTAGTGAAGAGCACTGCCTAAAGACTCAATTTAAGAACCACAACCCCAAGTAAACTTCTCAGGGAGGGTGACTCTCTTAGGAGGCTGCTCTCCCTTCTCAGCCTGCCAAGGACTTGGATTGTGACACCCAAGTGAAGGGAGTGAAGAGCTGATGTGTGGTCAGTCGGGTCTGTTCCCTGAGTTGTGCGATGGTGAATGGATTGTGCCGAGTGTCCGTCAGGATAGGTAACGTGTGCTGCTTCCTAACTGCCTCTCTTTTAAGGTATTGGAAAATTCTGCTTCTTTGCATTCCTTAGGAAATCCCTCAGCAGCAGAATGGAGACGACTGCGGGGTTTCTGTCTGCAAGTAGGCAGACAACATCAGCAGAGACAAACCGTTAACCTTTACACAGGTGAGTGGGAGTTAAAACCTGCTCCAGACATCTTTGCTTAGATACAAGAGCCAGGGAAAGTTACAGAATCCTGGACTGTCCTGAGCTGAAAGGGGCCCACGAGGCTTCTTGAGTCCAAGTCCTGTCCCTGCACAGGACACCACAACATTCCCACCATGGGGCTGAGGGCATCCGCCAAACCCTTCTGGAACATTGTCAGGCTGTGACTGCTTCCCTGGGAGCTGTTCCAGGGCTCCACCACCCTCTGGGGGAAGAACGTTCTCCTCGTGCTCAACCTAACCCTCCCCTGGTATCTTCCAGCCATTCCATCAGCTCCCGAGTACCGCAGCAGCTGCTGATTGTGCCTGGAGCAGGGATGGAGGTTCTATCCCTGGCTTTGTGGTTGGTGAGTAGCTGGTGGGGTTGGAGCTTCACAGTGGCCTCAGAAGGGCAGAGCTGTGTTCTCCATCCTTACATCTGGTGTTTGCTTCCTACTTCACTACACGAGGTGCCACAGCAGGTGGGTTTGGGATACCTGGCCCTTATGTGGGTTTCCTGCTCTTAGATGTTTGTGCGTATCTTCTGCCTCAACTTCGTGTTTAAAGGATTTTTCCTTTTCTTTCCAGAGCCACATGCCTCACTTCCACAAGAGGATGTTGTGGGAGATAATCCATCAGCAGCTGCTGTGAGAGATGCACGATGAGAGCAACACTGTGATAATCTCAGGGTGACTGATAAGGCTTTTAGTTATTTTTTGAAGACTTTATTTGGATAGGTAGTAGGCACGTACATTTTCCTCTTTAGGCTCTGAAGTAGTGGTTAAGGAGGGGTGGTGGATTCCTGGTTACGGAGGCAGTAACTCTCGCTGGCTTTCGCTAAGGCACCTGCTGGGCTCCGTGCTTGGCTCCTCGAGGAGAGTTCCCTCTCTTTCCAGGATGGCTACAATCTACTTGATTCCTAAAAACTGGATCTGTGAGGACCTCCTGTTACGGTTTAGCTGAGGACACCCTAGAGAGCGAGCACTTGTCACCTTCTGATTTTTGGTAGAGGGGGAGTTGGCTGGTGATACCTTGTGTGCACAACTTTCTGGGGTTGCTAATATCATAACATAACACGAGTACTAAGATGATAAAAGCAACAAAAATAACTTAGCTCTGGTGAAGCTTCTAACAGGAAAGAGATTTATTTAGTTACTGATAGCTTATATCTCCTGTAGGTAAAATGCCTTATGGAACCAGTACTTGCTTGAATAAGGAAACACTGACCCTTTATCACAAGCCGGTTGCACATCTGAGATAAAAACCCTTCTGTTTGCTTTGACTTCTTCTCTGCTCTGTGTGTGTCTCTTATCCAGAACAATTCCAGGGGACAGTACGGATGGGCAGCTCACACCTCTCTCCTTTTTTTTCCTCACCTCACAGGGTGTAAAACACTAAGGAAGGGGAGGCCAGGGAATCTTGCTGCTGCACAGGTAAGTTTGTGTTATTCATGACCAGAGCGCTGGGGCGACTTCCCAGGCTGTCCCTGCCCCCAGGGCACGGCTGCGACTATTCCAAACAGGAGCGGTGGCAGCTGGGGTTTCCTGTGGCATCAGGCCAACCATCAGCCATTTGGAGGTCTCTGGGCTGACATCGCAGCAGGGACCCTCACAGGGAGCCCGTGGGGGCTGGAGAGGTGGCAGCTGAGGTTTCATGTGGCAGTGGGGAAACCATCAGGCAGGTGGAGGTCACAGAGCTTCAACCGCAGCAGAGACCCCCAGAGGGAGCTGGTAGGGGGTTGGAGAGGTGGCAGCTGGGGTCTCCGGTGGCAGCAGGGCCACCACCAGGCAGGTGGAGGTCACAGAGCTTGTACCACATCAGCAGGGACACTGACAGAGGTGGTAGGGAGGTCACAGCGGTGGCTGCTGGGGTTTCCTGTGGCTGCAGGGCCACAGTCAGGAAGGTGGAGGTCTCTGAGCTTGCACCACATCAGCAGGGACACTGACAGCAACCTGGTGGAGAGGTTGGAGAGGGGGTCGCTGGGGTGTTCCTGTGGCTGCACGGCCACCAACAAGCAGGTGGAGGTCACGGAACTGGTCCCGCAGCAGGAGGAACCCCCACAAGGATCTTGGGTTGTTGATGGGTTCATGTAGTATTAAGCTGTGCCTGGAGGCTGCTAAGCTGGTTCCAAGTGCCCTGGGGCTGTGGTGAGGCCACATTAAGAGCCACATCTGGCAGCTGCACAGCTGGTTCTTCTTCAGCTGGACGAGCTGCTTTCAGAGCAAAGACTCTCCAGGCAGGAGCGGTGGCTGCTGGAGCGGGTCCTGAGGCAGCAGGGCCACCTCGAGGCAGCAGGGCCACCTCCAGGCAGGTGTCTGAGCTGGCATCGCAGCAGGAACCCCTACAGGGAGCTCGTGGGGGCTGGAGAGGTGGCAGCTGAGGTTTCCTGAGGCAGCAGGGCCACTACAAGGCAGGTGGAGGTCATGGAGCTTGCACCACAGCAGCAGGGACACCCACCTCAAGCTGGCTGGAGGTTGGAGCAGTGGCTGCTGGGGTGGTCAGAGCTTGCATCAATCATAACTGCCTCTGGATGCCTTAGGGCTGGTTCTGCTTTACCTGGGCCCCACTGCTTGGAGAGCGACGGCAGGGGCAGCGTGGGTGTGATGTCGTAGCACACACCGGCTCTCCCTCTGCTTCTCCCCCCTGCCCTTATTCAGGGGGCATTCCTGATGCCGTTTCCATCTTTGGCCGCCAGAAGATCCTCTTCAGCCACTCGCAATTTCTGGCTCATGGAAGAGAATCGGTTCAACCAATGGGGGACATGGGTGGGTTTCAGCCCCGGCAACAGCAGCGAGTCCTTTCAGGGGTGACCACCCGGCCCAGCACAAGGTCACAGCATGCTCTGCTCCCCATTTTGGGTCCTTTCAGTGTTCGAGATCATTGTCTTCTGCGCTAAAGTCCATACCACGATTGCAGAAAAGGTCAAAATCCCCTCTTCGCAGGCTGAGGCGCAGGGTCGGCGGCTGCTTTCTAGCGCTGCTCTCCGGAACGAGTCAGTGCTCGCTCCCATAGTACCTACAGGCAAGGCTGCAGCAACCCCTGCGGGAAGGCGGAGGGGGGGCGGCTGGGGACAGGGCGGCAGAGACCCCGCCTCTTACGGGGACGCGGCTGGAGGCAGCGAGAAACAGCGACCCCTTTGGCAGGAACCGGGAACAGATGCGGCTGACAGGTCTACTCAACTCCAGCCTCCAAGTCTACCCAGTCCAGCAAGCGGGATCATAGGTAGACCTGGCAGCCGGTGTGAGGTAGACCTGGCAACTGGTGTCGGGTAGACCTGGCGGCCGGTGTGGGGTAGACCTGGCGGCCGGTGTGGGGTAGACCTGGTGTCCGTCCCTAGAGCCGCTGACACCTAACAGCTCTCACTATCTATCACTATCTGCACCTGGAGCAGAGCCAGCACGCACCCTTTTGGAGCCACAACTCCCATTTCTAGGGCCAGAACACTGATCTTATCTGATACTGGGGGTCGGAATACCAAGTTTTGACTGAGAACACCAATTTTAGGATAAATCACCAGGTCTCCCAAAGTACAGGGTGGCTGACAGGTAAACCCGTCTCCAGCTACCTGGTGTACCCAGGTCCATTCTGGTCTATCTAGCTCCGGCTCCCAGGTCTACCCCGCTCTGGCTACGAGGTCTTTTCACTATGGCCGCCAGGTCTACTCTGCCAAGCAGGTCAGCGCTGAGTAGACCTGGTGTCCGTACCTGGAGCAGAGCCAGCACACCCAATTTTGGGGCCAGAACACTGATTTTAGGGGTCAGAAAAGCTATTTTCAGGGAAAAAGCACTGATTTTGGTGCCAGAACTCCCCTTCTATAAGGCCAGAACACTGGGTTTTAGGGCAAAAACCATTTGGGGGCAGGGCACAAACACTGACTTTGAGGCCAAAACATGCATTTTTGGGGCCAGAAAAGTTTCTGGAGGGGGCAGAACAACAAATCTGAGCCAGAACACTGAATTTTGGTGCCAGAATTCAAATTTTGGGGACCAGAGCACCCTGTCCCCCAAAATCAACATTTTTGCCCCCAAATCCACTTCTCCCCCAATCAACCTTTCCTGCCCCAAAATCCCCCTTTTGTGCCCCTAAACCAACCCCTTACTCCCCAAAATCCACCTTTAATGCAACAAAATCCACATTTTCTTCCCTCAAACCAACCCCCTGTGATTCAAAATCCACCTTTTCTGCCCCAAATCCACATTTTGCTCTCCAAATCCACCTTTTTGTGCCAAAATTTCCACCTTTTGTGCCCTAAAATCCACCCTTCTGTCCCAAACCACACTCACTATGCCTCCAAATCACACTTTCTGCTCCAAAATCCACTTTTTGTGCCCCAAATCCACTTTTTCTCCCACAAAATCCACCTTTAGTGCCCCAAAACCCACCTTTTGTGCTCCCAAATCCACATTCTCTGTCACAAAATCCACCTTTTCTGTCCTAAAGCCTAATCCCTGTGCCCCAAAATCCAATTTTGTGCCCGCAAATCCATATTTTCTGCCCCAAAATCCACCTTTTGTGGCCTGAAATCTAACTTTTGTGGCCCAGACACCACCCCTTACACCCCTAAATCCACCTTCTCTGCCCCAAAACCCAATCGTGTGCCCCCAAATCCACCTTGGGTACCCCAAAATCCACCTTTTCTGCCACAAAATCCACATTTTGCTCCACAAAATCCACCTTTTCTATCCCAAACTCCACCTTTTGTTGCCCCAAATCAACCTTTTCTGCACCAAACTCAACCCTCTGTTCCTCAAAATTCACCTTTTCTGCCCCAAAATCCAAGTTTTGTGCCCAAAAATCCACTTTTTTCACCCCAAAATCCACTTTTCTGCCCCCAAATTCACATTTTGTGCCCCAAAACAAACCCTTTCACCCCAAATTCAAATTTTGTGCCCCAAACCTCCCTTTTCTGCCACCAAAACCACCTTTTTTGCCCCAAAATACACCTTGTGTGCCCCAAACCCCACCTTTTCTGTCCCAAAATCCAACTTTTGTGGCCCAAACCCAACCCCCTGCATCTCAAATCCACCTTTTGTGCTTCAAAATACAACTTTTCTGCCCCCAAATCCATCTTTTGTGCCCTGAACCCCATCTCTGTGCCCCCAAATCCACCTTTTCTGCCCCAAGCCCCATCCCGGTGCCCCCAAATCGATCTTTTGTTCCCCCAAACCCACCACTTTTTCTGCCCCCAAATCCACATTTTATTCCCCTAAATCCACATTTTATTCCTCCAAATCCATTTTTTCCCCCCCAAAATCCAGATTTTCTACCCCAAACCAAGCTCCTACGACTCAAATCCAACTTTTCTTCAAAAATCTACCTTATCTGCCCCCAAAGCCACTCTGAGACTCAAAATCCACCTTTTTCTTCCCCAATATCCAGGTTTTGTGCCACAAATCCACACAATGTGCCACAAAATCCAACTTTTCTTCCCCCAAATCCACCTTCTCAGCCCCATAATCCACCACCTGCACCCCAAAATCTACATTTCTTCTCCCAAAATCCACCTTTTCTGACTCAAACCCCAACTTTTCAGCCCCAGAATCCATCTATTGTGCCGCAAAACCCACCTTTGTGCCCTAAAATCCAACACTTATGCCCCAAAATCCAACTTTTGTGCTCTCAAACCCACCCCTTATGCCCCCAAATCCATCTTTTAGGGATCAAAATCCATCCTGTGCCCCCAAATTCAACTTTTCTGCTCCAGAACCCACACCTTGCATCCCAAATTCACATATTTTGCCCCCAAATAATCTTTTCTGCACCCCCAAAAACACCTTTGGGACCCAAACTCCCCACCCTGCACCCCAAAATCTTCCTTTTGTGCCCTAAAATCTACCTTTAGAACACCAAAATCAACACCCTGAGCCCCAAAATCTACATTTCTTGTTCCAAAATAAAACTTTCTGCCACTAAATTCACCTTTTTTCCAGAAATCGACATTTTGTGCCCCGAAGTCAACATTTTGTGCTGAAAACCCAAATTTCTTCTCCTAAAACCCAAGGTTGTGCCCCAAAAACTTCCTTTTCTGCCCCAAATCCACCTTTTCTGCCACAAAATCCACATTTTCTGCCTCAAAATCCACCTTTTGTGCCACAAAATCCACTTTTTCTATCCCCAAATACACCATATATGCCCCCAAATCAAGCTTTTCTGCCCGAAACCCATACCCCGTGCCTCAAAATTCACCCTTTCTGCCCCAAAATCCAAGTTTTGTGCCCAAAAATCCACTTTTTTGCCCCAAATCCACATGTTCTTCAACAAAACACAACTTTTCTGCTCCCAAATCCACTTTTTATGCCCCAAACTCCCCTTTGAGCCCCCAAATTTTGATTTTGTGTTCCAAAACCCACCCCTGCACCCAAAATCCACCTTTTGTGGTCTAATATCCACCTTTTGTACCCCCAAATCCACTTTCTGCACCCCAAATTACCTCTTGTGCCTCAAAATCCACCTTTTTGCCTCAAAATCCACCTTTTCTGCCCCAAAACCCACCTCCTGCACCCCAAATCAATTTTTTGTGCCTCAAAATACATGTTTTGGGCCCCCAAAATCCACCTTTTGTGTCTGAAAACCCACACCCTGTGTCCCAAAATCCACCTTTTCTGCCTCAAAATACACTTTTCTGCCTCAAAATCAACCTTGTGAGCCTCCAAATCCACCTTTTCTACCCCCAAATCCACATTTTTCACCCCCAAACCCCCCTTTGTGCCCCAAGATGGGTGCTTCCACACCCCCCCCCGCCCCGTGGCTGTGGCCGAGGCCTCTGTGATGCCCCCTCTGTGACGCTGCCCTCGCAGCCCTCGCTGGGGCCCAGGACGAGCCCCCTCTGGCCTCACTCTCCAGCAGGACCTGGAGGAGGCAGGTGGGCTCTGCGCTGGGAGCTGCCTGCGTCTCGCTCGCTGCCTGAGGAGCGAAGCCGACAGAGAAACTCTGCCCCACGGCCAAGGGTAGGAGCAGGGCTCTCCCCTAAAAGGCTCCCAGGGGCTTCTAGAAGGTTCCCCAGGGTCCTAGAAGACCCTAAAGGGGTCCCAGTTGGATCTCAAGGGTTCCTCAGGCTTGTAGAAGGCCCTAAAAGGGTCTCTTAGTGTTCTAGAAGGTTCTTGGTGGTCCAAGAAAGGTCCTAGAAGGGCCTAAACGGGTCCCAGGTGGATCTAGAGGGTTCCTGTGGGTCCTAGAAGACTTAAAGGGGTCCCAGGGGCATCTAGAGGATTCCTGAGGGTCCTAGAAGTCCCTAAAGGGGTCCCAGGGGGATCTAGAGGGTTTCTGAGGGTTCCTAGAAGGCCCTAGAAGGGTCCCAGGGAGATCTAGAAGGTTCTATAACACCCTAAAGGGGTCCCAGGTGGATCTAGAAGGCTCCTGGGGGGTCCTAGAAGGCCCTAAAGGGGTCCCAGGTGGATCTAGAGGGTTCCTGTGTGTCCTAGAAGACTTAAAGGGGTCCCAGGGGCATCTAGAGGATTCCTGAGGGTCCTAGAAGGCCCTAAAGGGGTCCCAGGGGGATATAGAGCATTCCTGAGGGTTCCTAGAAGGCCCTAGAAGGGTCCCAGGGAGATCTAGAAGGTTCTATAACACCTTAAAGGGGTCCCAGGTGGATCTAGAAGGCTCCTGGGGGTCCTAGAAGGCCCTAAAGGGGTCCCAGGTGGATCTAGAGGGTTCCTGGGGGTCCAAGAAGACCCTGAACGGGTCCCAGATGGATCTAGAGGGTTTTCTGTCCCAAAGCCCACTCCCTGCATCACAAAATCCACCTTTTGTGCCCCCAAAGCCAACTTTTGTGCCCCAAAATGCACCTTTCTGTCCCCAAATTCAACTTTTGTGAGCCAAAATCAAGGTTTTGTGTTACAAACCCACCCAATGTGCCCCCAAATCCACGTTTTGTGCCACAAAATCCAGGTTTTGTGCCACAAACCCAAGCAATGTGCCCAAAAATCCAACTTTAGTGCATCTAAACCCACATTTTCTGCCCCAAAACCCTGTGCCTCAAAATCCACCATTTGTGCACCACAATCTAATTTTTGTGTCCCCAAATCCACCATTTGTGACCCAAAATCCACATTTTCTGTTTGAAAACACACCCCCTGCACCCCCAAATCCACCTTTTCTATCCCAAACCTACCCCCTGCGACTCAATATCCACCAATATCCACCTTTTCTGCCCCCAAATCCACCTTTTACGGCATCCAGGAGGCTCTAGATGGTTCCTTGGGGTTCCAGAAGACCCTAAAGGGGTCCCAGGTGGATCTAGAGGAGAAGAAGGAGAAGGAGAAGGAGAAGGAGAAGGAGAAGGAGAAGGAGAAGGAGAAGGAGAAGGAGAAGGAGAAGGAGAAGGAGAAGGAGAAGGAGAAGGAGAAGGAGAAGGAGAAAAAGGATAAGGTTGAGGAGGTGGAAAAGGTTCAATCAAAACCAAGAAAAAGGAGCAGGAGAGGCAAACGGAAGGGGAACTGGTAAGTCCCTTCCCCACCTCCTGCAACTTTCTACATGGATCTTGATGGTCCTAGAAGGCCCTAAAGGAGTCCCTGGTGGATCTACAGGGTTCCTCAGGCTTCTAGAAGGCCCTAAATGAGTCTCTGAGAGATCTAGTAGGTTCCTGGTGGTCCTAGAAAAGTGCTAGAAGGCCATAAAGCGGTCCCAGGGGGATCTAGAAGGTTCATCGGGCTGCTAGAATGGTCCTAGAAGGTCTAAAAAGTGTCCCAAGAGGATCTAGAGAGATCCTGGGGATCCTAGAAGGATTTTAGAAGGTCCTAAAGGGGTCTCAGAGGGTTCTAGATAGCTCCTTGGGGTTCTAGAGGCCCTAAAGGTGTCCCAGAGAGATCTAGAAAGTTCCTGGTGCTCCTAGAAGGTACTAATGGGGTCCCAGGTGGATCTAGAGGATTCCTCAGGCTTCTAGAAGGCCCTAAAGGGGTCTATGACAGTTCTAGAAGGTTCTTCGTCTTCCTAGAAGGGCCCTAGAAGACTCAAAATGAGACTCAGGTGGATTTAGAAGGTTCCTGGGGATCCTAGAAGGATTTTAGAAGACCCTAAAGGGATCTCTGAGAGTTCTAGAGGCTTCTAGAAAACACTGAAGGTGTCTCTGAGGGTTCTAGAATAATCCTGGGTATCATAGAAGGGTCCTAGAAGGCCCTAAAGGACTCCCAGGAAAATCTAGAGGGTTCGTGGGGCTCCTATAACAGTCTTTGAAGGCTCTAAAGTAGTCCAAGGTAGATCTAGAGTATTCCAAGGGGTCCTAAAGGTGTCCTAGAAGGACCGAAAAGGGTTCCCAGGTGGTTCTAGACTATTCCTTAGGCTTCTATCAGGCCCTAAAGATGTCTCTGAGTGTTCTAGAAGGCTCCTGGGGCATCTAGTAGGGTCCCAGATGGACCTAAAAAGGTCCAAGAGGGTTCTAGATGGACCTTCACTATCCTAGAATGGTCCGAAAAGGTTCTAAAAGGGTCCCAGGTAGATCTAGATGGTTCCTGTAGGTCCTAGATTACGCTAAATAGTTCCAAGTGGATCTAGAGGGGTCATGAGGCTCCTAGAAGGGTCCTGAACAGCAGTAAAGGGGTCCCAGATAGACCTAGCGGGTTCCTGGGGTGACTACAAAGGTCCTAGAAATCTCTAAAGGGTCCCAGGCAAATCTAGAGGGATCCTGGGGCTCCTAGAAGGCCATAAATGCGTCCCAGGTAGATGTAGAGGCTCCCTTAGGCTCCTAGAAGAGTCCTAGAATGCCCTAAAAGAGTCCCAGGTAGATCTAGAATGATCCTGTGCCTGCTAGATGGGTCCTAGAAAGACCTAAAGGGGTCTCAGATAGATCTAGAGGGATTCTCTGGCTCCTAGAATGGTCCTAGAAGGCCCTAAAAGGGTCCAAGGTAGATCTAGAAGGTTCCTAGGCTACTACAAGGGTCCTAGAAGGACCTAAAAGGGTTCTAGGTAGATCTATAGGGTTCCTGGAGCTACCACAAAGGTCCTAGAAGGCTCTAAAAGAAGTCCCAAGTAGATCTAGAGGGTTCCTGGAGCTCCTACAATGGTTATAGAAGGCATTAAATGCATCCCAGCTAGACCAAGAGGGTTTCTTGGGCTCCCAGAAACACCCTAGAAAGACCTAAAGGGGTCCCAGGAAGATCTAGAGGGTTCCTTGGGCTACTACAAAGGCCCTAGAAGGCCCTAAAGTGGCCTCAGGTAGATCTAGAGGGTTACTGGGGCTCCTATAAGGGTCTAGAAGGACATATACAGGTCCCAGGTAGAATTAGAAGATTCCTGGGGCTTCTACATGGGACCTAGAAGGCCCGAAACGGGTCCCAGGTACATCTAGAGGGTTCATGGGGCTCCTACAAGGGTCCAAGAAGACATGAAAAGGGTCGCAGGTAGATCTAGAGGTTTCCTGGGGCTCTTACGAGGGTCAAGAAGGACCTAAATGGGTCCCAGGAAGATCTAGAAGATTCCTGGGTCTCCTAGATGGTTCCTATAAGGCGCTAATGGGGACTCAGGTAGTTCTAGAGGGTTACTGGGGCTCAAACAAGGATCTAGAAAGACCTATACAGGTCCCAAGTAGACCTAGAGGGTACCTGGAGCTGATTCAATGGTCCTAGAAGGCCTGAAATGTGTCCCAGGTACATTTAGAGGGTTCTTGAAACTCCTACAAGGGTCCTAGAAGGCCTGAAAGGGGTCCCAGGTAGATCTAGGGGGTTCCTGGGGCTCCATAGATGGCTCCTAGAAGTCCCCAAAAGAGTCCCAGGTAGATCTAGAAGGTTCCTGGGGCTCCTACAAGGGTCCTAGAAGGCCCAAAACGGGTCCCAGGTAGATCTAGGCTGTTCTTCGGGTCCATAGATGAGTCTTAGAAAGCCCCAAAAGGGTCCCTTTTAGATCTAGAGGGTTTCTGGCGCTCCTAAAAAAGGTCCTAGAAGGCCCTAAGTGTCTCCCAGGTACTTAGAGGATTCCTGGGGCTCCTACAAGGGTCCTAGAAGGACCTAAAGAAGTCCCAGGTAGATCTAGAGGGTTCCTGGGGCTAGTAGAATGGTCCTAGAAGGTTTGAAATGGGTCCCCAGTAGATCTAGAGGGTTCCTGGGGCTCCTACAATGGTCCTGGAAGGCCCTAAAAGGGGCACAAGGTAGATTTAGAGGGTTCCTTAGGCTCCTGCTAGTGTCCTAGAAGACCCAAACCAGGTCCCAAGTAGATATAGAGGATTCCTGGGGTTACTACAAGGGTCCTAGAGGGCTCTAAAAAAGTCCCTGGTAGAACTAGAGGGTTCCTGGGGATCCTACAAGGATTTTAGAAGGCCCTGAAGGGGTCCCAGGTAGACCTGGAGCATTCCTGGTGCTCCTGCAAGGGTCCTAGAAGACCGTAAAAGGCTCCCAGGTAGATCTAGAGAGTTCCTGGGTCTCCTACAAGGGTCCTAGAAGGTCATAAAGGGGTCCCACGTAGATCTAGTGGGTTCCTGGGGCTCTTATAAGGGTCCCAGAAGGCTCTAAAGGAGGCCCAAATAGAACTAGAGCGATCCTGGGGCTCCTACAAGGGTCCTAGAAGGCCCAAATCGGTCCCACGTAGATGTAGTGGGTTCCTGAGGCTCCTACAAGGGTCCTAGAAAGACTAAAATGTGTACCAGGTGGATCTAGAGTGATCCTGGGGGTCCTACAAGTTTCTAGATTACCCTATACAGGTTCCAGGTAGATCTAGAGGGTTCCTGGGTCTCCTACAAGGGTCCTAGAAGGCCCTGAAAGGGTCCCAGCGAGGTCTACAGTGTTTCTGATGCTACTAGAATGGTCCTAGAAGGCCTGAAAGAGGTCCCAGGTACATATAGATGGTTCCTGGGGCTCCTACAAGGGTCCTAGAAGGTCAGAAATGGGTCCCAGGTAGATCTAGAGGGTTCCTGGGGCTTGTACAGAAGTCCAAGAAGAACCTAAATTGGTCACACGCTGAACTAGAGGGTTCATGGGGTTCCTACAAGGTTCATAGAAGGACCTAAATTTGTCCCAGGGAGATCTAGAGGGTTCCTGTGAGTCCTAGGAAGGTCCTAGAAGGACCTAATTGGGACCCAGGTTTATTTTGAGGGTTCCTGGGTGTATTAGAAGGGACCTAGAAGACCCTAAATGAACCCCAGGTAACTCTAGAGTGTTCCTGGTGCTCCTACAAGGGACCTAGAAAGTCCTTATTCGGTCCCAGGTAGAAACAGAGAGTTTCTGGGGTCCTAAAAGGGTCCTAGAAGGCCATAAATGTCTCCCAGGTATATCTAGAGCATTCCTGGGGCTCCTACAAGAGTCCTAGAAAACCCTAAATGTGTCCCAGGTAGATCTACAGGGTTCCTGGGGCTCCTACAAGGGTCTTAGAAGGATCTACAGGGTCCCAGTTAGATCTAGAGTGTTCCTGGGGCTCTTACAACAGTACTAGAATGACGTAAAGGGGTTCCAGGTAGATCTAGAGGGTTCCTGGGGCTCCTACATGGGTCTTAGAAGGCCCTAAATTGGTCCCACGTATATCTCGTGGGTTCTTGGGGTCCTTCAAGGGTCCCAGAAGGACCTAATGGGGTCCCAGGTAGATCTAGAGGGTTCCTTGGGCTCCTACAAGGGTCATAGAAGGCTCTAAATGAGTCCCAAAAATATCTAGAGGGTTCCTGTGGCTCCGAAAGTTTCATAGAAGGCACTTAAATGGGTCCCAGGTAAATCTAAAGGGTTCCTGGTGCTACTAGAATGGTCCTAGCAGGCCCTAAAGAGGTGCGAGCTAGATCTAGAGGGTTCCTGAGGAACCTACAAGGGTCTTAGAAGGCCCTAAAGGGGTCCCACGTATATCTCATGGGTTCTTCGGGCTGCTACATGGGTCCTAGAAGGACCTAAAGAATCCCAGGTATATCTAGATGGATCCTGGGGCCCCGACAAGGGTCCTATAAGGCCCTGAAGGGTCCCAGGTAGACCTGGAGCATTCCTGGGGCTACTACAAGCTTACTAGAAGGCTCTAAATGAGTCCCAGGTAGATCTAGAGGGGTTCTGGAGCTCATACATGGGTCTTAGAAGGACCTAAATGGGTCCCAGAAAGAATTAGAGGGTTCATGGGGCTCCTACATGGGTACTGGAAGGCCCTAAATTTGTCCCAGGTAGATCTAGAGGGTTCCTGGGGCTCCTACAAGGGTCCTAGAAGGCCCAAAAGGGGTCCAGGTATATCTAGAGGGTTCCTGTGGCTCCTACACAGGGCCTAGAAGGACCTAAATGTTTCCGAAGTAGAACTAGAGGGTTTATGGGCTCCTACAACAGTTTTTGGAGAACCTAAAGGGGTCCCACATAGATCTAGCAGGTTCCTGTGAGTCCTAGAAGGGACCTAGAAGGAGCTATTTGGGACCCAGGTAGATCTCAAGGGTTCCTGGGGCTCCTACAACGTCCTAGGTAGCCCTACATTTGTCCCAGGTACATCTAGGGGGCTCCTGGTTCTCCTACAAGGATCCTAGAAACCCTAAATGGGTCCCAGGTAGCTCTAGAGCGTTCCTGGGTGTCCTACAAGGGTCCTGGAATGTCCAAAATGGGTCTCAAGTAGATCTAGAGGGTTTGTTGGGCTCCTAGAAGGGTTCTAGAAGGCCGTAAATGGGTCCCAGGTAGATCTAGAGGGTTCCTGGGGCTCCTACAAGGGTCCTACAAGGCTCTACAGGAGTCCCAGCTAGATCTAGAGCATTCCTGGGGGTCCTACAAGGGTCTAGAAGGCCCTATACAGGTCCCAGGTAGATCTAGAGGGTTCCTGGGTCTCCTAGAAGTGTACTTGAAGGCCCTGAAGGCATTCCAGGTAGATCTATAGTGTTCCTGATGCTACTAGAATTGTCCTAGATGGCGCAAATTGGGTCCCAGGTAGATTTAGAGGGTTCCTGGTTCTCCTACAAGGGCCCAAGATGGCTCTAAAGTGTCCCAGGTAGATCTAGAGGGTTCCTGGTTCTCCTACAAGGGCCCAAGATGGCTCTAAAGTGTCCCAGGTAGATCTAGAGGGTTCCTGGGGCTCCTACAAGGGTCCTAGGAGGTTCCAAAGGGTCCCAGTTTGCTCTAGTGGATTCCTGGGAGTCCTACAACGGTCCTAGAAGGCCCAAAACTTGTCCAACGTAGATCTAGTGGGTTCCTGAGGTACCTACAAGGGTCTTAGAAGGCCCTGAAGGGTCCTACATAGACCTGGATCATTCCTGGTGCTCCTACAAGGGTCCTAAAAGGCTTTAAATTGGTACCAGGTAGATCCTAATGATTCGTGGGCTCCTAGAAGGGTCCTAGAAGGCCAGAAAGGCGTCCCAGGTAAATCTAGAGGGTAAATGGGGCTCCTACAAGGGTTCTGTAAGGACCTAAATGGGTCCCAGGTAGATCTAGAGGGTAAATGGGGCTCCAACAAGTTCTCTGGAAGGCCCGATAGGGTTCCCATGTAGATCTACCTGGTTCCTGCGACTCCTACATCGGTCCTAGAAGGCCTTGAAGGGGTCCGAGTTAGATCTACAGAGTTCCTGATGCTACTAGAATGATCCTAGACAACCCAAATGGGGTCCCAGGTAGATCTAGATGGTTCCTGGGGCTCCTACAAGAGTCCTAGCAGGCCCTAAAGGGTCCCAGCTAGATCTAGAGGGTTCCTGGGGCAACTAAAAGGGTCCTAGAAGGCCCTAAAAGGGGTGGAAGGTAGATCTAGAGGTTTCTTGGGGCTCCTACAAGTGTCCTAGAAGGCTCCAAAGGGTCCCAGGTAGATCTAGTGGGTTCCTGGGGGTCCTACAATGGTATTAGAAGGCCCTGAAGGGTCCCAGGTAGACCTGGAGCATTCCTGGGGCTCCTTCAGGGGTCCTAGAAAGCCCTAAAAGGCTTCCAGGTAGATCTAGAGGGTTCCTGGAGCTCCTACAAGGGTACTAGAAGGCTCTAAACGAGTCCCTGGTAGATCTAGGTGGTTCCTGGGGCTCCTACAAGGGATCTAGAGGGACCTAAATGGGTCCCAGGTAAATCTAGAGGGTTCCTGGGGCTACTACAAGGGTCCTAGAAGGACTTAAGAGGGGTCCCACATAGAACTAGAGGGTTTATGGTGCTACTACAAGGGTCCTAGGAAGACCTAAAGGGGTCCCAGGTAGATCTAAAGGGTTCCTGGGTGTCCTAGAAGGGTCCTAGAAGACCCTGTAGGGGTCCCAGGTAGATCTAGAGGGTTCCTGTGAGTCCTAGAAGTGTCCTAGAAGGACCTAATTGGGACCCCCATGGATCTCAAGCGTTCCTGGGTGTCCTAGAAGAGTCCTAGATGGGTCCAAGGTATATCTAGAGAGTTCCTTGGGCTCATGCAATTGTCCTTGAAGGCTCTAAATGGGTCCCAGCTAGATCTAGATGGTTCCTGGGACTCTTACAAGGGACCTAGATGGCTCCAAAGGGTCCAAGGTAGATCTAGAGGGTACCAGAGGCTCATACAAGAGTCCTAGAAGGCCCTAAAGTAGTCCCAGGAACATCTAGAGGGTTTCTGGGGCTCCTATAATGGTCCTGGAAGGACCTAAAGGGGTCCCAGGTAGATCTAGACGGTTCCTGTATGTACTACAAGGGTCCTAGAAGGTCTGAAATGGGTCCCAGGTAGTTCTAGAGGGTTCGTGGTGTTTTTAGATGGGTCCTAGAAGGCTCTAAATGAGTCCCAGGTAGATCTAGAGCATTCTTGGGTGTCCTACATGGGTCTAGAAGGCCCTATACAGGTCCCAGTTAGATCTAGAGGGTTCCTGGGTCTCTTAGAAGGGTCCGAGAAGGCCTTTTTTTTGAATTATATAGAATAACTTCTCCCAATTGGATTGGGCATTGTGAGAATGTTTATGACATCAGTGTCATAGTAGCCAAAGAGAGATCTGCCTGCTCAGGCCTGAGGGTCAGAGCTTGGCCTTTCTGCTTCATCTAGGAAATCCAGGCTTTTCTCAGCAGCACAGCTCCCTGCACAGCACCTTTGCCTACCTGCAATCATGGCTGCCAATTATCAGGCCTAAGGAGTCCCTGGGGAGGCTTTGTCAGGGACGATCATCACTGGGACCAATTAAGACTTCAAGATTCTCTGAGTTCTGCTTTTGACTTCTTGAAAGGTTTCCTCAGTTTCTTCTCAGCAGCTGAGGTTCAAGGACTCATCAGCAACTCCACTGTGTCTCATTAAAATACTTAAAGCCTTAACAAGCTCTTTCTCTTCCTGTTGTTTTCTTCAGGCCTTCAAACCTTGAACAGCTCCTTGGAGTCTTCTCCCAGTGTAGTTAAAGAGGAAAATTTCAAAGTCTACCCAAGAGAAATATGGTTTAGTTTAAAGTTTATGTTTCATTACTTTATAGAATCATAGAATGGTTTGGGTTGGAAGGGACCTTAAAGCCCATCCAGATCCAGCCCCCTTGCCATGGGCAGGGACACCTCCCACTGGACCAGGCTGCTCAAGACCCCATCCAAGCTGCTCTTGAAGACCTCCAGGGAGGAGGCATCCATAGTTTTGCTGGGCAACCTGGGCCACTGCCTCACCACCTTCTTTGTCAACAATTCCTTCCTAATGTCTAATCTAAATCTTCCCTAAACCATAAAGCCACCCCTGTCATCCTATCATTCCATGCCCTTGGAAAAAAATCCCTCCCCAGCTTTCTTTGTGACCCCCTTCAGGTACTCAGGTGCTCAAAGGACAGTGCAGGAGGAAGGGAACTCAGGTGATCTCTAGTCCAATGCTCATCTCCAAGCAGGGTCAGCTCTGAGGTCAGACCAGGCTGTTAAGTAAATGCCAGCAGCCACAGAGAGAGCTGACACAGGAACCAGACACCTAAGCCCCATCACAGAAACTTAGAGAAGGCACTTACCCAGCTGCCTAGAAGGCTCTAAAGGAGTCCTAGGTAGATCTAGATGGTTCCTGGGGCTCCTACAAAAGATATAGAAGGCCCTAAAAGGCTCCCAGGTAGATCTAGAGAGTTCCTGGGGCTCCTACAAGGGTCCTAGAAGGTCATAAAGGGGTCCCACTTAGATCTAGAGTGTTTCTGGGCGACCTAAAATGCTCTACATTACCCTGCACTGGTCCCAGGTAGATCTAGAGGGTTTCTGGGTCTCCTACAAGGGTCCTAGAATGCCCTGAAGGGATCCCAGGTAGATCTACAGTGTTCCTGATGCTACTAGAATGGTTCTAGAAGGCCTGAAAGAGGTCCCAGGTACATATAGATGGTTCCTGGGGCTCCTACAAGGGTCCTAGTGGGTCTGAAATGGGTCCCAGGTAGATCTAGAGGGTTCCTGGCATTGTAAAAGGGTGCTAGAAGGCCCTAAAAGAGTCCTAGAATGATCTAGAGGGTTCCTGGGGCTCCTACAAGTGTCCTAGAAGGCCTGAAACAGATCCCAGGTGCATATAGATGTTTCTGGGGGCTCCTACAAGGGTCCTAGAAGCTCAGAAATGAGTCCCAGGTAGATCTAGAGGTTTCCTGGGGCTCCTACAAGGGTCCTAGAAGGCCCTAAAGGGGTCTTAGGAACATCTAGATGGTTTCTGGGGCTCCTACAATGGTCTAGAATGGCCTATACAGGTACCAGGTAGATCTCGATTGGTCCTGAGTCTTCTACAATGGTCCTAGAAGGCCCTGAAGGGGTCCCAGGTAGATCCACAGGGTTCTTGGTGCTAGTAGAATGGTCCTAGAAGGTCCAAAAATGAATCCCTGGTAGATCTAGATAGTTCCTTAGGCTCCTACATGTGTCCTAGAAGGCCCTGAAGGGGTCCGAGGTAGATCTACAGTGTTCCTGATGCTACTAGAATGACCCTAGATGGCCCAAATGGGGTCCCAGGTAGATCTAGAAGGTTCCTGGGGCTCCTACAAGGGTCCTGGAAGGCTCCAAAAGGTCCCAGGTAGATCTAGTGGGTTCCTGGGGGTCCTACAATTGTCCTAGAAGGCCCTAAACTGGACCAATGTAGATCTAGTTGGTTCCTGGGGTACCTACAATGGTCTTAGAAGGCCCTGAAGGGTCCCAGGTAGACCTGGAGCATTCCTGGGGCTCCTTCAAGGGTTCTAGATAGCCCTAAAAGGCTTCCAGGTAGATCTAGATGGCTCCTGGGGCTCCAACAAGGGTTCTAGAAGGACCTAAATGGGTGCCAGGTATATCTAGAGGGTTCATGGGGCTCCCACAAGGGTCCTAGAAGGACCTAAACGGGTCCCAGGTAGAACTAGAGGGTTTATGGGGCAACTACAAGCGTCCTAGATGGACCTAAAGGGGTCCCTGGTAGGTCTAGAGGGTTCCTGTGAGTCCTAGAAGTGTCCTAGAAGGACCTAATTGGGACCCAAGTAGATCTTAAGGGTTCCTGGGTGTCCTAGAGGGGTACTAGAAGACACTAAAGGAGTCCCAGGTAGATCTAGAAGGTTCCTGGAGCTCCTACAATGGTTATAGAAGGCATTAAATGGGTCCCAGCTAGATCAAGAGGGTTCCTGGGGCTCCCAGAAACGTCCTAGTAGGAACTAAATGGGTCCCAGGTAAATCTAGAGGGTTCCTTGGGCTCCTAAAAAGGTCCTAGAAGGCCCTAAATGTGTCCCAGATAGATCTAGAGCATTCCTGGGCCTCCTACAAAGGCCCTAGAAGGCCCTAAAGTCGCCCTAAAGGTAGATCTAGAGGGTTACTGGGGCTCCTATAAGGGTCTAGAAGGACATATACAGGTCCCAGGTAGATTTAGAAGATTCCTGGGGCTGCTACAAGGGACCTAGAAGGCCCAAAATGGCTCCCAGGTACATCTAGAGGGTTCCTGGGGCTCCTACAAGGGTCCAAGAAGACACAAAAAGGGTCACAGGTAGATCTAGAGGTTTCCTGGGGCTCCTACGAGGGTCAAGAAGGACCTAAACAGGTCCCAGGATGAACTAGAAGGTTCCTGGGGCTCCTAGAAGGTGCTAATAGGGACTCAGATAGATCTAGAGGGTTTCTGGGGCTCAAACAAGGGTCTAGAAAGACCTATAGAGGTCCCAAGTAGACCTAGAGGGTACGTGGAGCTGATTCAATGGTCCTAGAAGGCCAGAAATGTGTCCCAGGTAGATCTAGGGTGTTCCTAGGGCTCCATAGATGGCTCCTAGAAGTCCCCAAAAGAGTCCCAGGTAGTTCTAGAAGGTTCCTGGGGCTCCTACAAGGGTCCTAGAAGGCCCAAAATGGGTCCCAGGTAGATCTAGGCTGTTCTTCGGGTTCATAGATGGGACATAGAAAGCCCAAAGAGGATCTCTTTTAGATTTAGAGGGTTTCTGGCACTCCTAAAAAGGTCCTAGAAGGCCCTAAGTGTCTCCCAGGTAGATCTAGAGGATTCCTGGGGCTCCTACAAGGGTCCTAGAAGGACCTAAAGAAGTCCCAGTTAGATCTAGAGGGTTTCTGGGACACCTACAAGGATCACAGAAAGTTCTAAAGGAGTCTCAGGTAGATCTTGAGTGGTCCTGGGTCTCCTACAAGGGTCCTAGAAGGCCCTGAAGGGGTCCCAGGTAGATCCACAGGGTTCTTGGTGCTAGTCGAATGGTCCAAGAAGGTCCAAAAATGGGTCCCAGGTAGATCTAGAGGGTTCCTTAGGCTCCTACAAGTGTCCTAGAAGACACAAAATGGGTCCCAAGTAGATATAGAGGATTCCTGGGGTTACTACAAGGGTCCTAGAAGGCTCTAAAAGAGTCCCTGGTAGAACTAGAGGGTTCCTGGGGATCCTACAAGGATATTAGAAGGCCCTGAAGGGTCCCAGGTAGACCTGGAGCATTCCTGGCACTCCTGCAAGGGTTCTAGATGGCCCTAAAAGGCTCCCAGGTAGATCTAGAGAGTTCCTGGGGCTCCTACAAGGGTCCTAGAAGGTCATAAAGGGGTCTCACGTAGATTTAGTGGGTTCCGGGGCTCCTACAATGGTCCTAGAAGGTCATAAAGTGGTCCCACGTAGATCTACTGGGTTCCGAGGCTACTACAAGGGTCCTAGAAGGCACAAATGAGTCCCACGTAGATCTAGTGTGTCCTGAGGCTCCTACAAGAGTCCTAGAAGTACCAAAATGGGTACCAGGTAGATCTAGAGTGTTCCTGGGGGTCCTACAAGGCTCTAGATTACCCTAAACAGGTCCCAGGTAGATCTAGAGGATTTCTGGATCTCCTACAAGTGTCCTAGAAGGCCCTGAAGGAGTCCCAGGGAGATCTACAGTGTTCCTGATGCTACTAGAATGGTCCTAGAAGGCCTGAAAGAGGTCCCAGGTACATATAGATTGTTCCTGGGTCTCCTACAAAGGTTTTAGAAGGTCCGAAATGGGTCCCAGGTAGATCTAGAGGTTTCCTGGGGCTCCTACAAGGGTCCTAGAAAGACATAAAGCGGTCCCAAGTAGATCTAGAGGGTTGCTCGTGTTGTAAAAGGGTCCTAGAAGGCCCTAATGGAGTCCTAGATGGATCTAGAGGGTTTTGGGGGTTCCTACATGGGTCCTCAAAAGCCCTAATTTGGTCCCAGGTAGAAACAGAGAGTTCCTGGGGTCCTACAAGTGGCCTAGAAGGCCATAAATGTCTCCCAGGTAGATCTAGAGGGTACCTGGGGCTCCTACAAGAGTCCTAGAAAACCCTAAATGGGTCCCAGGTGATCTACAGGGTTTCTGGGGCTCCTACAAGGGTCCTAGAAGGATCTACAGGGTCCCAGGTAGATCTAGAGGGTTCCTTGGGCTCTTACAACAGTACTAGAATGATGTAAAGGGGTTCCAGGTAGATCTAGATGGTTCCTAGGGCTCTTAAAAATGTCCTAGAAGGACCTAAAGGGGTCCCAGGTAGATCAAGAGAGTTCCTGGGGCTCCTACAAGGGTCCTAGAAGGCCCTAAATGTCTCCCAGGTAGATCTAGAGGGTTCCTTGGGCTCCTACAAGGGTCATAAACTCTAAATGAGTCCCAAAAATATCTAGAGGGTTCCTGTGGCTCCTAAAGTGTCCTAGAAGGCTCTTAAGAGTCCCAGGTACATCTAGAGGGTTCCTGGTGCTACTAGAATGGTCCTAGAAGGCCCTAAAGGGGTGCCAGGTAGATCTAGAGGGTTCCTGGGGCTCCTACAAGGCTCTTAGAAGGCCCTAAAGTGGTTCCATGTATATCTCATGGGTTCTTCAGGCTCCTATATGGGTCCTGGAAGGACCTAAGGAAGTCCCAGGTGTATCTAGATGGTTCCTGGGGCACCTACAAGGGTCCTGTAAGGCCCTGAAGGGTCCCAGGTAGACCTGGAGTATTCCTGGGGCTACTAGAAGATTACTAGAAGGCCCTAAAGAAGTCCCAGGTAGATCTAGAGGGTTCCTGGAGCTCGTACATGGGTCTTAGAAGGACCTAAATGGGTCCCAGAAAGAATTGGAGAGTTCATGGGGCTCCTACATGGGTACTGGAAGGCCCTAAATTTGTCCCTGTTAGATCTAGAGGGTTCCTGGGGGTCCTACAAGGGTACTAGAAGGCCCTAAATTTGTCCCAGGTAGATCTAGAGGGTTCCCGGTGCTCCTACAAGGATCCTATAAGGTCCAAAAGGCGTCCAGGTAGATCTAGAGGGTTCCTGTGGCTCCTACGCAGAGTCTAGAAGGACCTAAATGTGTCCGAGGTAGAACCAGGGGGTTTATGGGCTCCTACAAGGGTGTTAGGAGAACCTAAAGGGGTCCCACATAGATCTAGATGGTTCCTGTGACTCCTAGAAGGGCCCTAGAAGGACCTATTTAGGACCCAGGTAGATCTCGAGGGTTCCTGGGGCTCCTACAAGGGTCCTAGGTAGCCCTAAATTTGTCCCAGGTAGATCTCTCCATTGCACTGGAGGGTGGCAAATGTTACCCCCCTTTACAAGAAGGACTAGAGAGAGGATCCAGGAAATTCCAGGCCTGTCAGTCTGACCTCAGTGCCAGGAAAGGTCATGGAGCAGATCATCTTGGGTGTCATAGAATCATAGAATAACCAGGTTGGAAGAGACCCACCGGATCATCGAGTCCAACCATTCCTATCAGTCAGCATGGGTTTATGAAAGGCAAGTCCTGCCAAACCAGCCTGATCACCTTCTAAGACAAGGTGATCGACTTGATGGATGAGGGAAAGGCTGTGCATATGGTGTACCTGGACTTCAGTAAAACCTTTGACACTGTCTCTCTCAGTATTTTATTTGAGAACCTGGCTACTATTGGCTTGGACAGGTGCACCCTCTGCTGGGTGAAAAACTGCCTCGATGGCCGAGCCCAAACAGTGGTAGGAAATGGAGTTAAATCCAGCTGGAGGCCAGTCACAAGTGGTGTCCCCAGGGCTCCGTGCTGGGCCCAGTTCTGTTCAATATCTTTATTAACAACTTGGATGAGGGGATCGAATGCACCCTCAGAGAGTTTGTGGATGACACTAAGCTGGGAGCAAGTGTCGATCTGTTGGAGGGTAGGGAGGCTCCACAGAGAGATCTGGACAGGCAGAATCGATGGGTTGAAGCCAATGGGATGAAGTTTAACAAGGCCCAGTATAGAGACCTGTACTTGGGACACAGAAACCTGGTGCAATGCTCCAGGCTTCAGGAAGAAGGTCTTGAAAGCTGCCTGGATGAGAAAGACCTGGGGGTGTTGGTCGGCAGCCGACAGAACATGAGTCAACAGTGTGCTCAGGTGGCCAAGAAGGCCAAAAGTGTCTTAGTTTGTATCAGAAATGGTGTGGCCAGCAGGACTAGGGAAGTGATTCTCCCCCTGTACTCAGCAATGATGAGGCCACATGTCAAATATTGTCTTTGGGTTTGGGTCCCTCACTACAAGAAAGACGCTGTGGTACTGGAGCGCATCCAGAGAATGGTGAGAAAGCTGGGGAAGGGACTGGAGAAGAAGTCTTATGAGAAGAATCTGAGAGACCTGCAGTTGTTTAGCCTGGAGAAGAGGAGGCTGAGAGGAGACCCCATCACTGTCTACAACTGCATGAAAGGAGGTTGTAGAAAGGTGGGTGCTGGTCTCTTCTCCCAAGGGACAGGTGACAGGATGAGAGGGAACGGCCTTAAGCTGCATCAGGGGGAGTTTAGATTGGACATTAGGAAAAATTTTTTCACAGGAAGGGGTCCCGGGCACTGGCAGAGGCTGCCCAGGGAGGTGGTGGAGGCATCATCCCTGAAGGTGTTTAAAAGGCAGGTAGATGAGATGCTTGGGGATATGATTTAGTAGTAGACAGGTACAATTGGAGCTAATGATCTCTAAGCTCTTTTCAAACCTAATGATTCTATGATTCTATGATTCAATCGCATCATCCCCCGTCTTCTATTGAAACTGCAGATTGCCCTGACCCAGGTGTAGGACTTTGCACTTGGCCTTGTTGAACCTCATGAAGTCTGCCAAGGCCCACCAGTCTCCAAAAGGGATCCAGGGACCCCTCAGCCCCCCACATGGGACCCAGGACCCCTCAAATCCCCCTAAAGGGACACAGGACCCCCCAAAACCTGACCCGGGACTCCTCCAAACCCCCAAGAAAGAACACAGGACTCCCCCAAATGGGACCCAGGACTGAACTAAATCCCCAAAACAGATCCAAGACTCCCTCAGACCCCATAGAAGAGACCCAAGTCCTGCCCTTACCCCTCAAAAAGGACTCAAGACCCCTCAACCCTAACCCCCCAAAAGGGATCCAGGACTCCCCCAAAACCCCAAAAGGGACTCAGGACCCAGTAAAATCCCCAAAAGTGATCCAGGACCCCTTCAAACACCCAAATGGGACCCAGTATCCCCGAAGCCCCTCAAGATGGACCAAGGACCCACTAAAGCATCTCGAAAAGGGACCCAGGGCCCCCCACAAAACCCCTCCCAATGGTACCCAGGCCCCCTTCAAATGCCCCAAAGTGACTCAGGACCTCTAAAAGCTATCCAGGGCCGTACCCCTCCCGCCCCAAGAAAAAGGCATCCTGGACCTCTCCCAAACCCTCAATGGGACCCTCACCACCCCCCTCAACCCCCCAAAAGGGACTCAGGACTCCAACCAAATCCCCAGAAAGAGATCCAAGGCCCCCTCATCCTCTGCACAAAAGGGACCCAAGACCCTCCTTAACCCACAAAAGGGACCCAGGAACACCCCGCAACACCCCAGAAGAGACCCAAACCCCTCCCAGTAGGGGCCCAGGACCCCCCAATAATCCCCCTAAATGAGATCCAGGACAACCCCCTGCAAACCCCCGAAAGGGACTTAGGACCCCCTGTAACCTGGGATGCCCCAAAGACCCTTAAAAGGGACCCAGGAGCCCCCTAACAACCCCAAAAGTTACCCAGAACCCCCACAGTCCCTGAAAAGGGATCCAGGAGCTTCTCAAAAGGACACAGGACTCCTCCTACCCTCAAAAAATTTACCAAGAACCTCCTCAACACCCCCCTCCCCCCCAAATGGGACACAGGAGCCCCAAAACCCCCACAAGGGATCCAGGACCCTCTCCCAAACCCTCCCAAAGGGATCCAGGACACAACTCTACCCCCAAAAGTGACACAGGACATACCCCAAGTCCCCAAAAGAGATAATGGACACCCCCTGGGAAATCCCCACAAGGGATTTGGGACACCCGGAATCCCTCCAAAAGAGACGCACAACCCCCCAAAAGGAACACAGGAACTCCCCAAACCCCTCCTAAAAGGATCCTGGACTCTCCCAGTCTGCCCTAAAGGGACCCTGGACCCCACTAAACCCAACCTAGGACCCCACCAAACCCCAAGACAGAGATCCAGGACTCCCCCCCTAGTTGGATTCAGGGCCCTGCAAACATCCTGAAAAAGGAGCAAGGACCCCATCAACCCCCCAAAAGAGACTCAGGAGCCACAGAGGAAATCAGAACCCCCCCATACTCCCCAAATTTGATTTAGGACACCCCCAAACCCCCACAAATGGGACCAAAGACACTCCCTAAACCCCCCAAAAGGGACCCAGGAACTCCCCACAAACACTCCAAAACAGTCCATGACCCGGGACCCATCCTAAAAAGGGACCCAGGACCCCATCTAAATGCTCCCAAGAGGGACCAAGGACCCTCCAAAACTCCCCGAAAGGAGGGAAAGAGAGAAAGTTGGGGTAAGAGAGAAGGATGTTGTGGGGGACCGCATCAAAGGCTTTACAGAAGTCCAGGTAGATCACATCCATTGGTTTAAATTAGTGCAATAATCACATTTTTGAACATCCAAATATGATGCAAACCATTGGTAATGATGACATAATGCAAACCATAGGCAGCTTGACCAGGCTCAGAGCACTCAGGCTTTACAGCAGGGCAAGGGATGTGTGGAAGTGGAGAGAGAACAGCTCTGGGAGATCAAGCACTGGTGCCTGGAAGTGCTGCCGTGCCAGGATTCTTTTCCACTCCACCCATGCCCACAGGAACTGTCCTTGCAGCTCCAGAAAGGCTTTGGAGGAAAGATATCATGAAACAAAAGCCATTGAATATTCCTTTACTTTATCTAAAAACACAGAGAGTGCAGCTCCTCATTTACACAGCCAAACAGTAAGAACAGAAAAGGAGAAAATGAATTCAAAACAGGATGATAAGATTATTGCTATTGAAAAACCAGGAACACCAACAGCAAATAGAGAAGCCAGTCTGGGCCTTCCATTAGCTGCATGATAACTGCTATGCAAAAGTTGATGAGCAGTTCATTTCTTCAGAGAACCATCCAGTTATCAGTTTCCACACGGCATCCTTGAGCTGCTGGTTCCTCAAGCTGTAGATGAGGGGGTTCAGTGCTGGAGGCACCACTGAGTACAGAACTGACACCACCAGGTCCAGGGATGCAGTGGAGATGAAGGGGGGTTTTGTGTAGGTGAATACTCCAGTGCTGATAAACAGGAAGACCACGGCCAGGTGAGGCAGACACATGGAGAAGGCTTTGTGCAGCCCCTGCTCAGAGGGGATCCTCAGCACAGCCCTGAAGATCTGTACATAGGACAAAACAATGAAAACAAAACAGCCCAATGCTACTAAGACACTGACCGCAATAAGCCCGACTTCCCTGTGGTAGAAGTGTGAGCAGGAGAGCTTGAGGATCTGTGGGATTTCACAGAAGAACTGTTCCACAGCATTGTCCTGGCAGAGGGGCAGGGAAAATGTAGTGACCGTGTGCAGCAGAGCATTGAGAAACCCAGTGCCCCAGGCAGCTGCTGCCATGTGGACACAAGCTCTGCTGCCCAGGAGGGTCCCGTAGTGCAGGGGTTTGCAGATGGCAACATAGCGGTCGTAGGACATGACTGTGAGGAGAAAATATTCTGCTGAAATGAAAAAGAAAAATATAAATACCTGAGCAACACATCCTGAGTAGGAGATTGTCTTGTTGTCCCAAAGAGAATTGAGCATGGATTTGGGGACAGTGGTGGAGATGAAGCCCAGGTCAAGGAGGGAGAGGTTGAGGAGAAAGAAGTACATGGGGGTGTGGAGGTGGTGGTCACAGGTGATGGTGATGATGATGAGGCCGTTGCCCAGGAGGGCAGCCAGGTAGATGCCCAGGAAGAGCCCGAAGTGCAAGAGCTGCAGCTCCCGAGTGTCTGTGAATGCCAGGAGGAAGAACTGGGTGATGGAGCTGCTGTTGGACATCTGCTGCCTCTGCAATTGTGAAAAACTGAATAAGAAGTGCTGGGAGGAGCAGGATTGGCTGCAAGGATTCAGCTCTGCTCTGTAGCAGGGGGTCATGGAAACGGTGGGGACAGGGGACAGTGCTAGGATTCAGATTTGCCCTTCGGGAACTGCTCCTGGTGCAGAAGGGCCTGGCAGCATCTGCACTGCCAGGATGAGGAGCTGAGAGGGCAGAAGGCAGGCTGGGGTTTTACAATTCTTTCTTACACCTGAGGAATTTTCTTTGAGCCAGAAAGATTCAATATTTCTGCTGCTCTCAGGGAGACCAGAGGGAGTCCTGTGAGGCAAGAGCGTTGCTTGTGGCTAAGTGCAGAGAGAGGGGAGCTGTTCTGTCACCTTAAGAACCCACCAGGCCCTCCTGAAAGCAGAGAGATTCACCCCACACCACTCAATGTTTCTCCCTTGCCTAAGGTCTCAGCACCCCACTTACAGCCCAGGGCACTCACGACCCGATTCACAAACCCAGCAGCATTTTCTCTCTCAAAGCATCTCTGTTCTTCTCAATGAGGATCTCAGGTAACACAAAGATGCGATAGGACACGTTCACATCCTGGAGGAAAGCTCACAGATTGGAGAAACCCTCAAGGAGAGTCAAACATCCTCAGGATGGCATTTGATGAAGGGAGATTGAGGCCCTTCCCCAGCCCCTCTGACTGAATTGCCCTCTGCCCCACAGCTTACAAGAAAGCTAGTACATGGGTACCTGTGGACACAACTGCAGGAAAGAAGCCACCAGGGCTGTGGGTGACTCTGCAGCTGCAAGCCCCATCCCCAGAGAGCCTGGCAGTGAGAAGAAGAGAACAACAGCAAGAACAGAGACAAGGAGAAAACAGGGAGGAACAGAGTGAGGGTCTGACTGTGAGAGGCCAGGGCAGAGGCAGCTGGGCTCACAGACAGCGTTCCCCTTCCCCAGATGTGCTTGTCCCCTCCCTGACACCAACCTTGCTGGGCAGTTGCTCTCAGACCCTGGGCTCTGGAGAGGGCACTGGAGCTGTGGCTGCAGAGGAGGTGGCTCAGCAGAGGCTTTCCTGAGTGGGGGCTTTCTTAGAGGTGGGGTCGGCACTGCAGGGGATCACATGGAATTTGGACCAAATAGAATAGAAGAACCCTTCTGGGTTAAGCAGATGTGAAGCTGATGCTGTCCACAGGCAGTGGGGGGCTCCTATCAGACCTACGGGTCACTTGTCATTACAGCTCAGGAGTCTCAGTCTCTTGTTCCAGAATGAGAGCCTCTTTTTTCTGTTTCTTCCCCCAGTTCCCCAAGAGAAGGAGACTGAAATCACAGATTCAGGAATAGGGTTATCTGTAACATAGTCCCTGCCTTGACCTTCTTCTTGAAATGTCCCCTTAGAAATCTCCTGAACTGATCAGGAACTGTGAGCAGCTCAGATTCACCCAGGACCTCTTAAAATCATACAGACTCTCTCCTGATAGGAGCTGACTTTTCCCCCCACAGTGCCATGGGGAGCTCCCCAGGCAGGCTGAGTGCAGACCCTGGCAGGCAGCAGAGTCCCTGCCCTGGAACTCAGAGCCCAGGGGGCAGGGACTCGCATCTCCAGGACAGCCTGGGGCACCCCTGAATGCACTCCCAGCTCCACACCCTGCAGACATCCCTGGGTGAAGGCAGCTGCCGTGCTCGGTCCCTCTGCTCCTGCAGCGGGGAAGCCCTGCTCCACAGCACGTCCTTTTTCTCTCCACTGGAGAAAACGCCAGAGCCCTCCTGACAGATCCCACAGGCTGTGGACTGTGCCGGCTTTAGGAGATGCACCCAGGATCAGCACCTGCATTGTCCTGCACCCAGAGACTCACCTTGAGAAAGGCTGTGAAGATTTCTCTCCAACTGAAGCCTCCTCTCTCCTCCCAAACTATCCTGCCTTTCCCCTCTACCTGCTCCCTCCTCTCCCCTCACTGCCTGCAGGCAGTGCCCTCAGCCCTGCTGGGCTTTGCAGAGGAGCTGCTCCTGCCCAGACCTGGCTCTTTGTAGCGCTGCCCTCTCATTATCAACTCACACTGTCCCAGGAGCCCAGCCCAGCTCAGCAGCAGAGGAGCAGCCCAAGGCAGCGCTTTCTCTGCCCCCTCTGGGCTCCCTTGTGGTGCTCCTGGGGCTTCAGGAGAACCTTCTGAGAAACAGGCTGAAGCCATCCCTGATGTTCCCTCCCTCAACTGGGAAGGGAAATTTCTCTCCTGCAGTGTCATTGCTCCTGTTAAAAAGTACCTGGGCATGAGAATCACTATTTTTGTCCCATGATTAGACAATAAACCAGGACGGTAACAGGGAATTATCTCATTGCTCCAGGCTGGGGGGGAACCTGCTCCACTGAATGAATTTATCATTTCATCCTGAGTCTTAAGACCTGGGCCTGGAAAGACACTCAGCTCCCTTCTCGCCCAGCTTTGTCTCTGCTCCAAGCAAACCCTTTGCACACAGACAGGGTCTTAGAAACTTGGTCCCAGGTTTCCTCATGGAAGGGATGAGCTTGCCTAGTGACACAGCTGAAGGGCTTCAGCCCAAAGTACAGCAAAGCCCTCAGCCAGGGGCACAGGCAGGAGGAGCTGGAGCGGTTCCTGTGGGAGACTGAGCTGTGATAAGGTCACAGAGCTCAGGAAAGATGGGTTTCAACAACAGAATCCTCCAAGCTGAGCAAAGGTCCAGACCAAAACTCCATCTCAACATGAAAGCCATTCAAGAGCACAATGATGAGTGTTTACTTTTTCAGGAAAATACAGGGCACTGTGTGGGCCGTGCTGTATTGAGGAAGAGCAGGTGTAGACAGATCTGAGATTCCCTGTGCCTCTTTGACTCTGTCTTCCCCAGCAAGGTCTCCCAGGTCTCTGTGACTCAGAGCAGGACTCTGGAGGAGATCAACCAGTGGTGACTGGAGATCAAATCAGGGATCGCTTCAGCAAACCCAATCCCTCCCAGTCTGTGGGACAGGAGGGGCAGCATCCCAGGGAGCTGAGTGAGGAGGACGATGCCACATGAGGTGACTCTCCATCATCTTCACAAGGCCATGGAGATAGGGGGAACTCCCTGACTACTGGCACCACTCCCACACTGCATGTGCTTTTCAGAAATGGCCAGTGGAAAAGCAGAGGATCTAAGAGCTTTGCCGGACGTTGTCTCCTCAGATTCCATTTCTGGGTATCTGAAAGAGAAGTGGACTGGATTTCCCTTGGGCAGACTGTATCTCACCATCCTTCTATGACCCAGCTCCCCAATGATATGAGTAACTGTTCACCCAACTCTTCTATGACCCAACGCTTCTATGACCTGACTCATCTAGGACCTTTCTATCACCTGTTCCTTCCTATTACTGACTAAACTCTCATGCTTCTATGACTCAACTATAACATGACCCAAATCTATTGCGATACTTCTTATCACCCAAATCTTTTATAGCCTGAGACTGCTGTGACCCAACACCTCTATGAGCCTTTTATGACTGAACTATGCTCTTACTCCTCTATGTTACGACTCATCTACAACCTGACTCTTCTTTGACCTACTCTTATATGTTCAGACCCTTCTGTGACATGAGCCATCTGTCCTATGACTTGATTGTCCTCTGACTCTTCTATGATTTGACTTTCTATGACCCAAGTCTTCTATGATTCTTCTGTGACACAAATCATCTATACCTGACACTTCTATAACCCGACTCTTCTAAAACCTGACCCTTTGATGACCCAACTGTTCTATGAACCAAACCTACTATTAGCTGACCTTTCTATGACTTGACTCCTGTATGACCTGACTCTTAAATGAGCTGCCACCTGTGTTTTCATGACTTCTATGACCCAACTGTTCTATCACCAATCTACAACCTAGTGCTTCTATGACCCAACACTTCAATGACACACTCCTCATACAACCCTGCTCTTCAATGAGCCTTCAATGATCCATGTCTTCTATGAACCAACTCTTCTACCACCCCATTCTTCTGTGACTTCTCTATGATCTGACTCATCTAGAGTCAGAGCCTTCTAGGAATCAATCCTCCTATGACCCAATTCTTCCATGATCCTTCTATCACCTGACTCCTCTCTGAATTAAATAATCTATGACCCAAATATTTTATGACATGACCCTTCTATGACCTGAATCGTTAATGTTCCTTCAATGACCAAACAGTTCTATTATCCAAATAAACTCTCCCACTTCTATTACTCAGTACTCCTACTACCTGAAAATTCTGTGATCTGAGACTTCCATCACTCGACATTTTTATGAACCTTCTGTGACTGAAATCTTCTGTTATTCCTCTATGACCTGACACGTCTGTAACTCAACTCTTTTGTGACCCATCTCTTACATGACCAGGCCCTTCCATGACTCAAGCCTTCTATGACACAACACTTCATTCCATGACCTGACTCTTGTCAGACTGTTCTATGGTGCAAATTTCCATGACCTGACTCTTCCATGAACCTTCTGTGAACAGATTCTTCCGTTACCTGACTCTTCTATATCTCTTCTATTTCCCAAACCTTCTCTGAATCAACCGTTTTGTGACCCTTCTATGAATAAACCCTTCTAAAACCCAAATAAACTCACTCTTCTATGACTCAACTCTTCTATGGCCTGAATATTCTATGACCCATTTATGAACTCAGTCATCCATGATCCAGTTCTGCTATGAACATTTCATGATCCAAAACTTCCATAAACCTTCTATGTCTGCTCTCCTTAGTTACTCCTCTATGACTCAACTCTTCTCTCAGCTGACCCTTCTCATACCCAAGATTTCTGTTCCTCTTCTATGACTCAACCTTTTATGATCCTGCCCATCTAGGACCCAACTCTTCTATAACTGCAGGAAGCTGAGTGAGAGCCTTGGCATCTCCCATAACCCTACAGACCAGGATTTGGAATTACATGGAATAACTGCTGTGATTCTGATTCAGCAATGTCACAGTGTTCATGGCACCAGTGTCATTGTAGCCAAAGGCAGATCTGCCTTTCCAGGGCCTGGGGGTCAGGGCTTGGCTTTTCTGCTTCATCAATCAAACTCAGGCTTTTCTCAGCATCACAGCTGCCTGCACAGCTCCTCTGCATTCCTGCAGTCATGGCCTCTAATTCTCAGCTCTAAGGAGTCCCTGGGGAGACTTTGTCACTAACAATACCCACTGAGACCAGTTAAGACTCAAGGAATTTTGAGTTTTGCTTTTGACTCCTTGAGATGTTTCCTCCATCTCCTCTCAGCAGTGATCATTCTATTAGACAAACCTGGGTCTAATTAAATTACAGGAAGACTTAATGAGCTCTTTCTCTTCCTGTTCTTTCCTTAAGGTCTTCAAGGCTTGACCAGCTCCTTGATGTAATTTCCCAGTGTGCTTAAAGAGGAAGATTTTAAAATGCACCTAAGAAAAATATGCTTTACTTTAAAGTTTCTATTTCCATACTTTTCAGAACCATAGGAAGGTTTGGGTTGGAAGGGATCTTAAAGCCCATCCAGATCCACCCCTCTTGCCATGGGCAGGGACACCTCCCACTGGACCAGGCTGCTCAAGGTCCCATCCAAGCTGGCCTTGAACATCTCCAGGGAGGGGGCAGCTACAGCTTCCCTGGGCAACCTGGAAAGAGCCCTACCCCCTTCTTTATGAAGAATTTCTTCCTAAAGTCTAATTTCAATCTTCCCCCTTCCAATTTAAATCTAGTCCCCTTATTCCTATCCCTCCATTCCCTTGTAAAATGCCCCTCTCCAGCCTTCTTGATGACCCATGTCGTATATGGGATGGATGCCACAGGGTCTCCCAGAAGCCTTCTCTTGTCCAGGCTGAGGAAATTCCATGAGAAGATCAATATTTCTTTGGAAAATCCCTTTTGAAAGGGCTTGGGATTGGTCGAGGTCTCTTGTGAATGAGGACAAGCAGGTGTCCTGGTGTCTGGGTCAATCTCCTCAGGGCAATCCCCAGCCAGCCCGGACTCTTACGCTGCTACCCATGGAAAGTATTTTTCACTTTTGGGCCCAACTATAAGTAGTTTAATAGGTAAAAGAAACATGATAAAAATCAGCATAATCCAAACCTAAAACCAATTTTAATGCCATCCATCACTGCCACCTCCCTCTAGAAGACATACCCCACCAGTCTGCCACCACCCATCACCTGGAATGATAAAAATCTCCACTTAATCACCAACACTCTTTATCGCTGAGCGTGGCTTCTATGTTATGGTATCTCCCTCTGCTCAGCCGGGGTCAGCTCTCCTGACTGTGTCTCGTCGACAACTTCTTGCCCACCCCCAGCCCATCCCAGGCAGGAGCAGAGGGAGCAACTCTTGATGCTGGGCAAAGGAGACAATCGCTGCCCTCACTCTTCTGGCACCAGGAAGATGCCACAGGACCCAGGGAGTCTCACATTTCAAAAGGAAAGTGGAGAAACTGGAGAGGCCCTGGAGGAGGTCTGCCAGGATGGAGTTAGGGGCCACAGCATGAGGGGTGAGGGCACACTTTGGCCTGCTGGGGAGCCTCAGGGCAACCTGCTAAGTGGTTCTCTACATCTTGTGGTCATGGAAGAACTTAGGGAACAAGAGAGCTCAGGTGACCTATAGTCTAATGCCAGTTCCAAGCAGGGCCAGCTCTGAGGTCAGAGCAGGCTGCTGAGTCCATGTCAGCATCCACAGAGAGAGTTTAGACATCAACAAAGCACCGATGTCACTATTAAAAGAAAGGATTTTGGCATTTGATGGCTCCATGGGCACAGCTATCTATCGGCCACAGCTCCTGTGACAGCTGGGAACATCCCCCTTCTTGTCCAGAGGAGTGGGATCCTTCTGGGTTCGACAGGTGGGAAAATGCTTTTGTGTGAGCACCGTGCAGCCCCAGCAGAGGCTCCAGGGTAGTGGGGGATTCTTCACTCCTGGGCCTTCAAACCAAGCATATTTGATGCCTTTGGATGTTCCATGCATGGGGCTGGGCTTGGACTGGGGCAGCCCAGGGGCTTTTCAACCTTAATTGTTCTGTGTTTGTGTGACTGAAGGGTCAGAACCCAGTGCAGCCCCAGCACCTCCTGCCAGTGCCCCCAGCTCCAGTTTGCAGCCAGACCCCCCCTTCTTGTGCAGAACCCCCATCCCAGACCCTGGGTCGGCCCCTTCCACCCCATCCCTCAGCACCCACAGCTCCCCCCAAGCCCCAACCTGGCACTGAGCCGTTGCCAGGCAACAGCACAGGGGACTGGGAGACACCTCCATCTTGGGGCTGAAAGCCTTGTTTTAGGGTATTGACCCTCCTTTGCCAGTTCCAAGTCCCCTTTTTGAGCTTCAATGACACATTTTTGGGTTCAGGGTGTCATTTTTAAGGCACAAGGTCGGATTTTCTATGTTCACAGTCTCAGTTTTGGAGACAAAAGCCTCCAAAAGGGTTCAAAATCTTATGTTTAGCCCCTAAACCCTCCCTTTCAGGGAAAAAATCCTCATTTTAGAATCAAGTCTACAATTGTGAGGACTGAAGACCATATTTTGAGCCTTGATGCCTTCATCCAGGTCCTTGATAAAGACACTGAACAGGGCTGGACCCAGCACTGACCCTTGGGGAACTCCATGTGGAACTGGCCTTCAGCTGAAGTTAACTCATTTTCCACCAATCACCAGATTCCACCAGAATGCTGTGAGAAAGGGTGTCAAAGGCTTTACTGAAGTCCAGGAAGATACATCCACGGCCTTTCCTTCATCCAGCAGCGGAGTCAGGTTAGTTTGGCCAGACCTGCCTTTTGTGAACCCATGTTGACTGGGCCGGATCCCCTGGTTCTCTCTCATGTGCTTCATGATCGCACTCAAGATCACCAGTTCCATGACTTTCCCTGGCACTGAGGTCAGACTGACAGGCCTGTAGTTCCCTGGATCCTCCCTATGACCCTTCTTGCAGATGGGCACAACATCAGCCTCCAGTCCAGTGGAACTTCCCCAGGCAGCCAGGACTGTTGGAAGATGATGGAAAGGGGTTTGGCGAGCATATTAACCAGCTCCTACAATACCTTCAGGTGAATCCCATCTTATGGGTGTCTAGTCGAGCTAGCAAGGCTCTGACCACCTCCTCTTGGATCATAGAAGCCTCATGTCGCTCCTCTAGCTCCGAGGTTTTTACAGAAAGGGAACAACTTTCTTTACAATTAAAGACTGAGGCAAAGAAGGCATTAAGTACCTCAGCCTTTTCCTCATCCACTGTCACTGTTGTTCCTTCTACATCCAATAGGGACTGTATGGTCTCCCTAGTCCTCCTTTTATTATTTATATATTTATAGAAAGATTTTTTGTTATCTTTCACTGACTTTGCCAATCTGATTTCTAGTTGAGCCTTTACCCTTCTGATTTTTTCTCTACAAAATCTCACTTTCCTCCTGTAATCCACCCAAGAGGCCTGTCCCCTCTTCCAGAGCCCATAAACATTTCTTTTGTGCTTGATATCACTCAAGGTCTCCCTGTTCAACCAAGCTGGTTTTTTTCCCCTGCAGGCTTTTTTTTCGGAACATGGGGATGGCTTTCTCCTGTGCCGCTAGGATCTCCTTTCTGAAGAGCTCCCAGCCCTCATGGGCTCCCTTGCCCTTAAGCACTGTCTCCCATGAGACTTTGCCAACCAGCCTGCTGAAGAGTTCAAAGTCTGCCCTCTGGAAATTTAATGCTACTGTCCTGCTAACCACCCTCTTCACTTCGCCTAGAACAGAAAACCCCATCATCTCATGATCGCTTAGTCCTAGGTGTCCTCCTACTGCCACATCCCCCACAAGCCTTCTCTGTTCACAAACAGCAGGTCCAGGAGGGCACCTTCCCTTGTCGGTTCATTCACCAGCTGTGCTAGGAACTTGTCTTCCATGCACTCCAGGAGCCACCTAGACTGCTTCCTTTCTGCTCAATTGTACTTCCAGCAGATATCAGGAAGGTTGGAGTCTCCCACAAGAACTAGAGGCATCGATCTAGAGATTAACCCCAGTTGTTTATAGAAGAGCTCGTCAGCTGCTTCTCCTTGGCTGGGTCACTGATGTCATAATAGTCACAGATATAACACACGTCACATATGGCAGAGGTGTCACAATCATCACTGATATCACATATGTCACAAATGCCACTGTTGCCACAATTGTCACTAATGTCACAGATGTCACTGATGTCACAATAGTCACAGATGTCACAGGTGTCACTGATGACACAATAGTAATAGATATCACAGATGTCAGAGATGTCACAGAAGTCACTGATATCACAATCGTCACAGACATCACAGATGTCAGAGATATCACAGAAATCACAGAAATCACAAATCTCACTGATGTCACATTGTCACAGATGTCATAGATGTCACTGATATCACAATATATAACAATAGACACAGATATCAGAGATGTCACTGATGTCACAAGTATCACAGATTTCACAAATGTCTCTGATATCCCAAGCTTCACAGAAGTCACAGATGTCATGGATGTCAAAATAGTTCCAGACTTCACAGATGTCACAATCGTCACAGACGTCACACGTCACTGGTGTCACAATAGTCACAGAAATCACAGATGTCACTCATATCACAATTGTCACAGACATCACAGATGTCACTGATGTCACAGTTGTTGCACATCATAGATGTCCCTGATGTCACAATAGTTAGAGACGTCACAGATGTAACTGATGTCACAGTCGTCACAGATGTCACAGGCGTCACAAATTCCACTGATATCACAGTCATCACAGACTTCACAAATTGTGATTTCAACTGATTTGACTGGCCCAGCCAGTTGCTTTTATCACAATCCATGATCCCGGATCCGTGCACTCCTGAATCCTGTTCCCAAGTCCAGCTCTCTCCTGCTGCTGAGTCCAGCCCAGGACCTTCCCTCCATGCCTGCTCTGAAGCATCAGTGGTGATGGAGTCACCCAGGTGGGGCAACTACATATTTGGATATATTTACAATTTCCTTATTAGAAAGATATTCCTTATTATTGTTGTTGTTTCATTAAAGATGGTTTAGTTTTAGTTTCTGACTCACAAGTTTCCTTCTCTCATTCCCCTTTCCCCAGGCAGGAAGGGAATTGGGATCCACAACTGCTTGTGTTCAGCTGCAAATAAAGCCGGACCATGATGTGCTGGAAGAGGCTCTCTTTGACCTTCAAACTGCTCTCTGCACTCCTCTTCTCTGCAGGGCTGTTATCCCATGGGATTCATCCAATCAGGTTCCAGGTCTTCTGACCAGCCCCCTGTTTACTCATGTCCAGCATCTTTTATCCCCTTTCCTCTCTGTTTTCCCATGCTTGTTCCTCCACAAACCACCTTGATCCCACACTTTCCCTGCCTTTGGTCCTTTCCTGGACATCCCCTGGCAGCTCTTGCACAGTCCCCAAATGCGCTTCCTAGTTTCCCATCATGAGTCCCAGACCCAGAGGCAGAAACCCCGTCCTCAGTTGGCAACATCGTCCTGGGAGGCTCCCGCTGACCCACTTGGTGAATCTCTCACACAGAGACATTGGAACTTGCTTTGAATTAATAGTTCACCTTCTGGGTTTTGAATTCTTTCTCTGAAAACATGGCAATTCATGTCCCAGAAACAGCAATGCTTTCTTTTTATGGGACTGTTGGGAACCGGGTAGGAGTAAAACATCTTCACGGTGGAAAAAGGCATGAGAAAGAAATAGTTCCGCAAAGTGTATCTGGGGAGGTCCAAGCTGGACACAAATAGGAAAGAAATATCAGTCCGAGGGCAGTGCTGTGCAACCACAGAAGGAGTCTGGATCACCGCAGGGCTTTGTGTCTCAAGGAAGAGCCAGGGAGGACAGAGAGATAACAGCAAAGGAAGGTGACAGCAAGGTGAGGCAGCTATGGAGATGGCTGCAGCCTGCAGGGCAAGAGGCACGGGTGATAAAACCCCGTGGGGCAGTCAGTGGTGGAGAGGACAGAGGCATATGGGAAAGATGAAAGCTCCCTAACAAAGTAGGCTTTTTTTGACATTGCTGATGTTTGCTGTCTCTGACACCTATTCCTATGAGGAGATGACAAATCCATCCATCCCCTGGACCTTATTGCCTCCTTGTCCATACTTAGGAGCCTGGGAGGTGTCGTACCATAGTCCTGCCCTTGGCATTGCCCATCTCCACGTCCCACTGTCCCAGGATGAGCCTTGAGGAATAGGTGAGAGACAAGATCTTCCTTCCCAGGGACTGGGGGTCAGGACTGGCTGTTTGGTAAACGGGGTCAGGTCTTGGGCCTTTGGATTAATGAAACACATCCAGGCTGACTCAGCATCAGAGACACTGTTACCTTGCTTTTCCCAGCCTGTCATCGCTGCCTCCAGTTTTCTGCTCTAACTGGGCCCTGGAGATGCTTTCTCAGCAGTGCCCTCAGTGGGACCCATTAACAAGAAACTATGGACTCTGAATCTGACATTAATTAATTGAGAAGGTTGTTCCAATTCCTCTAAGGGCTGAGGTTCATGGACTCGGCAGCAAAATCACGAAAGGGATCATTAAAATGCCCTGGGCTGCTCCTCTGCTGCTGAGCTGTGCTCGGCTCCTGGGATGGAGGGAGCTCCTGGAAACCTGGCAGCACTACAAAGAGTGAGCTCTGACCAGGAGCAGCTCCTCTGCAAAACCCAGCAGGCAAGAAAGAAAATCCCAGAATTTCTCAGAGAGATGAACAAGACACAGCAAGTTTAAAGGTGGTCAGGAGGATGACTGGGAGCTGACTGCAGGAGAAATCTTCACAGTCCTGGACATGGTAAGTGTGGGTGCATAGCAATGCAGGTGTAGATCCTGGCAACATCTCCTAAAGCTGCCACAGCCCCAGCTGATGGGATCTGTGAGGAGGGCAGTTCAGAAGGGCTGTAAAGTCAGAGATTGCAGCACATGTGCCTCAGGGTGTCTTTGAGAGCAGGGTCCCTGCACCCCAGGCTCTTGGTGACAGAGCAGGGACTCTGCCGCCTGCCTGGGGAACTCCTCATGATGCTGTGGGGAGACGCTGGGGTGTGGGAAGAAGGATTTCCTGGCAGGAGAGGACCGTTGGCTGCTGACAGTATCCTGTGTGGGTCAGGGCTGTTCACGACTCCTGGTCACCCTAGGATATTTCTGAAGGGAAAATTCTGTGGGAAAATCAAGGCAGGGATTATGTTACCAACAAGGAACTTTCCTGAGATGGTGTTTTCATTTTCCTACACTTGGAGAATTTGGGGGGAGAATGGGAACAAGAGGATCTCATGCTTGAACAAATCACTGAGACTCCTGAGCTGCACTGCAAGGTTGGTGTCTGTGAGGGGAAGATCAGAGACGGGGAATGGAAATGCAGTCTGAGTGCCCAGCTGTCTCTGCCCTGGCCTTTGCAGCCAGACCCTCACTCCCTTTCGCCCTTTTCTCCCTCTGACTCTGTTCTTGCTGATGTTCTCTTCTTCTCTCTGCCAGGCTCCCTGGGGATGGGAGTTTCATCTGCAGAGTCACCCAGTGACCTGGTGGCTCCTTTCCTGCTGTTGTGTCCATGGGAACTCGTGTCCTGACTTTGCTCTGAGCTGTGAGGCTGTGGGCAATGCAGTCACTGGGGCTGTTGAAGGAGTAGAATCTCCAGCAATCAAATGCCATCACTTGGCTCTTTGTGAGATTTCCTTCCAAGCTCTGAGCTTCCCTCCGGGATGTAAAACTGTCCTATCGCATCGTTGTGATACCTGAAAGAACCATGGAGAATCTCAGAGACGTTTCAAGAGCTATTGGGTTTGTGAAATGAGCCGTGTGTTTCCTGAGCTGAAAGTGGGTGCTGAGACCTTAGTGGAGGGTGAGGCATTCAGTGGTGTGAGGTGGGTCCCTCTGATCTGAGCAGGATCTGGTGACTTTTCAGGGTAATATGGGAATGTGAATCCCTTCATCTCAGAAAGGTGCAAGTCGTGGACAAGAAAAGGAGCAGTTCCACAGGACAAAGCTGAATCCCATCAGTGTCCCCTGTCCCCACCGTCCCCATGACCCCCTGCTGCAGAGCAGGGCTGACTCCTCGCAGCCAGTGGGCAGAAGCCCTGCTCCTCCCGGCACATTCAGCTGGCACCAAGCAGGGCTCCAGGCACGGAGCTGAAGGAAGGACTGGGAGAGAAGGGACAGGGAGTATGCAGCAGGGGAGGGGAATGAGAAAGGGCTTTGGTTTGGCTCAGGAAATTCTCCCCTAATTTGTCACTGTCCTTTCCTCCTGTGACAGTTCCTCATGGCATGAGCAGTAGATGTCCAACAGCAGCTCCATTACCCAGTTCCTCCTCCTGGCATTCGCAGACACAAGGGAGCTGCAGCTCTTGACCTTCTGGCTCTTCCTGGGAATCTACCTGGCCACCCTCCTGGGCAACGGCCTCATCATCATCACCATCACCTGTGACCACCACCTCCACACCCCCATGTACTTCTTCCTTTTAAACCTTTCTGTCCTCGACCTGGGCTCCATCTCCACCACTGTCCCCAAATCCATGGTTAATTCTCTTTGGGACACCAAGGCCATTTCCTATGCTGGATGTGTTGCCCAAGTCCTTCTCTATGTTTTTCTTTTTTCAGCAGAGTTTTCTTTTCTCACCATCATGTCCTACGACCGCTACGTTGCCATCTGCAAACCCCTGCACTATGGGACCCTCCTGGGCAGCAGAGCTTGTGTCCACATGGCAGCAGCTGCCTGGGGCGTCGGGTTTCTCAATGCTCTCCTGCACACGGCCAATACATTTTCCCTGCCCCTCTGCCAGGGCAATGCTGTGGAACAGTTCTTCTGTGAAATCCCTCAGATCCTCAAGCTCTCCTGCTCAGACTCCTACTTCAGGGAGATTTGCCTTCTTGTGGTCAGTGTCTTAGTAGCATTTGGCTGTTTTGTTTTCATTGTTGTGTCCTACGTGCAGATCTTCAGGGCTGTGGTGAGAATCCCCTCTGAGCAGGGACGGCACAAAGCCTTTTCCACGTGCCTCCCTCACCTGGCCGTGGTCTCCCTCTTTATCAGTACTGGAATGTTTTCTGACTTGAAGCCTCCTTCCATCTCCTCTCATTCCCTGGACATTGTGGTGTCAGTTCTGTACTCAGTGGTGCCTCCAGCACTGAACCCCCTCATCTACAGTTTGAGGAACCAGCAGCTCAAGGGTGCAGTGAGGAAGCTGATAACTGGATGCTTCTCCGAATCAATGAACGACTCATAACTTTCTGCATAATAGTTATCATGCAACTTGTGGCAGGCCCAGTCTGGGTTGGGTTTTTCTTTTGGTTTTTTTTTTTTTTGGTAGTGTTGCTGGTTTTTCAATCGGGACAATGTTGTCATCACATTTTTAATTTAGTATCTTCTACTCTTATTGATTGGCTGTGTACATGAGGATCTGTGCTCTCTGTCTTTTAATAAAACAAAGGGATATTCATTACCTTTTGTTTCCTGATACCTTTTTTCCAAGACCTGTCTGGAGCTGCAAGGACAGTTCCTGTGGGCATGGGTGGAGGGGAAAAGAGTCCGGGCACAGCAGCACTGCCAGGCACCAGCACTTGATCCCCCCGAGCTGTTCTCTCTCCTCTTCCACACTCTCCTCCTCAGGCATTGCGTTGCTGCAAAGCCTGAGGGCTCTGCGGTTGATTAGACTGTCTGTGTTTTACATCATGTTTGGGTGTTTAAAGTGTGATTATTGCACTAATTTAAAGCATAGAATGTGATCTATCTGGACTTCTGTAAAGCTGAGTCCCAGCAACCTGTGGTTGTACTCTTTAGGGTGTCCAACAAAGCCAGGATCAAGACAGTGAGGCCTTTGCCCACCAGGATCCCCAAATCTGAAATGCTATGAAGAGGCAACAGCGTGAGGTACAGCAACCATGGGCAGATCATGGAATGATGGGGCAATTCCTCTGTGAGACACGTAGGGCCATCCGAGTGGGGAGACATCAAAGAGCTACTGCACAAAGTATTGGCCATCTGTCACCTGGGTATCTGTCACAATCTATAGTTTCAATAAGAACTGAAAAATGGTTCATGTGACCCAGAAGTGTGACTTGGGTGGCACCAAGTGGTGCCTCCAGGACATGAGGAATCAGTGGGCAGCTTCTTATGCTCCCAGATCATGAACTAGTTTGACAAGGTGATAGAAGGATGCTCATCAGGCCCAGTTGTCCTGCCTCTAGAACCACATTTGGCTTTTTCAGCGCACTGCCAGGGATAACCAGCATTTGGTCTTTCAAGAGCTGCTCTCTTGGCCCCTCTGAGATCTCTTTCCTAGCCCTTGTGCTGGTGGAACGTCTGAGTGCTCTGAGCTTGGTCCCACTCCTGCGTTGTACCCATCCTGCGATCACAGACAGGGACAGGCAATGGGCCCTTGTGTGACAGGGATGATGTCCATGGGGTTGCTTTGAAGGCCTGTGGGACAGAGAGTGCCTCAGGGTCACTTTGAGAGTAACATCCCCTGGAAACTGCCTGAGTGCAGCACTGGGATGTGTGTCCTTGGACCTAAGGTGTCCGTGTCCATTCCTTGTGGTGTGGGGCATCTCAGCTGAGAGCAGAGAAGGATGACCAACCCCAGCTCTGGAAGTGGCAGCAGGAGAACAGAGACTCTGTGACTGCTGCTGTGCAGCCACTGTATGAGCACAGGGAGGGTCTGTCTCTGAGCAGCCTGTGTGTGAGATGGGGGCACAAGGTGTCCCACTTCAGCTCCTGTGATCTGGCAGCAAACAATGAGAAGCGGTTGGTTATCCTTGTCTCACTCTTCATCACAAAGAGAATCAGGAAAGGAAAAGATGGATTTAATAAAACTGAGGGGAAAAGATAGATTTAATAAAAACAATAAAACCTCACATTATTCCTATCAGTAACACTCATACTAACACTCATGATGGTGCCAGAGCTTGTTTTAGTACCAGTGGTGATGGTAGAATCATAGAAACACATCACAGAACCATGGAATGGTTTGTGTTGAAAAGGAGCTTAGAGATCATCCAGCCTCCTCCAACCTGGCCTTGAACTTCTCAGTACTAAAACTAAAATTAATACTAATTTAAATATACTGATATCAAGACATTTGCACAAATTATACATCAGAAATGACCAGTAAGTGTCCCCTGAACACCCTGGGGATGCTGAACCAGGGACATAATCACTGATGAGTCCAACACACTGGTCATTTCCATGTCTGGCTACACCTCCCAGCCCTAAGGAGGGACCTTTACTGCATAGTCACCTCTGTCCTCCTCCTTTGCTAATTGATGCCCAGCTCCAGCACCATTATTAATAAAAAGGGAACCTGTTTCCTACTGACATTTCTTGCACACCAGTCCCATAGCTCTTGCCACTGCTGATCTCTCACTCAAGCCCTTTCTCACACAGCTCCAAACACATCAGGGGCTCATGGCCTTGTCTCATCAAACATGGAGAACGTCCAATGATTGGGATCCCCCAGCTTCCCTGGTCCTTGCTCAGTGTTTCACTCCAAAAGTTTTCCCAGACCTGAGCTCTCTCAGCCTCTCCTTGTCCATGATGTGCTCCAGCCCCAACCACCTGAATCCCAGCCCCAGCTTGATCTGAGCTGTGGGGCTGCGTTTCTGCAGACACAGACACAGCCTGGCCTGTCCATGGACCTTGTTGAGTCAGATTTGCAGAGTCACTTCCCAGATTCATCCTTTTTGTCTGTATAATGCAATGACCATGGTGCCCTCCAAGGGCCAGACCCAGCTGATTCACAGATGCCTGGGAGCACTTTTCTTCCTTTCTTCTTACCACTTGGTTAGGTTTTGGCAGGAAAGGAAGGAAAATCAGGTGATATTTCAGTGTGCCAATGAATGAAAGAACAGAGCAGAGACATCAAATGTGAAATGATCTAAAGGCAACACTTGTTCAGAACTGTTCTCTTCTGTTTCTTTCATCGAGGAATTAAATATTCCACAGGAATCTGGAAGCTCTGGGATGACACCAACTCCTATACTTCTAGCATTAAGCTGAAATTCATTGTTAGAATTCTGTTTCCAGCATAACGTATCCCATGGGCTGGAGATGAGCCAGGAGACATGCAGAATGATCCCACTCCTGTGGGCAAGAAAGTGGATGTTCCAAAGTGTCACAGGATCCATGGCTGACAGATAGCTGTGTTCATGGACCGGGTCAAATGCCAAAATCTTTTGTATTAATTGTGGATTTAGTGCCTTGTTGATGTATAAACTCCCTCTGTGGATGCAGACATGGACTCAGCAGCCTGCTTGGACCTCAGAGCTGGCCCTGCTTGAAGCTGGCAATGGACTAGAGATCATCAGAGATCTCGTCTTCCCTAGGTTTCTCTATGACCATAAGATGTAGAGACCCACTTAGCAGGTTTCCCGGAGCTTCCCCAGCAAGTTCAAAGTGTTCCCTCACCCCTCATGCTGTGGACCCCTAACTCCATCCTGCCAGACCTCCTCCAGGGCCTCTCCAGTTTCTCCATTTTCCTTTTGAAATGTGAGACTCACTGGGTCCTGTGGCATCGTCCTGGTGCCAGAAGAGTGAGGGCAGCGATTGTCTCCTTTGCCCAGCATCAAGAGTTGCTCCCTCGGCTCCTCCCAGTGAGGGGCTGGGGGTGGGCAAGAAGTTTTCAGGGGGACACAGTCAGGAGAGCTGACCCCGGCTGAGCAGAGGAAGATCCCATAACAGAGATGTCACACTCAGTGATAAGTATGCCAGGAGAAGAAAGAAGTAGAGATTTTTGTTGTTCAAGGTGATGGGTGGTGATAGTATTTGCATTGGTTTTAGGTTTGAGTTTATGTTGGAGTTTTTATCTTTTTTCTTTCATCTATTAAACTATTTTTAGCTCAGCTCGCAAGTCAAAAACCATTTCCATGGAGCAGCATGTGCAGAGACCTTGTGCCCTGAGGAGGTTGACCTGGGCCCCAGGATGCCTGCTTGTCATCATTCACAAGAGACCTCCACCAATCCCAAGTTCTTTCAAAGGGGATTTTCCAAAGAAATATTCATCTTCTCATGGAATTTCCTCAGCCTGGAAAAGAGAAGGCTTCAGGGAGACCCAATGGCATCCATCCCGTATATGATGTGGGTCATCAAGAAGGCTGGGAGGGAATTTTTACATAGGAATGGAGGGATAGGAATAAGGGGAATAGATTTAAATTGGAAGGGGGAAGATTGAAATTAGACGTTAGGAGGAAATTCTTCATAAAGAAGGGGGTAGGGCTGTTTCCCAGGTTGCCCAGGGAAGCTGTGGATGCCCCCTTCCTGGAGGCAGCTTGGATGGGACCTTGAGCAGCCTGGTCCAGTGGGAAGTGTCCCTGCCCATGGCAAGGGGAGTGGAACTGGATGGGCTTTAAGGTCCCTTCAAACCCAAATCATCCTAAGGTTCTGAAAAGTATGGAAATAGAAACTTTAAACTAAAGCATATTTTTCTTAGGTGCATTTTAAAATCTTCTTCTTCAAGCACACTGGGAAATTACACCAAGCACCTGTGCAAGTCTTGAAGACCTTAAGAAAAGAACAGGAGGAGAACAGTTGAGATTTTTAGTGACAAAGCCTCCCCAGGGACTCCTTAGAGCCGAGAATTGGAGGCCATGACTGCAGGAATGCAAAGGCGCTGTGCAGGCAGCTGTGATGCTGAGAAAAGCCTGGGTTTGACTAATGAAGCAGAAAGGCCAAGCCCTGACCCCCAGGCCCTGGAAAGGCAGATCTGGCTTTGGCTACAATGACACTGGTGCCATGAACACTGTGACATTGCTGAATCAGAATCACAGCAGTTATTCCGTGTAATCCCAAATCCTGGCCTGTAGGGTTATGGGAGATGCCAAAGCTCCCACTCAGCTTCCTGCAGTTATAGAAGAATTGGGTCCTAGATGGGCAGGGTCATAAAAGGTTGAGTCATAGAAGAGAAACAGGAATCTTGGGTATGAGAAGGGTCAGCTGAGAGAAGAGTTGAGTCTTAGAGGAGTAACTAAGGAGAGCAGTCATAGAAGGTTTATAGATGTTTTGGACCATGGAATGTTCATATAAGAACTGGATCATCAGTGATTGAGTTCATAAAAGGGTCATAAAATATTCAGGTCATAGGAGAGTTGAGTCATAGAAGAGTGAGTTTATTTGGGTTTTAGAAGGGTTTATTCATAGAAGGGTCACAAAACGGTTGGTTCAGAGAAGGTTTGGGTAATAGAAGAGATATAGAAGAATCAGGTAACACAAGAATCTGTTCACACAAGGTTCATGGAAGAGTCAGGTCATGGAAATTTGCACCATAGAACAAGTCAGACAAGAGTCAGGTCATGGAATGAAGTGTTGTGTCATAGAAGGCTTGAGTCATGGAAGGGCCTGGTCATGTAAAAGATGTGTCACAGAAGAGTTGAGTTATAGATGTGTCAGGTCATAGAGGAATAACAGAAAAATTCAGTCATAGAAGGTTCATAAAAGTTTCGGGTGATGGAAGTCTCAGATCCTAGAATTTTCAGGTAATAGCAGTACTGAGGAATAGAAACATGAGAGTTTATTTGGATAATAGAAGGATTTGGTCATTGAAAGGACATTAAAGTGTCAGGTCATAGAAGGGTCAGGTCATAAAATGGTTGGGTCATTGATCATTCAGTTCAGAGAGGAGTCAGGTCATAGAAGGATCTGAGAAGAATTGGGTCATAGAAGGGCTGACTCCTAGAAGGCTCAGACTCTAGATGAGTCAGATCATAGAGAAGTCACAGAAGAATGGGGTGGTAGAAGAGTTGGTTCGTAGAAGAGACGGTTCATAGAAGGCTCATTGAAGAGTTGGATTGTACAAGGGTTTGTTTAGCCTGGAGAAGAGGAGGCTGAAGGGAGATCTCATTGCTCTCTACAACTATCTAAAAGGAAATTGTGGAGAGGAGGGTGCTGGCCTCTTCTCCCAAGTGACAGGAGTGGAAATGGCCAAGTGGGAATGGCCTCAAGCTCTGCCAGGAGAGGTTTAGGCTGAACATTAGGAAAAAATAATTCACGGAAAAGATCATTGGGCATTGGTAGAGGCTTCCCAGGGAGGAGGTTGGGTCATCTTCCCTGGAGGTATTTAAGGCACAGGTGGATGAGGTGCTAAGGGACATGGTTTAGTGTTTGATAGGAATGGTTGGACTCAATGATCCGGTGGGTCTTTTCTATCCTGGTGGTTCTATGATTCTATGATTCATTGGATTGTTTGGTCATAGAAGCACTAGGTCATAGAAGGGTGATGGAATTGTTGGGTCATAGAAGTCATAAAACCACAGCTGGTGGCTCATAGAAGAAGGTTGTACAGGATTCAGATCACAGCAGGGTCAGTTAACAGTAGGTTTGGTTCATAGAACAGTCGAGTGGTAGCAGGGTTGGGGTTTAGAGGAGTCAAGTCATAGAAGCATCAGGACATAAATCACAGAATCACAGAATGACCAGGTTGGAAGAGACCCACTGGATCGTTGAGTCCAACCATTCCCACCAATCCCTAAATCATGCTCCTAAGCACTTCATCCACCCTAACCTTAAACACCTCCAGGGACGGTGACTCAACCACCTCCCTTGGCACACCATTCCAATGCCTAACCACACTCTCTGTGAAGAACTTTTTCCTAATATCAAGCCTAAATCTCCCCTGGCAGAGCTTGAGGCCATTCCCTCTCGTCCTGTCCCCTGTCACTTGGGAGAAGAGGCCAGCACCCTCCTCTCCACAACCTCCCTTCAGGTAGTTGTAGAGAGTAATAAGGTCTCCCCTCAGCCTCCTCTTCTCCAGGCTGAACAACCCCAGCTCTCTCAGCCGCTCCTCATAAGATTTGTTCTCCAGCCCCTTCACCAGCTTTGTTGCCCTTCTCTGGACTCACTCCAAAGCCACAACATCCCTCTTGTGGTGAGGGGCCCAGAACTGAACACAGTACTCGAGGTGCGGTCTCACCAGTGCCGAGTACAGGGGGAGAATAACCTCCCTGGACCTGCTGGTCATGACGTTCCTGATACAAGCCAAGATGCCATTGGCCTTTTTGGCCACCTAAGCACACTGCTGGCTCATGTTCAGTCGGTTGTCAACCAACACCCCCAGGTCCTTCTCCTCCTGGCAGCTTTCCAGCCAGGTTTCTCCTAGTTTGTACCTCTGCTTAGGGTTGTTGGGACCCAAGTGCAGGACCCGGCATTTGGCCTTGTTAAACCTCATGCTGTTGGTCTCAGTCCAGCAGTCCAGCCTGTTCAGGTCCCTTTCCAGAGCCTCCTGACCCTCCAGCAGATCCACACTTCCTTCCAGCTTGGTGTCATCTGCAAACTTGCTAAGGGAGGACTCAATGCCTTCATCCAGGTCGTTGATAAAGACATTAAACAGGACTGGACTCAGGACTGAGCCCTGGGGAACCCCACTTGTCTCTGGTCTCCAGCTGGATTTAACTCCATTTACCACCACCCTCTGGGCCCAGTCATTCAACCAGTTTTTCACCCAGGAGAGTGTGCACCCGTCCAGGCCAGAGGCCGACAGTTTCCGAAGCAGAATGCTGTGAGAAACTGTATCAAAGGCTTTACTAAAGTCCAGGAAGATACATCCACAGCCTTTCCCTCGTCCAAGAGTTTAGTCACTTGGTCATAGAAGGTGATCAGATTACTCTGGCAAGACCTGCCTTTCATGAACCCGTGTTGACTGGGCCTGATCACCCGGTTCTCTTGCAAGTGCTTCATGATTGCACTCAAGATCACCCGCTCCATGACTTTCCCCGGTACCAAGGTCAGGCTGACAGGCCTGTAGTTCCCTGGATCCTCCCTGCGCCCCTTCTTATAGATGGGCACGACATCAGCCTCCAGTCCAGCGGAACCTCCCCAGTCATCCAGGACTGCTGGAAGATGATGGAAAGGGGTTTGGCCAGCACATCTGCCAGTTCCCTCAAAACTCTTGGGTGGACTCCATCCGGCCCCATAGACTTGTGGGCATCTAACTGGGCAAGCAAGTCTCTAACCACCTCCTCTTGGACCTTGTGAATCTCATACTTCTCATCCAACCCTTGGGGTTGTGCACAGAGGGAACAATTTTATTTAAATACTGTTAAAGACTGAGGCAAAGTAGACATTGAGCACTTTAGCCTTGTCTTCGTCCCCTGTTACTCTTGTTCCCTCTGCATCTACTAGGGACTGGAGATTCTCCCTAGCCCTCCTTTTGCTGTTGATGTATTTGTAGAAAGACTTTTTGTTGTCTTTCACAGTCTTGGCCAATCGCATTTCTAGTTGGGCCTTAGCCCTCCTGACTTTTTCCCTGCACATTCTCCCTATATGCTCTTCCTCCCTATAGTCTACCCAGGATGCCTGCCCCTTCCTCCAAAGGTTGTAGACCCTCCTCTTCCTATTGATGTCTCTTAGGACCTCCCTACTCAACCACGCTGGTTTCTTACCCCGCCGGCTACTTTTCCGGAACTTGGGGACGGCTTTCTCCTGAGCTGCTAGGAGTTCCTTCTTGAAGAGCGCCCAGCCCTCATGGACACCTTTGCCTTCAAGGAGCGCCTCCCATGGCACTTTTCCGACCAGCCTTCTGAACAGCCCAAAGTCTGCTCTCTGAAAGTTGAGGGCGACTGTTCTGCTAACCTCCTTCTTCATTTTACCCCTCACTGAGAACCCTATCATCTCATGATCACTTTGCCCCAAGCGTCCTCCAACCTTCACATCCCCCAACAGTCCTTCTCTGTTCACAAACAGCAGGTCCAGGAGGGCACCGTCTCTTGTCGGTTCACTCACCAGCTGTGTGAGGAAGTTGTCTTCCAGACGCTCCAGGAACCTCCGGGACTGCTTCCTTCCCAGCCTATATCTGGGAAATTGAAGTCTCCCACAAGGACTAGAGGTAGTGATTTTGAGACTACACTCAGTTGTTTCTAGAAGAGCTCATCAGCTGCTTCTTCTTGGCTGGGTGGTCTATAGCAGACTCCCATCACAATCCCTTCCTGCCCATGGACTCCTCTGATTTTCACCCACAGGCACTCAGTCCCATCCTGATCGTAGTTCAGTTCGAGGGTATCAATGCCCTCTCTAACACAGAGGGCTACCCCGCCTCCTCTTCTGCCCTTCCTGTCCTTCCTAAAGAGTTTATACCCCACCATGGGTACGCTCCAGTCGTACGAGTCATCCCACCACGTCTCCGCAATGGCAACGACATCGTAGTCTCCTTGCCCTACCACAGCTTCCAGCTCCTCCTTCTTATTTCCCATGCTGCGTGCATTGGTGTAAATGCACTTCAGCTGGGCAGGCGTAGCTTCAGCCTTCGCAATAGGGCTCCTCCCCAACTGAGCGGTCCTTGACTTAACTAAGGCCACAGTGCCAGTTTGCTGCCTACCATCCTCAGCTGCACTCACCCCCTCTTGCTTAGTGGTGATATACGGGCAGGCATCGCCAGCACACCACCCCTTTGCCTCTGAAGTCTCACCTCCAGGCTCACTCCCATCCTGCCTGGCCTCCATCCCCTCCCCCCTCACATCTAGTTTAAAGCTCAGTTTATGAGCTTAACTAGGTTTTTGGTGAGGGCTTTTAACCCCCAAGCAGACAGGCGTGTCCCATCTCTAGTAAGAAAGCCTGGGGGTGCGTGGGCCTCCCCATGATTAAAGAACCCAAAGCCCCTCTTCTCACACCAGTCCCTAAGCCATTCATTAACCCGTTTCTTATTCCTCATTTCCTGCTCCTGGTTCCTTAGTATTGGGATGGAGTTGAATATTACCTGTGTCCCAGAGCCCTCGATCATTCTCCCAAGTGCCTTGAAGTCCCTTTTAAGGGCTTTAGGCCTTCTCTGTTCATTAGTCCCCTCTCTTCCCAAATTTTCCGAACGTGTGAACTACCCCAAGTGCACATTTAGAATCCGTGAATATTGTTCCTCTCTTATCTTTCAACAACTGTAACGCCCTTAATACTGCAAACAGTTCGCAGGCCTGTGCCGACCAACTTATGTTAGGGGGACCCGATTCTCTAATTGTCCAACTGTTTCCGTCTATTATAGCGTATCCTGACTTCCTTTTCCCGTCCACTACCCGCGATGATCCATCTTTCGAATGTGCTTATATACGCGCTCACGCACTGGGGCACCCTGACGAGTTAGCTCCTGGTTGGCTAGTCGACAATGTTCCTGCGCTGTCCGCGTGCGTCCAGCAGCTCCCAGATTGGTGGGGGTGTTGCCGAGTGTCGCTGATGTCTCTGCCCCCGGAGCTCTCACATCCAGCAGCTTCCGATTGCTGAGTGTTTCTGCCTCGGGGCTTTTCTGCAACGGCCGGGTGCCGGCCTGGCCTCGCCATCCAGGCGCAGGCACAACCCCCAACACAAAGGCTCCACAAAACACAACAAAAACCCCCACAAAAATGACCACTGACCACAACGATATGCATAACTGAACCCCACTCGATTTACTCAACAACTGTAACCATAACCTATTACAGAAGGGTCATGTAAGTGTTGGGTTATAAAAGGGTTGGTAGAGGTGTGAGGTCATAGAAGGCTCAGGTCACAGAAGGACTGGGTCATATAAGTGCCTGGTCATGGAGGAGTCAGGTCCTACAGGAGTCAGGTCATATTAATGTCAGGTCATAAAAGGGCCAGGTCATAGAAGGGCTGGGTAATAGGAAGAAGGTGAGACAAAATCTGCTCAAGGGAAATCCAGTTCCCTTCTCTTTCAGACATCCAGGAATAGGATCTGAGTGGACAAGGTCTGGGGCACAGCCTTTCTCTCTCTTGCACTCTTTTGGCCATTTTGGAAAAGGACATTCAATGCAGGAGGGATGCCAGTGGTCAGGGAGTTCCCCCAGTCTCCATGACCTTTGGAAGATGATGGAGAGTGGCCTTACTGTCCTATAGACAGGGAAGGATTGTGGTTGCTTAAGTGATTCCTGACTTGATCCCCATACACCACTCACAGATCTCCATCAGAGTCCTGCCCTGAGTCACAGATGCCTGGGAGACCTTGCTGTGGAAGCTGGAGGTCAGGAGGAGACAGGGAATCTCAGATCTGTCCCTTATTAAATGTAGCAGTGGCCACTCAGTATGTGTTTCATCTTTAACGATTCCTGAAGCAGCAACAGCTCTGTCACCAGCATTAATAGCTCCAGCTCCTTCTGCCTGTGCCCCTGGCTGAGGACATTGCTGCCCACTGGGGCTAAAACCCAGCAGCTGTGGCACCAGGAAAACTCATCCCTGCCAGAAGGAAACTTGGGATCAAGTGTCCAAGACCCTGTGTGTGCAAAGGTTTTGCTTAGAGCAGAGACATGGCTGGGACAGAAGAGAGCTGAGTGTCTCTCCAGCTGCGGGGCTAAAGACCCAGGATGAAATGCCTGAAGTCACTCAATGGAATACAACCTCAGAGCTTGGAGAAATGAGATCATAACCTTTAACCATCCTGGGGTCCTGTCTAATGATGAGACAAGAAAGGTGATTCACATTCCCCATGACTTTTCTAACAGGAGCAAGGACACTGCAAGACAGCAGTTTCTTTCCCAGCTGTGGGAGGGAACATCAGGGATGACTTCAGCCTGTTTCTCAGCAGGTTCCCCTGGAGACCAGGGACGCCTCGAGGGAGCCCTGAAAGGGTAGAGAAAGCGCTGCCTTGGGCTGCTCCTCTGCTGCTGAGCTGGGCTGGGCTCCTGGCAGGGAGAGAGCTCATGATGAGACAGGAGTTCATAAAAGAGCCAGGTCTGGCCAGGAGCAGCTCCTCTGCAAAGCCCAGCAGGGCTGAGGGCACTGCCTGCAGGCAGCGAGGGGAGAGGAGGGAGCACAGAGGGGAAAGGCACGGTGGGGTCAGAAGAGAGAGGAGGCTTCATCTGGAGAAAAATCCTCACAGCTTTTCTCAAGGTGAGTCTCTGGGTGCAGGACTATGCAGGTGCGGTTCCTGGAGGGATCTCCTCAAGCCAGCACAGCCACAGCCTGTGGGATCTGCCAGGAGGGTTCCTGCAATTTCTCCAGCAAATTGAGAAACAGGGTCAATGCTGAGTCTGCCTGGGGAAATCCCCATGGTAGGACAGAGAGAAACTGTGCCGGGGAGAAGCACGTCCTGGGAGGAGAGGGTCTTTCTGCTTTCAAGAGGATGCTGCCTGAGTCAGGACTACTCACAGCTCCAAATCATCCCAGCATACTTCTAAGAGGACATTTCATATGGAAGATAAGGGCAGGAATTACATTCAAGATAAGGAACTCTCCTGAGTTTGTCTTTTCACTTTGATGTTCTTGGGGAATTTGAGAGGGTGGGAATGCAACAAGAGGCTCTCATGCTTGAACAAACCACTGAGACTCCTGAGCTGTGTCCTTGAGTGCTCAGCAGGTCTGATAGGAGCCCCCTAAAGTTTCTCCAGCTGCTTCTCTGCATATGGACAGAACCAACATCACCTCTGCTGGACCCATCAGGCTCACCTGTCTTTTTCTGCATATAAACAAGAACCTGTTCCCAGCTTTAACTGGCAGGCAGGTGAGGTCTGTGAGCATTGACAGGGAGAAGAGATAGGGCAAGGAAACAGCTCCCAGAAGGAAAATCTCCAGGCTGAAGGAGCAGGTTCATGGAATTAGAGGAAATTTAAACCAGACGTGTGGGAGGGAGAGTTCAGAAACCTCTGTGTGGTCCTATGTAGTGCAGACTCTTCCACTGAGCAAGACCCCTGCCTCCTCTACCACCCAGCAAAGCCTCTGCCCTCAGGGCTCTGGGCTCCAAGGCTGAGCCCCCTCCTCTGCAGCCACAGCTCCAGTGCCCTCTCCAGAGCCCAGAGGCTGAGAGCAACTGCCCGGCAAGGTTGGTGTCTGGGAGGGGGTGAGCACAGCTGGGGAAGGGGAATGCTGTCTGCATGCCTGGCTGCCTCTGTCCTGGCCTCTCACAACCAGACCCTCACTCTTTTTCTCCCTGTTTCTCACCTTGTCTCTGTCCTTGCTATTTTTCTCTTGTTCTTGCTGCCAGGCATCTGGGGATGGGAGTTGGCACTGATCCTCTGTGCGGCTGTGGACAGTGCATCCCGAGGAATTAACAGAGTCTTCTGTACTGAGATACCATAATTGGAGCACTTGGCTTACCTCTAGTTGTCCTCCCAAGCACTGAGAAGCCCTCCAGGATGCAAACCTATCCTGAATGTCTGGGAAAAAGCAGAGATGCCCAAGCCGGGAAAATGCTGTTGTGTTTGTGAAATGAGTCGTGTGTGTCCTGGGCTGAAAGTGGAATGCTGAGTCCTTCAGAAAGTGTTGGATGCTCAGTGCTTGGCAGAGGGTTTGTCTGCTTTCTGCAAATCCTGGTGGCTTCCAAGGTGAATATCAAAGTGTGATTCCTCTGTCTTAGAAAGGTGCAAGCCCAGGGCAGCAGAGAACAAGAACAAGGGAGAGAGCAGCTCCTCTCCCTCTGCACTGAGCCACAGGCAATGCTCTCACCTCACAGGACTCCCTCTGTTCTCCCTGAGAGCAGCAGAGATGCTGAGTGTTTCTAATTTCCAAGAACACTGCTGTAAGAAGTTCAATACTCTCAGCATGGCTTCTTCCATGTTAGTTCTGCATTCTTGGCAGAGCGCACAGAGCTGAAGGGAGGATTGTGAGAGAAAAGCAGTGGAAAGTGTACAGTATGAGAAATGGCTTTGATTTTTGCACAGACATCTCCCCTAATTTCTCACTGCAATTTCTTCTTATTCAGTGCTTCCCATCAAGAGGCAGCAGATGTCCAACAGCAGCTCCATCACTCAGTTCCTCCTCCTGGCATTTGCAGACACTCGGGAGCTGCAGCTCTTGCACTTCTGGCTTTTCCTGGGCACCTACCTGGCTGCCCTCCTGGCCAACGGCCTCATCATCATCACCATCACCTGCGACCACCACCTCTACACCCCCATGTACTTCTTCCTCCTCAACCTCTCTGTTCTCGACCTGGGCTCCATCTCCACCACTGTCCCCAAATCCATGGCCAATTGTCTCTGGGACACCAGAACAATCTCCTACTCAGGATGTGTTGCTCAGGTCTTTATGTTTCTCTTTTTCATTTCAGCAGAGCATTCTCTTCTCACAGTCATGTCCTATGACCGCTATGTTGCCATCTGCAAACCCCTTCACTACGGGACCCTCCTGGGCAGCAGAGCTTGTGTCCACATGGCAGCACCTGCCTGGGGTGCTGGGTTTCTCCATGCTCTGATGCACACGGTCAATACATTTTCCCTGCCCCTCTGCCAGGGCAATGCTGTGGAACAGTTCTTCTGTGAACTTCCCCAGATCCTCAAGCTCTCCTGCTCATGCTCTTACCTCAGGGAATTTGGGTTTCTTGTGGTCAGTGCCAGTTTAGCTTTTGGCTGTTTTGTTTTCATTGTGGTGTCGTATGTGCAGATCTTCAGGGCTGTGCTGAGGATCCCCTCTGAGCGGGGACGGCACAAAGCCTTTTCTACCTGCCTCCCTCACCTGGCTGTGGTCTCTCTCTTTATCAGCACTGGCATGATTGCCTGTCTTAAGCCTTCCTCCATTTCTTCTTCATCTCTGAACCTTGTGGTGTCATTTCTGTACTCAGTGGTTCCTCCAGCACTGAATCCCCTCATCTAAAGCTTCAGGAATAAGCAGCTCAAGGACACAGTTTGGAAACTAATAACTGGATGTTCTTCATGAGCAATAAATATCCCATCTTCTTCTGCATAGCAATTATAATGTAAATTACTGTGTGTCCAGCCTGTCATCTATATTTGCTGTTGTGGTGGTTCATGTTGAACCCCTTGAGCTCCAAGTAGAGCACAAGAAGCACTGTCATGGTTTAACTCCAGTAACAGCTCAGTTGCACACAGCCACTCACCCTTTCCCTTGTGGTGAGATGGGAAGAGGAAAGTGAGAAAACACATGAGTTCAGCCGAAATATTTTAATTGCTAAAACAAAAGTGTGCTTGCAAGAAATGCAAATTGAGACATTCATTCACTATGTCCATTTTGTAGGAAGGTGTTTAGCCCTCTCCAGGACAGCAGGGCTGCACAACAGTTGTGGTTTCTTAGAAAGATAAAATCCATCATTTTGAACGTCCTCAATCCCTTCTTTTTAACTCGGCATTAATTGCCGAGTGTGGCATCCTATGTTACAGAAAGTCCCTTTGGTCAGTTAGGGTCAGCTCTTCCAGCAGTGTCCCCTCCCAATTTCTTCTACACCCTGAGTCTACTCCCTGGTGGAGCAGTGTGAGGAGCAGAAAAGACCTTGATGCTGTGTGAGCCATGTTCAGCAATAATGAAAACCTCTCTGGGTCACCAGCAGCACAAAGCCAAACCTCAGACCCATTCTGGCAACGGTGAAGAATGTTAACCCTACCCAAAACAAACCAGCACAACAAGCCAAGTGACTTCTCATCCCCATCGCCCACACGGCCACCACTGACACCATAAGCACCATCTCAGGCCAGATTCCTTCTCCAACCCTGTTCCTCCCTCAGCCATGAGGGACATCACAAGGAGCGATAAGAGCCTGACCCCACTCTCCAGTCCTGTCCGTTACTCAGCCACTTGTGACCTCACAGATCCCTGAACAAGCCAGGTCACTTGTCCCACCCAGACAGCTGCTGAGGCCAAAGTGACATGAGGAGCAGATGCACCAGCCCCGTGTCTGATCATACCCAAACAGCTTCTCAGCCAGGAGTTATCTAGAAACTGCCCACACAGGCAAGGTGCCTGTTCCTGCCCACACACTCAGTCACCTCTGACCTCACAAGGGCCATCAAAAGTTACTGGTCTGTGACATAATCAGACACCAGTGACATCACAAGCCCCTGTGGAACACAAAGGCCTGGAGTGAGCCTGCACAGTGTGGTGGTACCAGAGACATCCCATGTCCCTCTGCAAGGCAAGAACCTGCTCCTAGTCTAAGACCTCCTCAGCCTCCGGAGACATCCTGAGGCAGCAGCACAAACCAGGGCTTTGCTCCTGACCTGCCAGTCCCTTGGGATGCTGAGACATCAAACACACCCTCACAAACAAAGGGGCTGCTCCTCTGCTCAAACCTTCTCAGCACTTCTGGCCTCAGAGGCACCAGCACAGACTGGGGCAGCCTGTTCCCTGCCACCCACCAACCCAGGCATCAGCAAAAGGCAGGGGCTGGTCCTGCCCTAGCACATATTTAGGGACCTGTGACTCACAGGCAGCACCACAAGCCAGGGCCCTGCTCCTGCACTGCCCTCTGATCAGTCAGGGGTGACATCCCAAGCACCTGCACAAGCCAGATGCCTCCTGCTGGCCTATCAGCTCCTCACCCATCAGTGACAAGGTGAGCAGCTGCACAGACCAGGCTCCTCTACTGCCTTATCATTTACTCAGCCACCCGGGACATCACAAAAAGCTGCAAAGCCACATGCCTGCCCCTGCCTGCCCTAGGTGCTGCAGAGCCACCAGTGACATCATAAGGACCTGCACCACCAGCTGTCTGTTCATTCCCAGTCAGCTCCTGAGACACCAGCTGATGTCTGTTCCACCAGATGTCTGTTCATCAGATGTCTGCCTGCACCATGTCTGTTCCACCAGATGTCTGCCTGCACCACCAGATGTCTGTTCATTCCCAGTCAGCTCCTGAGGCACCAGCTCCCATCCAAGCTGATCTTGAACATCTCCAGGGAGGGGGCATCCACAGCTTCTCTGGGCAACCTGGTACAGTGCCTCACCACCTTTTTTGTGAAGCATTTCTTCCTAATATCTTATCTAAATCTACCCCTCACCAGTTTAAAGCCATTCCCCCTTCCCCTATCCCTCCATGCTCTTTTAAAAAGCCCCTTCCCAGGTTTCTTGCTGGCCCCATTGAGGTACTGGAAGGCCACTATAAGATCTCCCTTAAGCCTTCTCTGCTGCAGGCCTATGAAGTTCCAGGAGAAGATCAATATTACTCTGGAAAATTTCTGTTGAAAGGGCTTGGGGTTTGTGGAGGTCTCTTGTGAGTGAGGACAAGCAAGCGTCCTGGTACCCAGTTCCATCTCCTCAAAGCACTCCTCAACTGGCCAGGTTTCTGCCTGTGCTGTATCATGGAAACATTTTTGACGTGTGGGTTGAGCTAAAAATAGATTAATAGGTGAAAGAGAAAACATAAAGCCTTATGTATTCCAAATGGTAAATCAAATGTAATCACTTGCCATCTCCATCACAATGAATGAAAAAAAATCTCCACTTCTTCTGCCACACGTTTTATCACTGAGCATGGGTCAACACCTCACCAGTCTACCACCACCTGCCACCTTGAATGATAAAAATCTCCACTTCTTCCTTCTTTTCCTATAGGTTTCATCGCTGAGTGTGGCATCTATGTTATGGGATCTCCCTCTTCTCAGCCAGGGTCAGCTCTCCTGACTGTGTCCCCCTGACAACTTCTTGCCCACACCCAGCTCCTCACTGGGAGGAACAGAGGGAGCAACTCTTGATGCTGGGCAAAGGAGACAATCGCTGCCCTCACTTTTCTGGCACCAAGACGATGCCACAGGACCCAGTGAGTCTCACATTTCAAAAGGAAAGTGGAGAAACTTGAGCAGAGCTGGAGGAGGTCTGGCACGATGGAGTTAGGGGCCACAGCATGAGGGGTGAGGGCACAATTTGGTCTGTTGGGGAGGCTCAGGGCAACCTTCTAAAGGGTCTCTACATCTCAGACTCATAGAAGAACTTAGGGAAAAAGACAGCTCAGGTGATCTCTAGTCCATTGCCAGCTCCAAGCAGGGCCAGCTCTGAGGTCAGACCAGGCTGCTCAGTCCATGTTAACATCCACAGAGAGAGTTTAGACATCAACAAGGCACTGGGGCCATGAGTGAAAGAAAGGATTTAGGCATTTGACAGGCTTCATGAATACAGCTATCTGTGGCCGTGGCTCCTGTGATACCTGGCAACATCCACATTCTTGTCCAGAGGAGCGGGATCCTTCTTAGAGTCTCCTGGAAAATCTCTAGACCATGGGGTTCTTTAGGCTGGAAAGAGAATTTAAAAAAATTATTTGAGTTCTGTCAGCTTAAATGCTAAAAGAGAGTGAGGTGAGGGATATCAGACCTTTCAGGTGTCTGTGGAATAATTAAGGTATCTGAGAGAGAAGCAGAAGAGAACAGTTTTGAATAAGCATTGCATTTCAATCATTTTCCATTTGACAGCTCTGCTCCCTTCTTTCATTTATTTGCATTCTGAAACTTCACCTGCTTTTTCTCCGTCTTTTCCCAAAACCTGACCAAGTAGTGGGAAGGACATCAGAAAGTCTCCAGGCCTCTGGGAGTCTCCTGGAATCTGGCACTTGTGGACCCATGGTGTCATTCCCTTGTTCTCCCCATAAAGAACCAAGCTGGGAAGTGACTCAAATGAATCTACAAGGTCCAGGGACAGGCCATGCTGTGTCGTTTTCAGGCTCTGCATCAGAAAAAAAATTTCACAAAAGGGTCATTGGGCACTGGAAAAGGCTGCCCAGGGAGGTGGTTGAGTCACTATCCCTGGCTGTATTTAAAAGACGAGTGACTGCAGTGCTGAAAGGCATGGTTTAATGGTTGATAGGAATGGTCGGATTTGATGATCCCGTGGATCTTTTCCAACCCAGAGATTCTGTGATTCAGTCTGTCTGGAGTCACCTACACCCGCAAATCCACAGCTCAGATCAAACTGGGGCTGGAACTCAGGCCTGGCTTCAATGGTCTCCTGGGCCGTGGACAGAGGGGTGGGTGGAGGCCCCAGGAGATGCTGGTCAGGGCAATGAAGGTCCATGGATGCTCTCAGGATCCTGACACTGCCTCATCCATACAGAGAAAGGCATGAACCACACGGAGCTTTGTCCATTAATGCGATGGGATCCCATGGAGAGGGGCCAGGCTGGAGCAAGGAGAAGTGTGAGGAGGAAGGAGCAGTAGAGGTATTCTTCACTGACTTAACCACCTCTTCACAAATCTCCATGCTCCTGTGAGGTTGGGGTGAGCAGATGAAATGGGAGCCATGGAGTCATTTGAGTGTGGTCAAGGTCAGCCCACCACAGGACACATCAGGGCTGCCGTGTCCAGTATGGGGCTCCCAGAACAAGGAAGACCCTGCCAAGCCAGAAGGATGTGGTTGAGCCTGGAGCACATCATGGACAAGGAGAGGCTGGGAGAGATGGGGTCTGAGAAACCTTTTGGGGTGAAACACTGAGCAAGGACCCAGGGCTGCTGGGGGATCCCAATCCATGGACTTTTCTCAGTTTTTGATGAGACAAGGCCATGAGCCCCTGATGCGTTTGGAGCTGTGTGAGAAAGGTCTTGACTGAGACATCAGCAGTGGCAAGAGCTGTGGGACTTGTGTGCATGAAATGTAAGTAGGAAATGGATTCCCTTTTTATTAATAATGGTTATGGAGCTGGGCACCAATTAGCAAAAGAGGAGGACAGAGGTGACCATTCAGTAGAAGTCCTTCCTCGGGGCTGGGAGGTGCAGCCAGACATGGAAATGGTCAGTTTGTAGGATTTATCAGGGATGATGTCCCTCATTCATCTTCCCCAGGATGTCCAGGGGACAATTGTTGGTCATGTGGGATCTATAATTGGGCCAAATGCCTTGATATCAGTATATTTAAATTAGTATTATTTTTTTTTCTAGTATTGAGAAGTACAAGTCCAGGTTGGATGAGGGTGTAAGAAGCCTGATCCAGTGGGAGGTGTCCCTGCCCATGCAAAGGGGGTTGGAAATGGATGATCTCTAAGATCCCTTCCAACACAAACTATTCCATGTTTCTATGATGTGATTCTATGATTCTACCATGAGCACTGGTACTAAAACAAGCCCAGGCACCAGAATGAGAATTGGTTTAAATGTTAGTGATAGGAATAGAATGAGGTTTTATTGTTTCTATTCAATCCATCTATTTATTTCAACCTTCAGGATTTTTTTCATTTCCAGATTCCTCTTTGTGATTAAGAGGAAGAGAAGGGCAACCAACAACTTCCTATTGTTTGCTGCCAGATCACAGGGGCTGAAGTGGGACACCTTGTGCCCCCATCTCACACACAGGCTGCTCAGAGACAGACGCTCCCTGTGCTCACGCAGCGACTGCACAGCAGCAGTCACAGGGTCTCTGTTCTCCTGCTGCCACTCCCAGAGCTGGGGTTGGTCACCCTGCTCTGCATTCATCTGAGATGCCCCACACCACAAGGAATGGACACAGAGAGCTCTGTCCAAGGAAGCACATCCCAGTGCTGCACTAAGGCAGTTTCCAGGGGATGTTGTTCTCAAAGTGAAGTGAGGCTCTCTCTCTCTCACAGGCCTTCACAGCAACCCAGTTGACATAATCTGTGTCACAGAGGAGACACTCAGACCTTCCACCAGCACAAGGGCTGGGAAGGAGATCGTGGAGGTGCAAAGAGAGCAGCTCTAGAAATATCTCCCTGTTGGTTGGTGCTCCCTGGCAGTGCTGCTGTCCTGGGGGTCTTTCACCGCCCACCTCTGAAGGTGTCCCTGCCACTCTAAAATCTTGGAGGAAGGATCATGGACAAGCAAGTGGCTACAAGGGCCTTTATTTTCTTTAGGCACACAGAGCCTCCTCCTTTTCATAGTCTCTTGGTCGTAGAAGAGAAGGAAATACTGATGCAACAGTAAGTGGAATGATGACATTTGTTTGTGAACAACATCCTCATAACCAGAAAAGAGTAAAGTAAAAAGCAAGCCAAATCAAATACCAAAGAAATTCTGGTTCTGCTACGCATTTCATTGTGCATGATATGCAAAAGGAGATGGTCAACTTATGGCTGCTTGAAAATACCTTGTTATAAGATTCCATACTGCATTCTTGAGCTTCTGATTCCTCAAACTGTAGATGAGAGGGTTCAGTGCTGGAGGCACCACGGAGTACAGACATGAAAGCACAAGGTCCAGAGATGGGGAGGAGACAGAGGGAGGCTTCAGGTTGGCAAATGCTCCAGTGCTGATAAACAAGGAGACCACGGCCAGGTGAGGGAGGCACATGGAAAAGGCTTTGTGCTGTCCCTGCTCAGAGGGGATCCTCAGCACCGCCCTGATGATCTTTATGTAAGACACCACAATGAAAACAAAACAGCCACATACTGTTAAGATACCCACAAAAATAAGCCAAAATTCCCTGAGTTTGACATCATAGCAGGAGAGCTTGAGCATCTGTGGGATTTCACAGAAGAACTGTTCCACAGCATTGCCCTGGCAGAGGGGCAGGGAAAATGTATTGGCCGTGTGCAGCAGAGCATAAAACAAACAACTGCCCCAGGCAGCTGCTGCCATGTGGACACAAGCTCTGCTGCCCAGGAGGGTCCCATAGTGCAGGGGTTTGCAGATGGCAACGTAGCGGTCGTAGGACATGATGGTGAGAAGAGAAAAATCTGCTGAAATGAAGAAGACATAGAGAAAGACCTGAACAACACATCCCATGTAGGAAATGGTCCTTTTGTCCCAGAGGGTACTGGCAATGGATTTTGGGACAGTGGTGGAGATGGATCCCAGATCGAGGATGGACAGGTTGAGGAGGAAGAAGTACATGGGGGTGTGGAGTTGCTGGTCGCAGGCGATGGTGGTGATGATGAGGCCGTTGGCCAGGAGGGCGCCAGGTAGATGCCCAGGAAGAGCCAGAAGTGCAAGAGCTGCAGCTCCCGAGTGTCTGCGAATGCCAGGAGGAGGAACTGGGTGATGGAGCTGCTGCTGGACATCTGCTGCCTCTGCAATTGTGAAAAACTGAATAAGAAGTGCCGGGAGGAGCAGGACCTCTGCCCACTGGCTGCGAGGAATCAGCCCTGCTCTGCAGCAGGGGGTCATGGGGGCGGTGGGGACAGGGGACACTGCTGGGGTTCACATTTGCCTTTTGGGAACTGCTCCTGGTGCAGAAGGGCCTGGCAGCATCTGCAGTGCCAGGATGAGGAGCTGAGAGGGCAGAAGGCAGGCTGGAGTTTTAAAACTCTTTCTTACACCTGAGGAATTTTCTTTGATGCCAGAAAGACTCAGCATTTCTGCTGCTCTCAGGGAGACCAGAGGGAGTCTGTGAGGCAAGAGCATTGCTTGTGGCTAAGTGCAGAGGGAGGGGAACTGCTCTATCACCCTAAGAAGCCACCAGGCCCTGCTGAAAGCAGAGAGGTTCACCCCACACCACTCAATGTCTCTCCCTTCCCTAAAGTCTCAGTACCCCACTTACAGCCCAGGGCACTCACGACTCGATTCACAAACCCAGCAGCATTTTCTCTCTCAAAGCATCTCTGTTCTTCTCCATGAGGATGTCAGGTGCGATAGGACACGTTCGCATCCTGGAGGAAAGCTCACAGATTGGAGAAACCCTCAAGGAGAGTCAAACATCCTCAGGATGGCATTTGATGAAGGGAGATTGAGGCCCTTCCCCCACCCCACTGACTGAATTGCCCGCTGAATTGCATTGTCCTGCCCCCAGAGACTCACCTTGAGAAAGGCTGTGAAGATTTTTCTCCAGCTGAAGCCTCCCATCTCCTCCCACCCCATCTTGCCTTTCCTCTCTCTCTGCTCCCTCCTCTCCCCTCACTGCCTGCAGGCAGTGCCCTCAGCCCTGCTGGGCTTTACAGAGGAGCTGCTCCTGCCCAGACCTGGCTCTTTTATGAAGTGCCCTCTCATTATCAGCTCACACTGTCCCAAGAGCCCAGCCCAGCTCATCAGCAGAGGAGCAGCCCAAGGCAGCGCTTTCTCTGCCCCCTCGGGGGTCCCTCGAGGTGTCCTTGGGGCTCTAGGGGAACCTTCTGAGAAACAGGCTGAAGCCATCCCTGATGTTCCCTCCCTCAGCTGGGAAGAGAAACTTCTTTCGTGCAGTCTCATTGCTCCTGTTAAAAAGTACCTGGGCATGAGAATCGATATTTTTTTCCCATCATTAGGCAGGACCCCAGGATGGTAACAGGGAATTATCTCCTTTCTCCAGGCTGGGGGAGATCTGTTCCACTGAATGAATTTAGTCATTTCACCCTGGTTCTTAAGACCTGGGCCTGGAAACACACTCAGTTCCCTTCTCTCCCCTCTTTGTCTCTGCTCCAAGCAAACTCTTTGCACACAGACAGGGTCTTAGAAACTTGGTCCCAGGTTTCCTCATGGCAGGGATGAGTTTTCCTGGCGACACAGCTGCAGGGCTTCAACCCAAAGGGCAGCAATGCCCTCAGCCAGGGGCACAGGCAGATGGAGCTGGAGCAGTTCCTGTGGGAGATAGAGCTGTGATAAGGTCACAGAGCTCAGGAAAGATGGGTTTCAACAACAGAATCCTCCAAGCTGAGCAAAGGTCCAGACCAAAACTCCAACTCCATTTCAACATGAAAGGCCATTCAAGACAACAATGATTAGTGTTTGCTTTTTCAGGAAAAGTACAGGGCACTGTGTGGGCCCTGCTGAGTTTTGAAAGAGCAAGTGTAGACAGATCTGAGGTTCCCTGTGTCCTCTTTGCCTCTGTCTCCCCCAGCAAGGTCTCCTAGGCCTCTGTGACTCACAGGGCAGGACTGTGGAGGAGATCAACCAGTGGTGACTGGGGATCAAATCAGGGATCACTTCAGCAAACTCAGTCCCTCCCAGTTTGTGGGACAGGGCGGGGCAGCATCCCAGGGAGCTGAGTGAGGAGGACAGTGCCACGTGAGGTGACTCTCCATCATCTTCACAAGGCCATGGAGACAGGGGGGACTCCCTGACTACTGGCACCAGTCCCACACTGCATGTGCTTTTCAGAAATGGCCAGTGGAAAAGCAGAGGATCTAAGAGCTTTGCCAGACGCTGTCTCCCTGGATTCCATTTCTGGGTATCTGAAAGAGAAGTGGACTGGATTTCTCTTGGGCAGACTGTATCTCACCATCCTTCTATGACCCATCTCCTCTATGATCTGAATCATTGTTGACCTAACTCTTCTATGACCCAACACTTCTATGACCTGACTCTTCTAAGACCTTTCTATCACCTGCTCCTTCCTTTTCCTGACTAAACTCATGCTTCTATGACTCAGCTATACCATGACCTAAATCTGTTGTGATCCTTCTCATCACCCAAATCTTTTATTGCCTGAGAATTCTGTGACCTGACACCTCTATGAGCCTTTTATGACTGAACTATGCTCTTACTCCTCTATGATACGACTCATCTATAACCTGACTCTTCTCTGACCTACTCTTATATGTTCAGACCCTTCTGTGACATGAGCCACCTATGTCCTATGACTTGAGTGTCTTCTGACTCTTCTATGATTTGACTTTCTATGACCCAAGTCTTCTATGATTTTTCTGTGACAGAAATCATCCATGCCTGACGCTTCTATGACCCAGCTCCTCTAAAACCCGACCCTTTGATGACCCAACTGTTCTATGAACCAAACCTACTATTAACTGACCTTTCTATGACCTGACTCTTGTATGACCTGAGCTTAAATGAGCTGCCACCTGTGATTTTACGTCTATGACCCAACTGTTCTATCACCAATCTACGACCTAGTGCTTCTATGACCCAACACTTCAATGACACATCCCTTGCACAACCCTGCTCTTCTATGAGCTTTCAATGAAGGTTCATCTTCTATGAACCAAATCTTCTACCATCCCATTCTTTTGTGATTTCTCTATGATCTGACTCATCTAGAGTCTAAGCCTTCTACAAATCAAGCCATCTATGACCCAATATTCTATGATCCTTTTATTGCCTGACTTCTCTCTGAATTAAATAATCTATGACCCAATCATTTTATGACCTGACCCTTCTATGAACTGAATCTTTAATGTTCCTTCAATGACCAAACACTTCTGTTATCCAAATAAACTCTCATGCTTCTATTCCTCAATACTTCTATTACCTGAAAATTCTGTGATCTGAGACTTCCATCACCCGACCCTTTTATGAACCTTCTGTGACTGAAATCTTCTGTTATTCCTCTATGACCTGACACATCTATAACTCAACTCTTCTGTGACACATCTCTTACATGACCAGGCACCTCCATGACTCAAGCCTTCTATGACACAACACTTCATTCCATGACCTGACTCTTGTCTGACTGTACGATGATGCGACTTTCCATGACCTGACTCTTCCATGAACCTTCTGTGAACAAATTCTTCCATTACCTGACTGGTCTATGACACTTCTATGACCCAAACCTTCTCTGAACCAACCATTTTGTGACCCTTCTATGAATAAACCCTTCTAAAACCCAAATAAACTCACTCTTCTATGACTCAACTCTCCTATGACCTGAATATTCTATGACCCTTTTATGAACTCAGTCATCTATGATCCAGTTCTTCTATGAACATTCCATGATCCAAAACTTCAATAAACCTTCTATGTCTGCTCTCCTTAGTTACTCCTCTATGACTCAACTCTTCTCTCAGCTGACCCTTCTCATACCCAAGATTCCTGTTTCTCTTCTATGACTCAACCTTTTATGACCCTGCCCATCTAGGACCCAATTCTTCTATAACTGCAGGAAGCTGAGTGAGAGCCTTGGCATCTCCCATAACCCTACAGGCCAGGATTTGGAATTACATGGAATAAGTGCTGTGATTCTGATTCAGCAATGTCACAGTGTTCATGGCACCAGTGCCATTGTAGCCAAAGCCAGATCTGCCTTTCCAGGGCCTGGGGGTCAGGGCTTGGCCTTTCTGCTTCATTAGTCAAACCCAGGCTTTTCTCAGCATCACAGCTGCCTGCACAGCGCCTTTGCATTCCTGCAGTCATGGCCTCTAATTCTCAGCTCTAACGAGTCCCTGGGGAGGCTTTGTCACTAGCAATCCTAACTGAGACCAGTTAAGACTGAGGGAATTTTGAGTTTTTCTTTTGACTTCTTGAGATGTTTCCTCAATCTCTTCTCAGCAATGCTCATTCAAGGACATAGCAGCAAATCCACCCTGGGTCTAATTAAATTACAGAAAGACTTAACGAGCTCTTTCTCTTCCTGTTCTTTTCTTAAGGTCATCAAGACTTGGAGAGATCCTTGGTGTCATTTCCCACTGTGCTTAAAGACAAAGATTTTAAAATGCACCTATGAAAATTATGCTCTAGTTTAAAGTTTCTATTTCCATACTTTTCAGAACCATAGAATGGTTTGGGTTGGAAGGGACCTTAAAGCCCATCTAGTTCCACCCCCCTTTCCATGGGCAGGGACACCTTCCACTGGACCAGGCTGCTCATGGCCCCATCCAAGCTGGCCTTGAACATCTCCAGGGAGGGGGCAGCCACACCTTCCCTGGGCAATCCGGGAAAAAGCCCTACCCCATTCTTTATGAAGAAATTCTTCCTAATGTCTAATCTAAATCTTCCCTTATGCAATTTAAATCTATTCCCCTTATTCCTATCCCTCCATTCTTCTGTAAAAAGTCCCTCCCCAGCCTTCCCGATGACCCATGTCATGTACGGGATGGATGCCATAGGGTGTCCCTGAATCCCTCTCCTGCCCAGGCTGAGGAAATTCCATGACAATAGCAATATTTCTTTGGAAACTCCCTTTTGAAAGGACTTGGGATTGGTGGAGGTCTCTTGTGAGTGAGGACAAGCAGGTGTCCTGGTGTCTGGGTCAATCTCCTCAGGGCAATCCTCAGCCAGCCCGGGCTCTTACAGAGCTAACAATGGAAAGGGTTTTTGACTTTTGAGCCCAACTATAAGTAGTTGAATAGGTAAAAGAAACACGATAAAAATCAGCATAATCCAAAACTAAACCCAATTTTAGTGCCATCCATCACTTGCCACCTCCTTCAAGCAGACTGACACCCCACCAGTCTGCCACCACCCATCACCTGGAATGATAAAAATCTTCACTTCTTCAGCCACACTTTTTATCGCTGAGCTTGGCTTCTATATTATGGGATCTCCCTCTGCTCAGCCGGGGTCAGCTCTCCTGACTGTGTCCCCCGACAACTTCTTGCCCACCTCCAGCCACTCCCAGGCAGGAGAAGAGGGAGCAAATTTTGGTGCTGGATAAAGGAGACAATCACTGCCCTCACTCTTCTGGCACCAGGACGATGCCACAGGACACAGTGAGTGTCACATTTCAAAAGGAAAGTGGAGAAACTGGAGAGGCCCTGGAGGAGGTCTGCCAGGATGGAGTTAGTGCCACAGCATGAGGGGTGAGGGCACATTTTTGCCTGCTGGGGAGGCTCCAGACAACCTGCTAAGTTGGACTCTACATCTTATGCTCATAGAATAACTTAGGGAACAAGAGAGCTCAGGTGACCTCTAGCCTAATGCCAGTTCCAAGCAGGGCCACCTCTGAGGTCTGAGCAGGCTGCTGAGTCCATGTCAGCATCCACAGAGAGAGTTTAGACATCAACAAGGAACGGATGCCACAATTAAAAGAAATGATTTAGGCATTTGACGTGTCAATCTATCGGCCACGGCTCCTGTGACATCTGGCAACATCCACCTTCTTCTGCAGAGGAGTGGGATCCTTCTGGGTTGGACAGGAGGGAAAATGCCTTTGTGCTGTGCGGAGGCTCCAAGGTAGTGGGGGATTCTCCGCTCCTGAGAGTTCAAACCAAGCATATTTGATGCCTTGGGATGTTCCATGCATGGGGCTGGGCTTGGACTGGGGCAGCCCAGGGGCTTTTCAGCCTTAATCGTTCTGTGTTTGTGTGACGGAGGGGCCAGAACCCAGTGCAGCCCCAGCATCTCCCGCCAGTGCACCCAGCTCCATTTGGGGGCCAGATCCTCCCCCTTTTTAGTGCAGAACCCCCATCCCAGACCCTGGGTCTGCCCCTCACACCCCGTCCCTCAGCACCCGCAGCTCTCCCCAAGCCCCAACCTGGCACTGAGCCCTTGCCAGGCAACAGCACGGGGGGCTGGGAGACACCTCCATTTTGGGGCCAAAAGCCTCGTTTTAGGGTATTGACCCTCCTTTGCAAGTTTCAAGTCCCCTTTCTGAGCTGCAATGACACATTTTTGGGCTCAGGGTGTCATTTTTAAGGCACAAAGTCAGATTTTCTATGTTCATAGCCTCAGTTTTACAGACAAAAGCCTCCAAAAGTGTTCAAAAACTTATTTTTAGCCCCTAAACCCTCCCTATCAGGGAAAAAAGCCTCATTTTAGAATCAAGTCTACAATTGTGAGGACTGAAGACCATATTTTGAGCCTCTCAAGACCAATATTTAGTGTTTCTAGCCTTCCTGTTGAGGACCACAGCATCATTTAAGGGCACAAAACCTGATGTGCGGACTCAAAGCCTCAGTTTCAGTTTAAAAGCACCATTTGTAGGACCCAAAAACTGCTTTGGAAGCTCCAGACTCTCATGGAAAGGTTCCAACCCCGTCTTTTACAGCTTGAAGTCTCAATTGGAGCCCCCAAAGCACTGCATTTGGGACCAGAGCTTCATTCCTTGGGGATAGAGATGAACCAAGAGATTCTCTTCCCTTGCAGGATCAAATGTTTCGTCACTATAGTGCCCAAAGAATCATAGAATCATAGAATAACCATGTTGGAAGAGACCCACTGGATCATTGAGTCTAACCGTTCCTATCAAACACTAAAAATTGCCCCTTAACACCTCGTCCACCCGTGCCTTAAAACCCTCCAGGGAATGTGACTCAACCCCCTCCCTGGATAGCCCGTTCCAATGCCCAATGACCCCTTCCATGAAATTTTTTCCTTGATGTCCAGCCTCAATCTCCCCTTGAGGAGCTTGTGGCCATTCCTTCTGGTCCTGTCCTCTGTCCCTCCTCTCCACAACCTCATTTCAGGTAGTTATAGAGAGCAATGAGGTCTCCTCTCAGCCTCCTCTTCTCCAGGTTAAACAACCTCAGCTCTCACAGCCGCTCCTCATAAGGCCTGTTCTCCAGCCCCTGCACCAGCTTCGTTGCTCTTCTCTGGACTCACTCCAGAGCCTCAACATCCTTCTTGTGGTGAGGGGCCCAGAACTAAACACAGGATTCGAGGAGCAGTCTCACCAGTGCTGAGTACAGGAGAATTACCTCCCTGGACCTGCTGGTCATGCCATTTCTGACACAAGCCAAGAAGCCATTGGCCTTCTTGGCCACCTGGGCACACTGCTGGCTCATGTTCAGTCGGTTGTCAACCAGCACCCCCAGGTCCTTCTCCTCCTGGCAGATTTCAAGACAGACTTTTTGTAATCTGTAGCTGCACAAGGTTGTTGTGTCCCAAGTGCAGGACCCGGCATTTGGCCGTGTTAAACTTCATGCCATTGGACTCTGCCCAGGCGTCCAGCCTGTTCAGATCCCTTTGGAGCCTCCCGACCCTCCAGCAGATCCACACTTCCACCCAGCTTAGTGTCGTCTGCAAACTTGCTAAGGGTGCTCTCGATGCCTTCATCCAGGTCATTGATAAAGACATTGAACAAGGCTGGATCCAGCATTGAGCCCTGGGGAACCCCACTTGGAACTGGCCTCCAGCTGGAGTTAACTCCTTTTCCCACCACTCTCTGGGCCCTCCAGCCAACCAGTTTTCCACCCAGGAGAGTGTGCACCTGTCCAGTCTAGATGTGACTGTTTCCGTAGCAGAATGCTTGGAGAAACTGTGTCAAAGGCTTTACTGAAGTCCAGGAAGATCCATCCACAGCCTTTCCCTCGTCCAGCAGCTGAGTCACTTGGTCATAGAAGATGATCAGGTTAGTTTGGCAAGACCTGCTTTTCGTGAACCCATGTTGACTGGGCCTGATCACCCGGTTCTCTTGCACGTGCTTCATGATAGCACTCAAGCTCCTGTTCCATGACTTTCCACGACACTGAGGTCAGACTGACAGGCCTGTAGTTCCCTAGATCCTCCCTGTGACCCTTCTTGTAGATGGGCACAACATCAGCCTCCAGTCCAGTGGAGCTTCCCCAGTCTTACAGGACTGTTGGAAGATGATGGAAAGGGCCAGCACGTCTGCCAGCTCCTTCAATACTCTTTGGTGAATCCCATCCAGCCCCATAGCCTTGTGGGTGTCTAGTCAGGTTAGCAAGGCTCTGACCACCTCCTCTTGGACCATGGGAGCCTCATTCTGCTCCTCTAGCTTCAAGGCTTGTACACAGAGGGAACAACTTCCTTTACAGTTTATGTCTGAGGCAAAGAAGGCATTAAGTACCTCAGCCTTTTCCTTGTCCCTTGTCACTGTTGTTCCTTCTGCATTCAATAGGGACTGTATGGTCTCCCTAGTCCTCCTTTTATTATTTATATATTTATAGAAAGATTTTTTGTTATCTTTCACAGACTTTGCCAATCTGATTTCTAGTTGAGCCTTTGCCCTTCTGATTTTTTTCCTCCACAATCTCACTTCCCTCCTGTAGTCCACCCAAGAGGCCTGTCCTCTCTTCCAGAGCCCATGAACATATTGATAGGAATGGTTGGACTCTATGATCCAGTGTGTCTCTTCCAACCTGGTTACTCCATGATTCTATGATTCTATGAGCTGTTACTGTCCCATCCTGCTCTCAAAGAGAATGGACATAACCATCTGTATCCAAGCCCTTCCCTTTCGCAGGTCTTGTAGGTGCTTGGGCAGAGCTCCTTTCCCAGCCGTGTTCCTGATGCTGCCCCGTCACCTCCAGAGACAGAGCTGACCTCACCGACCCCTTCACAGCCAGATGTTTCCTACTGGATTGGCCCTGGACCTGAGCAGAGAATAGAATGCTTGTTACAGCTAACTTATCAAATATATGGTTGCTGAATTAGAGAATAGCTAAGGTACAAAGAGAGACCTTAAAACCCTCCCATCTCATCCTCCTACTCAAGGCAGGATGACCCAGAGGAGGTTGTTCAAGGCCTCCACCCAGCTTTATATCATCCACAAACAGCTGGAAGTGTGCTCTGTCACATCACACAGTGGGTAATGATGCCGTTCAACAGTGCTGGTCCAAGTGCTGCTTACTGAGCGAAACTGGCTGTATGGAGGACTCACTGCTACTGATGACATCTGGGCTCGGTCGTTCAGCCACTTCCCACCCAGTGTCCACTTTTTCAGCCCAGACAGCCCCACGCTGGCTCTAAGGACACCACAGGAGACCATGTCTGAAGCCTTGCAAAATTCCATGTGCACACCATGCCCTTCTTTCTCTGCCCATTTTGGTTCAGAAACACATTTCTAGTCAATGAAGGGCCTGGAAACTGTTGTAGGACATGTACCACCCCCATTCCCAGGGTCGGAGGTATCCTGACCTGCCTGTAATTCTCCCAGTTCTCGTTCCTGCTTTTCCTGAAGATAGATGTGACATCTGCCTTTTCCAAGGACCCCAGAACCTTTCTTATCTCTCTGGCACTTTTGAGAGCACATTAAATAGTCACAGGCAAGGGTGATGTGGCAGACAGGAACACTTGCATTGAGCCCGTCCACGGGAGCTGAGATGCATCTCCCTGGGCCAGTGGGGTTTGTTCCTGGAGTCACACACAGAAATGTTAGGGTTCAGTCGGGAGTCCCCGTCTGAGCCAGCCTCATGGACTCCTCATGCACCTGGAGATGCTTGGAGACAGAACCTTTCCCGTTCACACACAGGCAGTGCCTGCAGGAGTCACAGTGTCCCTCTGGCCTCCCGTTGCCACTCGCAGAGGATGGGAGGCACCTATACCTGAGGTGTGTCGCCCTGCTCTGAACTCACCTGAGATAGCTCACATTATGAGGAATGGATACAGCGACCTCAGTTAAAAGAACCACTTCCCAGTGCTGCATTCAGGCAGTTTCCCATGGGGTGTTACTTCCAATGTGAGGTGTCTTCAAGACACTGTCTGCCCCAGAGGCCTCCTTTGAGCTCAAAGGAATTATTCTTTGTGTTAAACTGAGTCCATCTCACCTCGCACACAACATACATGTTCACATCTCATCTGTACAAAGCAAGCAGGGGCTTCTGAGCTACTCATTCCGTGTCCCTTTATGGGCGGACAAAGAATGTCTCCAAGCTGGGATGAGAGGCAGGTGTTGGTGGTTGTGAGGGGCTGCTTGAGGATAAAAACACTGTGGGAGATTCCCTGGGCTGACAAGCGCACCTGGGCACAGATTAGACGCTGCTCTTTTGTTTCCTCAAGTCTCGCACAGGAGGTCAGGCTGTGAAAGTGCTCTGCAGCCTCCCTCAACCCCACACACCTAAACTCTTCAGCTGAACACTGGTGTTTTCATCTCAGAGTCCCTTCCTTGGTCATATTCTTAAGAGAAATTTAAGTAGAAGCCTTAAGCCTTCAGGCACTGCCATGAGGAGATCCCCTTGCTCTATGGAAAGGCTGTTGTGGAGGCAGCTCTGTCCCACAAGTGCCCACTGCCTGTCCCTGCCTGCGGGCACAGCACTGCCACGCAGCACGGCTGGGACCAAGCTCAGAGCCCTCAGGCCTTACAGCAAGGCAAGGGGTGAGGAGGGGAGAGTGGAAGGGGAGAGAGAACAGCTCTGGGAGACCAAGAGCTGGTGCCTGGCAGTGCTGGAAACCTGGGACTCTTCTCCCCTCCACCCATGCCCACAGGAACTGTTCCTACAGCTCCAGAAAGGTCTTGGAGAAAAGATATCAGGAAACACAACACACAGAATATCCCTTTATGTTATTTAAACACATCAAGAGCACAGCTCCTCATTTACACAGCCAATTAGAAAGAAAAGAAAAGAAAAGAAAAGAAAAGAAAAGAAAAGAAAAGAAAAGAAAAGAAAAGAAAAGAAAAGAAAAGAAAAGAAAAGAAAAGAAAAGAAAAGAAAAGAAAAGAAAAGAAAAGAAAAGAAAAGAAAAGAAAAGAAAAGAAAAGAAGACATTGAATTAAAAATAGGATAACAAGATCATTGCAATTTAAAAAACAAGCAGCACCACCAACAAATACAGAAGCCAGTCTGGGCCTGCCATTAGTTGCATGATAACTGCTATGCAAAAGGTGATGAGCAGTTCATTGACTGAGAGAACCATGCAGTTATTAATTTCCACACTGCATCCTTGAGCTGCTGGTTCCTCAGGCTGTAGATGAGGGGGTTCAGTGCTGGAGGCACCACTGAATATAGAACTGAAACCACAATGTCCAGTAATGGAGAGGAGATGGAGGGGGGCTTCAGGTAGGCAAAAAAGCTGGTACTGATAAACAAGGAGACGACGGCCAGGTGAGGGAGGCACATGGAAAAGGCTTTGTGCCGTCCCTGCTCAGAGGGGATCCGCAGCACAGCCCTGAAGATCTGCACGTAGGTTACTACAATAAAAACAAAACAGCCAAAACCTAAAAAGGCACTAACGACAAGAAGCCCAACCTCCCCAAGGTAGGAATCTGAGCAGGAGAGCTTGAGAATCTGAGGGATTTCACAGAAGAACTGTTCCACAGCATTGCCCTGGCAGAGGGGCAGGGAAAATGTACTGGCCGTGTGCAGCAGAGCATTGAGAAACCCAGCGCCCCAGGCAGCTGCTGCCATGTGAACACAAGCTCTGCTGCCCAGGAGGGTCCCGTAGTGCAGGGGTTTGCAGATGGCAACATAGCGGTCATAAGACATGATGGTGAGAATACAAAACTCTGTTGTAATGAAAAAGAAAAACAGAAACAATTGTGCAGCACAACCTGTGTAGGAGATGTCCCTGGTGTCCCAGAGGGAATTGGCCATGGATTTGAGGAGAGTCGTGGAGATGCAGCCCAGGTCGAGGAGGGCGAGGTTGAAGAGGAAGAAGTACATGGGGGTGTGGAGGTGGTGGTCACAGGCAATGATGGTGATGATGAGGCCGTTGCCAAGGAGGGCAGCCAGGTAGATGCTCAGGAAGAGCCAGAAGTGCAAAAGCTGCAGCTCCCGTGTGTCTGTGAATGCCAGGAGGAGGAACTGGGTGATGGAGCTGCTGTTGGACATCTGCTGCCTTTCAATATGAAGCAGTAAATAAAAGTACAGTGACAAGTTAGGGGAGACATTCTCTGAGCCACATCAAAGTCATTTTGCATTTCCCTCCCCCTGCTTCACACACCCTCTCCCTTTTCCTGCAGCCCTTCTTCCAACTCCATGCCTGGAGCCTCGCTTAGTGCTGAATGTGCCAGGAGGAGCAGGGCCTCTGCCCGCTGGCTGCAAGGAGTCCACCCTGCTCTGCAGTAGGGGGTCATGGGGATGGAGGGGACAAGGGACACTGCTGGGGTTCAGCTTCGTCCTGTGGAACTGCTCCTGGTGCAGAAGGACTTGCCAGTATCTGCTCTGCCAGGAATGCGGAATTGAGATGGAAGAAGCCATGCTGAGAGGTTTGTGCTTCTTACAGCTCTTTCTGTCACCTCTGGCAGTGTTCTTGGATGTTAGAAACACTCAGCATCTCTGCTGCTCTCAGGGAGAACAGAGGGAGTCCTGTGAGGCGAGAGCATTGCCTGTGGCTCAGTGCAGAGGGAGGGGAGCTGCTCTCTCCCTTGTTCTGTTCTCTGCTGCCCTGGGCTTGCACCTTTCTGAGACAGAGGAATCACACTTTGATATTCACCTTAGAAGCCACCAGGATGTGCAGAAAGCAGACAAACCCTCTGCCAAGCACTGAGAATCCAATTCTTTCTCAAGGTCTCAGCATTCCACTTTCAGCCCAGGACACACACGACTCATTTCACAAAAACAACAGCATTTTCCTGGCTTGGGCATCTCTGCTTTTTCACAGACATTCAGGATAGGTTAGCATCCTGGAGGGCTTCTCAGTGCTTGGGAGGACAACTAGAGGAAAGCCAAGTGCCCCAATGATGATATTTCAGTACAGAAGACTCTGTCAATTCCTCAGGATGCACTGTCCACAGCCCCACAGAGGATCAGTGCCAACTCCCATTCCCAGAGTGCCTGGCAGCAAGAACAAGAGAAAAATAGCAAGGACAGAGACCAGGTGAGAAACAGGGAGAAAAAGAGTGAGGGTCTGGCTGTGAGAGGCCAGGACAGAGGCAGCCAGGCATGCAGACAGCGTTCCCTTTCCCCAGCTGTGCTCACCCCTCCCAGACACCAACCTTGCCGGGCAGTTGCTCTCAGCCCCTGGGCTCTGGAGAGGGCACTGGAGCTGTGGCTGCAGAGGAGGGGGCTCAGCCTTGGAGCCCAGAGCCCTGGGGGCAGAGGCTTTGCTAAGTGGGAGAGGAGGCAAGGGGCTTGCTCAGAGGAAGGGTCTGCACTGCATAGGATCACACAGAGCTGCCTGAACTCTCCCTCCCACATCTCTGGGTTAAATTTCCTCTAATTCCATGAACCTGTTCCTTCAGCTTAGAGATTTTCCTTCTGGGAGCTGTTTCCTTGTCCAATTTCTTCTCCCTGTCAGTGCTCACAGACCCATCTAACCCTCTCTGCATTCCCATGGCCCCACACAAACCTGCTTGTTTGCAAGGAAATGCTGGGAACAGGTTCTTGTTTATAAGCAGAAGAAGACAGGTAAGCCTGATGGGTCCAGCAGAGGTGATGTTGGTTCTGTCCATATGCAGAGAAGAAGCTGGATAAACTTTAGGGGGCTCCTATCAGACCTGCTGAGCACTCAAGGACACAGCTCAGGAGTCTCAGTGGTTTGTTCAAGCATGAGAGCCTCTTGTTGCATTCCCATCCTCTCAAATTCCCCAAGAACATCCAAGTGAGTAGTCCTGACTCAGGCAGCACCATCTTGAAAGCAGAAAGACCCTCTCCTCCCAGGACGTGCTTCTCCCCCCGCACAGTTTCTCTCTGTCCCACCATGGGGAGCTCCCCAGGCAGGCTCAGCATTGACCCTGTTTCTCAATTTGCTGGAGAAATTGCAGGAACCCTCTTGGCAGAACCCACAGGCTGTGGCTGTGCCGGCTTGAGGAGATCCTTCCAGGAACCGCACTTGCATTGCCCTGCACCCAGAAACTTACCTTGAGAAAAGCTCTTCCCACCCCATCCTGCCTTTCCCCTCTCTGCTCCCTCCTCTCCCCTCACTGCATGCAGGCAGTGCCCTCAGCCCTGCTGGGCTTTGCAGAGGAGCTGCTCCTGGACAGACCTGGCTCTTTTATGAGCTCCTGTCTCATTATGAGCTCCCTCCCTGCTAAGAACCCAGCCCAGCTCAGCAGCAGAGGAGCAGCCCAAGGCAGCGCTTTCTCTGCCCCCTCGGGGCTCCCTCGAGGTGTCCCTGGGGCACCAGGGGAACCTTCTGAGAAACCGGCTGAAGCCATCCCTAATGTTCCCTCCCTCAGTTGTTGAGAGATACTGTCCTGCATTGTCATTGCTCCTGTTAGAAAAAATACCTGGACATGAGAATCACTTTTCTTGTCCCATCATTAGACAGGACCCCAGGAAGGTGACATGGAATGATCTCATTTCTCCAAGCAGTGAGGTTGTATTCCATTGTGTGACTTCAGGCATTTCATACTGGATCTTTAGCCTCGTAGCTGGAAAGACACTCAACTCTCTTCTGTCCCAGCCATGTCTCTGCTCTAAGCAAAACCTTTGCACACACAGGGTCTTGGACACTTGATCCCAAGTTTCCTTCTGGCAGGGATGAGCTTTGCTGATGCCACAGTGGCAGAGCTTTAGCCAAAATGGGCAGCAATGCCCTCAGCCAGGGGCACAGGCAGGAGGAGCTGGAGCTGTTAATGCTGGTGACAGAGCTGTTGCTGCTTCAGGAATCGTTAAAGATGAAACACATACTGAGTGGTCACTGCTACATTTAATAAGGGACAGATCTGAGTTTCCCTGTCTCCTCCTGACCTCCAGCTTCCACAGCAAGGTCTCCCAGACATCTGTGACTCAAGGCAGGACTCTGATGGAGATCTGTGAGTGGTGTATGGGGATCAAGTCAGGAATCACTTAGGCAACCACAATCCTTCCCTGTCTATAGGAGAGTGAGGCCACTCTCCATCATCTTCCAAAGGTCATGGAGACTGGGGGAACTCCCTGACCACTGGCATCCCTCCTGCATTGAATGTCCTTTTCCAAAATGGCCAAAAGAGTGCAAGAGAGAGAAAGGCTGTTCCCCAGACCTTGTCCACTCAGATTCTATTTCTGGATGTCTGAAAGAGAAGGGAACTGGATTTCCCTTGGGCAGATTTTGTCTCACCTTCTTCCTATTACCCAGCCCCTCTATGACCTGGCCCTTTTATGACCTGACATTAATATGACCTGACTCCTGTAGAACCTGACTCCTCCATGACCAGGCACTTATATGACCCAGTCCTTCTGTGACCTGAGCCTTCTATGACCTCACACCTCTACCAACCCTTTTATAACCCAACACTTACATGACCCTTCTGTAATAGGTTATGGTTACAGTTGTTGAGTAAATCGAGTGGGGTTCAGTTATGCATATCGTTGTGGGCGGTGATCATTTTTGGGGGGGGGTTTGTTGTGTTTTGTGGAGCCTTTGTGTTGGGGGTTGTGCCTGCGCCGGGATGGCGAGGCCAGGCCGGCACCCGGCCGTTGCAGAAAAGCCCCGAGGCAGAAACACTCAGCAATCGGAAGCTGCTGGACGTGAGAGCTCTGGGGGCAGAGACATCAGCGACACTCGGCAACACCCCCACCAATCCGGGAGCTGCTGGACGCACGCGGACAGCTCAGGAACACTGTCGACTAGCCAACCAGGAGCTAACTCGTCAGGGTGCCCCAGTGCGTGAGCGCGTATATAAGCACATTCGAAAGATTGAGTGGTGTGCCGGTGGTGGAACTGAGCCTCCCCCGGTCACCCAGAGCTGCTTTTGCCTGATTACCGCTTGCTTTAATAAATTCGATCAATTGGCTTTATTTATAACAAATTTGGTGCCGTGACTCGGATTAAGGATCTCTGGGAGTGACTCCTAAACTTCAGGGAGGCGCCCCATCCCTGTTTTTTGGACGGCCCTGAGGCAAACGGAGAATCACCCTGAAACCTTAACCTCCGAACCCTAAATTTGGGTAATCAGGCAAAAGGATTGGACCCCGTAAACTTTGTGCATGAAGAACCGGACGAAGACCCCAAGGAGGGTAAGTAGGAAATCCTCAATTCAGCCTTGTGCTCAAGAATTGGGAAGGTGCATCTAGTGCACAAAAGGTGATCCGTTCGGTTGGGGTAGGATTCCTGGAGTGTGCATGAACGAGACGCCACCCCCTTGTGGAGGAAGCGAAGCGAGTGTGGACCCAGCCGTAAGGCAGGGTGGGACTCTCTTGTAGTGCAGTTCTCATTGCCCGTGAGGGCGTGAGCCATGAACGAGGGGTGCGTGTGTGTGTGAGAAGCCACTCCGGAAGATGGGACAGAAGAAGAGCAAGCCTTCTGATCTCATAGGGAAGGGATACTCCCCAGGAATCCTCAATTCGGCCTTATGCTCAAGAATTGGGAAGGTGCGTCTAGCGCACAAAAATAGAAAGTGATTCCCTTCATTTGGGGTAGGTTTCCTGGAGTGTAAAGGCACTCCGGAAGATGGGACAGAAGAGCAAGCCTTCTGATCTCATGGGGAAGGGATATTCTCCGAGATTCCCCCAATTGGGCCTTACGCTCAAGAATTGGGAAGGTGCATCTAGCGCACAAAACAAAAGTAGATTCCCCCAATTGGGCCTTATGCTCAAGAATTGGGAAGGTGCATCTAGCGCACAAAACAAAAGTAAGGAGAGGATGGTTTATTATTGTATGCATATCTGGGGAAAACAGCAGATTAGACCAGATCATTTATTTTGGCCAATTTTTGGGTCATTTGAGGATTGGATTTTCCAGGCCCTAAATCTTTATGTGAACGATAAGGACCCCCTTAATCCTGAGGAAACGTATACAGGATGAAAAGATGTATCACGCAAAGTAGGGGTATCAGGGGCTCCATCTGCTGGGGACTTCTAGAACAGCAGATCCCTTGATAAAATTAAAGTTAGGTCCCCAGCGTCAAGGAATAGAATTCTTAGTGGATTTGGGGGCAGAAAGATCTACTGTCCAAACTGTGCCCCCGGGGATGTGCCTCCTCCTCGGAGAAAATACAAGTAATAGGAGCAAAGGAGAACCCTTATAATCTAATGAGCCAGTTAACCCCAGAATTGTCCCGGTATAGTGTTGACTTAAAGGATGCCTTCTAGGCCTGCCCTTTGAGGGAAGAATGCCGTGACTATTTTGCTTTTGAGTGGGAGAACCCTGATACCCATAGGAAGCAACAACTTAGATGGACGGTTCTTCCACAGGGGTTTACCGAATCACCTGACCTCTTTGGACAGGCCCTGGAACAAGTCCTGGAAGACTTTGAACTGGAACCTGGAGTAGTTCTAGTACAATATGTAGATGAATTGTTAATAGCTGGAAATAAACAGTATAGTGTGCGACGCACCAGCATTAAGTTATTAAATTTTTTGAGCCTAAAGGGTCTAAAGGTATCAAAATCTAAACTGCAATTTACTGAGGAAGAAGTAAAATATCTGGGGCACTGGTTGAGTAAAGGGACTAAAAGACTAGATCCAGAGCGAGTAAATGCTATCTTGTCCCTCCAGCCTCCCAAGAATAAAAGACAAGTGCGACAACTCTTAGGTCTCTTCGGCTACTGTAGACAGTGGATTGAAAATTACAGCAACAAGATTAAGTTCTTATATCAGAAGTTAGTGGTGGAAGGTCTGATGAAATGGAGTTCAGAGGATGACAAGCAATTAGAAAACTTAAAAACTGATCTAGTAAATGCCCCAGTATTGAGCCTGATTGATACCCGGAGGCCTTGCTATCTATTTGTCTACAAGGAGGGTGGAACAGCCTTCAGGGTCCTAATGCAAGAATGGGCAGGCAAAAAGAAACCCGTGGGGTATTATTCCAAGTTATTAGATCCAGTCAGTCGCGGTTGGCCTACCTGTTTACAGGCCATAGTTGCTACTGCCCTCCTGGTCGAAGAAGCTGGGGAAATAACTATGGGGGGAGAATTAAAGGTATACACACCTCATAATATACGAGGGGTATTACAGCAGAAAGCTGACAAATGGATTACGGATGCTAGGTTATTGAAATATGAAGGAATCCTATTGCACTCTCCTAAGTTAGAGCTTGAAACTACTAATTTGCAGAACCCAGCCCAATTTTTGTATGGGGAACCGAGCAAATCTCCTTCCCATGATTGTATCAGGGTAATAGAATATCAAACCAAGATAAGAGAGGATTTAGAAGAAGAGGAGTTGTTATGTGGAGAGAAATTGTTTGTAGATGGATCATCGCGGGTAGTGGACGGGAAAAGGAAGTCAGGATACGCTATAATAGATGGAAACAGTTGGACAATTAGAGAATCGGGTCCCCTTAACATAAGTTGGTCGGCACAGGCCTGCGAATTGTTTGCAGTATTAAGGGCGTTACAGTTGTTGAAAGATAAGAGAGGAACAATATTCACGGATTCTAAATGTGCACTTGGGGTAGTTCACACGTTCGGAAAATTTGGGAAGAGAGGGGACTAATGAACGGAGAAGGCCTAAAGCCCTTAAAAGGGACTTCAAGGCACTTGGGAGAATGATCGAGGGCTCTGGGGCACAGGTAATATTCCACTCCATCCCAATACTAAGGAACCAGGAGCAGGAAATGAGGAATAAGAAATGGGTTAATGAATAGCTTAGGGACTGGTGTGAGAAGAGGGGCTTTGGGTTCTTTAATCATGGGGAGGCCCACGCACCCCCAGGCTCTCTTACTAGGGATGGGACACACCTGTCTGCTAGGGGGACAAAAGCCCTCACCAAAAACCTAGTTAAGCTTATAAATCGAGCTTTAAACTAGATGTGAGGGAGGAGGGGATGGAGGCCAGGCAGGATGGGAGTGAGCCTGGAGGTGAGACTTCAGAGGCAAAGGGGTGGTGTGCTGGCGATGCCTGCCCGTATATCACCACTAAGCAAGAGGGGGTGAGTGCAGCTGAGGATGGTAGGCAGCAAACTGGCACTGTGGCCTTAGTTAAGTCAAGGACTGCTCAGTTGGGGAGGAGCCCTATTGCGAAGGCTGAAGCTACGCCTGCCCAGCTGAGGTGCATTTACACCAATGCACGCAGCATGGGAAATAAGAAGGAGGAGCTGGAAGCTGTGGTAGGGCAGGGAGACTACGATGTCGTTGCCATTGCGGAGACGTGGTGGGATGACTCGTACGACTGGAGCGTACCCATGGTGGGGTATAAACTCTTTAGGAAGGACAGGAAGGGCAGAAGAACAGGCGGGGTAGCCCTCTATGTTAGAGAGTGCATTGATACCCTCAAACTGGACTACGGTCAGGATGGGACTGAGTGCCTGTGCGTGAAAATCAGAGGAGTCCATGGGCAGGAAGGGATTGTGATGGGAGTCTGCTATAGACCACCCAGCCAAGAAGAAGCAGCTGATGAGCTCTTCTACAAACAACTGAGTGTAGTCTCAAAATCGCTACCTCTAGTCCTTGTGGGAGACTTCAGTTTCCCAGATATAGGCTGGGAGTATAATACAGCAGAAAGGAAGCAGTCCCGGAGGTTCCTGGAGTGTGTGGAAGACAACTTCCTCACACAGCTGGTGAGCGAACCGACAAGGGACGGTGCCCTCCTGAACCTGCTGTTTGTGAATAGAGAAGGACTGGTGGGGGATGTGAAGGTTGGAGGACGCTTGGGGCAAAGTGATCATGAGATGATAGAGTTCTCAGTGCGGGGTAAAATGAAGAAGGAGGTTAGCAGAACAGTCGCCCTCAACTTTCAGAGAGCAGACTTTGGGCTGTTCAGAGGGCTGGTCGGAAAAGTCCCGTGGGAGGCGCTCCTTGAAGGCAAAGGTGTCCATGAGGGCTGGGCGCTCTTCAAGAAGGAACTCCTAGCAGCTCAGGAGAAAGCCGTCCCCAAGTTCCGGAAAAGTAGCCGACGGGGTAAGAAACCAGCGTGGTTGAGTAGGGAGGTCCTAAGAGACATCAATAGGAAGAGGAGGGTCTACGACCTCTGGAGGAAGGGGCAGGCATCCTGAGTGGACTATAGGGAGGAATTGAGAATGTGCAGGGAAAAAATCAGGAGGGCTAAGGCCCAACTAGAAATGCGATTGGCCAAGTCTGTGAAAGACAACAAAAAGTCTTTCTACAAATACGTCAAGAGCAAAAGGAGGGCTAGGGAGAATCTCCAGTCCCTGGTAGATGCAGAGGGAACAACAGTAACAGGGGACGAAGACAAGGCTGGAGTGCTCAATGCCTACTTTGCCTCAGTCTTTAACAGTAAGGAAAATTGTTCCCTCTGTGCACAACCCCAAGGCTTGGAAGAGAAGTATGAGATTCCCAAGGTCCAAGAGGAGGTGGTTAGAGACTTGCTTGCCCAGCTAGATGCCCACAAGTCTATGGGGCCGGATGGAGTCCACTCAAGAGTTTTGAGGGAACTGGCGGATGTGCTGGCCAAACCCCTTTCCATCATCTTCCAGCAGTCCTGGATGACTGGGGAGGTTCCGCTGGACTGGAGGCTGATGTTGTGCCCATCTATAAGAAGGGTCGCAGGGAGGATCCGGGGAACTACAGGCCTGTCAGCCTGACCTCGGTACCGGGGGAAGTCATGGAGCGGGTGATCTTGAGTGCGATCATGAAGCACTTGCAAGAGAACCGGGTGATCAGGCCCAGTCAACACGGGTTCATGAAAGGCAGGTCTTGCCAGAGTAACCTGATAACCTTCTATGACCAAGTGACTAAACTCTTGGACGAGGGAAAGGCTGTGGATGTATCTTCCTGGACTTCAGTAAAGCCTTTGATACAGTTTCTCATAGCATTCTGCTTCGGAAACTGTCGGCCTCTGTCCTGGACGGGTGCACACTCTCCTAAGTGAAAAACTGGTTGAATGACCGGGCCCAGAGAGTGGTGGTAAATGGAGTTAGATCCAGCTGGAGGCCAGTGACAAGTGGGGTTCCCCAGGGCTCACTCCTGTGTCCAGTCCTGTTTAATGTCTTTATCAACGACCTGGATGAAGGCATTGAGTCCTCCCTTAGCAAGTTTGCAGATGACACCAAGCTGGGAGGAAGTGTGGATCTGCTGGAGGGTCGGGAGGCTCTGCAAAGGGATCTAAACAGGCTGGACTGCTGGGCTGAGACCAACGGCATGAGGTTTAACAAGGCCAAATGCCGGGTCCTGCACTTGGGGCACAACAACCCTAAGCAGAGGTACAAACTAGGAGAAGCCTGGCTGGAAAGCTGCCAGGAGGAGAAGGACCTGGGGGTGCTGGTTGACAACCAACTGAACATGAGCCAGCATTGTGCCCAGGTGGCCAAAAAGGCCAATAGCATCCTGGCTTGTATCAGGAACGTCGTAACCAGCAGGTCCAGGGAGGTTATTCTCCCCCTGTACTCGGCACTGGTGAGACCGCACCTCGAGTCCTGTGTTCAGTTCTGGGCCCCTCACCACAAGAAGGATGTTGGGGCTCTGGAGCGAGTCCAGAGAAGGGCAACAAAGCTGGTGAAGGGGCTGGAGAACAAATCTTATGAGGAGCGGCTGAGAGAGCTGGGGTTGTTCAGCCTGGAGAAGAGGAGGCTGAGAGGAGACCTTATTACTCTCTACAACTACCTGAAGGGAGGTTGTGGAGAGGAGGGAGCTGGCCTCTTCTCCCAAGTGACAGGGGACAGGATGAGAGGGAATGGCCTCAAGCTCTGCCAGGGGAGATTTAGGCTTGAGATTAGGAAAAAGTTCTTCACGGAGAGGGTGGTTAGGCATTGGAACGGTCTGCCCAGGGAGGTGGTAGAGTCACCGTCCCTGGAGGTGTTTAAGGTTAGCGTATATGAGGTGCTTAGGAGCATGATTTAGGGAATGGTGGGAATGGTTGGACTCGACGATCCAGTGGGTCTCTTCCAACCTGGTCATTCTGTGATTCTGTAATTCTGTGATTTTGGGACCACAACTCCCATTTGTAAGGCCAGAACACTGATTTTAGTGGTCAGAAAAGTTATTTTTGGGGGAGGAGCACTGATTTTGGTACCAGAACTCCCCTTTTGTAGGGCCAGAACACTGGGTTTTAGGGCAAAAGCCATTTTTGTTAAGGCACGAACACTGACTTTGAGGCCAAAACATGCATTTTTGGGGCCAGAACACTTTCTGGAGGAGGCAGAATATCAAATCTTGAGCCAGAACACTGAATTTTGGTGCCAGAATTCTGAAGCCACAGCACCCAGTTTGGGCTCAGAGCAGCAATTTTAAGGGGCACAACTTCTAGTTTAGGGGACATCACTCCCAGTTTTAGAGCCTGCACACTGATCTTTGCAGCCAGAACTCCCATTCTGGCTGCACATTTGGGGGCCACAACTCCCATTTTTAGGGCCACAACACTGATTTTAGGGACCAGAAGAGCTATTTTCAGGGAGGAACACTGATTTTAGTGCCAGAACTCCCCATTTTCTGCCAAGAACACTGTTTTTTAGGGCAAAACTATTGCTTTTGGGGGCATGAACACTGATTTTGAGGCCAAAACATGCATTTTTGGGCTAGAACACTGATTTCTGGGGCCAGAACACTTTCTGGAGGGGGCAGAACTTCAAATCTTGAGCCACAACTCTGAATTTTGGTGCCAGAATTCTGAAGCCCCCCCAGACCCCTCTAGAACCCCCAGGATGAATCTAGGACCCCGAGAACCCCCCAGAACCCAAAGAACTGTAAAAGAAAAAGATTCTGGTAGACATAATTTCAGCCTTTCAATATCTGAAGGGGATTTTTATGATGAAGCTGCTGAGACCTTGGCCTAAAATCCACATTTTCTGCCCCAAAATCACCATATCTGCCCCAAAATCCACCTTGTAACCACAAATCCACCTTATCTGCCTCATAATCCAGGTTTTGTGCTCCAAAACACACACCCTGAGTCTCAAAATCCACCTTTTCTGACCCCTAATCCAACTTTTCTGCACCAAGATCCACGCTGTGCCCCCTAATCCACCTTTTCTGCACAAAAATCCATTAACTGTGCCCCCAAATCAACATTTTGTGCCCCAAAACCCACTCTCTGTGCCACCAAATCCACCTTTTGTGCCCCAAAATCCACCTTTTGTGCCCTAAAACCCATGCCCTGTGCCCCAAAATCAACATTTTTGCCCCCAAATCCACTTCCCCCTCCCAAATCTACCTTTCCTGCCACAAAAGCCCCCTTTTGTGCCCCAAAACCAACCCCTTACTCCCCAAAATCCACCTTTAATGCAACAAAATCTACATTTTCTTCCCTAAACCCAACACCCTGTGATTCAAAATCCAACTTTTCTGCTCCAAATCCACATTTTGCGCCCCAAACCCACCTTTTCTGCCAAGATTTCCACCTTTTGTGCCCGAAAATCCACCTTTCTATCCCAAAACCCACTCCCTGTGCCTCCAAATCCACACTTTCTGCACCAAAATCCACTTTTTGTGCCCCAAAATCCACTTTCTCCCACAAAATCCACCTTTTGTGCCCCAAAACCCAACTTTTTGTCCTCCCAAATCCACATTCTCTGTCCCAAAATCCACCTTTTCTGTCCTAAAGCCTACTCCCTGTGCCCCAAAATCCAATTTTGTGTCCCCAAATCCATATTTTCTGCCCCAAAATCCACCTTTTGTGGCCCAAAATCCAACTTTCGTGCCCCAAACACCACCCCTTACACCCCCAAATCCACCTTCTCTGCCTCAAAACCCAATCCCTGTGCCTCCAAATCCACCTTGGGTGCCCCAAAATCCACCTTTCTATCCCAAACTCCACCTTTTGTGGCCCCAAATCAACCTTTTCTGCACCAAACCCAACCCTATGTGCCTCAAAATTCACCTTTTCTGCCCCAAAATCCAAGTTTTGTGCCCCAAAATCCACTTTTCTCACTCCAAAATCCACTTTTCTGCCCCCAAATTCACATTTTGTGCCCCAAAACAAACCCTTTCACCCCAAATCCACATTTGGTGCCCCAAACCTCCCTTTTATGCCCCCCAAACCACCTTTTTTGCCCCAAAATACACCTTGTGTGCCCCAAAACCCACCTTTTCAGTCCCAAAAGCCAACTTTTGTGCCCAAACCCCACCCCCTGAACCTCAAATCCACCTTTTGTGCCTCAAAATCCACCTTTTATGCTCCCAAATCCAATATTTGTGCCCCCCAAATCCACATTTTCAGCCCCAAAATCCATCTTTTGTGCCCTGAACCCCATCCCTGCACCCCTAAATAGACCTTTTCTGCCCCAAACCCCATCCCTTTGCACCCAAATCAACCTTTTCTTTCCCAAAACCCACCCCTTAAGCCCCAAAATCCACCTTTTCTGCCCCAAAATCCACATTTTATTCCTTTAAATCCAATTTTTCTGCCCCAAAATCCAGATTTTCTACCCCAAAACCAAGCCCCTATGACTCAAATCCACCTTTTCTGTCCTAAAATCTACCTTATCTGCCCCAAAAGCCACTCTGAGACTCAAAATCCACCTTTTTCTTCCCCAAAATTCAGGTTTTGTGCCACAAATCCACACAATGTGCCCAAAATCCCAACTTTTCTTCCCCCAAATCCACCTTCTCAGCCCCATAATCCACCACCTGCACCTCAAAATCTACATTTCTGCTCCCAAAATCCACCTTGTCTGACTCAAAACCCCAAATGTTTAGCCCCAGAATCCACGTTTTGTGCCGCAAAACTCACCTTTGTGCCCTAAAATCCAACCCTTATGCCCCAAAATCCAAATTTTGTGCTCCCAAACTCACTCCTTATGCCCCCAAATCCATCTTTTAGGGACCAAAATCCATCCTGTGCCCCCAAATTCACCTTTTCTGTTCCAGAACCCACACCTTGCACCCCAAATCCACATTTTTTGCCCCCAGATCCATCTTTTCTGCTCCCAAATTCAAAGTTTGTGCCCCAAAATCAACCTTTTGTGCCATAAAATCCATCCTTTCTGCCCCAAAATCCACCTTTTGTGCCCCAACACCCTGCGACTCAAAATCCACGTTTCATGTGCCAAAACCCACCTTTTCTGCCCCAAACCCAACATCCTCTGCCCCAAAATCCAGCTTTTCTCTCCCAAAATCCAGCTTTTCTGTGCCAAAGCCCACTCCCTGTGCCCTGAAATCCACCTTTATGTGCCAAAATCCACCTTTTATGCTCCAAAACCAATGCCCTGCGCCCCAAAATCTACTCCCTTTGCTCCAAAATCAACATTTGGTACCCCAAAACACACACCATGCACCTTAAAATCAACGCCCTCCACCTCCAAATCCACCTTTTGTGCCCCCAAATCCACCTTTTCTGTCTCAAACCCCACCCCTGCACCCACAAAAAAACCTTTGGGACCCAAACTCCCCCACCCTGTACCCCAAAATCTACCTTTTGTGCCCTAAAATCTATCTTTAGTACACCAAAATCAATGCTCTGAGCCACAAAATCTACATTTCTTGTTCCAAAAAAAACCTTTCTGCCACTAAATTCACCATTTTTTCCACAAATCCATATTTTGTGCCCCAAAGTCAACATTTTGTGCCACAAACCCCAAATTTCTTGTCCTAAAATCCAAGTTTGTGCCCCAAAAACTTCCTCTTCTGCCCCAAATCCACATTTTCTGCCCCAAATCCACATTTTCTGCCTCAAAATCCACCGTTTCTGCCACAAAGTCAACCTTTTCTGCCCCAAACACAACCCCCTGCGCCTCAAAATTCACCCTTTCTGCCCCAAAATCCAAGTTTTGTGCCCAAAGATCCACTTTTTTTGCCCCCAAATCCACATGTTCTGCCACAAAATCCACCTTTCTTTGCTCCCAAATCCACTTTTTTTGCCCCAAACTTCCCTTTGACCCCCCAAATCTTGATTTTGTGCCCCCAAACCCACCCCTGCACCCAAAATCCACCTTTTGTGCCCTAATATCCACCTTTTGTACCCCCAAATCCACTTTCTGCACCCCAAATTACCTCTTGTGCCTCAAAATCCACCTTTTTTGCCTCAAAATCCACCTTTTCTGCCCCAAAACCCACCCCCTGCACCCCAAATCAACCTTTTGTGCCTCAAAATACGTTTTGTGCCCCTAAAATCCACATTTTGTGTCGAAAAATCCACCCACTGTGCCCCCAAATCCACCTTTTCTGCCTCAAAATCCACTTTTCTGCCTCAAAATACACTTTTCTGCCTCAAAATCAACCTTGTGAGCCTCCAAATCCACCTTTTCTACCCCCAAATCCACATTTTTCACCCCCAAACCCCCCTTTGTGCCCCAAGATGGGTGCTTCCACACCCCCCCCGCCCCGTGGCTGTGGCCGAGGCCTCTGTGATGCCCCCTCTGTGACGCTGCCCTCGCAGCCCTCGCTGGGGCCCAGGACGAGCCCCCTCTGGCCTCACTCTCCAGCAGGACCTGGAGGAGGCAGGTGGGCTCTGCGCTGGGAGCTGCCTGCGTCTCGCTCGCTGCGTGAGGAGCGAAGCCGACAGAGAAACTCTGCCCCACGGCCAAGGGTAGGGGCAGGGCTCTCCCCTAAAGGGCTCCCAGGGGCTTCTAGAAGATTCCCCAGGGTCCTAGAAGACCCTAAAGGGGTCCCAGGGGGATCTCGAGGGTTCCTCAGGCTTGTAGAAGGCCCTAAAGGGGTCTCTTAGTGTTCTAAAAGGTTCTTGGTGATCCAAGAAAGGTCCTAGAAGGGCCTAACGGGGTCCCAGGTGGATCTAGAGGGTTCCTGTGGGTCCTAGAAGACTTAAAGGGGTCCCAGGGGCATCTAGAGGGTTCCTGGGGGTCCTAAAAGGCCCTAAAGTAGTCCCAGGGGGATCTAGAGTGTTCCTGAGGGTTCCTAGAAGGCCTTAGAAGGGTCCCAGGGAGATCTAGAAGGTTCTATAACAACTTAAAGGGGTCCCAGATGGGTCTAGATGGTTTCTGGGGGTCCTTAAAGACCCCAGAGGGGTCCCAGGTGGATCTAGAAGGTTCCTGGGGGTCCTAAAAGGACCGAAAGGGGTCCCAGGGGCTACTAGAGGGTTTCTGGGGGTCCGAGAAGACCCTGAAGGGGTCCCAGATGGATCTAGAGCATTTTCTGTCCCAAAGCCGACTCCCTGTGCCACAAAATCCCCTTTTTGTGCCCCCAAATCCAACTTTTAGCCCCAAAATGCACCTTCCTGTCCCCAAATTCAACTTTTGTGACCCAAAATCAAGGTTTTGTGCCACAAATCCACCCAATGTGCCCCCAAATCCACCTTTTGTGCCACAAAATCCAGGGTTTGTGCCACAAACCCACGCAATGTTCCCAAAAATACGCCTTTTATGAGTCTAAACCCACTTTTTCTGCCCCAAACCCCTGTGCCTCAAAATCCACCATTTCTGCACCAAAATCCACATTTTCTGTTTGAAAACACACCCTCTGCACCCCCAAATCCACCTTTTCTACCCCAAACCTACCCCCTGCGACTCAATATCCAACTTTTCTGCCCCCAAATCCACCTTTTACGGCATCCAGGAGGCTCTAGATGGTTCCTTGGGGTTCTAGAAGACCCTAAAGGGGTCCCAGGTGGATCTAGAGGGTTCCTGGGGGTCCTAGAAGGGTCCTAGAAGACCCTAAAGGGGTCCCAGGTGGATCTAGAGGGTTCCTGGGGGTCCTAGAAGGGTCCTAGAAGACCCTAAAGGGGTCCCAGGTGGATCTAGAGGGTTCCTGGGGGTCCTAGAAGACCCTAAAGGGGTCGTAGGTGGATCTAGAGGAGAAGAAGGAGATGGAGACGGAGAAGGTGAAGGAGAATGAGAATGAGAAGAAGGATAAAGTTGAGGAGACAGTTAAGGAGAAGGTTAAGGAGGTGGAAAAAGTTCAATCAAAACCAAGAAAATGGAGCAGGAGAGGCAAACGGAAGGGGAACCTGTAAGTCCCTTCCCCACCTCCTGCAACTTTCTACATGGATCTTGGTGGTTCTAGTAGGCCCTAAAGGAGTCCCTGGTGGATCTACAGGGTTCCTCAGGCTTCTAGAAGGCCCTAAATGAGTCTCTGAGAGATCTAGTAGGTTCCTGGTGGTCCTAGAAAAGTTCTAGAAGGCCATAAAGAGGTCCCAGGGGGATGTAGAAGGTTCATCGAGCTGCTAGAAGGGTCCTAGAAAGTCCAAAAAGTGTCCCAAGAGGATCTAGAGAGATCCTGGGGACCTGGAAGGGTTTTAGAAGGTCCTAAAGTGGTCTCAGAGGGTTCTAGATCGCTCCTTGGGGTTCTAGAGGCCCTAAAGGCATCCCAGGGGGATCTAGAAAGTTCCTGATGGTCCTAGAAGCTACTAAAGGGGTCCCAGGTGGATCTAGAGGATTCCTCAAGCTTCTAGAAGGCCCTAAAGGGGTCTACGACGCTTCTAGAAGGTTCTTCGTCTTCCTAGAAGGGCCCTAGAAGACTCTAAATGAGACTCAGGTGGATTTAGAAGGTTCCTGGGGATCCTAGAAGGATTTTAGAAGACCCTAAAGGGGTCTCTGAGAGTTCTAGAGGCTTCTAGAAAACACTAATGGTGTCTCTGAGAGTTCTAGAAGGATCCTGGGTATCATAGAAGGGTCCTAGAAGGCCCTAAAGGACTCCCAGGAAAATCTAGAGGGTTCGTGGGGCTCCTACAACAGTCCTCGAAGGCTCTAAAGAAGTCCATGGTAGATCTAGAGTATTCCAAGGGGTCCTAAAGGTGTCCTAGAAGGACCGAAAAGGGTTCCCAGGTGGTTCTAGACGATTCCTTAGGCTTCTATCAGGCCCTAACGGTGTCTCTGAGGGTTCCAGAAGGCTCCTGGGGCATCTAGTAAGGTCCCAGATGGACCTAAAAAAGTCCAAGAGGGTTCTAGATGGACCTTCGCTATCCTAGAATGGTCCTAAAAGGTTCTAAAAGGGTCCCAGGTAGATCTAGAGGGTTCCTGTAGGTCCTAGAAAACTCTAAAGAGTCCCAAGTGGATCTAGAGGGGTCATGGGGCTCCTAGAAGGGTCCTGGATGGCAGTAAAGGGGTCCCAGGTAGACCTAGCAGGTTCCTGGGGCTACTAAAAAGGTCCTAGAAAGCTCTAAATGTGTCCCAGCTATATCTAGATGGTTCCTGGGACTCCTACAAGGGTCCTAGAAGGACCTAAAGTGGTTCTGGGTAGATCTATAGGGTTCCTGGTGCTACTACAAAGGTCCTAGAAGGCTCTAAAGGGGTCCCAGGTAGATCTAGAGAGTTCCTGGAGCTCCTACAATGGTTATAGAAGGCAGTAAATGGGTCCCAGCTAGATCAAGATGGTTCCTGGGGCTCCCAGAAACATCCTAGAAGGACCTAAATGGGTCCCAGGTAGATCTGGAGGGTTCCTGAAGCTCCTACAAGGGTCCTGGAAGGCCTGAAAGGGGTCCCAGATACATCTAGAAGGTTCCTGGGGCTCCTACAAAAGTACTAGAAGGGCCAAAACGAGTCCCAGGAAGATCTAAGCTGTTCTTGGGGTCCATAGAAGGGTCGTAAAAAGCCCCAAAAGGGTCCCTTTTAGATCTAGAGGGTTTCAGGCACTCCTAAAAAGGTCCTAGTAAGACTTAATGGGGTCCCAAGTAGATCTAGAGGGTTCCTGGGGCTGCTACATGGGTCCTAGAAGGCCCTAAATTAGTCCCAAGTAGATCTAGATGTTTCCTGAGGCTCCTACAAGGGTCCTAGAAGGCCCTAAAGGGTCCCAGGTAGATCTAGAGGGCTTCTGGGGCTCCTACAAGGGTCCTAGAAGGACATAAATGGGTCCCAGGAAGATCTAGAGGGTTCCTGGGGCTCTTAAAAATGTCCTAGAAGGACCTAAATGTGTCCCAGCTAGATCTTGAGGGTTCCTGGGGCTCCTGAAAAGTTTCTAGAAGGACATAAATGTGTCCCAGATAGATCTAGAGGGTTCCTGGGGCTCCTACAAGGGTCCTAGAAGGCACTAAAGGTGTCCCAGGAACATCTAGATGGTATCTGGGGCTCCTACAATGGTCTAGAATGGCCTACACATGTACCAGGTAGATCTAGAGTGGTCCTGAGTCTCCTACAATGGTCCTAGCAGGCCCTGAAGGGGTCCCAGGTAGATCCACAGGGTTCTTGGTGTTATTAGAATGGTCCTAGATGGTCTGAAATGGGTCCCAGGTAGATCTAGAGGGTTCCTTGAGCTTCTACAACGGTCCTAGACGACCCAAAATGGGTCCCTGGTATATATAGAGGATTGCTGGCGTTACTACAAAGGTCCTAGAAGGCTCTAAATGAGTCCCTGGTAGAACTAGAGGGTTCCTCGGCACTCTACAAGGATTTTAGAAAACCCTGAAGGGGTCCCTGGTAGACCTGGAGCATTCCTGGCACTCCTGCAAGGGTCCTAGAAGGCCCTAAAAGGCTCCCAGGTAGATCTAGAGAGTTCCTGGGGCTCCTACAAGGGTCCTAGAAGGTCATAAAGGGGTCCCACGTAGATCTAGAGTGTTCCTGGGCGACCTACAAGGCTCTACATTACCCTGCACTGGTCCCAGGTAGATCTAGAAGGTTTCTGGGTCTCCTACAAGGGTCCTAGAATGCCCTGAAGGGATCCCAGGTAGATCTACAGTGTTCCTGATGCAACTAGAATGGTTCTAGAAGGCCTGAAAGAGGTCCCAGGTACATATAGATGGTTCCTGGGGCTCCTACAAGGGTCCTAGTGGGTCTGAAACGGGTCCCAGGTAGATCTAGACGGTTCCTGGCATTCTAAAAGGGTCCTAGAAGGCCCTAAAAGAGTCCTAGAATGATCTAGAGGGTTCCTGGGGCTCCTACAAGTGTCCTAGAAGGCCTGAAACAGATCCCAGGTACATATAGATGTTTCTGGGGGCTCCAACAAGGGTCCTAGAAGCTCAGAAATGGGTCCCAGGTAGATCTAGAGGTTTCCTGGGGCTCCTACAAGGGTCCTAGAAGGCCCTAAAGGGGTCTTAGAAACATCTAGTTGGTTTCTGGGGCTCCTACAATGGTCTAGAATGGCCTATACAGGTACCAGGTAGATCTCGATTGGTCCTGAGTCTTCTACAAGGGTCCTAGAAGGCCCTGAAGGGGTCCCAGGTAGATCCACAGGGTTCTTGGTGCTAGTAGAATGGTCCTAGAAGGTCCAAAAATGGGTCCCTGGTAGATCTAGAGGGTTCCTTAGGCTCCTACAAGTGTCCTAGAAGGCCCTGAAGGGGTCCGAGGTAGATCTACAGTGTTCCTGATGCTACTAGAATGACCCTAGATGGCCCAAATGGGGTCCCAGGAAGATCTAGAGGGTTCCTGGGGCTCCTACAAGGGTCCTGGAAGGCCCTAAAGGGGTCCCAGCTATATCTAGAGGGATCCTGGCGCAATTAAAAGGGCCCTAGAAGGCCTTAAAAGGGGAGGAAGGTAGATCTAGAGGTTTCCTGGGGTTCCTACAAGGGTCCTGGAAGGCTCCAAAGGGTCCCAGGTAGATCTAGTTGGTTCCTGGGGCTCCTACAATGGTCTTAGAAGGCCCTGAAGGGTCCCAGGTAGACCTGGAGCATTCCTGGGGCTCCTTCAAGGGTTCTAGAAAGCCCTAAAAGGCTTCCAGGTAGATCTAGATGGCTCCTGGGGCTACGACAAGGGTTCTAGAAGGACCTAAATGGGTGCCAGGTATATCTAGAGGGTTCATGGGGCTCCCACAAGGGTCCTAGAAGGACCTAAAGGGGTCCCAGGTAGAACTAGAGGGTTTATGGGGCAGCTACAAGCGTCCTAGATGGACCTAAAGGGGTCCCTGGTAGGTCTAGTGGGTTCCTGTGAGTCCTAGAAGTGTCCTAGAAGGACCTAATTGGGACCCAAGTAGATCTTAAGGGTTCCTGGGTGTCCTAGAAGGGTACTAAAAGACACTATAGGGGTCCCAGGTAGATCTAGAGATTTCCTGGGGCTCATGCAATTGTCCTTGAAGGCCCTAAATGGGTCCCAGCTATATCTAGATGGTTCCTGGGACTCCTACAAGGGACCTAGATGGCTCCAAAGGGTCCCAGGTAGATCTAGAGGGTTCCTGGGGCTCCTACAAAAGTCCTAGAAGGACCTAAAATGGTTCTGGGTAGATCTATAGGGTTCCTGGAGCTACCACAAAGGTCCTAAAAGGCTCTAAAGGAGTTCCAGGTAGATCTAGAGGGTTCCTGGAGCTCCTACAATGGTTATAGAAGGCATTAAATGGGTCCCAGCTAGATCAAGAGAGTTCCTGGGGCTCCCAGAAACGTCCTAGAAGGACCTAAAGGGGTCCCAGGTAGATCTGGAGGGTTCCTTGGGCTCCTAAAAAGGTCCTAGAAGGCCCTAAAGGTGTCTCAGATAGATCTAGAGCGTTCCTGGGCCTCCTACAAAGGCCCTAGAAGGCCCTAAAGTGGCCCTAAAGGTAGATCTAGAGGGTTACTGGGGCTCCTAAAAGGGTCTAGAAGGACATATACAGGTCCCAGGTAGATTTAGAAGATTCCTGGGGCTCCTACAAGGGACCTAGAAGGCCCAAAATGGGTCCCAGGTACATCTAGAGGGTTCCTGGGGCTCCTACACGGGTCCAAGAAGACACAAAAAAGGTCGCAGGTAGATCTAGAGGTTTCCTGGGGCTCCTACAAGGTTCAAGAAGGACCTAAACGGGTCCCAGGAAGATCTAGAAGGTTCCTGGGGCTCCTAGAAGGTGCTAATAAGGACTCAGATAGATCTAGAGGGTTTCTGGGGCTCAAACAAGGGTCTAGAAAGACCTATAGAGGTCCCAAGTAGACCTAGAGGGTACGTGGAGCTGATTCAATGGTCCTAGAAGGCCAGAAATGTGTCCCAGGTAGATCTAGGGGGTTCCCAGGGCTCCATAGATGGCTCCTAGAAGTCCCCAAAAGAGTCCCAGGTGGTTCTAGAAGGTTCCTGGAGCTCCTACAAGGGTCCTAGAAGGCCCAAAATGGGTCCCAGGTAGATCTAGGCTGTTCTTTGGGTTCATAGATGGGACATAGAAAGCCCAAAAAGGGTCTCTTTTAGATTTAGAGGGTTTCTGGCACTCCTAAAAAGGTCCTAGAAGGCCCTAAGTGTCCCCCCAGGTAGATCTAGAGGATTCCTGGGGCTCCTACAAGGGTCCTAGAAGGCCGTGAAGGGGTCCCAGGTAGATCCACAGGGTTCTGGTGCTAGTAGAATGGTCCAAGAAGGTCCAAAAATGGGTCCCTGGTAGATCTAGAGGGTTCCTTAGGCTCCTACAAGTGTCCTAGAAGACACAAAATGGGTCGCAAGTAGATACAGAGGATTCCTAGGGTTACTACAAGGGTCCTAGAAGGCTCTAAATGAGTCCCTGGTAGAACTAGAGGGTTCCTGGGGATCCTACAAGGATTTTAGAAGGCCCTGAAGGGTCCCAGGTAGACCTGGAGCATTCCTGGCACTCCTGCAAGGGTTCTAGATGGCCCAAATGGGGTCCCAGGTAGATCTAGAGAGTTCCTGGGGCTCCTACAAGGGTCCTAGAAGGTCATAAAGGGGTCCCACGTAGATTTAGTGGGTTCCGGGGCTCTTACAAGGGTCCTAGAAGGTCATAAATGGGTCCCACGTAGATCTACTGGGTTCCGAGGCTACTACAAGGGTCCTAGAAAGCACAAATGAGTTCCACGTAGATCTAGTGTGTTCCTGAGGCTCCTACAAGAGTCCTAGAAGGACCAAAATGGATACCAGGTAGATCTAGAGTGTTCCTGGGGGTCCTACAAGGCTCTAGATTACCCTAAACAGGTCCCAGTTAGATATAGAGGATTTCTGGATCTCCTACAAGGGTCCTAGAAGGCCCTGAAGGGGTCCCAGGGAGATCTACAGTGTTCCTGATGCTACTAGAATGGTCCTAGAAGGCCTGAAAGAGGTCCCAGGTACATATAGATTGTTCCTGGGGCTCCTACAAAGGTTTTAGAAGGTCCGAAATGGGTCCCACGTAGATCTAGAGGTTTCCTGGGGCTCCTACAAGGGTCCTAGAAAGACATAAAGCGGTCCCAAGTAGATCTAGAGGGTTGCTCGTGTTGTAAAAGGGTCCTAGAAGGCCCTAATGGAGTCCTAGATGGATCTAGAGGGTTTTGGGGGCTCCTGCAAGGGTCCTTGAAAGCCCTAATTCGGTCCCAGGTAGAAACAGAGAGTTCCTGGGGTCCTACAAGTGGCCTAGAAGGCCATAAATGTCTCCCAGGTAGATCTAGAGGGTACCTGGGACTCCTACAAGAGTCCTAGAAAACCCTAAATGGGTCCCAGGTGATCTACAGGGTTTCTGGGGCTCCTACAAGGGTCCTAGAAGGATCTACAGGGTCCCAGGTAGATCTAGAGGGTTCCTTGGGCTTTTACAACAGTACTAGAATAATGTAAAGGGGTTCCAGGTAGATCTAGATGGTTCCTAGGGCTCTTAAAAATGTCCTAGAAGGACCTAAAGGGGTCCCAGGTAGATCAAGAGAGTTCCTGGGGCTCCTACAAGGGTCCTAGAAGGCCCTAAATGTCTCCCAGGTAGATCTAGAGGGTTCCTTGGGCTCCTATAAGGGTCATAAACTCTAAATGAGTCCCCAAAAGATCTAGAGGGTTCCTGTGGCTCCTAAAGTGTCCTAGAAGGCTCTTAAGAGTCCCAGGTACATCTAGAGGGTTCCTGGTGCTACTAGAATGGTCCTAGAAGGCCCTAAAGGGGTGCCAGGTAGATCTAGAGGGTTCCTGGGGCTCATACATTGTCTTAGAAGGTCCTAAATGAGTTCCAAAAAGATCTAGAGGGTTCCTGGGGCTTCTAAAGTGTCATGGAAGGCTCTTAAATGGGTCCCAGTTATATCTAGAGGGTTCCTGGTGCTACTAGAATGGTCCTAGAAGGCCCTAAAGGTGTGCCAGGTAGATCTAGAGAGTTCCTGGGGCTCCTACAAGGCTCTTAGAAGGCCCTAAAGTGGTTCCACGTATATCTTGTGGGTTCTTCGGGCTCCTTCAAGGGTCCTAGAAGGACCTAATGGGGTCCCAGGTAGATCTAGAGGGTTTCTTGGACTCCTACAAGGGTCATAGAAGGCTCTAAATGAGTCCCAAAAATATCTAGAGGGTTCCTGTGGCTCCTAAGTTTTCATAGAAGGCACTTAAATGGGTCCCAGGTAAATCTAGAGGGTTCCTGGTGCTGCTAGAATGGTCCTAGAAGGCCCTGAAGAGGTGCCAGCTAGATCTAGAGGGTTCCTGGGGCTCCTAAAAGGGTCTTAGAAGGCCCTAAAGGGGTCCCACGTATATCTCATGGGTTCTTCAGGCTCCTACATGGGTCCTGGAAGGACCTAAGGAAGTCTCAGGTGTATCTAGATGGTTCCTGGGGCACCTACAAGGGTCCTATAAGGCCCTGAAGGGTCCCAGGTAGACCTGGAGCATTCCTGGGACTACTACGAGCTTACTAGAAGGCTCTAAAGGAGTCCCAGGTAGATCTAGAGGGTTCCTGGAGCTCGTACATGGGTCTTAGAAGGACCTAAATGGGTCCCAGAAAGAATTGGAGAGTTCATGGGGCTCCTACATGGGTACTGGAAGGCCCTAAATTTGTCCCTGTTAGATCTAGAGGGTTCCTGGGGGTCCTACAAGGGTCCTAGAAGGCCCTAAATTTGTCCCAGGTAGATCTAGAGGGTTCCCGGTGCTCCTACAAGGATCCTATAAGGCCCGAAAGGGGTCCAGATAGATCTAGAGTGTTCCTGTGGCTCCTACGCAGAGTCTAGAAGGACCTAAATGTGTCCGAGGTAGAACCAGGGGGTTTATGGGCTCCTACAAGGGTGTTAGGAGAACCTAAAGGGGTCCCACGTAGATCTAGAGGGTTCCTGTGAGTCCTAGAAGGGACCTAGAAGGACCTATTTAGGACCCAGGTAGATCTCGAGGGTTCCTGGGGCTCCTACAAGGGTCCTAGGTAGCCCTAAATTTGTCCCAGGTAGATCTAGGGGGTTCCTGGTTCTCCTACAAAGAGACAAGAAACCCTAAATGGGTCCCAGGTAGATCTGGAGCATTCCTGGGTGTCCTACAAGGGTCCTAGAAGGTCCAAAATGCATCCCAAGTAGATCTAGAGGGTTTGTTGTGTTCCTTGAAGGGTCCTAGAAGGCCGTAAATGGGTCCCAGGCACATCTAGAGCATTCCTGGGGGTCCTACAAGGGTCTAGAAGGCCCTATACAGGTCCCAGGTAGTTCTAGAGGGTTCCTGGGTCTCCTAGAAGGGTAGTTGAAGGCCCTGAAGGGGTCCCAGGTAGATCTATAGTGTTCCTGATGCTACTAGAATAGTCCTAGATGGACCAAATTGGGTCCCAGGTAGATCTAGAGGGTTTCTGGTTCTACTACAAGGGTCCAAGATGGCTCTAAAATGTCCCAGGTAGATCTAGAGGGTTCCTGGGGAAACTAAAAGGGTCCTAGAAGGCCCTAAAAGGGGCACAAGGTATTTCTAGACGGTTCCTGGGGCTCCTACAAGGGTTCTAGAAGGCTCCAAAGGGTCCCAGTTTGATCTAGTGTGTTCCCGGGAGCCCTACAATGGTCCTAGAGGGCCCAAAACTGGTCCAACGTAGATCTAGTGGGTTCCTGAGGTACCTACGTGGGTCTTAGAAGGCCCTGAAGGGTCCTACATAGATCATTCCTGGTGCTCCTACAAGCGTTCTAAAAGGCTTTAAATTGGTCCCAGGTAGGTCCTAGAATGGTCCTAGAAGGCCCGAAAGGGGCCCCAGGTAGATCTAGAGCATTCCTGAGCCTCTTACGAGGGTCCTAGAAGGCCCTAAAGGGGTCCCAGGTAGATCTAGAGGGTAAATGGGGCTCCTACAAGGGTCCTGGAAGGCCCAATAGGGTTTCCAGGTAGATCTAGCTGGTTCCTGCGGCTCCTACATCAGTCCTAGAGGGCCCTGAAGGGGTCTGAGGTAGATCTAGAGGGTTCCTGGGGCAACTAAAAGGGTCCTGGAAGGCTCCAAGGGGTCCCTGGTATATCTAGTAGAGTTCCTGGGGGTCCTAGAACGGTCCTAGAAGGCTCTAAATGAGTCCTAGGTAGATCTAGATGGTTCCTGGGGCTCCTACAAGGGATCTCGAAGGCCCTAAAGGGGTCCCAGGTAGAACTAGAGGGTTTATGGGGCTACTACAAGAGTCCTAGGAGGACCTAAATGGGTCCCAGGTAGATCTAGAGCATTCCTGGGTGTCCTACATGGGTCTAGAAGGACCTACACAGGTCCCAGTTAGATCTAGAGGGTTCCTGGGTCTCCAGAAGGGTCCTAGAAGGCCTTTTTCTTGGAATTATATAGAATAACTGCTCTCAATTGGATTGGACAATGTGACAATGTTTATGACACCAGTGTCATTGTAGCCAAAGAGAGATCTGCCTGCTCAGGCCTGAGGGTCAGAGCTTGGCCTTTCTGCTTCATCTAGGAAACCCAGGCTTTTCTCAGCAGCACAGCTGCCTGCACAGCACCTTTGCCGACCTGCAATCATGGCCTCCAATTTTCGGCCCTAAGGAGTCCCTGGGGAGGCTTTGTCAGGGACGATCCTCACTGGGACCAATTAAGACTTCAAGGTTCTCTGAGTTCTGCTTTTGACTTCTTGAAAAGTTTCCTCAGTTTCTTCTCAGCAGCTGAGGTTCAAGGACTCATCAGCAACTCCACTGTGTCTCATTAGAATACAGAAAGCCTTAACAAGCTCTTTCTCTTCCTGTTGTTTTCTTCAGGCCTTCAAACCTTGAACAGCTCCTTGGAGTCTTCTCCCAGTGTGGTTAAAGAGGAAAATTTCAAAGTCTACCTAAGAGAAATATGGTTTAGTTTAAAGTTGATGTTTCATTACTTTTTAGAATCATAGAATGGTTTGGGTTGGAAGGGACCTTAAAGCCCATCCAGATCCAGCCCCCTTGCCATGGGCAGGGACACCTCCCACTGGACCAGGCTGCTCAAGACCCCATCCAAGCTGCTCTTGAAGACCTCCAGGGAGGGGGCATCCATAGTTTTGCTGGGCAACCTGGGCCACTGCCTCACCACCTTCTTTGTCAACAATTCCTTCCTAATGTCTAATCTAAATCTTCCCTAAACCATAAAGCCACCCCTGTCATGCTATCATTCTATGCCCTTGGAAAAAAATCCCTCCTCAGCTTTCTTTGTGACCCCCTTCAGGTACTCAGGTGCTCAAAGGACAGTCTAGGAGGAAGGGAACTCAGGTGATCTCTAGTCCAATGCTCATCTCCAAGCAGAGTCACCTCTGAGGTCAGACCAGGCTGTTAAGTAAATGCCAGCAGCCACAGAGAGAGCTGACACAGGAACCAGACACCTAAGCCCCATCACAGAAACTTAGAGAAGGCACTTACCCAGCTGCCTGGAGACAACTATCAGTCTAGGAGAGTCATCTGTGAGTCAACTATGCTCAGTACAGCTGAATGTGGCTGCTTCATAGTCCCTTCCCCTGGTAGCACTTTCATTGCAAACAGTCATAGAAGGGCTGGGTCATGAGGGCCATGTCACATGAGAGCGAATTCATAGGTCATAGACGGGCAGGGCCACAGAACAGAGAATTGTGAGGCCATAGAAAAGGTCATAAAAGGAAGACTTCTTGTCATAGAATGTCTGCATCAGTGAAGGCCCAATTGTTGGGTCATAGAAGCACCAGGTCATAGAAGAAAAATCTGTTATGTCATAGATGTCCGGGTTATAGAAAAGCCAATTGTTTAGTCACAGAGGTCAGGGTCATAGAACATCAAGTTCTTAGCTCATAGAAGGGCAGGGCCATAAAAGGGTTAATTGTTAAGTCATAGAAGGTGTGGGTAATAGAAGGATAAATTCTTTAGTCATATAAGGACCATGTTACAGAGGGGTGAATATTTAAATCATAAAACAGTGATTATAAAGTCAGAGAAGGGAAATTGTTAAGTCATAGAGCATCTGGGGCAGAGAAGGGTGAATTATTAAGTTCTACAAGCGTCAGGTCATAAAAGGGTTAATTGTAAAGTCATAGAAAGTCTGGGTCATAGAAGGGGATATTGTTAATTCATATAAGATCCATGTCATAGAAGGGTGAATTCTTAAGTCATTGAAGGACCTGGTCATAGAAAGGCGAATTACTAAGTCTTAGAAGGTCTGGGTAATAGAAAAGCCAATTCTTAAGTCGTAGAACGGACGAGTCACAGAGGAGCGAATTGGGAAGACATAGACGGGCAGGGTCACAGGACAGCAAACCGTTAGGTCATTGAAGGGCTGGGTCATAAGAGGAAGAACTGTTAAGTCATAGAAGGCTGGTCCTAGAAGAGCGTATTATTAATTCATATAAGGTCGATGTCATAGAAGGGCAAATTCTTAAGTCATTGAAGGGCCAGATCACAGAAGGGCAAATTAGATATTCAAAAGTCTATGGGGCCAGATGGGATTCACCAGAGGGTATTATGGGAGCTGGTGGAGATCAAGCCTCTTTCCATCATCTACCAGCAGTTCAGTCTGAATGGAGAAGTTCCATTGGACTGGAGGGTGGCAAATGTTACCCCCATTTACAAGAAGGACTAGTGAGATGATCCAGGAAATTCCAGGCCTGTCAGTCTGACCTCAGTGCCAGGAAAGGTCCTGGAGCAGATCATCTTGGGTGCCATAGAATCATAGAATAACCAGGTTGGAAGAGACCCACCGGATCATCGAGTCCAACCATGCCTCTCAGTCAGCATGGGTTTATGAAAGGCAGGTCCTGCCAAACCAGCCTGATCACCTTCTAAGACAAGGTGATCGACTTGATGGATGAGGGAAAGGCTGTGGATATGGTGTACCTGGACTTCAGTAAAACCTTTGACACAGTCTCTCTGAGTATTCTATTTGAGAACCTGGCTACTATTGTCTTGGACAGGTGCACCCTCTGCTGGGTGAAAAACTGCCTCGATGGCCGAGACCAAACAGTGGTAGGAAATGGAGTTAAATCCAGCTGGAGGCCAGTCACAAGTGGTGTCCCCAGGGCTCCTCACCCGACTTGGATGAGGGGATCAAATGTGCCCTCAGAGAGTTTGTGGATGACACAAATAAGCTAGGAGGAAGTGTCGATCTGTTGGAGAGTAGGGAGGCTCCACAGAGAGATCTGGACAGGCAGAATCGATGGGCTGAAGCCAATGGGATGAAGTTTAACAAGGCCCAGTACAGAGACCTGTACTTGGGACACAGAAACCCGGTGCAACGCTCCAGGCTTCAGGAAGAAGGTCCTGAAAGCTGCCTGGCAGAGAAAGACCTGGGAGTGTTGGTTGGCAGCCGACAGAACATGAGTCAACAGTGTGCTCAGGTGGCCAAAAAGGCCAAAAGCATCTTAGTTTGTATCAGAAATGGTGTGGCCAGCAGGACTAGGGAAGTGATTCTCCCCCTGTACTCAGCAATGATGAGGCCATACGTCAAATATTGTCTTTGGGTCCCTCACTACAAGAAAGACGCTGTGGTACTGGAGCACGTCCAGAGAATGGTGAGGAAGCTGGGGAAGGGACTGGAGAAGAAATCTTATGAGAAGCATCTGAGAGACCTGCGGTTGTTTAACCTGGAGAAGAGGAGGCTGAGAGGAGACCCCATGACTGTCTACAACTGCATGAAAGGAGGTTGTAGAAAGGTGGATGCTGGTCTCTTCTCCCACGGAACAGGTGACAGGATGAGAGGGAACGGCCTTAAGCTGCATCAGGGGGAGTTTAGATTGGACATTAGGAAAAATTTTTTCACAGGAAGGGGTCCCGGGCACTGGCAGAGGCTGCCCAGGGAGGTGGTGGAGGCATCATCCCTGAAGGTGTTTAAAAGGCAGGTCGATGAGATGCTTGGGGATATGATTTAGTAGTAGACAGGTACAATTTGAGCTAATGATCTCTAAGCTCTTTTCAAACCTAATGATTCTAGGATTCTATGATTTAATCACATCATCCCCCATCCTCTGTTGAAACTGCACATTGCCCTGACCCAGGTGTAGGACTTTGCACTTGGCCTTGTTGAACCTCATGAAGTCTGCCAAGGCCAACCAGTCTCCAAAAGGGATCCAGGGACCCCTCAGCCCCCCACATGGGACCCAGGACCCCTCAAATCCCCCTAAAGGGACCCAGGACCCCCCAAAACCTGACCCGGGACTCCTCCAAACCCCCAAAAAAGAACACAGGACTCCCCCAAATGGGACCCAGAACTGAACTAAATCCCCAAAACAGATCCAAGACTCCCTCAGACCCCATAGAAGTGACCCAAGTCCTGCCCATACCCCTCAAAAAGGACTCAAGACCCCTCAACCCTAACCCCCCAAAAGGGATCCAGGACTCCCCCAAAACCCCAAAAGGGACTCAGGACCCAGTAAAATCCCCAAAAGTGATCCAGGACCCCTTCAAACACCCAAATGGGACCCAGTATCCCCGAAGCCCCTCAAGATGGACCAAGGACCCACTAAAGCATCTCGAAAAGGGACCCAGGGCCCCCCACAAAACCCCTCCCAATGGTACCCAGGCCCCCTTCAAACGCCCCAAAGTGACTCAGGACCCCTAAAAGCTATCCAGGGCCATACCCCTCCCCCCCCAAGAAAAAGGCATCCTGGACCTCTCCCAAACCCTCAATGGGACCTTCACCACCCCCCTCAACCCCCCAAAAGGGACTCAGGACTCCAACCAAATCCCCAGAAAGAGATCCAAGGCCCCCTCATCCTCTGCACAAAAGGGACCCAAGACCCTCCTTAACCCACAAAAGGGACCCAGGAACACCCCGCAACACCCCAGAAGAGACCCAAACCCCTCCCAGTAGGGGCCCAGGACCCTCCATAATCCCCCTAAATGAGATCCAGGACAACCCCCTGCAAACCCCCGAAAGGGACTTAGGACCCCCTGTAACCTGGGATGCCCCAAAGACCCTTAAAAGGGACCCAGGAGCCCCCTAACAACCCCAAAAGTTACCCAGAACCCCCACAGTCCCTGAAAAGGGATCCAGGAGCTTCTCAAAAGGACACAGCACTCCTCCTACCCTCAAAAAATTTACCAAGAACCTCCTCAACACCCCCCTCCCCCCCAAATGGGACACAGGAGCCCCAAAACCCCCACAAGGGATCCAGGACCCTCTCCCAAACCCTCCCAAAGGGATCCAGGACACAACTCTACCCCCAAAAATGACACAGGACATACCCCAAGTCCCCAAAAGAGATAATGGACACCCCCTGGGAAATCCCCACAAGGGATTTGGGACACCCGGAATCCCTCCAAAAGAGACGCACAACCCCCCAAAAGGGACACAGGAACTCCCCAAACCCCTCCTAAAAGGATCCTGGACTCTCCCAGTCTGCCCTAAAGGGACCCTGGACCCCACTAAACCCAACCTAGGACCCCACCAAACCCCAAGACAGAGATCCAGGACTCCCCCCCTAGTTGGATTCAGGACCCTGCAAACATGCTGAAAAAGGAGCAAGGACCCCATCAACCCCCCCAAAAGAGACTCAGGAGCCACAGAGGAAATCAGAACCCCCCCCCATATTCCCCAAATTGGATTTAGGACACCCCCAAACCCCCACAAATGGGACCAAAGACACTCCCTAAACCCCCCAAAAGGGACCCAGGAACTCCCCACAAACACTCCAAAACAGTCCATGACCCGGGACCCATCCTAAAAAGGGACCCAGGACCCCATCTAAATGCTCCCAAAAGGGACCAAGGACCCTCCAAAACTCCCCGAAAGGAGGGAAAGAGAGAAAGTTGGGGGAAGAGAGAAGGATGTTGTGGGGGACCGCATCAAAGGCTTTACAGAAGTCCAGGTAGATCACATCCATTGGTTTAAATTAGTGCAATAATCACATTTTTGAACATCCAAATATGATGCAAACCATTGGTAATGGTGACATGATGCAAACCATAGGCAGCTTGACCAGGCTCAGAGCACTCAGGATTTACAGCAGGGCAAGGGGTGTGTGGAAGTGGAGAGAGAACAGCTCTGGTAGATCAAGCACTGGTGCCTGGAAGTGCTGCCGTGCCAGGATTCTTTTCCACTCCACCCATGCCCACAAGAACTGTCCCTGCAGCTCCAAAAAGGCTTTAGAGGAAAGATATCATGAAACAAAAGCCATTGAATATTCCTTTACTTTATTTAAAAACACAGAGAGTGCAGCTCCTCATTTACACAGCCAAACAGTAAGAACAGAAAAGGAGAAAGTGAATTCAAAACAGGATGATAAGATTATTGCTATTGAAAAACCAGGAACACCAACAGCAAATAGAGAAGCCAGTCTGGGCCTTCCATTAGCTGCATGATAACTGCTATGCAAAAGTTGATGAGCAGTTCATTTCTTCAGAGAACCATCCAGTTATCAGTTTCCACACGGCATCCTTGAGCTGCTGGTTCCTCAAGCTGTAGATGAGGGGGTTCAGTGCTGGAGGCACCACTGAGTACAGAACTGACACCACCAGGTCCAGGGATGCAGTGGAGATGAAGGGGGGTTTTGTGTAGGTGAATACTCCAGTGCTGATAAACAGGAAGACCACGGCCAGGTGAGGCAGACACATGGAGAAGGCTTTGTGCAGCCCCTGCTCAGAGGGGATCCTCAGCACAGCCCTGAAGATCTGTACATAGGACAAAACAATGAAAACAAAACAGTCCAATGCTACTAAGACACTGACCGCAATAAGCCCGACTTCCCTGTGGTAGAAGTGTGAGCAGGAGAGCTTGAGGATCTGTGGGATTTCACAGAAGAACTGTTCCACAGCATTGTCCTGGCAGAGGGGCAGGGAAAATGTAGTGACCGTGTGCAGCAGAGCATTGAGAAACCCAGCGCCCCAGGCAGCTGCTGCCATGTGGACACAAGCTCTGCTGCCCAGGAGGGTCCCATAGTGCAGGGGTTTGCAGATGGCAACATAGCGGTCGTAGGACATGACTATGAGGAGAAAATATTCTGCTGAAATGAAAAAGAAAAATATAAAGACCTGAGCAACACATCCTGAGTAGGAGATTGTCCTGGTGTCCCAAAGAAAATTGAGCATGGATTTGGGGACAGTGGTGGAGATGAAGCCCAGGTCAAGGAGGGAGAGGTTGAGGAGGAAGAAGTACATGGGGGTGTGGAGGTGGTGGTCACAGGCGATGGTGATGATGATGAGGCCGTTGCCCAGGACGGCAGCCAGGTAGATGCCCAGGAAGAGCCCGAAGTGCAAGAGCTGCAGCTCCCGTGTGTCTGCGAATGCCAGGAGGAGGAACTGGGTGATGGAGCTGCTGTTGGACATCTGCTGCCTCTGCAATTGTGAAAAACTGAATAAGAAGTGCTGGGAGGAGCAGGATTGGCTGCAAGGATTCAGCTCTGCTCTGTAGCAGGGGGTCATGGAAACGGTGGGGACAGGGGACAGTGCTAGGATTCAGATTTGCCCTTCGGGAACTGCTCCTGGTGCAGAAGGGCCTGGCAGCATCTGCACTGCCAGGATGAGGAGCTGAGAGGTCAGAAGGCAGGCTGGGGTTTTACAATTCTTTCTTACACCTGAGGAATTTTCTTTGAGCCAGAAAGACTCAGCATTTCTGCTGCTCTCAGGGAGATCAGAGGGAGTCCTGTGAGGCAAGAGCGTTGCTTGTGGCTAAGTGCAGAGAGAGGGGAGCTGTTCTGTCACCTTAAGAACCCACCAGGCCCTCCTGAAAGCAGAGAGATTCACCCCACACCACTTAATGTTTCTCCCTTGCCTAAGGTCTCAGCACCCCACTTACAGCCCAGGGCACTCACCACCCGATTCACAAACCCAGCAGCATTTTCTCTCTCAAAGCATCTCTGTTCTTCTCAATGAGGATCTCAGGTAACACAAAGATGCGATAGGACATGTTCACATCCTGGAGGAAAGCTCACAGATTGGAGAAACCCTCAAGGAGAGTCAAACATCCTCAGGATGGCATTTGATGAAGGGAGATTGAGGCCCTTCCCCAGCCCCTCTGACTGAATTGCCCTCTGCCCCACAGCTTACAAGAAAGCTAGTACATGGGTACCTGTGGACACAACTGCAGGAAAGAAGCCACCAGGGCTGTGGGTGACTCTGCAGCTGCAAGCCCCATCCCCAGAGAGCCTGGCAGTGAGAAGAAGAGAACAACAGCAAGAACAGAGACAAGGAGAAAACAGGGAGGAACAGAGTGAGGGTCTGACTGCGAGAGGCCAGGGCAGACGCAGCTGGGCTCACAGACAGCGTTCCCCTTCCCCAGCTGTGCTTGTCCCCTCCCTGACACCAACCTTGCTGGGCAGTTGCTCTCAGCCCCTGGGCTCTGGAGAGGGCACTGGAGCTGTGGCTGCAGAGGAGGTGGCTCAGCAGAGGCTTTCCTGAGTGGGGGCTTTCTTAGAGGTGGGGTCGGCACTGCAGGGGATCACATGGAATTTGGACCAAATAGAATAGAAGAACCCTTCTGGGTTAAGCAGATGTGAAGCTGATGCTGTCCACAGGCAGTGGGGGGCTCCTATCAGACCTACGGGTCACTTGTCATTACAGCTCAGGAGTCTCAGTCTCTTGTTCCAGAATGAGAGCCTCTTTTTTCTGTTTCTTCCCCCAGTTCCCCAAGAGAAGGAGACTGAAATCACAGATTCAGGAATAGGGTTATCTGTAACATAGTCCCTGCCTTGACCTTCTTCTTGAAATGTCCCCTTAGAAATGTCCTGAACTGATCAGGAACTGTGAGAAGCTCAGATTCACCCAGGACCTCTTAAAATCATACAGACTCTCTCCTGATAGGAGCTGACTTTTCCCCCCACAGTGCCATGGGGAGCTCCCCAGGCAGGCTGAGTGCAGACCCTGGCAGGCAGCAGAGTCCCTGCCCTGGAACTCAGAGCCCAGGGGGCAGGGACTCGCATCTCCAGGACAGCCTGGGGCACCCCTGAATGCACTCCCAGCTCCACACCCTGCAGATATCCCTGGGTGAAGGCAGCTGCCGTGCTTGGTCCCTCTGCCCCTGCAGCAGGGAAGCCCTGCTCCACAGCACGTCCTTTTTCTCTCCACTGGAGAAAACGCCAGAGCCCTCCTGACAGATCCCACAGGCTGTGGACTGTGCCGGCTTTAGGAGATGCACCTAGGATCAGCACCTGCATTGTCCTGCACCCAGAGACTCACCTTGAGAAAGGCTGTGAAGATTTCTCTCCAACTGAAGCCTCCTCTCTCCTCCCAAACTATCCTGCCTTTCCCCTCTACCTGCTCCCTCCTCTCCCCTCACTGCCTGCAGGCAGTGCCCTCAGCCCTGCTGGGCTTTGCAGAGGAGCTGCTCCTGCCCAGACCTGGCTCTTTGTAGCGCTGCCCTCTCATTATCAACTCACACTGTCCCAGGAGCCCAGCCCAGCTCAGCAGCAGAGGAGCAGCCCAAGGCAGTGCTTTCTCTGCCCCCTCTGGGCTCCCTTGTGGTGCTCCTGGGGCTTCAGAGGAACCTTCTGAGAAACAGGCTGAAGCCATCCCTGATGTTCCCTCCCTCAGCTGGGAAGAGAAACTTCTTTCCTGCAGTGTCACTGCTCCTGTTAAAAAGTACCTGGGCATGAGAATCACTATTTTTGTCCCATGATTAGACAATAAACCAGGACGGTAACAGGGAATTATCCCATTGCTCCAGGCATGGGGGGGGAACCTGCTCCACTGAACGAATTTATCATTTCATCCTGAGTCTTAAGACCTGGGCCTGGAAAGACACTCAGCTCCCTTCTCGCCCAGCTTTGTCTCTGCTCCAAGCAAACCCTTTGCACACAGACAGGGTCTTAGAAACTTGGTCCCAGGTTTCCTCATGGAAGGGATGAGCTTGCCTAGTGACATAGCTGAAGGGATTCAGCCCAAAGTGCAGCAAAGCCCTCAGCCAGGGGCACAGGCAGGAGGAGCTGGAGCAGTTCCTGTGGGAGACCGAGCTGTGATAAGGTCACAGAGCTCAGGAAAGATGGGTTTCAACAACAGAATCCTCCAAGCTGAGCAAAGGTCCAGACCAAAACTCCATCTCAACATGAAAGCCATTCAAGAGCACAATGATGAGTGTTTACTTTTTCAGGAAAATACAGGGCCGTGCTGAATTGAGGAAGATCAGGTGTAGACAGATCTGAGATTCCCTGTGCCTCTTTGCCTCTGTCTTCCCCAGCAAGGTCTCCCAGGCCTCTGTGACTCAGGGCAGGACACTGGAGGAGATCAACCAGTGGTGACTGGGGATCAAATCAGGGATCACTTCAGCAAACCCAATCCCTCCCAGTCTGTAGGACAGGAGGGGCAGCATCGCAGGGAGCTGAGTGAGGAGGACGATGCCACATGAGGTGACTCTCCATCATCTTCACAAGGCCATGGAGATAGGGGGAACTCCCTGACTACTGGCACCACTCCCACACTGCATGTGCTTTTCAGAAATGGCCAGTGGAAAAGCAGAGGATCTAAGAGCTTTGCCGGACGTTGTCTCCTCAGATTCCATTTCTGGGTATCTGAAAGAGAAGTGGACTGGATTTCCCTTGGGCAGACTGTATCTCACCATCCTTCTATGACCCAGCTCCTCAATGATATGAGTAACTGTTCACCCAACTCTTCTATGACCCAACGCTTCTATGACCTGACTCATCTAGGACCTTTCTATCACCTGTTCCTTCCTATTACTGACTAAACCCTCATGCTTCTATGACTCAACTATAACATGACCCAAATCTATTGCGATACTTCTTATCACCCAAATCTTTTATAGCCTGAGACTGCTGTGACCCAACACCTCTATGAGCCTTTTATGACTGAACTATGCTCTTACTCCTCTATGATACGACTCATCTACAACCTGACTCTTCTTTGACCTACTCTTATATGATCAGACCCTTCAGTGACATGAGCCATCTGTCCTATGACTTGATTGTCCTCTGACTCTTCTATAATTTGACTTTCTATGACCCAAGTCTTCTATGATTCTTCTGTGACACAAATCATCTATATCTGACACTTCTATAAACCGACTCTTCTAAAACCTGACCCTTTGATGACCCAACTGTTATATGAACCAAACCTACTATTAGCTGACCTTTCTATGACTTGACTCCTGTATGACCTGACTCTTAAATGAGCTGCCACCTGTGTTTTCATGACTTCTATGACCCAACTGTTCTATCACCAATCTACAACCTAGTGCTTCTATGACCAAACACTTCAATGACACACTCCTCGTACAACCCTGCTCTTCAATGAGCCTTCAATGACCCATGTCTTCTATGAACCAACTCTTCTACCACCCCATTCTTCCGTGACTTCTCTATGATCCGACTCATCTAGAGTCAGAGCCTTCTAGGAATCAATCCTCCTATGACCCAATTCTTCCATGATCCTTCTATCACCTGACTCCTCTCTGAACTGAATGATCAATGACCCAAATATTTTATGACGTGACCCTTCTATGACCTGAATCTTTAATGTTCCTTCAATGACCAAACAGTTCTATTATCCAAATAAACTCTCCCACTTCTATTACTCAGTACTCCTACTACCTGAAAATTCTGTGATCTGAGACTTCCATCACTCGACATTTTTATGAACCTTCTGTGACTGAAATCTTCTGTTATTCCTCTATGACCTGACACGTCTGTAACTCAACTCTTCTGTGACACATCTCTTACATGACCAGGCCCTTCCATGACTCAAGCCTTCTACGACACAACACTTCATTCCATGACCTGACTCTTGTCAGACTGTTCTATGGTGCAAATTTCCATGACCTGACTCTTCCATGAACCTTCTGTGAACAGATTCTTCCGTTACCTGACTCTTCTATATCTCTTCTATTTCCCAAACCTTCTCTGAATCAACCGTTTTGTGACCCTTCTATGAATAAACCCTTCTAAAACCCAAATAAACTCACTCTTCTATGACTCAACTCTTCTATGGCCTGAATATTCTATGACCCATTTATGAACACAGTCATCCATGATCCAGTTCTGCTATGAACATTTCATGATCCAAAACTTGTATAAACCTTCTATGTCTGCTCTCCTTAGTTACTCCTCTATGACTCAACTCTTCTCTCAACTGACCCTTCTCATACCCAAGATTTCTATTCCTCTTCTATGACTCAACCTCTTATGATCCTGCCCATCTAGGACCCAATTCTTCTATAACTGCAGGAAGCTGAGTGAGAGCCTTGGCATCTCCCATAACCCTACAGGCCAGGATTTGGAATTACATGGAATAACTGCTGTGATTCTGATTCAGCAATGTCAATGTGTTCATGGCACCAGTGTCATTGTAGCCAAAGCCAGATCTGCCTTTCCAGGACCTGGGGGTCAGGGCTTGGCTTTTCTGCTTCATCAATCAAACCCAGGCTTTTCTCAGCATCACAGCTACCTGCACAGCACCTTTGCATTCCTGCAGTCATGGCCTCTAATTCTCAGCTCTAAGGAGTCCCTGGGGAGTCTTTGTCACTAACAATACCCACTGAGACCAGTTAAGACTCAAGGAATTTTGAGTTTTGCTTTTGACTCCTTGAGATGTTTCCTCCATCTCCTCTCAGCAGTGATCATTCTATTAGACAAACCTGGGTCTAATTAAATTACAGGAAGACTTAATGAGCTCTTTCTCTTCCTGTTCTTTCCTTAAGGTCTTCAAGGCTTGACCAGCTCCTTGGTGTAATTTCCCAGTGTGCTTAAAGAGGAAGATTTTAAAATGCACCTAAGAAAAATATGCTTTACTTTAAAGTTTCTATTTCCATACTTTTCAGAACCATAGGAAGGTTTGGGTTGGAAGGGATCTTAAAGCCCATCCAGATCCACCCCTCTTGCCATGGGCAGGGACACCTCCCACTGGACCAGGCTGCTCAAGGTCCCATCCAAGCTGGCCTTGAACATCTGCAGGGAGGGGGCAGCTACAGCTTCCCTGGGCAACCTGGAAAGAGCCCTACCCCCTTCTTTATGAAGAATTTCTTCCTAAACTCTAATTTCAATCTTCCCCCTTCCAATTTAAATCCTTTCCCCTTATTCCTATCCCTCCATTCCCTTGTAAAATGCCCCTCTCCAGCCTTCTTGATGACCCATGTCGTATATGGGATGGATGCCATAGGGTCTCCCAGAAGCCTTCTCTTGTCCAGGCTGAGGAAATTCCATGAGAAGATCAATATTTCTTTGTAAAATCCCTTTTGAAAGGGCTTGGGATTGGTGGAGGTCTCTTGTGAATGAGGACAAGCAGGTGTCCTGGTGTCGGGGTCAATCTCCTCAGGGCAATCCCCAGCCAGCCCGGACTCTTACGCTGCTACCCATGGAAAGTATTTTTCACTTTTGGGCCCAACTATAAGTAGTTTAATAGGTAAAAGAAACATGATAAAAATCAGCATAATCCAAACCTAAAACCAATTTTAATGCCATCCATCACTGCCACTTCCCTCAAGAAGACACACCCCACCAGTCTGCCACCACCCATCACCTGGAATGATAAAAATCTCCACTTAATCACCAACACTCTTTATCGCTGAGCATGGCATCTATGTTATGGGATCTCCCTCTGCTCAGCCGGGGTCAGCTCTCCTGACTGTGTCTCGTCGACAACTTCTTGCCCACCCCCAGCCCATCCCAGGCAGGAGCAGAGGGAGCAACTCTTGATGCTGGGCAAAGGAGACAATCGCTGCCCTCACTCTTCTGGCACCAGGACGATGCCACAGGACCCAGGGATTCTCACATTTCAAAAGGAAAGTGGAGAAACTGGAGAGGCCCTGGAGGAGGTGTGGCAGGATGGAGTTAGGGGCCACAGCATGAGGGGTGAGGGCACACTTTGGCCTGCTGGGGAGGCTCAGGGCAACCTGCGAAGTGGTTCTCTACATCTTGTGGTCATGGAAGAACTTAGGGAACAAGAGAGCTCAGGTGACCTATAGTCTAATGGCAGTTCCAAGCAGGGCCAGCTCTGAGGTCAGAGCAGGCTGCTGAGTCCATGTCAGCATCCACAGAGAGAGTTTAGACATCAACAAAGCACCGATGTCACTATTAAAAGAAAGGATTTTGGCATTTGATGGCTCCATGGGTACAGCTATCTATTGGCCACAGATCCTGTGACAGCTGGGAACATCCCCCTTCTTGTCCAGAGGAGTGGGATCCTTCTGGGTTTGACAGGTGGGAAAATGCTTTTCTGTGAGCACTGTGCAGCCCCAGCAGAGGCTCCAGGGTAGTGGGGGATTCTCCACTCCTGGGCCTTCAAATCAAGCATATTTGATGCCTTTGGATGTTCCATGCATGGGGCTGGGCTTGGACTGGGGCAGCCCAGGGGCTTTTCAACCTTAATTGTTCTGTGTTTGTGTGACTGAAGGGTCAGAACCCAGTGCAGCCCCAGCACCTCCTGCCAGTGCCCCCAGCTCCAGTTTGCAGCCGGACCCCCCCTTCTTGTGCAGAACCCCCATCCCAGACCCTGTGTCTGCTCCTTCCACCCCATCCCTCAGCACCCACAGCTCCCCCCAAGCCCCAACCTGGCACTGAGCCGTTGCCAGGCAACAGCACAGGGGGCTGGGAGACACCTCCATCTTGGGGCCAAAAGCCTTGTTTTAGGGTATTGACCCTCCTTTGCCAGTTCCAAGTCCCCTTTTTGAGCTTCAATGACACATTTTGGGGCTCAGGGTGTCATTTTTAAGGCACAAGGTCGGATTTTCTATGTTCACAGTCTCAGTTTTGGAGACAAAAGCCTCCAAAAGCGTTCAAAATCTTATGTTTAGCCTCTAAACCCTCCCTTTCAGGGAAAAAATCCTCATTTTAGAATCAAGTCTACAATTGTGAGGACTGAAGACCATATTTTGAGCCTCTCAAGACCAATATTTAGGGCGTAAAGCCTTTCTGTTGAGGACCACAGCATCATTTGAGGGCACAAAATCTGATGCGAGGGCTCAAAGCCTCAGTTTCAGTTTAAAAGCACCACTTGTAGGACTCAAAACCTGCTTTGGAAGCTCCACACTCTCATGGAAACGTTCCAACCTTGTCTTTTACAGCTTGAAGTCTCAATTGGAGCCCCCAGAGCACTGCATTTGGGACCAGAGCTTCATTCCTTGGGGATACAGATGAACCAAGAGATTCTCCTCCCTTGCAGGATCAGATGTTTCATTCACTGCACACATCACTATAGTGCCCAAAGATTCATAGAATAACCGTGTTGGAAGAGACCCACTGGATCATCAAGTCCAACCATTCCCATCAAACACTAAACCACGTCCCTTAGCACCTCTTCCACCCTAACCTTAAACACCTCCACGGAAGGTGACTCAACCATCTCCTTGGGCAGCCTGTTTCAGTGCCCAATCACCCTTTCCGTGAAAAACTTTTTCCTGATGTCCAGCCTAAATCTCCCCTGGCAGAACTTGTGGCCATTTCCTCTCGTCCTGTCCCCTGTCACTTGGGAAAAGAGGCCAGCACCCTCCTCTCTACAACCTCCTTTCAGGTAGTTATAGAGAGCAATGAGGTCTCCCCTCAGCCTCCTCTTCTCTAGGCTAAACACTCCCAGCTCTCAGCTGTTTCTCATAAGGCCTTTTTTCCACCCCCTTCACCAGCTTCGTTGCTCTTCTCTGGACTTACTCCAGAGCCTCAACATCCTTCTTGTGGTGAGGGGCACAGAACTAAACACAGGATTCGTGGAGCTGTCACACCAGTGCTGAGTACAGACGGAGAATAACCTCTCGGGACCTGCTGACCACGCCGTTTCTGACACAAGCCAAGATGCCTATGGCCTTCTTGGCCACCTGGGCCACTGCTGGTTCATGTTCAGTCACTGTCAACCAGCACCCCCAGTTCTCTCTCCTCCTGGCAGCTTTCTAGACAGACTTCTCCTAGTCTGTAGCTGCATAGGGTTCTTGTGCCCCAAGTGCAGGACCCGGCATCTGGCTGTGTTAAACCTCATGCCATTGGACTCTGCCCAGCAGTCCAGCCTGTTCAGATCCCGTTTGGAGCCTCCCGATTGTGGAGCAGATCCACAATTCCACCCAGCTTAGTGTCATCTGCAAACTTGCTAAGGATGCACTTGATGCCTTCATCCAGGTCCTTGATAAAGACACTGAACAGGGCTGGACCCAGCACTGACCCTTGGGGAACCCCATGTGGAACTGGCCTCCAGCTGAGGTTAACTCCATTTCCACCAATCACCAGATTCCACCAGAATGCTGTGAGAAAGGGTGTCAAAGGCTTTACTGAAGTCCAGGAAGATACATCCATGGCCTTTCCTTCGTCCAGCAGCCGAGTCAGGTTAGTTTGGCCAGACCTGCCTTTTGTGAACCCATGTTGACTGGGCCGGATACCCTGGTTCTCTCTCATGTGGTTCATGATCGCACTCAAGATCACCTGTTCCATGACTTTCCCTGGCACTGAGGTCAGACTGACAGGCCTGTAGTTCCCTGGATCCTCCCTATGACCTTTCTTGCAGATGGGCACAACATCAGCCTCCAGTCCAGTGGAACTTCCCCAGGCAGCCAGGACTGTTGGAAGATGATGGAAAGGGGTTTGGGTAGCATATTAACCAGCTCCTACAATACCTTCAGGTGAATCCCATCTTATGGGTGTCTAGTCGAGCTAGCAAGGCTCTGACCACCTCCTCTTGGATCATGGAAGCCTCATGTCGCTCCATTAGCTCTGAGGTTTTTACAGAAAGGGAACAACATTCTTTACAATTAAAGACTGAGGCAAAGAAGGCATTAAGTACCTCAGCCTTTTCCTCATCCACTGTCACTGTTGTTCCTTCTACATCCAATAGGGACTGTATGGTCTCCCTAGTCCTCCTTTTATTATTTATATATTTATAGAAAGATTTTTTGTTATCTTTCACTGACTTTGCCAATCTGATTTCTAGTTGAGCCTTTACCCTTCTGATTTTTTCTCTACAAAATCTCACTTCCCTCCTGTAGTCCACCCAAGAGGCCTGTCCCCTCTTCCAGAGCCCATAAACATTCCTCTTCTTCTTGATATCACTCAAGGTCTCCCTGTTCAACCAAGCTGGTTTTTTTCCCCTGCAGGCTTTTTTTTCGGAACATGGGGATGGCTTTCTCCTGTGCTGCTAGGATCTCCTTTCTGAAGAGCTCCCAGCCCTCATGGGCTCCCTTGCCCTTAAGCACTGTCTCCCATGAGACTTTGCCAACCAGCCTTCTGAAGAGTTCAAAGTCTGCCCTCTGGAAATTTAGTGCTACTGTCTTGCTAACCACCCTCTTCACTTCGCCTAGAACAGAAAACCCTATCATCTCATGATCGCTTAGTCCTAGGTGTCCTCCTACTGCCACATCCCCCACAAGCCTTCTCTGTTCACAAACAGCAGGTCCAGGATGGCACCTTCCCTTGTCGGTTCATTCACCAGCTGTGCTAGGAACTTGTCTTCCACGCACTCCAGGAGCCTCCTAGACTGCTTCCTTTCTGCTCTATTGTACTTCCAGCAGATATCAGGAAGGTTGGAGTCTCCCACAAGAATGAGAGGCATCGATCTAGAGATTAACCCCAGTTGTTTATAGAAGAGCTTATCAGCAGCTTCTCCTTGACTGGGTCACTGATGTCATAATAGTCACAGATATAACACACGTCACATATGGCAGAGGTGTCACAATCATCACTGATATCATATATGTCACAAATGCCACTGTTGCAACAATTGTCACAAATGTAACAGATGTCACTGATGTCACAATAGTCACAGGTGTCACTGATGTCACAAGAGTCATAGACAGAACAGATGTCAGAGATATCACAGATACCACAGAAATCACAGATGTCACTGATATAATAGACACAGATATTAGAAATATCATTGGTGTCACAAGTATCACAGATTTCACAAATGTCTCTGATATCCCAAGCTTCACAGAATTCACAGATGTCACTGATGTCACAAATGTCACAGATGTCAAAGGCGTCACAAATACTACTGATATCACATTCATCACAGACTTCACAAATTGTGATTTCAACTGATTTGACTGGCCCAGCCAGTTGCTTTTACCACAATCCATGATCCTGGATCCGTGCACTCCTGAATCCTGTTCCCAAGTCCAGCTCTTGCCTGCTGCTGAGTCCAGCCCAGCAACTTCCCTCCATGCCGGCTCTGAAGCATCAGTGGTGATGGAGTCACCCAGGTGGGGCAATTACATATTTGTATATATTTACAATTTTCTTATTAGAAAGATATCCCTTATTATTGTTGTTGTTTCATTAAAGATGTTCTAGTTTTAGTTTCTGACTCACAAGTCTCCTTCTCTCATTCCCCTTTCCTCAGGCAGGAAGGGAATTGGGATCCACAACTGCTTGCATTCAGCTGCAAATAAAGCCGGACCATGATGTGCTGGAAGAGGCTCTCTTTGACCTTCAAACTGCTCTCTGCACTCCTTTTCTCTGCAGGGCTGTTATCCCATGGGATTCATCCAATCAGGTTCCAGGTCTCCTGACCAGCCCCCTGTTTACTCATGTCCAGCATCTTTTATCCCCTTATCTCTCTGATGTCTCCATGCTTGTTCCTCCACAAACCACCTTGATCCCACTCTTTACCTGCCTTTGGTCCTTTCCTGGACATCCCCTGGCAGCTCTTGCACAGTCCCCAAATGCGCTTCCTGGTTTCCCATCATGAGTCCCATACCCAGAGGCAGAAACTCTGTCCTCAGTTGGCAACATCATCCTGGAAGGCTCCCGCTGACCCACTTGGTGAATCTCTCACACAGAGACATTGGAACTTGCTTTGAATTAATAGTTTACCTTCAAGTTTTTAATTCTTTCTCTGAAAACTTGGCAATTCATGTCCCAGAAACAGCAATGCTTTCTTTTTACGGGACTGTTGGGAACCGGGTAAAACACCTTCAAGGTGGAAAAAGGAATGAGAAAGAAATAGTTCCACAAAGTGTATCTGAGGAGGTCAAAGCTGGACACAAATAGGAAAGAAATATCAATCCAAGGGCAGTGCTGTGCAACCACATGTCACACAGAAGGAGTCTGGATTATCGCAGGTCTTTGTGTCTCAAGGAAGAGCCAGAGAGGACAGAGAGATAACAGCAAAGGAAGGTGACAGCAAGGTGAGGCAGCTGGGGAGATGGCTGCAGCCTGCAGGGCAAGAGGCACGGGTGATAAAACCCCATGGGGCAGTCGGTGGTGGAGAGGACAGGGGCATGTGGGAAAGATGAAAGCTCCCTAACAGAGTAGCATTTTTGTGACTTTGGTGATGGTGGTTGTCTCTGACACTGATTCCTGTGAGGAGATGACAAATCCTTCCAACCCTGGACCTTATTACTTCCTTGTCCATACTTAGGAGCCTGGGAGGTGTCCACCATAGTCCTGCCCTTGGCATTGCCCATCCTCACATCCCACTGTCCCAACATGAGCCTTGAGGAATGGGTGAGAGACAAGACCTCCCTTCCTGGGGACTGGAGGTCAGGACTGGCTGCTAAGTTAACAGGGTCAGGGCTTGGCCCTTTGGATTAATGAAACACATCCAGGCTGACTCAGCATCAGAGACACTGTTACCTTGTTTTTACAGGCCTGTCATCACTGCCTCCAGTTTTCTGCTCTAACTGGGCCCTGGAGATACTTTTTCAGCAGTGTCCTCTGTGGGACCCATTAACAAGAAACTATGGACTCTGAATCTGACATTAATTCATTGAGAAGTTTGTTCAGCTTCTTGTAAGGACTGAGGTTCATGGACTCGGCATTAAACTCACCAGAGGGGTCATTAAAATGCCCTGGGCTGCTCCTCTGCTGCTGAGCTGTGCTCATCTCCTGGGATGGAGGGAGCTCCTGACAACCTGGCAGCACTACAAAGAGCGAGCTCTGACCAGGAGCAGCTCCTCTGCAAAACCCAGCAGGAAGAAGGAAAATACCAGCATTTCTCAGAGAGATGAGCAAGACACAGCAAGTTTAAAGGTGTTCAGGAGGATGACTGGGAGCTGACTGGAGGAGAAATCTTCACAGTCCTGGACACGGTAAGTGTGGGTGCATGGCAATGCAGGTGTAGATCCTGGCAGCATCTCCTAAAGCTGCCACAGCCCCAGCTGATGGGATCTGTGAGGAGGGGGCTCTTGTGAGGCAGTTTGGAAGGGCTGTAAAGTCAGAGATTGCAGCACGTGTGCCTTGGGCTGTCCTAGAGAGCAGGGTCCCTGCACCCCAGGCTCTTGGTGACAGATCAGGGATTCTGCTGCCTTCCTGGGGAACTCCTCATGGTGCTGTAGAGAGACACAGGGGTGTGGGAAGAAGGATTTCCTGGCAGAAGAGGACCTTCAGCTGCTAACAGGGTCCTGTGTGTGTCAGGGCTGCTCAATGCTCCTGGTCACCCCAGGATATTTCTGAAGGGAAATTTCTATGGGAAAATCAAGGCAGGGATTATGTTACCAACAAGGAGCTTTCCTGAATTTGTGTTTTCATTTTCCTATGCTTGGAGAATTTGGGGGTAGAATGGGAACAAGAGGCTCTCATGCTTGAACAAATCACTGAGACTCCTGAGCTGCACTGCAAGGTTGGTGTCTGGGAGGAGAAGATAAGAGACGGGGAATGGAAATGCAGTCTGCGTGCCCAGCTGTCTCTGCCCTGGCCTCTTGCAGCCAGACTGTCACTCCCTTTCTCTCTTTTCTCCCTCTGACTCTGTTCTTGATGATGTTCTCTCCTTCTCCCTGCCAGGCTGTATGGGGTTGGGAGTTTCAGCTGCAGAGTCACCCACTGCCCTGGTGACTCCTTTCTTGCTGTTTTGTTTATGGGAACCTGTGTCCCGAGTGTGCTCTGAGCTGTGATGCTGTGGGCAATGCAGTCAGTGGGGCTGGGGAAGGAGCAGAATCTCCAGCAACCAAATGCCATCACTTGACTCTCCATGAGGTGTCCTTCCAAGCTCTGTGCTGCCCTCCAGGATGTAAACCTGTCCTATCACATTATTGTGATACCTGAAAGAACCATGGAGAATCTCAGAGACATTACAAGAGAGAAAATACTGTTGGGTTTGTGAAATGAACCGTGTGTGTCCTGAGCTGAAAGTCGGTGCTGAGACCTTAGGGGAGGGTGAAGCATTCAGTGGTGTGAGGCGGGTCCCTCTGATCTCAGCAGGGTCGTGTGGCTTTTCAGGGAGTGTGAATCCCTTCATCTCAGAAAGGTGCAAGTTGTGGACAAGAAAAGGAGCAGTTCCACAGGACAAAGCTGAACCCCAGCAGTGTCCCCTGTCCCCATCGTCCCCATGACCCCCTGCTGCAGAGCAGGCCTGACTCCTCGCAGCCAGTGGACAGAGGCCCTGCTCCTCCTGGCACATTCAGCTGGCACCAAGCAGGGCTCCAGGCACGGAGCTGAAGGAAGGGCTGGGAGAGAATAGACAGGGAGTGTGCAGCAAGGGATGGGAATGAGAAAGGCTTTTGATTTGGCTCAGGAAATTCTTCCCTAACTTGTCACTGTCCTTTCCTCCTGTGACAGTTCCTCATGGCATGAGCAATAGATGTTCAACAGCAGCTCCATCACCCAGTTCCTCCTCCTGGCATTTGCAGACACTCAGGAGCTGCAGCTCTTGCACTTCTGGCTCTTCCTGGGCATCTACCTGGCTGCCCTCCTGGGCAACGGCCTCATCATCATCACCATCACCTGTGACCACCACCTCCACACCCCCATGTACTTCTTCCTTTTAAACCTCTCTGTCCTCGACCTGGGCTCCATCTCCACCACTGTCCCCAAATCCATGGCCAACTCTCTTTGGGACACCAAGGCCATCTCCTATGCTGGATGTGTTGCCCAAGTCTTTCTCTATGTTTTTCTTTTTTCAGCAGAGTTTTCTCTTCTCACCATCATGTCCTACGACCGCTACGTTGCCATCTGCAAACCCCTGCAGTATGGGACCCTCCTGGGTAGCAGAGCTTGTGTCCACATGGTAGCAGCTGCCTGGGGCGTTGGGTTTTTCACTGCTCTCCTGCACACGGCCAATACATTTTCCCTGCCCCTGTGCAAGGGAAATGCTGTGGAACAGTTCTTCTGTGAAATCCCTCAGATCCTCAAGCTCTCCTGCTCAGACTCCTACTTCAGGGAGATTTGCCTTCTTGTGGTCACTGTCTTAGTAGCATTTGGATGTTTTGTTTTCATTGTGGCGTCCTATATGCAGATCTTCAGGGCTGTGCTGAGGATCCCCTCTGAGCAGGGACAGCAGAAAGCCTTTTCTACGTGCCTCCCTCACCTGGCTGTAGTCTCCCTCTTTATCACCACTGGACTCTTTTCTGACTTGAAGCCCCCCTCCATCTCCTCTCCCTCCCTGGACATTGTGGTGTCAGTTCTGTACTCAGTGGTGCCTCCAGCACTGAACCCTCTCATCTACAGTTTGAGGAACCAGCAGCTCAAGGTTGCAGTGAGGAAGCTGATAACTGGATGCTTCTCCGAATCAATGAACGACTCATAACTTTCTGCATAATAGTTATCATGCAACTTGTGGCAGGCCCAGTCTGGGTTGGGTTTTTCTTTTGGGTTTTTTTTTTTTTTTTGGTAGTGTTGCTGGTTTTTCAATCGGGACAATGTTGTCATCACATTTTTAATTTAGTATCTTCTACTCTTATTGATTGGCTGTGTACATGAGGATCTGTGCTCTCTGTCTTTTAATAAAACAAAGGGATATTCATTACCTTTTGTTTCCTGATACCTTTTTTCCAAGACCTGTCTGGAGCTGCAAGGATAGTTCCTGTGGGCATGGGTGGAGGGGAAAAGAGTCCGGGCACAGCAGCACTGCCAGGCACCAGCACTTGATCCCCCCGAGCTGTTCTCTCTCCTCTTCCACACTCTCCTCCTCAGGCATTGCGTTGCTGCAAAGCCTGAGGGCTCTGCGGTTGATTAGACTGTCTGTGTTTTACATCATGTTTGGGTGTTTAAAGTGTGATTATTGCACTAATTTAAAGCATAGAATGTGATCTATCTGGACTTCTGTAAAGCTGAGTCCCAGCAACCTGTGGTTGTACCCTTTAGGGTGTCCGACAAAGCCAGGATCAAGACAGTGAGGCCTTTGCCCACCAGGATCCCCAAATCTGAAATGCTATGAAGAGGCAACAGCGTGAGGTACAGCAACCATGGGCAGATCATGGAACGGTGGGGCAATTCCTCTGTGAGACACGTAGGGCCATCCGAGTGGGGGGACATCAAAGAGCTACTGCACAAAGTATTGGCCATCTGTCACCTGGGTATCTGTCACAATCTTTAGTTTCAATAAGAACTGAAAAATGGTTCATGTGACCCAGAAGTGTGACTTGGGTGGCACCAAGTGGTGCCTCCAGGACATGAGGAATCAGTGGGCAGCTTCTTAAGCTCCCAGATCATGAACTAGTTTGACAAGGTGATAGAAGGATGCTCATCAGGCCCAGTTGTCCTGCCTCTAGAACCACATTTGGCTTTTTCAGCGCACTGCCAGGGATAACCCGCATTTGGTCTTTCTAGAGCTGCTCTCTTGGCCCCTCTGAGATCTCTTTCCCAGCCCTTGTGCTGCTGGAAGGTCTGAGTGCTCTGAGCTTGGTCTCACTCCTGCGTTGTACCCATCCTGCGATCACAGACAGGGACAGGCAATGGGCCCTTGTGTGACAGGGATGATGTCCATGGGGTTGCTGTGAAGGCCTGTGGGACAGAGAGAGGCTCAAGGTCACTTCACTTTGAGAGTAACATCCCCTGGAATCTGCCTGAGTGCAGCACTGGGATGTATTTCCTTGGACCTATGTTTTCTGTGTCCACTCCTTCTGGTGAGGGGCATCTCAGATAAGAGCAGAGCAGGGTGACCAACCCCAGCTCTGGAAGTGGCAGCAGGAGAACAGAGACCCTGTGACTGCTGCTGTGCAGCCGCTGCATGAACACGGGGAAGGTCTGTCTCTGAGCAGCCTGTGTGTGAGATGGGGGCACAAGGTGTCCCACTTCAGCCCCTGTGATCTGGCAGCAAACAATGAGAAGCGGTTGGTTATCCTTGTCTCACTCTTCATCACAAAGGGGAATCACGAAAGGAAAAAAGTCCTTAAGGTTGAGGGGAAAAGATGGATTTAATAAAAACAATAAAACCTCACACTATTCCTATCAGTAACACTCACACTAACACTCATGATGGTGCCAGAGCTTGTTTTAGTACCAGTGGTAATGGTATAATCATTGAAACACATCAGAGAACCATGGAATGGTTTGTGTTGGAAAGGAGCTTAGAGATCATCCAGCCTCCTCCAGCCTGGCCTTGAACTTCTCAGTACTAAAACTAAAATTAATATTATTATAAATATACTTATATCAAGACATTTGCACAAATTATACATCAGAAATGACCAGTAAGTGTCCCCTGGACACCCTGGGGATGCTGAACCAGGGACATCATCACTGATGAGTCCAACACACTGGTCATTTCCATGTCTGGCTACACCTCCCAGACCTAGGAAGGGACCTTTACTGCATAGTCACTTCTGTCTTGGTCCTTTGCTAATTGATGCCCAGCTCCAGCACCATTATTAATAAAAAGGGAACCTGTTTCCTACTGACATTTCTTGCACACCAGTCCCATAGCTCTTGCCACTGCTGATCTCTCAGTCAAGCCCTTTCTCACACAGCTCCAAACATATCAGGGGCTCATGGCCTTGTCTCATCAAACATGGAGAACGTCCATAGATTAGGATCCCCCAGCTGCCCTGGATCCTTGCTCAGTGTTTCACTCCAAAAGGTTTCCCAGACCTGAGCTCTCTCAGCCTCTCCTTGTCCATGATGTGCTCCAGCCCCAACCACCTGAATCCCAGCCCCAGCTTGATCTGAGCTGTGGGGCTGCGGTTCTGCAGACACAGACACAGCCTGGCCTGTCCATGGACCTTGTTGAGTCAGATTTGCAGAGTCACTTCCCAGATTCCTCCTTTTTGTCTGTATAATGCAATGACCATGGTGCCCTCCAAGGGCCAGACCCAGCTGATTCACAGATGCCTGGGAGCACTTTTCTTCCTTTCTTCTTACCACTTGGTTAGGTTTTGGCAGGAAAGGAAGGAAAATCAGGTGATATTTCAGTGTGCCAATGAATGAAAGAACAGAGCAGAGACATCAAATGTGAAATGATCTAAAGACAACACTTGTTCAGAACTGTTCTCTTCTGTTCCTTTCATCGAGGAATTAAATATTCCACAGGAAGCTGGAAGCTCTGGGATGAGACCAACTCTCTTACTTTTAGCATTAAGCTGAAATTCATTGTTAGAATTCTGTTTCCAGCATAACGCACCTCATGGGCTGGAGATGAGCCAGGAGACATGCAGAATGATCCCACTCCTGTGGGCAAGAAAGTGGATGTTCCAAAGTGTCACAGGATCCATGGCTGACAGATAGCTGTGTTCATGGACCGGGTCAAATGCCAAAATCTTTTCTATTAATTGTGGATTTAGTGCCTTGTTGATGTATAAACGCCCTCTGTGGATGCAGACATGGACTCAACAGCCTGCTTGGACCTCAGAGCTGGCCCTGCTTGAAGCTGGCAATGGACTAGAGATCATCAGAGATCTCGTCTTCCCTAGGTTTCTCTATGACCATAAGATGTAGAGACCCACTTAGCAGGTTTCCCGGAGCTTCCCCAGCAAGTTCAAAGTGTTCCCTCACCCCTCATGCTGTGGACCCCTAACTCCATCCTGCCAGACCTCCTCCAGGGCCTCTCCAGTTTCTCCATTTTCCTTTTGAAATGTGAGACTCACTGGGTCCTGTGGCATCGTCCTGGTGCCAGAAGAGTGAAGGCAGCGATTGTCTCCTTTGCCCAGCACCAAGAGTTGCTCCCTCGGCTCCTCCCAGTGAGGGGCTGGGTGTGGGCAAGAAGTTGTCAGGGGGACACAGTCAGGAGAGCTGACCCCGGCTGAGCAGAGGAAGATCCCATAACAGAGATGTCACACTCAGTGATAAGTATGCCAGGAGAAGAAAGAAGTAGAGATTTTTGTTGTTCAAGGTGATGGGTGGTGATAGTATTTGCATTGGTTTTAGGTTTGAGTTTATGTTGGAGTTTTTATCTTTTTTCTTTCATCTATTAAACTATTTTTAGCTCAGCTCGCAAGTCAAAAACCATTTCCATGGAGCAGCATGTGCAGAGACCTTGTGCCCTGAGGAGGTTGACCTGGGCCCCAGGATGCCTGCTTGTCATCATTCACAAGAGACCTCCACCAATCCCAAGTTCTTTCAAAGGGGATTTTCCAAAGAAATATTCATCTTCTCATGGAATTTCCTCAGCATGGAAAAGAGAAGGCTTCAGGGAGACCCGATGGCATCCATCCCGTATATGATGTGGGTCATCAAGAAGGCTGGGAGGGAATTTCACATAGGAATGGAGGGATAGGAATAAGGGGAATAGATTTAAATTGGAAGGGGGAAGATTGAAATTAGACGTTAGGAAGAAATTCTTCATAAAGAAGGGGGTAGGGATGTTTCCCAGGTTGCCCAGGGAAGCTGTGGATGCCCCCTTCCTGGAGGCAGCTTGGATGGGACCTTGAGCAGCCTGGTCCAGTGGGAAGTGTCCCTGCCCATGGCAAGGGGAGTGGAACTGGATGGGCTTTAAGGTCCCTTCAAACCCAAATCATCCTAAGGTTCTGAAAAGTATGGAAACTTTAAACTAAAGCGTATTTTTCTTAGGTGCATTTTAAAATCTTCCTCTTCAAGCACACTGGGAAATTACACCAAGGAGCTGGTCAAGCCTTGAAGACCTTAAGAAAAGAACAGGAGGAGAACAGTTGAGATTTTTAGTGACAAAGCCTCCCCAGGGACTCCTTAGAGCCGAGAATTGGAGGCCATGACTGCAGGAATGCAAAGGCACTGTGCAGGCAGCTGTGATGCTGAGAAAAGCCTGGGTTTGATTGATGAAGCAGCAAGGCCAAGCCCTGACCCCCAGGCCCTGGGCAGGCAGATCTGGCTTTGGCTACAATGACACTGGTGCCATGAACACTTTGACATTGCTGAATCAGAATCACAGCAGTTATTCCATGTGATTCCAAATCCTGGCCTGTAGGGTTATGTGAGATGCCAAGGCTCTCACTCAGCTTCCTGCAGTTATAGAAGAATTGGGTCCTAGATGGGCAGGATCATAAAAGGTTGAGTCATAGAAGAGGAACAGAAATCTTGGGTATGAGAAGGGTCAGCTGAGAGAAGAGTTGAGTCATAGAGGAGTAACTAAGGAGAGCAGACATAGAAGATTTATAGATGTTTTGGACCATGGAATGTTCATAGAAGAACTGGATCATCAGTGATTGAGTTCATAAAAGGGTCATAAAATATTCAGGTCATAGGAGAGTTGAGTCATAGAAGAGTGAGTTTATTTGGGTTTTAGAAGGGTTTATTCATAGAAGGGTCACAAAACAGATAGTTCAGACAAGGTTTGGGTAATAGAAGAGATATAGAACAGTCAGGTAACAGAAAAATCTATTCACAGAAGGTTCATGGAAGAGTCAGGTCATGGAAATTTGCACCATAGAACAAGTCAGACAAGAGTCAGGTCATGGAGTGAAGTGTTGTGTCATAGAAGGCTTGAGTCATGGAAGGGCCTGGTCATGTAAGAGATGTGTCACAGAAGGGTTGAGTTATAGATGTGTCAGGTCATAGAGGAATAACAGAAAAATTCAGTCATAGAAGGTTCATAAAAGGTTCGGGTGATGGAAGTCTCAGATCCTAGAATTTTCAGGTAATAGCAGTACTGAGGAATAGAAACATGAGAGTTTATTTGGATAATAGAAGGATTTGGTCATTGAAAGGACATTAAAGTGTCAGGTCATAGAAGGGTCAGGTCATAAAATGGTTGGGTCATTGATCATTCAGTTCAGAGAGGAGTCAGGTCATAGAAGGATCTGAGAAGAATTGTGTCATAGAAGGGCTGACTCCTAGAAGGCTCAGACTCTAGATGAGTCAGATCATAGAGAAGTCACAGAAGAATGGGGTGGTAGAAGAGTTGGTTCGTAGAAGAGACGGTTCATAGAAGGCTCATTGAAGAGTTGGATTGTACAAGGGTTTGTTTAGCCTGGAGAAGAGAAGGCTGAAGGGAGATCTCATTGCTCTCTACAACTATCTAAAAGGAAATTGTGGAGAGGAGGGTGCTGGCCTCTTCTCCCAAGTGACAGGAGTGGAAATGGCCAAGTGGGAATGGCCTCAAGCTCCGCCAGGAGAGGTTTAGGCTGAACATTAGGAAAAAATAATTCACGGAAAAGATCATTGGGCATTGGTAGAGGCTTCCCAGGGAGGAGGTTGGGTCATCTTCCCTGGAGGTATTTAAGGCACAGGTGGATGAGGTGCTAAGGGACATGGTTTAGTGTTTGATAGGAATGGTTGGACTCAATGATCCGGTGGGTCTTTTCTATCCTGGTGATTCTATGATTCTATGATTCATTGGATTGTTTGGTCATGGAAGCACTAGGTCATAGAGGGGTGATGGAATTGTTGGGTCATAGAAGTCATAAAACCACAGCTGGTGGCTCATAGAAGAAGGTTGTACAGGATTCAGATCACAGCAGGGTCAGTTAACAGTAGGTTTGGTTCATAGAACAGTCGAGTGGTAGCAGGGTTGGGGTTTAGAGGAGTCAAGTCATAGAAGCATCAGGACATAAATCACAGAATCACAGAATGACCAGGTTGGAAGAGACCCACTGGATCGTTGAGTCCAACCATTCCCACCAATCCCTAAATCATGCTCCTAAGCACTTCATTCACCCTAACCTTAAACACCTCCAGGGACGGTGACTCAACCACCTCCCTTGGCAGGCCATTCCAATGCCTAACCACCCTCTCCGTGAAGAACTTTTTCCTAATATCAAGCCTAAATCTCCCCTGGCAGAGCTTGAGGCCATTCCCTCTCGTCCTGTCCCCTGTCACTTGGGAGAAGAGGCCAGCACCCTCCTCTCCACAACCTCCCTTCAGGTAGTTGTAGAGAGTAATAAGGTCTCCCCTCAGCCTCCTCTTCTCCAGGCTAAACAACCCCAGCTCTCTCAGCTGCTCCTCATAAGATTTGTTCTCCAGCCCCTTCCCCAGCTTCGTTGCTCTTCTCTGGACTCGCTCCAGAGCCACAACATCCCTCTTGTGGTGAGGGGCCCAGAACTGAACACAGTACTCGAGGTGCGGTCTCACCAGTGCCGAGTACAGGGGGAGAATAACCTCCCTGGACCTGCTGGTCACGCCGTTCCTGATCCAAGCCAAGATGCCATTGGCCTTTTTGGCCACCTGGGCACACTGCTGGCTCATGTTCAGTCGGTTGTCAACCAGCACCCCCAGGTCCTTCTCCTCCTGGCAGCTTTCCAGCCAGGTTTCTCCTAGTTTGTACCTCTGCTTAGGGTTGTTGGGACCCAAGTGCAGGACCCGGCATTTGGCCTTGTTAAACCTCATGCCGTTGGTCTCAGCCCAGCAGTCCAGCCTGTTCAGGTCCCTTTGCAGAGCCTCCTGACCCTCCAGCAGATCCACACTTCCACCCAGCTTGGTGTCATCTGCAAACTTGCTAAGGGAGGACTCGATGCCTTCATCCAGGTCGTTGATAAAGACATTAAACAGGACTGGACTCAGGACTGAGCCTTGGGGAACCCCACTTGTCACTGGCCTCCAGCTGGATTTAACTCCATTTACCACCACCCTCTGGGCCCAGTCATTCAACCAGTTTTTCACCCAGGAGAGTGTGCACCCGTCCAGGCCAGAGGCCGACAGTTTCCGAAGCAGAATGCTGTGAGAAACTGTATCAAAGGCTTTACTGAAGTCCAGGAAGACCACATCCACAGCCTTGCCCTCATCCAATAGTTTAGTCACTTGGTCATAGAAGGTAATCAGATTACTCTGGCAAGACCTGCCTTTCATGAAACCGTGTTGACTGGGCCTGATCACCCGGTTCTCTTGCAAGTGCTTCATGATTGCACTCAAGATCACCCGCTCCATGACTTTCCCCGGTACCGAGGTCAGGCTGACAGGCCTGTAGTTCCCTGGATCCTCCCTGCACCCCTTCTTATAGATGGGCACGACATCAGCCTCCAGTCCAGCGGCACCTCCCCAGTCATCCAGGACTGCTGGAAGATGATGGAAAGGGGTTTGGCCAGCACATTCGCCAGTTCCCTCAAAACTCTTGGGTGGACTCCATCCAGCCCCATAGACTTGTGGGCATCTAACTGGGCAAGCAAGTCTCTAACCACCTCCTCTTGGACCTTGGGAATCTCATACTTCTCATCCAACCCTTGGGATTGTGCACAGAGGGAACAATTTTATTTAAATACTGTTAAAGACTGAGGCAAAGTAGACATTGAGCACTTTAGCCTTGTCTTCGTCCCCTGTTACTCTTGTTCCCTCTGCATCTACTAGGGACTGGAGATTCTCCCTAGCCCTCCTTTTGCTGTTGATGTATTTGTAGAAAGACTTTTTGTTGTCTTTCACAGTCTTGGCCAATCGCATTTCTAGTTGGGCCTTAGCCCTCCTGACTTTTTCCCTGCACATTCTCCCTATATGCTCTTCCTCCCTATAGTCCACCCAGGATGCCTGCCCCTTCCTCCAGAGGTCGTAGACCCTCCTCTTCCTATTGATGTCTCTTAGGACCTCCCTACTCAACCACGCTGGTTTCTTACCCCTCCGGCTACTTTTCCGGAACTTGGAGACGGCTTTCTCCTGAGCTGCTAGGAGTTCTTTCTTGAAGAGCGCCCAGCCCTCATGGACACCTTTGCCTTCAAGGAGCGCCTCCCACGGGACTTTTCCGACCAGCCTTCTGAACAGCCCAAAGTCTGCCCTCTGAAAGTTGAGGGCGACTGTTCTGCTAACCTCCTTCTTCATTTTACCCCTCACTGAGAACCCTATCATCTCATGATCGCTTTGCCCCAAGCGTCCTCCAACCTTCACATCCCCCACCAGTCCTTCTCTGTTCACAAACAGCAGGTCCAGGAGGGCACCGTCTCTTGTCGGTTCACTCACCAGCTGTGTGAGGAAGTTGTCTTACAGACGCTCCAGGAACCTCCGGGACTGCTTCCTTCCCAGCCTATATCTGGGAAATTGAAGTCTCCCACAAGGACTAGAGGTAGTGATTTTGAGACTACACTCAGTTGTTTCTAGAAGAGCTCATCAGCTGCTTCTTCTTGGCTGGGTGGTCTATAGCAGACTCCCATCACAATCCCTTCCTGCCCATGGGCTCCTCTGATTTTCACCCACAGGCACTCAGTCCCATCCTGACCGTAGTCCAGTTCGAGGGTATCAATGCCCTCTCTAACATAGAGGGCTACCCCGCCTCCTCTTCTGCCCTTCCTGTTCTTCCTAAAGAGTTTATACCCCACCATGGGTACGCTCCAGTCGTACGAGTCATCCCACCACGTCTCCGCAATGGCAACGACATCGTAGTCTCCTTGCCCTACCACAGCTTCCAGCTCCTCCTTCTTATTTCCCATGCTGCGTGCATTGGTGTGAATGCACTTCAGCTGGGCAGGCGTAGCTTCAGCCTTCGCAATAGGGCTCCTCCCCAGCTGAGCAGTCCTTGACTTAACTAAGGCCACAGTGCCAGTTTGCTGCTTACCATCCTCAGCTGCACTCACCCCCTCTTGCTTAGTGGTGATACACCGGCAGGCATCGCCAGCACACCACCCCTTTGCCTCTGAGCTCTCACCTCCAGGCTCACTCCCATCCTGCCTGGCCTCCATCCCCTCCCCCCTCACATCTAGTTTAAAGCTCGATTTATGAGCTTAACTAGGTTTTTGGTGAGGGCTTTTGTCCCCCTAGCAGACAGGCGTGTCCCATCTCTAGTAAGAAAGCCTGGGGGTGCGTGGGCCTCCCCACAGTTAAAGAACCCAAAGCCCCTCTTCTCACACCAGTCCCTAAGCCATTCATTAACCCGTTTCTTATTCCTCATTTCCTGCTCCTGGTTCCTTAGTATTGGGATGGAGTTGAATATTACCTGTGCCCCAGAGCCCTCGATCATTCTCCCAAGTGCCTTGAAGTCCCTTTTAAGGGCTTTAGGCCTTCTCTGTTCATTAGTCCCTTCTCTTCCCAAATTTTCCGAACGTGTGAACTACCCCAAATGCACATTTAGAATCCATGAATATTGTTCCTCTCTTATCTTTCAACAACTGTAACGCCCTTAATACTGCAAACAGTTTGCAGGCCTGTGCCGACCAACTTATGTTAGGGGGACACGATTCTCTAATTGTCCAACTGTTTCCGTCTATTATAGCGTATCCTGACTTCCTTTTCCCGTCCACTACCCGCGATGATCCATCTACAAACAATTTCTCTCCACATAACAACTCCTCTTCTTCTAAATCCTCTCTTATCTTGGTTTGATATTCTATTACCCTGATACAATCATGGGAAGGAGATTCGCTCGGTTCCCCATACAAAAATTGGGCTGGGTTCTGCAAATTAGTAGTTTCAAGCTCTAACTTAGGAGAGTGCAATAGGATTCCTTCATATTTCAATAACCTAGCATCCGTAATCCATTTGTCAGCTTTCTGCTGTAATACCCCTCGTATATTATGAGGTGTGTATACCTTTAATTCTCCCCCCATAGTTATTTCCCCAGCTTCTTCGACCAGGAGGGCAGTAGCAACTATGGCCTGTAAACAGGTAGGCCAACCGCGACTGACTGGATCTAATAACTTGGAATAATACCCCACGGGTTTCTTTTTGCCTGCCCATTCTTGCATTAGGACCCTGAAGGCTGTTCCACCCTCCGTGTTGACAAATAGATAGCAAGGCCTCCGGGTATCAATCAGGCTCAATACTGGGGCATTTACTAGATCAGTTTTTAAGTTTTCTAATTGCTTGTCATCCTCTGAACTCCATTTCATCAGATCTTCCCCCACTAACTTCTGATATAAGAACTTAACCTTGTTGCTGTAATTTTCAATCCACTGTCTACAGTAGCCGAAGAGACCTAAGAGTTGTCGCACTTGTCTTTTATTCTTGGGAGGCTGGAGGGACAAGATAGCATTTACTCGCTCTGGATCTAGTCTTTTAGCCCCTTTACTCAACCAGTGCCCCAGATATTTTACTTCTTCCTCAGTAAATTGCAGTTTAGATTTTGATACCTTTAGACCCTTTAGGCTCAAAAAATTTAATAACTTAATGCTGGTGCGTCGCACACTATATTGTTTATTTCCAGCTATTAACTATTCATCTACATATTGTACTAGAACTACTCCAGGTTCCAGTTCAAAGTCTTCCAGGACTTGTTCCAGGGCCTGTCCAAAGAGGTTAGGTGATTCGGTAAACCCCTGTGGAAGAACCGTCCATCTAAGTTGTTGCTTCCTATGGGTATCAGGGTTCTCCCACTCAAAAGCAAAATAGTCACGGCATTCTTCCCTCAAAGGGCAGGCCTAGAAGGCATCCTTTAAGTCAACACTATACCGGGACAATTCTGGGGTTAACTGGCTCATTAGATTATAAGGGTTCTCCTTTGCTCCTATTACTTGTATTTTCTCCGAGGAGGAGGCACATCCCCGGGGCAGTGTTTGGGCAGTAGATCTTTCTGCCCCCAAATCCACTAAGAATTCTATTCCTTGACGCTGGGGACCTAACTTTAATTTTATCAAGGGATCTGCTGTTCTAGAAGTCCCCAGCAGATGGAGCCCCTGATACCCCTACTCTGCGTGATACATCTTTTCATCCTGTATACGTTTCCTCAGGATTAAGGGGGTCCTTATCGTTCACATAAAGATTTAGGGCCTGGAAAATCCAATCCTCAAATGACCCAAAAATTGGCCAAAATAAATGATCTGGTCTAATCTGCTGTTTTCCCCAGATATGCATACAATAATAAAACATCCTCTCCTTACTTTTGTTTTGTGCGCTAGATCCACCTTCCCAGTTCTTGAGCATAAGGCCCAATTGGGGGAATCTACTTTTGTTTTGTGCGCTAGATGCACCTTCCCAATTCTTGAGCGTAAGGCCCAATTGGGGGAATCTCGGAGAATATCCCTTCCCCATGAGATCAGAAGGCTTGCTCTTCTGTCCCATCTTCCGGAGTGCCTTTACACTCCAGGAAACCTACCTCAAATGAAGGGAATCACTTTCTATTTCTGTGCGCTAGACGCACCTTCCCAATTCTTGAGCATAAGGCCGAATTGAGGATTCCCGGGGAATATCCCTTCCCCATGACATCAGAAGGCTTGCTCTTCTTCTGTCCCATCTTCCGGAGTGGCTTCTCACACACACACGCACCCCTCGTTCATGGCTCACGCCCTCACAGGCAATGAGAACTGCACTACAAGAGAGTCCAGCCCTGCCTTACGGCAGGGTCCACACTCGCTTCGCTTCCTCCACAAGGGGGTGGCGTCTCGTTCATGCACACTCCAGGAATCCTACCCCAACCGAACGGATCACCTTTTGTGCACTAGATGCACCTTCCCAATTCCTGAGCACAAGGCCGAATTGAGGATTTCCTACTTACCCTCCCTGGGGTCTTCGTCCGGTTCTTCGTGCACAAAGTTTACGGGGTCCAATCCTTTTGCCTGATTACCCGAATTTAGGGTTCGGAGGTTAAGGTTTCAGGGTGATTCTCCGTTTGCCTCAGGGCCATCCAAAAAACAGGGACGAGGCACCTCCCTGAAGTTCAGGAGTCACTCCCAGAGATCCTTAATCCAAGTCACGGCACCAAATTTGTTATAAATAAAGCCAATCGATCGAATTTATTAAAGCAAGCGGTAATCAGGCAAAAACAGCTCTGGGTGACTGGGGGAAGCTCAGTTCCGCCACCGGCACACCACTCAATCTTTCGAATGTGCTTATATACGCGCTCACGCACTGGGGCACCCTGACGAGTTAGCTCCTGGTTGGCTAGTCAACAATGTTCCTGAGCTGTCCGCGTGCGTCCAGCAGCTCCCAGATTGGTGGGGGTGTTGCCAAGTGTCGCTGATGTCTCTGCCCCTGGAGCTCTCACATCCAGCAGCTTCCGATTGCTGAGTGTTTCTGCCTCGGGGCTTTTCTGCAACGGCTGGGTGCCGGCCTGGCCTCGCCATCCAGGCGCAGGTGCAACCCCCACCACAAAGGCTCCACAAAACACAACAAAAACCCCCACAAAAATGACCACCACCCACAACGATATGCATAACTGATTTGCTCAACAACTGTAACCATAACCTATTACAGAAGGGTCATGTAAGTGTTGGGTTATAAAAGGGTTGGTAGAGGTGTGAGGTCATAGAAGGCTCAGGTCACAGAAGGACTGGGTCATATAAGTGCCTGGTCATGGAGGAGTCAGGTTCTACAGGAGTCAGGTCATATTAATGTCAGGTCATAAAAGGGCCAGGTCATAGAAGGGCTGGGTAATAGGAAGAAGGTGAGACAAAATCTGCTCAAGGGAAATCCAGTTCCCTTCTCTTTCAGACATCCAGAAATAGGATCCAAGTGGACAAGGTCTGGGGCACAGCCTTTCTCTCTCTTGCACTCTTTTGGCCATTTTGGAAAAGGACATTCAATGCAGGAGGGATGCCAGTGGTCAGGGAGTTCCCCAAGTCTCCATGACCTTTGGAAGATGATGGAGAGTGGCCTCACTGTCCTATAGACAGGGAAGGATTGTGGTTGCCTAAGTGATTCCTGACTTGATCCCCATACACCACTCACAGATCTCCACCAGAGTCCTGCCTTGAGTCACAGATGTCTGGGAGACCTTGCTGTGGAAGCTGGAGGTCAGGAGGAGACAGGGAATCTCAGATCTGTCCCTTATTAAATGTAGCAGTGGCCACTCAGTATGTGTTTCATCTTTAACGATTCCTGAAGCAGCAACAGCTCTGTCACCAGCATTAACAGCTCCAGCTCCTCCTGCCTGTGCCCCTGGCTGAGGACATTGCTGCCCACTGGGGCTGAAGCTCTGCAGCTGTGGCACCAGGAAAATTCATCCCTGACAGAAGGAAACTTGGGATCAAGTGTCCAAGACCCTGTGTGTGCAAAGGTTTTGCTTAGAGCAGAGACATGGCTGGGACAGAAGAGAGCTAAGTGTTTTTCCAGCTGCGGGGCTAAAGACCCAGGATGAAATGCCTGAAGTCACTCAATGGAATACAACCTCAGAGCTTGGAGAAATGAGATCATAACCTTTAATCATCCTGGGGTCCTGTCTAATGATGGGACAAGAAAGGTGATTCACATTCCCCATTACTTTTCTAACAGGAGCAAGGACACTGCAAGAAAGAAGTTTCTTTCCCAGCTGTGGGAGGGAACATCAGGGATGACTTCAGCCTGTTTCTCAGCAGGTTCCCCTGGAGACCAGGGACGCCTCGAGGGAGCCCTGAAAGGGTAGAGAAAGCGCTGCCTTGGGCTGCTCCTCTGCTGCTGAGCTGGGCTGCACTCCTGGCAGGGAGAGAGCTCATGATGAGACAGGAGTTCATAAAAGAGCCAGGTCTGTCCAGGAGCAGTTCCTCTGCAAAGCCCAGCAGGGCTGAGGGCACTGCCTGCAGGCAGCGAGGGGAGAGGAGGGAGCACAGAGGGGAAAGGCACGGTGGGGTCAGAAGAGAGAGGAGGCTTCATCTGGAGAAAAATCCTCACAGCTTTTCTCAAGGTGAGTCTCTGGGTGCAGGACAATGCAGGTGCGGTTCCTGGAGGGATCTCCTCAAGCCAGCACAGCCACAGCCTGTGGGATCTGCCAGGAGGGTTCCTGCAATTTCTCCAGCAAATTGAGAAACAGGGTCAATGCTGAGTCTGCCTGGGGAGCTCCCCATGGTAGGACAGAGAGAAACTGTGCGGGGGAGAAGCACGTCCTGGGAGGAGAGGGTCTTTCTGCTTTCAAGAGGATGCTGCCTGAGTCAGGACTACTCACAGCTCCAAATCATCCCAGCATACTTCTAAGAGGACATTTCATATGGAAGATCAGGGCAGGAATTACATTCAAGATAAGGAACTCTCCTGAGTTTGTCTTTTCACTTTGATGTTCTTGGGGAATTTGAGAGGGTGGGAATGCAACAAGAGGCTCTCATGCTTGAACAAACCACTGAGACTCCTGAGCTGTGTCCTTGAGTGCTCAGCAGGTCTGATAGGAGCCCCCTAAAGTTTCTCCAGCTGCTTCTCTGCATATGGACAGAACCAACATCACCTCTGCTGGACCCATCAGGCTCACCTGTCTTTTTCTGCATATAAACAAGAACCTGTTCCCAGCTTTAACTGGCAGGCAGGTGAGGTCTGTGAGCATTGACAGGGAGAAGAGATAGGGCAAGGAAACAGCTCCCAGAAGGAAAATCTCCAGGCTGAAGGAACAGGTTCATGGAATTAGAGGAAATTTAAACCAGACGTGTGGGAGGGAGAGTTCAGAAACCTCTGTGTGGTCCTATGTAGTGCAGACTCTTCCACTGAGCAAGCCCCCTGCCTCCTCTACCACCCAGCAAAGCCTCTGCCCTCAGGGCTCTGGGCTCCAAGGCTGAGCCCCCTCCTCTGCAGCCACAGCTCCAGTGCCCTGTCCAGAGCCCAGGGGCTGAGAGCAACTGCCCGGCAAGGTTGGTGTCTGGGAGGGGGTGAGCACAGCTGGGGAAGGGGAATGCTGTCTGCATGCCTGGCTGCCTCTGTCCTGGCCTCTCACAACCAGACCCTCACTCTTTTTCTCCCTGTTTCTCACCTTGTCTCTGTCCTTGCTATTTTTCTCTTGTTCTTGCTGCCAGGCATCTGGGGATGGGAGTTGGCACTGATCCTCTGTGGGGCTGTGGACAGTGCATCCCGAGGAATTAACAGAGTCTTCTGTACTGAGATACCATAATTGGAGCACTTGGCTTACCTCTAGTTGTCCTCCCAAGCACTGAGAAGCCCTCCAGGATGCAAACCTATCCTGAATGTCTGGGAAAAAGCAGAGATGCCCAAGCCGGGAAAATGCTGTTGTGTTTGTGAAATGAGTCGTGTGTGTCCTGGGCTGAAAGTGGAATGCTGAGTCCTTCAGAAAGTGTTGGATGCTCAGTGCTTGGCAGAGGGTTTGTCTGCTTTCTGCAAATCCTGGTGGCTTCCAAGGTGAATATCAAAGTGTGATTCCTCTGTCTTAGAAAGGTGCAAGCCCAGGGCAGCAGAGAACAAGAACAAGGGAGAGAGCAGCTCCTCTCCCTCTGCACTGAGCCACAGGCAATGCTCTCACCTCACAGGACTCCCTCTGTTCTCCCTGAGAGCAGCAGAGATGCTGAGTGTTTCTAATTTCCAAGAACACTGCTGTAAGAAGTTCAATACTCTCAGCATGGCTTCTTCCATGTTAGTTCTGCATTCTTGGCAGAGCGCACAGAGCTGAAGGGAGGATTGTGAGAGAAAAGCAGTGGAAAGTGTACAGTATGAGAAATGGCTTTGATTTTTGCACAGACATCTCCCCTAATTTCTCACTGCAATTTCTTCTTATTCAGTGCTTCCCATCAAGAGGCAGCAGATGTCCAACAGCAGCTCCATCACTCAGTTCCTCCTCCTGGCATTTGCAGACACTCGGGAGTTGCAGCTCTTGCACTTCTGGCTTTTCCTGGGCACCTACCTGGCTGCCTTCCTGGCCAACGGCCTCATCATCATCACCATCACCTGCGACCACCACCTCTACACCCCCATGTACTTCTTCCTCCTCAACCTCTCTGTTCTCGACCTGGGCTCCATCTCCACCACTGTCCCCAAATCCATGGCCAATTGTCTCTGGGACACCAGAACAATCTCCTACTCAGGATGTGTTGCTCAGGTCTTTATGTTTCTCTTTTTCCTTTCAGCAGAGTATTCGCTTCTCACCATCATGTCCTATGACCGCTACATTGCCATCTGCAAACCCCTTCACTACGGGATCCTCCTGGGCAGCAGAGCTTGTGTCCACATGGCAGCACCTGCCTGGGGTGCTGGGTTTCTCCATGCTCTGATGCACACGGTCAATACATTTTCCCTGCCCCTCTGCCAGGGCAATGCTGTGGAACAGTTCTTCTGTGAAGTTCCCCAGATCCTCAAGCTCTCCTGCTCATGCTCTTACCTCAGGGAATTTGGGTTTCTTGTGGTCAGTGCCAGTTTAGCTTTTGGCTGTTTTGTTTTCATTGTGGTGTCGTATGTGCAGATCTTCAGGGCTGTGCTGAGGATCCCCTCTGAGCGGGGACGGCACAAAGCCTTTTCTACCTGCCTCCCTCACCTGGCTGTGGTCTCTCTCTTTATCAGCACTGGCATGATTGCCTGTCTTAAGCCTTCCTCCATTTCTTCTTCATCTCTGAACCTTGTGGTGTCATTTCTGTACTCAGTGGTTCCTCCAGCACTGAATCCCCTCATCTACAGCTTCAGGAATAAGCAGCTCAAGGACACAGTTTGGAAACTAATAACTGGATGTTCTTCATGAGCAATAAATATCCCATCTTCTTATGCATAGCAATTATAATGTAACTTACTGTGTGTCCAGCCTGTCATCTATATTTGCTGTTGTGGTGGTTCATGTTGAACCCCTTGAGCTCCATGTAGAGCACAGGAAGCACTGTCATGGTTTAACTCCAGTAACAGCTCAGTTGCACACAGCCACTCACCCTTTCCCTTGTGGTGAGATGGGAAGAGGAAAGTGAGAAAACACACGAGTTCAGCCAAAATATTTTAATTGCTAAAACAAAAGTGTGCTTGCAAGAAATGCAAATTGAGACATTCATTCACTATGTCCATTTTGTAGGAAGGTGTTTAGCCCTATCCAGGACAGCAGGGCTGCACAACAGTTGTGGTTTCTTAGAAAGATAAAATCCATCATTTTGAACGTCCTCAATCCCTTCTTTTTAACTCAGCATTAATTGCCGAGTGTGGCATCCTATGTTACAGAAAGTCCCTTTGGTCAGTTAGGGTCAGCTGTTCCAGCAGTGTCCCCTCCCAATTTCTTCTACACCCTGAGTCTACTCCCTGGTGGAGCAGTGTGAGGAGCAGAAAAGACCTTGATGCTGTGTGAGCCGTGTTCAGCAATAATGAAAACCTCTCTGGGTCACCAGCAGCACAAAGCCAAACCTCAGACCCATTCTGGCAACGGTGAAGAATGTTAACCCTACCCAAAACAAACCAGCACAACAAGCCAAGTGACTTCTCATCCCCATCGCCCACACGGCCACCACTGACACCATAAGCACCATCTCAGGCCAGATTCCTTCTCCAACCCTGTTCCTCCCTCAGCCATGAGGGACATCACAAGGAGCGATAAGAGCCTGACCCCACTCTCCAGTCCTGTCCGTTACTCAGCCACTTGTGACCTCACAGATCCCTGAACAAGCCTGGTCACTTGTCCCACCCAGACAGCTGCTCAGGCCAAAGTGACATGAGGAGCAGATGCACCAGCCCCGTGTCTGATCATACCCAAACAGCTTCTCAGCCAGGAGTTATCTAGAAACTGCCCACACAGGCAAGGTGCCTGTTCCTGCCCACACACTGTCACCTCTGACCTCACAAGGGCCATCAAAAGTTACTGGTCTGTGACATAATCAGACACCAGTGACATCACAAGCCCCTGTGGAACACAAAGGCCTGGAGGGAGCCTGCAGGGTGTGGTGGTACCAGAGACATCCCATGTCCCTCTGCAAGGCAAGAACCTGCTCCTAGTCTAAGACCTCCTCAGCCTCCGGAGACATCCTGAGGCAGCAGCACAAACCAGGGCTTTGCTCCTGACCTGCCAGTCCCTTGGGATGCTGAGACATCAAACACACCCTCACAAACAAAGGGGCTGCTCCTCTGCTCAAACCTTCTCAGCACTTCTGGCCTCAGAGGCACCAGCACAGACTGGGGCAGCCTGTTCCCTGCCACCCACCAACCCAGGCATCAGCAAAAGGCAGGGGCTGGTCCTGCCCTAGCACATATTTAGGGACCTGTGACTCACAGGCAGCACCACAAGCCAGGGCCCTGCTCCTGCACTGCCCTCTGATCAGTCAGGGGTGACATCCCAAGCACCAGCACTAGCCAGATGCCTCCTGCTGGCCTATCAGCTCCTCACCCATCAGTGACAAGGTGAGCAGCTGCACAGACCAGGCTCCTCTCCTGCCTTATCATTTACTCAGCCACCCGGGACATCACAAAAAGCTGCAAAGCCACATGCCTGCCCCTGCCTGCCCTAGGTGCTGCAGAGCCACCAGTGACATCATAAGGACCTGCACCACCAGCTGTCTGCTCATTCCCAGTCAGCTCCTGAGACACCAGCTGATGTCTGTTCCACCAGATGTCTGTTCATCAGATGTCTGCCTGCACCATGTCTGTTCCACCAGATGTCTGCCTGCACCACCAGATGTCTGTTCATTCCCAGTCAGCTCCTGAGGCACCAGCTCCCATCCAAGCTGATCTTGAACATCTCCAGGGAGGGGGCATCCACAGCATCTCTGGGCAACCTGGTACAGTGCCTCACCACCTTTTTTGTGAAGCATTTCTTTCTAATATCTTATCTAAATCTACCCCTCACCAGTTTAAAGCCATTCCCCCTTCCCCTATCCCTCCATGCTCTTTTAAAAAGCCCCTTCCCAGGTTTCTTGCTGGCCCCATTGAGGTACTGGAAGGCCACTATAAGATCTCCCTTAAGCCTCCTCTGCTGCAGGCCTATGAAATTCCAGGAGAACATCAATATTACTCTGGAAAATTTCTGTTGAAAGGGCTTGGGGTTTGTGGAGGTCTCTTGTGAGTGAGGACAAGCAAGCGTCCTGGTACCCAGTTCCATCTCCTCAAAGCACTCCTCAACTGGCCAGGTTTCTGCCTGTGCTGTATCATGGAAACATTTTTGACGTGTGGGTTGAGCTAAAAATAGATTAATAGGTGAAAGAGAAAACATAAAGCCTTATGTATTCCAAATGGTAAATCAAATGTAATCACTTGCCATCTCCATCACAATGAATGAAAAAAAATCTCCACTTCTTCTGCCACACGTTTTATCACTGAGCATGGGTCAACACCTCACCAGTCTACCACCACCTGCCACCTTGAATGATAAAAATCTCCACTTCTTCCTTCTTTTCCTATAGGTTTCATCGCTGAGTGTGGCATCTATGTTATGGGATCTCCCTCTTCTCAGCCAGGGTCAGCTCTCCTGACTGTGTCCCCCTGACAACTTCTTGCCCACACCCAGCTCCTCACTGGGAGGAACAGAGGGAGCAACTCTTGATGCTGGGCAAAGGAGACAATCGCTGCCCTCACTTTTCTGGCACCAAGACGATGCCACAGGACCCAGTGAGTCTCACATTTCAAAAGGAAAGTGGAGAAACTTGAGCAGAGCTGGAGGAGGTCTGGCAGGATGGAGTTAGGGGCCACAGCATGAGGGGTGAGGGCACAATTTGGTCTGTTGGGGAGGCTCAGGGCAACCTTCTAAAGGGTCTCTACATCTCAGACTCATAGAAGAACTTAGGGAAAAAGACAGCTCAGGTGATCTCTAGTCCATTGCCAGCTCCAAGCAGGGCCAGCTCTAAGGTCAGACCAGGCTGCTCAGTCCATGTCAACATCCACAGAGAGAGTTTAGACATCAACAAGGCACTGGGGCCATGAGTGAAAGAAAGGATTTAGGCATTTGACAGGCTTCATGAATACAGCTATCTGTGGCCGTGGCTCCTGTGATACCTGGCAACATCCACATTCTTGTCCAGAGGAGCGGGATCCTTCTTAGAGTCTCCTGGAAAATCTCTAGACCATGGGGTTCTTTAGGCTGGAAAGAGAATTTAAAAAAATTACTTGAGTTCTGTCAGCTTAAGTGCTATAAGAGAGTGAGGTGAGGGATATCAGACCTTTCAGGTGTCTGTGGAATAATTAAGGTATCTGAGAGAGAAGCAGAAGAGAACAGTTTTGAATAAGCATTGCATTTCAATCATTTTCCATTTGACAGCTCTGCTCCCTTCTTTCATTTATTTGCATTCTGAAACTTCACCTGCTTTTTCTCCGTCTTTTCCCAAAACCTGACCAAGTAGTGGGAAGGACATCAGAAAGTCTCCAGGCCTCTGGGAGTCTCCTGGAATCTGGCACTTGTGGACCCATGGTGTCATTCCCTTGTTCTCCCCATAAAGAACCAAGCTGGGAAGTGACTCAAATGAATCTACAAGGTCCAGGGACAGGCCATGCTGTGTCGTTTTCAGGCTCTGCATCAGAAAAAAAATTTCACAAAAGGTTCATTGGGTACTGGAAAAGGCTGCCCAGGGAGGTGGTTGAGTCACTATCCCTGGTTGTATTTAAAAGACGAGTGACTGCAGTGCTGAAAGGCATGGTTTAATGGTTGATAGGAATGGTCGGATTTGATGATCCCGTGGATCTTTTCCAACCCAGAGATTCTGTGATTCAGTCTGTCTGGAGTCACCTACACCCGCAAACTCACAGCTCAGATCAAACTGGGGCTGGAACTCAGGCCTGGCTTCAATGGTCTCCTGGGCCGTGGACAGAGGGGTGGGTGGAGACCCCAGGAGATGCTGGTCAGGGCAATGAAGGTCCATGGATGCTCTCAGGATCCTGACACTGCCTCATCCATACAGAGAAAGGCATGAACCACACAGAGCTTTGTCCATTAATGCGATGGGATCCCATGGAGAGGGGTCAGGCTGGAGCAAGGAGAAGTGTGAGGAGGAAGGAGCAGTAGAGATATTCTTCACTGACTTAACCACCTCTTCACAAATCTCCATGCTCCTGTGAGGTTGGGGTGAGCAGATGAAATGGGAGCCATGGAGTCATTTGAGTGTGGTCAAGGTCAGCCCACCACAGGACACATCAGGGCTGCCGTGTCCAGTATGGGGCTCCCAGAACAAGGAAGACCCTGCCAAGCCAGAAGGATGTGGTTGAGCCTGGAGCACATCATGGACAAGGAGAGGCTGGGAGAGATGGGGTCTGAGAAACCTTTTGGGGTGAAACACTGAGCAAGGACCCAGGGCTGCTGGGGGATCCCAATCCATGGACTTTTCTCAGTTTTTGATGAGACAAGGCCATGAGCCCCTGATGCGTTTGGAGCTGTGTGAGAAAGGTCTTGACTGAGACATCAGCAGTGGCAAGAGCTGTGGGACTTGTGTGCATGAAATGTAGGTAGGAAATGGATTCCCTTTTTATTAATAATGGTTATGGAGCTGGGCACCAATTAGCAAAGGAGGAGGACAGAGGTGACCATTCAGTAGAAGTCCTTCCTCGGGGCTGGGAGGTGCAGCCAGACATGGAAATGGTCAGTTTGTAGGATTTATCAGGGATGATGTCCCTCATTCAGCTTCCCCAGGATGTCCAGGGGACAATTGTTGGTCATGTGGGATCTATAATTGGGCCAAATGCCTTGATATCAGTATATTTAAATTAGTATTATTTTTTTTTCTAGTATTGAGAAGTACAAGTCCAGGTTGGATGAGGGTGTAAGAAGCCTGATCGAGTGGGAGGTGTCCCTGCCCATGCAAAGGGGGTTGGAAATGGATGATCTCTAAGATCCCTTCCAACACAAACTATTCCATGTTTCTATGATGTGATTCTATGATTCTACCATGAGCACTGGTACTAAAACAAGCCCAGGCACCAGAATGAGAATTGGTTTAAATGTTAGTGATAGGAATAGAATGAGGTTTTATTGTTTCTATTCAATCCATCTATTTATTTCAACCTTCAGGATTTTTTTCATTTCCAGATTCCTCTTTGTGATTAAGAGGGAGAGAAGGGCAACCAACAACTTCCTATTGTTTGCTGCCAGATCACAGGGGCTGAAGTGGGACACCTTGTGGCCCCATCTCACACACAGGCTGCTCAGAGACAGACGCTCCCTGTGCTCACGCAGCGGCTGCACAGCAGCAGTCACAGGGTCTCTGTTCTCCTGCTGCCATTCCCAGAGCTGGGGTTGGTCACCCTGCTCTGCTCTAATCTGAGATGCCCCTCACCACAAGGAATGGACACAGAGAGCTCTGTCCAAGGAAGCACATCCCAGTGCTGCACTCAGGCAGTTTCCAGGGGATGTTGTTCTCAAAGTGAAGTGAGACTCTCTCTGTCTCACAGACCTTCACAGCAACCCAATTGACATAATCCTTGTCACAGAGGTGACACTCAGACCTTCCACCAGCACAAGGGCTGGGAAGGAGATCATGGAGGTGCAAAGAGAGCAGCTCTAGAAATATCTCCCTGTTGGTTGGTGCTCCCTGGCAGTGCTGCTGTCCTGGGGGGTCTTTCATCCCCCACCTCTGAAGGTGTCCCTGCCACTCTAAAATCTTGGAGGAAGGATCATGGACAAGCAAGTGGCTACAAGGGCCTTTATTTTCTTTAGGCACACAGAGCCTCCTCCTTTTCACAGTCTCTTGGTTGCAGAAGAGAAGGAAATACTGATGCAACAGTAAGTGGAATGATGACATTTGTTTGTGAACAACATCCTCATAACCAGAAAAGAGTAAAGTAAAAAGCAAGCCAAATCAAATACCAAAGAAATTCTGGTTCTGCTACGCATTTCATTGTGCATGATATGCAAAAGGAGATGGTCAACTTATGGCTGCTTGAAAATACCTTGTTATAAGATTCCATACTGCATTCTTGAGCTTCTGGTTCCTCAAACTGTAGATGAGAGGGTTCAGTGCTGGAGGCACCACGGAGTACAGACATGAAAGCACAAGGTCCAGAGATGGGGAGGAGACAGAGGGAGGCTTCAGGTTGGCAAATGCTGCAGTGCTGATAAACAGAGAGACCACGGCCAGGTGAGGGAGGCACATGGAAAAGGCTTTGTGCTGTCCCTGCTCAGAGGGGATCCTCAGCACCACCCTGATGATCTTTATGTAAGACACCACAATGAAAACAAAACAGCCACATACTGTTAAGATACCCCCAAAAATAAGCCAAAATTCCCTGAGTTTGACATCATAGCAGGAGAGCTTGAGCATCTGTGGGATTTCACAGAAGAACTGGTCCACAGCATTGCCCTGGCAGAGGGGCAGGGAAAATGTATTGGCCGTGTGCAGCAGAGCATAAAACAAACAACTGCCCCAGGCAGCTGCTGCCATGTGGACACAAGCTCTGCTGCCCAGGAGGGTCCCATAGTGAAGGGGTTTGCAGATGGCAACGTAGCGGTCGTAGGACATGATGGTGAGAAGAGAAAAATCTGCTGAAATGAAGAAGACATAGAGAAAGACCTGAAGAACACATCCCATGTAGGAAATGGTCCTTTTGTCCCAGAGGGTACTGGCAATGGATTTTGGGACAGTGGTGGAGATGGATCCCAGATCGAGGATGGACAGGTTGAGGAGGAAGAAGTACATGGGGGTGTGGAGTTGCTGGTCACAGGCGATGGTGGTGATGATGAGGCCGTTGGCCAGGAGGGCGGCCAGGTAGATGCCCAGGAAGAGCCCGAAGTGCAAGAGCTGCAGCTCCCGAGTGTCTGTGAATGCCAGGAGGAGGAACTGGGTGATGGAGCTGCTGTTGGACATCTGCTGCCTCTGCAATTGTGAAAAACTGAATAAGAAGTGCCGGGAGGAGCAGGACCTCTGCCCACTGGCTGCGAGGAGTCAGCCCTGCTCTGCAGCAGGGGGTCATGGGGGCGGTGGGGACAAGGGACACTGCTGGGGTTCACATTTGCCTTTTGGGAACTGCTCCTGGTGCAGAAGGGCCTGGCAGCATCTGCACTGCCAGGATGAGGAACTGAGAGGGCAGAAGGCAGGCTGGGGTTTTACAACTCTTTCTTACACCTGAGGAATTTTCTTTGATGCCAGAAAGACTCAGCATTTCTGCTGCTCTCAGGGAGACCAGAGAGTGTCCTGTGAGGCAAGAGCATTGCTTGTGGCTAAGTGCAGAGAGAGGGGAGCTGTTCTGTCACCTTAAGAAGCCACCAGGCCCTGCTGAAAGCAGAGAGGTTCACCCCACACCACTCAATGTCTCTCCCTTCCCTAAATTCTCAGCACCCCACTTACAGCCCAGGGCACTCACGACTCGATTCACAAACCCAGCAGCATTTTCTCTCTCAAAGCATCTCTGTTCTTCTCCATGAGGATGTCAGGTGCGATAGGACACGTTCGCATCCTGGAGGAAAGCTCACAGATTGGAGAAACCCTCAAGGAGAGTCAAACATCTTCAGGATGGCATTTGATGAAGGGAGATTGAGGCCCTTCCCCCACCCCACTGACTGAATTGCCCTCTGAATTGCATTGTCCTGCCCCCAGAGACTCACCTTGAGAAAGGCTGTGAAGATTTTTCTCCAGCTGAAGCCTCCCATCTCCTCCCACCCCATCCTGCCTTTCCTCTCTCTCTGCTCCCTCCTCTCCCCTCGCTGCCTGCAGGCAGTGCCCTCAGCCCTGCTGGGCTTTACAGAGGAGCTGCTCCTGCCCAGACCTGGCTCTTTTATGAAGTGCCCTCTCATTATCAGCTCACACTGTCCCAAGAGCCCAGCCCAGCTCATCAGCAGAGGAGCAGCCCAAGGCAGCGCTTTCTCTGCCCCCTCGGGGGTCCCTCGAGGTGTCCTTGGGGCTCTAGGGGAACCTTCTGAGAAACAGGCTGAAGCCATCCCTGATGTTCCCTCCCTCAGCTGGGAAGAGAAACTTCTTTCGTGCAGTGTCAGTGCTCCTGTTAAAAAGTACCTGGGCATGAGAATCGATATTTTTTTCCCATCATTAGACAGAACCCCAGGACGGTAACAGGGAATTATCTCATTTCTCCAGGCTGGGGGAGATCTGTTCCACTGAATGAATTTAGTCATTTCACCCTGGGTCTTAAGACCTGGGCCTGGAATGACACTCAGTTCCCTTCTCTCCCCTCTTTGTCTCTGCTCCAAGCAAACTCTTTGCACACAGACAGGGTCTTAGAAACTTGGTCCCAGGTTTCCTCATGGCAGGGATGAGTTTTCCTGGCGACACAGCTGCAGGGCTTCAACCCAAAGGGCAGCAATGCCCTCAGCCAGGGGCACAGGCAGATGGAGCTGGAGCAGTTCCTGTGGGAGATAGAGCTGTGATAAGGTCACAGAGCTCAGGAAAGATGGGTTTCAACAACAGAATCCTCCAAGCTGAGCAAAGGTCCAGACCAAAACTCCAACTCCATTTCAACATGAAAGGCCATTCAAGACAACAATGATTAGTGTTTGCTTTTTCAGGAAAAGTACAGGGCACTGTGTGGGCCCTGCTGAGTTTTGAAAGAGCAAGTGTAGACAGATCTGAGGTTCCCTGTGTCCTCTTTGCCTCTGTCTTCCCCAGCAAGGTCTCCTAGGCCTCTGTGACAGGGCAGGACTCTGGAGGAGATCAACCAGTGGTGACTGGGGATCAAATCAGGGATCACTTCAGCAAACTCAGTCCCTCCCAGTTTGTGGGACAGGGCGGGGCAGCATCCCAGGGAGCTGAGTGAGGAGGACAGTGCCACGTGAGGTGACTCTCCATCATCTTCACAAGGCCATGGAGACAGGGGGGACTCCCTGACTACTGGCACCAGTCCCACACTGCATGTGCTTTTCAGAAATGGCCAGTGGAAAAGCAGGGGATCTAAGAGCTTTGCCAGACGCTGTCTCCCTGGATTCCATTTCTGGGTATCTGAAAGAGAAGTGGACTGGATTTCTCTTGGGCAGACTGTTTCTCACCATCCTTCTATGACCCATCTCCTCTATGATCTGAATCATTGTTGACCTAACTCTTCTATGACCCAACACTTCTATGACCTGACTCTTCTAAGACCTTTCTATCACCTGCTCCTTCCTTTTCCTGACTAAACTCATGCTTCTATGACTCAGCTATACCATGACCCAAATCTGTTGTGATCCTTCTCATCACCCAAATCTTTTATTGCCTGAGAATTCTGTGACCCGACACCTCTATGAGCCTTTTATGACTGAACTATGCTCTTACTCCTCTATGATACGACTCATCTATAACCTGACTCTTCTCTGACCTACTCTTATATGTTCAGACCCTTCTGTGACATGAGCCACCTATGTCCTATGACTTGAGTGTCTTCTGACTCTTCTATGATTTGACTTTCTATGACCCAAGTCTTCTATGATTTTTCTGTGACACAAATCATCCATGCCTGACGCTTCTATGACCCAGCTCCTCTAAAACCCGACCCTTTGATGACTCAACTGTTCTATGAACCAAACCTACTATTAACTGACCTTTCTATGACCTGACTCTTGTATGACCTGAGCTTAAATGAGCTGCCACCTGTGATTTTACAACGTCAATGACCCAACTGTTCTATCACCAATCTACGACCTAGTGCTTCTATGACCCAACACTTCAATGACACATCCCTTGCACAACCCTGCTCTTCTATGAGCTTTCAATGAAGGTTCATCTTCTATGAACCAAATCTTCTACCATCCCATTCTTTTGTGATTTCTCTATGATCTGACTCATCTAGAGTCTAAGCCTTCTACAAATCAAGCCATCTATGACCCAATATTCTATGATCCTTTTATTGCCTGACTTCTCTCTGAATTAAATAATCTATGACCCAATCATTTTATGACCTGACCCTTCTATGAACTGAATCTTTAATGTTCCTTCAATGACCAAACACTTCTGTTATCCAAATAAACTCTCATGCTTCTATTCCTCAATACTCCTATTACCTGAAAATTCTGTGATCTGAGACTTCCATCACCCGACCCTTTTATGAACCTTCTGTGACTGAAATCTTCTGTTATTCCTCTATGACCTGACACATCTATAACTCAACTCTTCTGTGACACATCTCTTACATGACCAGGCACCTCCATGACTCAAGGCTTCTATGACACAACACTTCATTCCATGACCTGACTCTTGTCTGACTGTACGATGATGCGACTTTCCATGACCTGACTCTTCCATGAACCTTCTGTGAACAAATTCTTCCATTACCTGACTGGTCTATGACACTTCTATGACCCAAACCTTCTCTGAACCAACCATTTTGTGACCCTTCTATGAATAAACCCTTCTAAAACCCAAATAAACTCACTCTTCTATGACTCAACTCTTCTATGGCCTGAATATTCTATGACCCTTTTATGAACTCAGTCATCTATGATCCAGTCCTTCTATGAACATTCCATGATCCAAAACTTGTATAAACCTTCTTTGACTGCTCTCCTTAGTTACTCCTCTATGACTCAACTCTTCTCTCAGCTGACCCTTCTCATACCCAAGATTCCTGTTTCTCTTCTATGACTCAACCTTTTATGACCCTGCCCATCTAGGACCCAATTCTTCTGTAACTGCACGAAGCTGAGTGAGAGCCTTGGCATCTCCCATAACCCTACAGGCCAGGATTTGGAATCACATGGAATAAGTGCTGTGATTCTGATTCAGCAATGTCACAGTGTTCATGGCACCAGTGCCATTGTAGCCAAAGCCAGATCTGCCTGCCCAGGGCCTGGGGGTCAGGGCTTGGCCTTTCTGCCTCATCAATCAAACCCAGGTTTTTCTCAGCATCACAGCTGCCTGCACAGCGCCTTTGCATTCCTGCAGTCATGGCCTCTAATTCTCGGCTCTAAGGAGTCCCTGGGGAGGCTTTGTCACTAACAACCCCCACTGAGACCAGTTAAGACTGAGGGAATTTTGAGTTTTTCTTTTGACTTCTTGAGATGTTTCCTCAATCTCTTCTCAGCAATGCTCATTCAAGGACATAGCAGCAAATCCACCCTGGGTCTAATTAAATTACAGAAAGACTTAACGAGCTCTTTCTCTTCCTGTTCTTTTCTTAAGGTCATCAAGACTTGGAGAGATCCTTGGTGTCATTTCCCAGTGTGCTTAAAGACAAAGATTTTAAAATGCACCTAAGAAAATTATGCTCTAGTTTAAGGTTTCTATTTCCATACTTTTCAGAACCATAGAATGGTTTGGGTTGGAAGGGACCTTAAAGCCCATCTAGTTCCACCCCCCTTTCCATGGGCAGGGACACCTTCCACCGGACCAGGCTCCTCATGGCCCCATCCAAGCTGGCCTTGAACATCTCCAGGGAGGGGGCAGCCACACCTTCCCTGGGCAATCCGGGAAAAAGCCCTACCCCATTCTTTATGAAGAAATTCTTCCTAATGTCTAATTTAAATCTTCCCCTATGCAATTTAAATCTATTCCCCTTATTCCTATCCCTCCATTCTCCTGTAAAAAGTCCCTCCCCAGCCTTCCCGATGACCCACGTCATGTACGGGATGAATGCCATAGGGTGTCCCTGAATCCTTCTTCTGTCCAGGCTGAGGAAATTCCATGACAATAGCAATATTTCTTTGGAAACTCCCTTTTGAAAGGACTTGGGATTGGTGGAGGTCTCTTGTGAGTGAGGACAAGCAGGTGTCCAGGTGTCTGGGTCAATCTCCCCAGGGCAATCCTCAGCCAGTCCTGGCTCTTACAGAGCTACCAATGGAAAGGGGTTTTGACTTTTGAGCCCAACTATAAGTAGTTGAATAGGTAAAAGAAACACGATAAAAATCAGCATAATCCAAAACTAAACCCAATTTTAGTGCCATCCATCACTTGCCACCTCCTTCAAGCAGACTGACACCCCACCAGTCTGCCACCACCCATCACCTGGAATGATAAAAATCTCCACTTCTTCAGCCACACTTTTTATCGCTGAGCTTGGCTTCTATATTATGGGATCTCCCTCTGCTCAGCCAGGGTCAGCTCTCCTGACTGTGTCCCCCGACAACTTCTTGCCCACCTCCAGCCACTCCCAGGCAGGAGAAGAGGGAGCTAATTTTGGTGCTGGATAAAGGAGACAATCACTGCCCTCACTCTTCTGGCACCAGGACGATGCCACAGGACACAGTGAGTCTCACATTTCAAAAGGAAAGTGGAGAAACTGGAGAGGCCCTGGAGGAGGTCTGCCAGGATGGAGTTAGGGGCCACAGCATGAGGGGTGAGGTCACATTTTGGCCTGCTGGGGAGGCTCGGGACAACCTGCTAAGTTGGACTCTACATCTTATGCTCATAGAATAACTTAGGGAACAAGAGAGCTCAGGTGACCTCTAGCCTAATGTCAGTTACAAGCAGGGCCACCTCTGAGGTCTGAGCAGGCTGCTGAGTCCATGTCAGCATCCACAGAGAGAGTTTAGACATCAGCAAGGCACTGATGTCACAATTAAAAGAAAGGATTTAGGCATTTGACGTGGCAATCTATCAGCCACGGCTCCTGTGACATCTGGCAACATCCACCTTCTTCTGCAGAGGAGTGGGATCCTTCTGGGTTGGACAGGAGGGAAAATGCCTTTGTGCTGTGCGGAGGCTCCAAGGTAGTGGGGGATTCTCCACTCCTGAGAGTTCAAACCAAGCATATTTGATGCCTTGGGATGTTCCATGCATGGGGCTGGGCTTGGGCTGGGGGAGCCCAGGGGCTTTTCAGCCTTAATCGTTCTGTGTTTGTGTGACGGAGGGGCCAGAACCCAGTGCAGCCCCAGCATCTCCCGCCAGTGCACCCAGCCCCATTTGGGGGCCAGATCCTCCCCCTTTTTAGTGCAGAACCCCCATCCCAGACCCTGGGTCTGCCCCTCACACCCCGTCCCTCAGCACCCGCAGCTCTCCCCAAGCCCCAACCTGGCACTGAGCCCTTGCCGGCAACAGCACAGGGGGCTGGGAGACACCTCCATTTTGGGGCCAAAAGCCTCGTTTTAGGGTATTGACCCTCCTTTGCAAGTTCCAAGTCCCCTTTCTGAGCTGCAATGACACATTTTTGGGCTCAGGGTGTAATTTTCAAGGCACAAAGTCAGATTTTCTATGTTCATAGCCTCAGTTTTACAGATAAAAGCCTCCAAAAGGGTTCAAAACCTTATTTTTAGCCCCCAAACCCTCCCTATCAGGGAAAAAAGCCTCATTTTAGAATCAAGTCTACAATTGTGAACACTCAAGGCCATATTTTGAGCCTCTCAAGACCAATATTTAGTGTTTAAAGCCTTCCTGTTGAGGACCACAGCATCATTTAAGGGCACAAAACCTGATGTGCGGACTCAAAGCCTCAGTTTCAGTTTAAAAGCACCATTTGTAGGACCCAAAAACTGCTTTGGAAGCTCCAGACTCTCATGGAAAGGTTCCAACCCCGTCTTTTACAGCTTGAAGTCTCAATTGGAGCCCCCAAAGCACTGCATTTGGGACCAGAGCTTCATTCCTTGGGGATACAGATGAACCAAGAGATTCTCTTCCCTTGCAGGATCAAATGTTTCGTCACTATAGTGCCCAAAGAATCATAGAATAACCATGTTGGAAGAGACCCACTGGATCATTGAGTCCAACCGTTCCTATCAAACACTAAAAATTGCCCCTTAGCACCTAGTCCACCCGTGCCTTAAAACCCTCCAGGGAATGTGACTCAACCCCCTCCCTGGATAGCCCGTTCCAATGCCCATTGACCCCTTCCATGAAATTTTTTCCTTGATGTCCAGCCTCAATCTCCCCTTGAGGAGCTTGTGGCCATTCCTTCTGGTCCTGTCCCCTGTCCCTCCTCTCCACAACCTCATTTCAGGTAGTTATAGAGAGCAATGAGGTCTCCTCTCAGCCTCCTCTTCTCCAGGTTAAACAACCTCAGCTCTCACAGCCGCTCCTCATAAGGCCTGTTCTCCAGCCCCTGCACCAGCTTCGTTGCTCTTCTCTGGACTCACTCCAGAGCCTCAACATCCTTCTTGTGCTGAGGGCCCAGAACTAAACACAGGATTCTAGGAGCAGTCTCACCAGTGCTGAGTACAGGGGGAGAATAACCTCCCTGGACCTGCTGGTCACACCATTTCTGACACAAGCCAAGAAGCCATTGGCCTTCTTGGCCACCTGGGCACACTGCTGGCTCATGTTCAGTCACTGTCAACAAACACCCCCAGGTCTCTCTCCCCCAGGCAGATTTCAATACAGACTTTTTGTAATCTGTAGCTGCACAAGGTTGTTGTGTCCCAAGTGCAGGACCCGGCATTTGGCCGTGTTAAACTTCATGCCATTGGACTCTGCCCAGGGGTCCAGCCCGTTCAGATCCCTTTGGAGCCTCCCGACCCTCCAGCAGATCCACACTTCCACCCAGCTTAGTGTCATCTGCAAACTTGCTAAGGGTGCTCTCGATGCCTTCATCCAGGTCATTGATAAAGACATTGAACAGGGCTGGATCCAGCATTGAGCCCTGGGGAACTCCACTTGGAACTGGCCTCCAGCTGGAGTTAACTCCTTTTCCCACCACTCTCTGGGCCCTCCAGCCAACCAGTTTTCCACCCAGGAGAGTGTGCACCTGTCCAGGCTAGATGTGACTGTTTCCGTAGCAGAATGCTTGGAGAAACTGTGTCAAAGGCTTTACTGAGGTCCAGGAAGATCCATCCACAGCCTTTCCCTCATCCAGCAGCTGAGTCACTTGGTCATAGAAGGTGATGAGGTTAGTTTGGCCAGACCTGCTTTTCGTGAACCCATGTTGACTGGGCCTGATCACCCGGTTCTCTTGCACATGCTTCATGATAGCACTCAAGCACCTGTTCCATGACTTTCCCTGACACTGAGGTCAGACTGACAGGCCTGGAGTTCCCTAGATCCTCCCTGTGACCCTTCTTGTAGATGGGCACAACATCAGCCTCCAGTCCAGTGGAGCTTCCCCAGGCAGCCAGGACTGTTGGAAGATGATGGAAAGGGCCAGCACGTCTGCCAGCTCCTTCAATACTCTTGGGTGAATCCCATCCAGCCCCATAGCCTTGTGGGTGTCTAGTCAGGTTAGCAAGGCTCTGACCACCTCCTCTTGGACCATGGGAGCCTCATTCTGCTCCTCTAGCTTCAAGGCTTGTACACAGAGGGAACAACTTCCTTTACAGTTTATGTCTGAGGCAAAGAAGGCATTAAGTACCTCAGCCTTTTCCTTGTCCCTTGTCACTGTTGTTCCTTCTGCATTCAATAGGGACTGTATGGTCTCCCTAGTCCTCCTTTTATTATTTATATATTTATAGAAAGATTTTTTGTTATCTTTCACAGACTTTGCCAATCTGATTTCTAGTTGAGCCTTTGCCCTTCTGATTTTTTTCCTCCACAATCTCACTTCCCTCCTGTAGTCCACCCAAGAGGCCTGTCCTCTCTTCCAGAGCCCATGAACATATTGATAGGAATGGTTGGACTCTATGGTCCAGTGTGTCTCTTCCAACCTGGTTACTCCATGATTCTATGATTCTATGTGCTGTTACTGTCCCATCCTGCTCTCAAAGAGAATGGACATAACCATCTGTATCCAAGCCCTCCCCCTTCGCAGGTCTTGTAGGTGCTTGGGCAGAGCTCCTTTCCCAGCCATGTTCCTGATGCTGCCCCGTCACCTCCAGAGACAGAGCTGACCTCACCGACCCCTTCACAGCCAGATGTTTCCTACTGGATTCTGAGTGTCTGAGACACACGTGACCTCATAACCCCAGATGCATCCATCATGGCCCTGGACCTGAGCAGAGAATAGAATGCTTGTTACAGCTAACTTATCAAATATATGGTTGCTGAATTAAAGAATAGCTAAGGTACCAAGAGAGACCTTAAAACCCTCCCATCTCATCCTCCTACTCAAGGCAGGATGACCCAGAGGAGGTTGTTCAAGGCCTCCACCCAGCTTTATATCATCCACAAAGGAGCTGGAAGTGTGCTCTGTCACATCACACAGTGGGTAATGAAGCCATTCAACAGTGCTTGTCCAAGTGCTGCTTACTGAGCGATGCCACCAGAAACTGGCTGTATGGAGGACTCACTACTACTGATGACATTTGGGCTCGGTCGTTCAGCCACTTCCCACCCAGTGTCCACTTTTTCAGCCCAGACAGCCCCACGCTGGCTCTAAGGACACCACAGGAGACCATGTCTGAAGCCTTGCAAAATTCCATGTGCACACCATGCCCTTCTTTCTCTGCCCATTTTGGTTCAGAAACACATTTCTAGTCAATGAAGGGCCTGGAAACTGTTGCAGGACATGTACCACCCCCATTCCCAGGGTCGGAGGTATCCTGACCTGCCTGTAATTCTCCCAGTTCTCATTCCTGCTTTTCCTGAAGATAGGTGTGACATCTGCATTTTCCAAGGATCCCAGAACCTCTCTTATCTCTCTGGCACTTTTGAGAGCACATTAAATAGTCACAGGCAAGGGTGATGTGGCAGACAGGAACGCTTGCACTGAGCCCGTCCACGGGAGCTGAGATGCATCTCCCTGGGCCAGTGGGGTTTGTTCCTGGAGTCACACATAGAAATGTTAGGGTTCAGTCGGGAGTCCCCGTCTGAGCTGGCCTCATGGACTCCTCATGCACCCGGCGATGCTTGGAGACAGAACCTTTCCCGTTCACACACAGGCAGTGCCTGCAGGAGTCACAGTGTCCCTCTGGCCTCCCGTTGCCACTCGCAGAGGATGGGAGGCACCTATACCTGAGGTGTGTCGCCCTGCTCTGAACTCACCTGAGATAGCTCACATTATGAGGAATGGATACAGCGACCTCAGTTAAAAGAACCTCTTCCCAGTGCTGCATTCAGGCAGTTTCCCATGGGGTGTTACTTCCAATGTGAGGTGTCTTCAAGACACTGTCTGCCCCAGAGGCCTCCTTTGAGCTCAAAGGAATTATTCTTTGTGTTAAACTGAGTCCATCTCACCTCGCACACAACATACATGTTCACATCTCATGTGTACAAAGCAAGCAGGGGCTTCTGAGCTACTCATTCCGTGTCCCTTTATGGGCGGACAAAGAATGTCTCCAAGCTGGGATGAGAGGCTGGTGTTGGTGGTTGTGAGGGGCCGCTTGAGGATAAAAACACTGTGGGAGATTCCCTGGGCTGACAAGCGCACCTGGGCACAGATTAGACCCTGCTCTTTTGTTTCCTCGAGTCTCACACAGGAGGTCAGGCTGTGAAAGTGCTCTGCAGCCTCCCTCAACCCCACACACCTAAACTCTTCAGATGAACACTGGTGTTTTCATCTCAGAGTCCCTTCCTTGGTCATATTCTTAAGAGAAATTTAAGTAGAAGCCTTAAGCCTTCCGGTGTTGCCCTGAGGAGATCCCCTTGCTTGATGGAAAGGCTGTTGTGGAGGCAGCTCTGTCCCACAAGTGCCCACTGCCTCTCCCTGCCTGAGGGCACAGCACTGCCACACAGCACGGCTGGGACCAAGCTCAGAGCCCTCAGGCCTTACAGCAAGGCAAGGTGTGAGGAGGGGAGAGTGGAAGGGGAGAGAGAACAGCTCTGGGAGACCAAGTGCTGGTGCCTGGCAGTGCTGGAAACCTGGGACTCTTCTCCCCTCCACCCATGCCCACAGGACTGTCCCTACAGCTCCAGAAAGGTCTTGGAGAAAAGATATCAGGAAACACAACACACAGAATATCCCTTTATGTTATTTAAACACATCAAGAGCACAGCTCCTCATTTACACAGCCAATTAGTAAGAAAAGAAAAGAAAAGACGACATTGAATTAAAAACAGGATAACAAGATCATTGCAATTTAAAAAACTAGCAGCACCACCCACAAATACAGAAGCCAGTCTGGGCCTGCCATTAGTTGCATGATAACTGCTATGCAAAAGGTGATGAGCAGTTCATTGACTGAGAGAACCATGCAGTTATTAATTTCCACACTGCATCCTTGAGCTGCTGGATCCTCAGGCTGTAGATGAGGGGGTTCAGTGCTGGAGGCACCACTGAGTATAGAACTAAAACCACAATGTCCAGGAATGGAGAGGAGATGGAGGGGGGCTTCAGGTAGGCAAAAAAGCTGGTACTGATAAACAAGGAGACGACGGCCAGGTGAGGGAGGCACATGGAAAAGGCTTTGTGCCGTCCCTGTTCAGAGGGGATCCTCAGCACAGCCCTGAAGATCTGCACGTAGGTTACCACAATAAAAACAAAACAGCCAAAACCTAAAAAGGCACTAACGACAAGAAGCCCAACCTCCCCAAGGTAGGAATCTGAGCAGGAGAGCTTGAGAATCTGAGGGATTTCACAGAAGAACTGTTCCACAGCATTGCCCTGGCAGAGGGGCAGGGAAAATGTATTGGCCGTGTGCACCAGAGCATTGAGAAACCCAGCGCCCCAGGCAGCTGCTGCCATGTGGACACAAGCTCTGCTGCCCAGGAGGGTCCCGTAGTGCAGGGGTTTGCAGATGGCAACATAGCGGTCGTAGGACATGATGGTGAGAATACAAAACTCTGTTGTAATGAAAAAGAAAAACAGAAACAATTGTGCAGCACAACCTGTGTAGGAGATGTCCCTGGTGTCCCAGAGGGAATTGGCCATGGATTTGAGGAGAGTCGTGGAGATGCAGCCCAGGTCGAGGAGGGAGAGGCTGAAGAGGAAGAAGTACATGGGGGTGTGGAGGTGGTGGTCACAGGCAATGATGGTGATGATGAGGCCGTTGCCAAGGAGGGCAGCCAGGTAGATGCTCAGGAAGAGCCAGAAGTGCAAAAGCTGCAGCTCCCGTGTGTCTGTGAATGCCAGGAGGAGGAACTGGGTGATGGAGCTGCTGTTGGACATCTGCTGCCTTTCAATATAAAGCAGTAAATAAAAGTACAGTGGCAAGTTAGGGGAGACATTCTCTGAGCCACATCAAAGTCATTTTGCAATTCCCTCCCCCTGCTTCACACACCCTCACCCTTTTCTTGTAGCCCTTCTTCCAACTCCATGCCTGGAGCCTCATTTAGTGCTCAATGTGCCGGGAGGAGCAGGGCCTCTGCCCGCTGGCTGCAAGGAGTCCACCCTGCTCTTCAGCAGGGGGTCATGGGGATGGAGGGGACAAGGGACACTGCTGGGGTTCAGCTTCGTCCTGTGGAACTGCTCCTGGTGAGAAGGACCTGTCAGTATCTGCTCTGCCAGGAATGCGGAATTGAGATTGAAGAAGCCATGCTAAGAGGTTTGTGCTTCTTACAGCTCTTTCTGTCACCTCTGGCAGTGTTCTTGGATGTTAGAAACCCTCAGCATCTCTGCTGCTCTCAGGGAGAACGGAGGGAGTCCTATGAGGTGAGAGCATTGCCTGTAGCTCAGTGCAGAGGGAGGGGAGCTGCTCTCTCCCTTGTTCTTGTTCTCTGCTGCCCTGGGCTTGCACCTTTCTGAGACAGAGTAATCACACTTTGATATTCACCTTGGAAGCCACCAGGATGTGCAGAAAGCAGACAAATCCTCTGACAAGCACTGAGTATCCAACTCTTTCTCAAGGTCTCAGCATTCCACTTTCAGCCCAGGACACACACGGCTCATTTCACAAACACAACAGCATTTTCCTGGCTTGGGCATCTCTGCTTTTTCCCAGACATTCAGGATAGGTTTGCATCCTGGAGGGCTTCTCAGTGCTTGGGAGGACAACTAGAGGAAAGCCAAGTGCCCCAATGATGATATTTCAGTACAGAAGACTCTGTCAATTCCTCGGGATGCACTGTCCACAGCCCCACAGAGGATCAGTGCCAACTCCCATTCCCAGAGTGCCTGGCAGCAAGAACAAGAGAAAAATAGCAAGGACAGAGACAAGGTGAGAAACAGGGAGAAAAAGAGTGAGGGTCTGGCTGTGAGAGGCCAGGGCAGAGGCAGCCGGGCATGCAGACAGCGTTCCCTTTCCCCAGCTGTGCTCACCCCTCCCAGACACCAACCTTGCAGGGCAGTTGCTCTCAGCCCCTGGGCTCTGGACAGGGCACTGGAGCTGTGGCTGCAGAGGAGGGGGCTCAGCCTTGGAGCCCAGAGCCCTGAGGGCAGAGGCTTTGCTGGGTGCGAGAGGAGGCAAGGGGCTTGCTCAGAGGAAGGGTCTGCACTGCACAGGATCACACAGAGCTTTCTGAATTCTCCCTCCCACATCTCTGGTTTAAATTTCCTCTAATTCCATGAACCTGTTCATTCAGCTTAGAGATTTTCCTTCTGGGAGCTGTTTCCTTGTCCCATTTCTTCTCCCTGTCAGTGCTCACAGACCCATCTAACCCTCTCTGCATTCCCCTGGCCCCACACAAACCTGCTTGTTTGCAAGGAAAAGGTGGGAACAGGTTCTTGTTTATAAGCAGAAAAAGACAGGTGAGCCTGATGGGTCCAGCAGAGGTGATGTTGGTTCTGTCCATATGCAGAGAAGCAGCTGGAGAAACTTTAGGGGGCTCCTATCAGACCTGCTGAGCACTCAAGGACACAGCTCAGGAGTCTCAGTGGTTTGTTCAAGCATGAGAGCCTCTTGTTGCATTCCCACCCTCTCAAATTCCCCAAGAACATCAAAGTGAAAAGACAAACTCTGGAGAATTCCTTATCTTGAATGTAATTCCTGCCCTGATCTTCCATATGAAATGTCCTCTTAGAAGTATCCTGGGGCGATTTGGAGCTGTGAGTAGTCCTGACTCACGCAGCACCCTCTTGAAAGCAGAAAGACCCTCTCCTCCCAGGACGTGCTTCTCCCCGGCACAGTTTCTCTCTGTTCCACCATAAGAAGCTCCCCAGGCAGGCTCAGCATTGACCCTGTTTCTCAATTTGCTGGAGAAATTGCAGGAACCCTCTTGGCAGATCCCACAGGCTGTGGCTCTGCTGGCTTTAGGAGATCCCTCCAGGAACCGCACTTGCATTGTCCTGCACCCAGAAACTTACCTTGAGAAAAGCTCTTCCCACCCCACCGTCCCTTTCCCCTCTCTGCTCCCTCCTCTCCCCGCGCTGCCTGCAGGCAGTGCCCTCAGCCCTGCTGGGCTTTGCAGAGGAGCTGCTCCTGGACAGACTTGGCTCTTTTATGAACTCCTGTCTCATTATGAGCTCCCTCCCTGCCAGGAGCCCAGCCCAGCTCAGCAGCAGAGAAGTAGCCCAAGGCAGAGCTTTCTCTGCCCCCTCGGGGCTCTCTCGAAGTGTCTCTGGGGCTTCAGGGGAACCTGCTGAGAAACAGGCTGAAGCCATCCCTAATGTTCCCTCCCTCAGCTGGGAAAGAAACTGCTGTCTTGCAGTGTCCTCGCCCCTGTTAGAAAAGTCATGGGGAATGAGAATCATCTTTCTTGTCCCATCATTAGACAGGACCCCAGGATGGTTAAAGGTTATGATCTCATTTCTCCAAGCTGTGAGGTTGTATTCCATTGAGTGACTTCAGGCATTTCATCCTGGGTCTTTAGCCCCGTAGCTGGAAAAACACTTAGCTCTCTTCTGTCCCAGCCATGTCTCTGCTCTAAGCAAAACCTTTGCACACACAGGTTCTTGGACACTTGATCCCAAGTTTCCTTCTGTCAGGGATGAGCTTTGCTGGTGCCACAGCTGCAGGGCTTCAGCCCCAGTGGGCAGCAATGTCCTCAGCCAGGGGCACAGGCAGGAGGAGCTGGAGCTGTTAATGCTGGTGACAGAGCTGTTGCTGCTTCAGGAATCGTTAAACATGAAACACATACTGAGTGGCCACTGCTACATTTAATAAGGGACAGATCTGAGATTCCCTGTCTCCTCCTGACCTCCAGCTTCCACAGCAAGGTCTCCCAGGCATCTGTGACTCAAGGCAGGACTCTGGTGGAGATCTGTGAGTGGTGTATGGGGATCAAGTCAGGAATCACTTAGGTAACCACAATCCTTCCCTGTCTATAGGACAGTGAGGCCACTCTCCATCATCTTCCAAAGGTCATGGAGACTGGGGGAACTCCCTGACCACTGGCATCCCTCCTGCATTGAATGTCCTTTTCCAAAATGGCCAAAAGTGTGCAAGAGAGAGAAAGGCTGTGCCCCAGACCTTGTCCACTCGGATCCTATTCCTGGATGTCTGAAAGAGAAGGGAACTGGATTTCCCTTGGGAAGACTTTGTCTCACCTTCTTCCTATTACCCAGCCCTTCTATGACCTGGCCCTTTTATGACCTGACATTAATATGACCTGACTCCTGTAGGACCTGACTCCTCCGTAACCAGACACTTATATGATCCAGTCCTTCTGTGACCTGAGCCTTCTATGACCTCACTCCTCTAACAAATCTTCTATAACTCAACGCTTACATGACCCTTCTATGACTTTTCTATGACTTGACTCTTTTATGTCCTTAGTCTTCTGTGACCCTTAGATGACCCACATTTTCTGTGAAACTTTTATGATCAGACCCTACCAAAACTTCTCTACCCTTTTTATGACCTGACCTTTCCTTGACCCAACTCTTCTATGATCTTACTCTTCCATAACACAACACTTCTAAAAACTGACCCTTCTACAACTCAAGCATTCTATGACCTCACACTTCTCTTACTCTTCTATGACTTTCTATGGCCCAGCTCCCCTATGATCTGAATAATCTATGACCCAACTGTTCTGTGACCCATCTCTGACGTGACAAAGCCATTCCATGACTCTGGCCTTTCTTGACCCAAACCTTCTATCACCTTCTATGACCTGATTATTCTCTGACTCTTCTATGACATGAATTTCTAGAACCACACGGTTCTTTGTCATGAGTCATCTGTGCTGCAACACCTTTATGATCAGACACATCTATGACCAGACTCTTCTATGACCCAACTCTCCTGGGACCCTAAGATTACTTGACACGTCTTTGACCTGACCTGCTATGGTGTGAATCCTCCAAAATCCTATAGGACCTGAATATTATATGAACCATATTTTCTATGACCCGGCACTTCTATGATGTAAACTTTCTATGAACCAACGCTACCATGTACCTTCCAAAACAAACTCTTCTATGAGCTGACTCTTCCACCACCCCAATCTTCATGATCTGATTCTTCTATGACTCTTCTATGAGTACATGGTAGTATGACTGGTCTATGACCCGACCCTTCTCTGAATCAACTCTTCTCTGCACCAAACTCTCTGTGACCCTTCTAAGACCAAACACCCAGAAACCCCTAAGAAACTTTCACACTTCAATGACTCAACTGTTCCGTGACCCAAAAATTCTATGACCTCAGTCTTCTATAACCTGAGACTTCTATGACCCAGCTCTGCTATGAGACTTTTATGACCCAAAATAGCTATTAGATTTCTGTGACCAAACACTTCTATGAACCATCTCAAACCAAACTCTGGTTACTCCTCCATGACCTGAAACTTCTCTGACCTGAAAATTATCACACTGAAATATTCTATTTCTCTACTATGACCCAGCCCTTTTATGACCGTACCCTTCTATGACCCAACTCTTCTGCCACTGCATGGAGCTGTGAGAGCCTTGACATCTCCCATAACTCTACATGTCTGTATTGGGAATTATATGGAATAACTGCTCCCAATCTGATTCAGCAATGTGAGATTGTTCATGACACCAGCGTCACTGGAGTCATAGCCAGATCTGCCTTCCCAGGGCCTGGGGGTCAGGGCTTGGCATTTCTGCTTCACCAAGCAAACCCAGGCTCTTCTCCACATCACAGTTACCTGCACAGCGCCTTTGCCCTCCTGCAATCATGAACTCCAATTCTCGGCTCTAATGAGTCCCTGGGGAGGCTTTGTCACTAACAATCCTCACAGAGACCAATTAATACTTCAAGGTGCTCTGAGTTCTGCTTTTGACTTCTTGAGAGATTCACTCCATCTTCTCTAAGAAGTTGAGGTTCAAGGACTCATCAGCAAATCCACCCTGGGTCTCATTAAGGCACAGAAAGCTTTAACAAGCTCTTTGTCTGCCTGCAGATTTCTTCAGGTCTCAAGCCTCTCACAGCTCCTTGGAGTCATTTCCCAGTGTGGCTGAAGAGGAAGATTTCAAAGTGCACCTAAGAAAAATATATTTTAGTTTAAACTTTGTATTTCCATACTTTTCAGAATCATAGAATGGTTTGGGTTGGAAGGGACCTTAAAACCCATCCAGTTCCAACCCCCTTGCCATGGGCAGGGACACCTCCCACTGGACCAGGCTGCTCAAGGCCCCATCCAGCCTGACCTTGGACACGTCTAGAGATGGAACATCCACAGCTTCCCTGGGCAACATGGGCCATTATCTCACCACCTTCTCTGTGAATGATTTCTTCCTAATGTCTAATCTAAATCTTCCTCCTTCCATTTTAAACCTATTCCCCCTTGTCCTATCATTCCATGTGCTTGGACAGAGACCCTCTCTTACCTTCCTGTGAGCAAATTCAGGTACTGGAAGGCCGCTATAAGGTCTCCTTGAAGCTTTGGCTTCTCCAAGATTAGGATTTTCCAGAAGATGATCAGTATTTCTTTGGAAAATCTTGTTTGAAAGTGCATGGGGTTTGTGGAGGTCTCTTGTGAGTGAGGATAAGCAAGCATCCTCGTGCCCAGGTTCATCTTCTCCAAGCACTCCTCAGCTGGACAGGTTTCTCCCCATGGTGCTCCATGGAGACTTTTTTGACATGTGGGCCAGGCTAAAAATAGTTTAATAAGTAAAAGAAAAAAAAGACAAAACCCAAGATAAACCAAACCCAAAACCAATGCAAATACCATTACTTGCCACCTCCCTCAAGAAGACCAACACTCCACCAGTCTACCACCACCTGTCACCTTGAATGATAAAAATCTTCACTTCCTCTCCTGGCACAGTTTTTATCACTGAGCATGACATCTATGTTAAGGGATCTTTCTCTGCTCAGCCGGGATCAGCTCTCCTGACTGTGTCCCCCTGACAAATTCTTGCCCACCCCCAGCCCCTCAATGGGAGGAGCAGAGGGAGCAGCTCTCGAAGCTGGGCAAAGGAGACAATCGCTGCCCTCACTCTTCTGGCACCAGGACGATGCCACAGGACCCAGTGAGTCTCACATTTCAAAAGGAAAATGGAGAAACTGGAGAGGAGCTGGAGGAGGTCTGCCAGGATGGAGTTAGGGGTCCCCACCATGAGCTGTGACCTCCCTGCCCTTAGAGGGAGCAGAGGACTGGGGAGAGGCCAGAGCTTGTGAATTGGGGGCAAGAAACCCTTTTGGGTTCCAAAGCCTAGTTTTGGGGGATAAATCCTCATGTTTTTTTCCGAGTCTCATTTTTGAGTTTCAAAACCTAATTATAAGGCCACAAGCACCATTTCTACGACCCAAAGTCTGATATTTTTTTACATCCACAGCCTCAATTTCAGAGACAAAAACCTCTAAAAGGGTTCAAATCTGTATTTCAGCCCTCAAAGATTCATTTTCAGGGAACAAAGCCTCATTTTATTATCAAGACCACGATTGTGAGGGCTCAAATTCGCATTTTGAGCCTCTCCATTCCCATCTTTAGGGCACAAAACCTTAGTGTTTGTTGTCACAGCATCATTTTAGAGAATAAAGCCTGATGTCAGGGCTTAAAGCCTCAGTTTCATTTTCAAAGAACCATTTGTAGGACCCAAACCCTTCTTTTGAGGCTCCAGACTCTCATGGAAAGGATCCAACTCCCTCTTTTACAGATGAACCCTTGAATGGAGCACCCAAGGACCTGTATTTGGGACCAGAGCTTTGTTTCTTGGGGCCACAGAGGGGGCGCTTCCTTGCACTGTCAAAAGACTCATATGTAGCGCCTCACTCATCCCTTTAGTTGCTGAAGACTCATGTTTTGGAATATAATCCTCAGTTCTAGGATTCTAACCTGTTTTTCCGGACCCATAGTTTTTAAGGACCCACAGTAACATTTTAAGAGTCTAAGCTCTCTTTTTTTTCTTTTTTTCTTTTTTTCTTTTTTTTTTTTTTTTTTTTTGTTTAATAACTCATTTTAAAACCCTCATTTTTAAGGTCCGAAGTCTGGATTCGAATTTCCAGTGCCTCAGTTTTAGAGGCTAAACCCTTATTTATAGGTTCCAAAAGCTCATTTTTATCTTGCAAAGCCTCTTTCACAGAATCACAGAATCACAGAATCACAGAATCACAGAATGACCAGGTTGGAAGAGACCCACTGGATCGTCGAGTCCAACCATTCCCACCAATCCCTAAATCATGCTCCTAAGCACCTCATCCACCCGTGCCTTAAACACTTCCAGGGACGGTGACTCAACCACCTCCCTGGGCAGACCATTCCAATGCCTAACCACCCTCTCTGTGAAGAATTTCTTCCTAATCTCAAGCCTAAATCTCCCCTGGCAGAGCTTGAGGCCATTCCCTCTCATCCTGTCCCCTGTCACTTGGGAGAAGAGGCCAACTCCCTCCTCTCCACAACCTCCCTTCAGGTAGTTGTAGAGAGTAATAAGGTCTCCCCTCAGCCTCCTCTTCTCCAGGCTAAACAACCCCAGCTCTCTCAGCCGCTCCTCATAAGATTTGTTCTCCAGCCCCTTCACCAGCTTCGTTGCCCTTCTCTGAACTCGCTCCAGAGCCACAACATCCCTCTTGTGGTGAGGGGCCCAGAACTGAACACAGTACTCGAGGTGCGGTCTCACCAGTGCCGAGTACAGGGGGAGAATAACCTCCCTGGACCTGCTGGTCACGCCGTTCCTGATACAAGCCAAGATGCCATTGGCCTTTTTGGCCACCTGGGCACACTGCTGGCTCATGTTCAGTCTGTTGTCAAACAGCACCCCCAGGTCCTTCTCCTCCTGGCAGATTTCCAGCCAGGTTTCTCCTAGTTTGTACCTCTGCTTAGGGTTGTTGTGCCCCAAGTGCAGGACCCGGCATTTGGCCTTGTTAAACCTCATGCCGTTGGTCTCAGCCCAGCAGTCCAGCCTGTTCAGGTCCCTTTGCAGAGCCTCCCGACCCTCCAGCAGATCCACACTTCCTCCCAGCTTGGTGTCATCTGCAAACTTGCTAAGGGAGGACTCAATGCCTTCATCCAGGTCGTTGATAAAGACATTAAACAGGACTGGACCCAGCACTGAGCCCTGGGGAACCCCACTTGTCACTGGCTTCCAGCTGGATTTAACTCCATTTCCCAGCACCCTCTGGGCCCGGTGATTCAACCAGTTTTTCACCCAGGAGAGTGTGCACCCATCCAGGCCAGAGGCCGAGAGTTTCCGAAGCAGAATGCTGTGAGAAACTGTATCAAAGGCTTTACTGAAGTCCAGGAAGACCACATCCACAGCCTTTCCCTCGTCCAAGAGTTTAGTTACTCGGTCATAGAAGGTGATCAGATTAGTCTGGCAAGACCTGCCTTTCATGAACCTGTGTTTGACTGGGCCTGATCACCCGGTTCTCTTGCAAGTGCTTCTTGATAGCACTCAAGATCACCCACTCCATGACTTTCCCCGGTACCGAGGTCAGGCTGACAGCCCTGTAGTTCCCTGGATCCTCCCTGCGCCCCTTCTTATAGATGGGCACGATATCAGCCTCCAGTCCAGCGGAACCTCCCCAGTCATCCAGGACTGCTGGAAGATGATGGAAAGGGGTTTGGCCAGCACATCCGCCAGTTCCCTCAAAACTCTTGGGTGGACTCCATCTGGCCCCATAGACTTGTGGGCATCTAGCTGGGCAAGCAAGTCTCTAACCACCTCCTCTTGGACCTTGGGAATCTCATACTTCTCATCCAACCCTTGGGGTTGTTCACAGAAGGAACAATTTTCCTTACTGTTAAAGACTTAGGCAAAGTAGGCATTGAGCACTTCAGCCTTGTCTTCATCCCCTTTTACTGTTGTTCCCTCTGCAAGGAACAAAATCTCACATTTAGAACTATCCAAAATTTTGATGGCCCAAATCCTCATTCAGTGCCTCTCAGGGGGTGTGACAGGCTGCTGAGGGTGTGAGGGGCAGAGCCCAGCCCTGCAGGTGCAGGAGAGGAGGCCAGTGGGTGCTCTTGGTGGCAGGGACAGAGTGGGAAGGTGCCCAGGGCACTGGACTCTCCCATTGCCAGTTCCTGCATGGGCCACTCTGGGTGAGCTTTGCTCTCTGGTGACCAGCAATAGGAAATGGAAATGGGCTGGGACTGCATCAGGGGAAGTTCACATTGGACATTAGAAATGGTTCTTCACTGAGAGGGTGATCGGTCACTGGAAAAGGCTCCCCAGGGAAGTGGTCAGGGCACCAAGCCTGTCAGAGTTCAAGGAGCATCTGGATTGCACTCTTGGTTTGGTTTTAGGTAGTCTAATGAAGAGCAAGGAGTGGAACTTGATGATCCTTATAGACTCCTTCTCACTCAAGGTATATTATGATTCTATCTGCAAGGTCAAGAATAGTCCAAGAATGGAGTTTGTCTCTGTATAATTTTTGTATTTATAGGGAAATTGGCTAGATGAGGGGATCCAAGGTCAACTTCTGGATAGACTGCATATCTAAGACCTGCTGTGGGAGGGATCCAAACCCTTTGTGTGTCATGTGGAGATGTATTTTTCACTGACATATAGACATATAGAAATACATGATGGGGTTGGGGAGAGGCAAGGTTGTCCATGTAGTGGTGGACCTGAAGGCTATTGCTTTCCCTACATGCCCACACCTCCTTAGGAGACACCCTGCACCAATATCAGTGGGAGAATTCTATTGTCCCATCTTCAAAGTGCTCCCCTTGTACAGTCCCCTTTACCTACACTCTTGGAACTACTCTAACAAAGTGTAAGAATGTTCAGGAGTGGATGGAAATCAGCCCAGAGCTCAGTCTGAAAACAAGAGCTCTCAATACCTGAAGAGATATCTCAGACTGTTCTTTTTCATCAGCTGAAATTATTCCAAACTTGCAACAAAATGTCCTTGGAATTTCTATGCTGCCAAAATATGAATTTTCAGAACGTGTGTGATTTGTGGGAGAAGCAGCCTTGCCCTTGCCCTGTGCTTGCATTGCCAGCTCTCTCTCTCATTCACTGAGCATTTCATCCCCTTCACCTTCCAGGGGTTTCCACATGCAGTTCTCCGGGTTCTTGTTCTTCCTCTTCTTTAAGGTATGCTCAATGATTTCCTTTTCCAAGCACCCTAGAACCTCTCTGATTGCTCTGGCACTTACATCGTGTAAGGGTGATGCAGCAGACAGGAACACTTGCACTGAGTCTGTCCAAGGGAGCTGCAATGAATCTCCCTGGGCCAGTGGGGTTTGTTCCTGGGGTCACACACAGAAATGTCAGGGTTCTGTCAGGAGTCCACGTCTGAGCTGACCTCGTGGACTCCTGAGGCACCCAGGGATGTTCAGAGATAGAATCAGGCCCTTGTATAGTGGGAGATAAAGGTCATAGTCTCTCTCTGACTTCATGTTGTCACTTCTAGTGGTTGGGAGATGCCTCAGCCCTGCCCTGGGTTGCCCTGTTCTTCACTCATCTGAGATGCTCACAACATTATGAACAGACACGGCTGAAGGAAGCTCAGCCCAGAGCTACATTCAGACACTTACTCTTGGGATGTCGCTCCCAACATGAAGTGACCTTAAGATCCTGTATGCCCTGCAGGCCTTCAGGGAAACTCATGGAACAGCTGTTTGTGTTCCCTTGTGTTCATCTCACCTCATGCACATGATGTACGTGCTCACATCTCGTGTGAACAGTGTGAACTCTCACTGTGGTCTCTCCATTTTGTGTCCTTCCAGGGAGGGACAAAGAACGTCTCCAAGCTGGAGTGAGAGGGCAGTGCTGGGAATGGTGACTGTGAGGGGTTACTCCAGGATGATTACTCTGGGGGACATTCTTTGGGTTGACAAACACACATGGGCACACACCAGATTCTGCTCTGCTGTTTCTTCAATTCTCTCTCAGGAGGTTGGGTTGTGGAAGTTCTCAGATGCCAACGACAACCCAGCACACCCATGCTTTTTATCTGAAGAGTGGTGTCTGCATCTCTGAGTCACTTCCTTGGTCTTGTTCATAAGAGAAAATTTAGAACAAGAGATAAGCCTTCGGGAGCTGCCCTGAGTAGATCCACTGGTGAAACTAAAAGGCTGTTCTGGGGGCAGCTCTGTCCCACAAGTGCCCACTGCCTGTCCCTGCCTGTGGGCACAGCACTGCCACACAGCACGGGAGGGACCAAGCTCAGAGCCCTCAGGCCTTACAGCAAGGCAAGGTGTAAGGAGGAGAGTGAGGAAGTGGAGAGAGAACAGCTCTGGGAGATGAAGCACATGGGCCTGGCAGTGCTGCCATGCTGGGACTCCTTTCCCCATCCCCACAGAAACTGTCCCTGCAACTCCAAAAAGACTTGGATGAAGGGTACTCCCCAAAAAAAGGTATTACAGGTCCCTTTATTTTTTTTCCAACACACAGGGAGCACAGGTCCTCATTTACACAGGCACTCAATCAGAAAAGACAAGCAAACAGTGAAGGAGGGAGAGGATGAGAACATTATTATAATTTAAAAAATCCCACTAAAACCAAACAATACAGAAGGCAGACTGGTCCTGCAGTGAGTTACATTGGATCTGCTATGAAGAAGCCTGACAGTTTCTTGCTTGACAGAACCATCCAGTTATCAGTTTCCACATGGCATCCTTGAGCTGCTGGTTCCTCAGGCTGTAGATGAGGGGGTTCAATGCAGGAGGCACCACCGCATACAGAATTGACACTACAAGATCCAGGGATGGGGAGGAGATTGAGGGGGGCTTCAGGTAGGCAAACCCTGCCATGCTGATAAACAGGGAGACCACAGCCAGGTGAGGGAGGCACGTGGAGAAGGCTTTGTGCTGTCCCTGCTCAGAGGGGATCCTCAGCACAGCCCTGAAGATCTGCACATAGGACACCACAATGAAAACAAAACAGCCAAATGCTAAACAGGTAACAAACACAATAAGCCCAAACTCCCTGAGGTAGGAATCTGAGCAGGAGAGCTTGAGGATCTGAGGGATTTCACAGAAGAACTGTTCCACAGCATTGCCCTGGCACAGGGGCAGGGAAAATGTATTGGCTGTGTGCAGGAGAGCAAAGAGAAACCCAGCGCCCCAGGCAGCTGCTGCCATGTGGACACAAGCTCTGCTGTCCAGGAGGGTCCCGTAGTGCAGGGGTTTGCAGATGGCAATGTAGCGGTCGTAGGACATGATGGTGAGAAGAGAAAACTCTGCTGAAATGAGAAAGGCATAGAGAAAGACTTGGGCAACACATCCTGCATAGGAAATGGCCCTGGTGTCCCAGAGGGAATTGGCCATGGATTTGGGGACAGTAGTGGAGATGCAGCCCAGGTCGAGGAGGGAGAGATTGAATAGGAAGAAGTACATGGGGGTGTGGAGGTGGTGATCACAGGTGATGGTGGTGATGATGAGGCCGTTGCCCAGGAGGGCAGCCAGGTAGATGCCCAGGAAGAGCCCGAAGTGCAAGAGCTGCAGCTCCCGTGTGTCTGCGAATGCCAGGAGGAGGAACTGGGTGATGGAGCTGCTGTTGGACATCTGCTGCCTCTGCCATGAGCAACTTTCACTGGAGGAAATGACAGTGACAAGTTAGGGAAGAATTTCCTAAGCCAAATCAAAGCCCTTTCTCATTCCCCTCCCCTGCTGCTGACACCATGTACCTTCTCTACCAGCCCTTCCTCCAGCTCTGTGCCTGGAACTCTGCTTGGTGCTGGCTTAATATGCTGGGAAGAGCAGGGCCTCTGCCTGCTGGCTGCAAGGACTCAGCCCTGTTCTGCATGGGGTTCATGGGGACGGTGGGGACACTGCTAGGGTTCAGCTTTGTCCTGTAGAACTGCTCCTTTTCTTGTCCTGGAATTGCATCTTTCTGAGATGGAGGGATTCACACTCCCATGTTACACTGAAAAGCCACCAGACCCTGCTGAGATCAGAGGGACCCAGCTCAAACCACTGAATGCCTCACCCTACGCTAATGTCTCAGCACCCACTTTCAGCTCAGGACACACATGGCTCATTTCACAAACCCAACAGCATTTACTGTCTCATAACATCTCTGAGCTGCTCCATGGGTCTTTCAGGTATCACAAAGATGTGATAGGACAGGTTTGCATCCTGGAGGGAAGCTCAGAGCTTGGAAGGACACCTCACGGAGAGCCAAGTGATGGCATTTGATTGCTGGATATTCTGCTCCTTCCCCAGCCCCACTGACTGCATTGCCCACAGCCTCACAGCTCAGAGCAAAGTCAGGACATGGGTTCCCATGGACACAACAGCAGGAAAGGAGCCACCAGGGCAGAGGGCGACTGTGCAGATGAAACTCCCATCCCCAGAGAGCCTGACAGTGAGAAGAAGAGAAAATCAGCAAGAACAGAGTCAGAGGGAGAAAAGGGTGGAAGGGAGTGAGGGTCTGGCTGCAAGAGGCCAGGGCAGAGAGAGCTGGGCACGCAGACAGCATTTCCATTCCCTGTCTCTGATCTTCCCCTCTCAGACACCAACCTTGCAGTGCAGCTCAGGAGCCTCAGTGATTTGTTCAAGCATGAGAATCTCTTGTTCCCATTCTACCCCCAAATTCTCCAGGAGTAGGAAAATGAAAACAAAAGATCAGGAGAGCTCCTTGTTTGGTAACATAATCCCTGCCTTGATTTTCCCACAGAATTTTCCCTTCAGAAATATCCTGGGGTGACCCGGAGCCGTGAGCAGCCCTGACCCACACAGGACCCTGTCTGCAGTAGAAGGTCCTCTCCTGCCAGGAAATCCTTATTCCCACACCTCAGTGTCTCCCCACAGTGCCATGAGGAGTTCCCCAGGCAGGTGGCAGAGTCCCTGCTCCATCACCAAGAGAATGGGGAGCAGGGACCCTGCTCTCAAGGAGAACCTGAGGCACACATGCTGCAATCTCTGACTTTACAGCCCTTCCAAACTGCCTCACAAGACCCCCCTCCACACAGATCCCATCAGCTGGGGCTCTGCCAGCTTTAGGAGATGCTGCCAGGATCTACACCTGCATTGTCATGCACCCACACTTACCATGTCCAGGACTGTGAAGATTTCTCCTCCAGTCAGCTCCCAGTTATCCTCCTGACCACCTTTAAACTCTCTCTGCCTTGCTCATCTCTCTGAGAAATGCTGGGATTTTCTTTCTTCCTGCTGGGTTTTGCAGAAGAGCTGCTCCTGGTCAGAGCTCACTCTTTGTAGTGCTGCCAGGTTTCCAGGAGCTCCCTCCATCCCAGGAGATGAGCACTGCTCAGCAGTAGAGGAGCAGCTCAGGGCATTTTAATGACCCCTCTGGTGAGTTTGATGCCGTGTCCATGAACCTCAGCCCTTAGAAGAAGCTGAACAAACTTCTCAATGAATTTATGTCCGATTCAGAGTCCAAAGTTTCTTGTTAATGGGTCCCACTGAGGGCACTGCTGAGAAAGCATCTCCAGGGCCCAGTTAGAGTAGAAAACTGGAGGCAGTGATGATAGGCCTAGTAAATCAAGGTAACGGTGTCTCTGATGCTGAGTCAGCCTGGATGTGTTTCATTAATCCAAACAGCCAAGCCCTGACCCCATTTACCAAACAGCCAGTCCTGACCCCCAGTCCCCAGGAAGGGAGGTCTTGTCTCTCATCCATTCCTCAAGGCTCATCCTGGGAGAGTGGGATGTGGAGATCGACAATGCCAAGGGCAGGACTATGGTACGACACCTCCCAGGCTCCTAAGTATGGACAAGGGGGAAATAAGGTCCAGGGGATGGATGGATTTGTCATCTCCTCATAGGAATCAGTGTCAGAGACAACCACCATCATCAAATTCACAAAAAGGCTACTCTGTTAAGGAGCTTTCATCTTTCCCACATCCCCTGTCCTCTCCACCACCGACTGCCCCACAGGGTTTTATCACCCGTGCCTCTTGCCCTGCAGGCTGCAGCCATGTCCCCAGCTGCCTCACCTTGCTGTCACCTTCCTTTGCTGTTATCTCTCTGTCCTCCCTGGCTCTTCCTTGAGACACAAAGCCCTGGGATGATCCTTCTGGGTGACAGGTGGCAGCACAGCACTGCCCTTGGACTGATAGTTCTTTCCCCTTGTGTCCAGCTTGGACATACCCAGCTACAATTTCTGGCACTATTTCCTTCTCATGCCTTTTTCCACCATGAAGATAAGTTCCACCACCCTTGGAACAGCCCTTCAGTCTCTCTCAGGCAACTCCTGCAGTGTCTGCAGTCTCCGCACTTCTAATCCCATGTTCTCGAGGCCTCCAATCCCCATCTCAGGAGATCTCTGGGCACCTCCAGAGTGTTTGCAGTTAACTCATAGTAGTCACAGGTCAAGAAAGACAGAGTTTTTACCAAGGCAGAAGTGGCAGAACAAGGGACGATGGCTTTAAACAGAATCACAGAATCACAGAATCACAGAATAACCAGGTTGGAAGAGACCCACCGGATCATCGAGTCCAAGCATTCCCACCAATCCCTAAGTCATGCTCCTAAGCACCTCGTCTACCCTAACCTTAAACACCTCCAGGGATGGTGACTCAACCACCTCCCTGGGCAGACCATTCCAATGCCTAACCACCCTCTCTGTGAAGAATTTTTTCCTTATCTCAAGCCTAAATCTCCCCTGGCAGAGCTTGAGGCCATTCCCTCTCATCCTGTCCCCTGTCACTTGGGAGAAGAGGCCAGCACCCTCCTCTCCACAACCTCCCTTCAGGTAGTTGTAGAGAGTAATAAGGTCTCCCCTCAGACTCCTCTTCTCCAGGCTAAATACTCCCAGCTCTCTCAGCGGCTCCTCATAAGATTTGTTCTCCAGCCCCTTCCCCAGCTTTGTTGCCCTTCTCTGGACTCGCTCCAGAGCCCCAAAATCCCTCTTGTGGTGAGGGGCCCAGAACTGAACACAGTACTCGAGGTGCGGTCTCACCAGTGCCGAGTACAGGGGGAGAATAACCTCCCTGGACCTGCTGGTTACACCATTTCTGATCCAAGCCAAGATGCCATTGGCCTTTTAGGCCACCTGGGCACACTGCTGGCTCATGTTCAGTCGGCTGTCAACCAGCACCCCCAGGTCCTTCTCCTCCTGGCAAATTTTCAGCCAGGCTTCTCCTAGTTTGTACCTCTGCTTAGGGTTGTTGTGCCCCAAGTGCAGGACCCGACATTTGGCCTTGTTAAACCTCATGCCGTTGGTCTCAGCCCAGCAGTCCAGCCTGTTCAGGTCCCTTTCCAGAGCCTCCCGACCCTCCAGCAGATCGACACTTCCTCCCAGCTTGGTGTCATCTGCAAACTTGCTAAGGGAGGACTCAATGCCTTCATCCAGCCATTAAGCTGTAAGAGGGGACATTTAGATTAGATCCAAGATAAAAATAGGTAAGATGGGGATGGCAAGACACTGGCACAGGTTGCCTAGAGAAGTTGTGGATGCACCAATTCTGGAAGTGTCCAAGATCAGGAACTTTGAGCAACCTGAAAGATGTCCCCATCGATAGCAGAGGTTTTAGAAATGGATGATCTTTTAGGTCCCTTCCCACACAAACCATCCTATGAGGCCTTGATTCTAATCTCCCCAACCTCTTCTCCACAGGCCTGCAAACACCTGTAGAAATCATTTACCTGTTTTAATCTGACCTGGTTCCCAACAGTCCCATAAAAAGAAAGCATTGCTCTTTCTAGGACATGAATTGATAAGTTTTCAAAGAATGAATTCCAAAACCAGAAGGTGAACTATTAATTCAAAGCAAGTTCCATTGTCTCTGCGTGAGAGATTCACCAAGTGGGTCAGCGGGAGCCTCCCAGGATGATGTTGCCAACTGAGGACGGGGTTTCTGCCTCTGGCTCTGGGACTCATGATGAGAAACCAGGAAGCCCATTTGGGAACTCTGCAAGACCTGCCGAGGGATGTCCAGGAAAGGACCAAAGGCAGGGAAAGGGTGGGATCAAGGTGGTTTGTGGAGGAACAAGCATGGGAAAACAGAGAGAAAAAGGGATAAAAGATGCTGGGAATGAGTAAACAGGGGGCTGGTCAGGAGACCTGGAACCTGATTGGATGAATCCTATGGGATACCAGCCCTGCAGAAAAGAGGAGTGCAGAGAGCAGTTTGAAGGTCAAAGAGAGCCTCTTCCAGCTCATCATGGTCCGCCTTTATTTGCAGCTGAATGCAAGCAGTTGTGGATCCCAATTCCCTTCCTGCTCCGGGTAAGGGTAATGAGAGAAGGGGACTTGTGAGTTAGAAACTAAACCATCTTTAATGAAACAACAACAAAAATAAGGGGAATCTTTTTAGTAAGGAAATTGTAAATATATACACACATGTAATTGCCCCACCTGGGTGACTCCATCGCTACTGATGCTTCAGAGCAGGCATGGATGGAAGGTCCTGGGCTGGACTCAGCAGCAGGAGTGAGCTGGACTTGGGAACAGGATTCAGGAGTGCACGGATCTGGGATCATGGCATGTGGTGTAACAGACTGGCTGGGCCAGTCAAATCAGTCAGAATCAGAACTTGTGAGGTCTGTGATGATTGTGACATCAGTGGTCTTTGTGACGCCTGTGACATCTGTGATGATTGTGACATCAGTGACATCTGTGATGATTTTGACATCAGTGACATCTGTGTCATATCTACCTATTGTGACATCAGTGACATCTATGGTGTGCAACAACTGTGACATGAGTGACATCAGTGATTTCTGTGATGATTGTGACATCTGTGGAGTCTGGAACTACTGTGACATCAACGATATCTGTGACATCTGTGAAGCTTGGGATATCAATGACATTTGCAAAATCTGTGACACTTGTGACATCAATGACATCTCTAACATCTGTGGCACTTGTGACATCAGTGACATCTATGACATCTGTGACAATTGTGATGTCAGTGACATCTGTGACATCTGTGATTTCTGTGATATCTGTGATATCAGTGACATCTGTGATGTCTGTGATATCAATGACGATTGTGATATCAGCGACATCTGTGACCTCTCTGACATATCTGACATCTGTGACATCTGTGATGTCTGTGGTGTCTGTGATGTCAATGACTATTGTGACATCAGTGACATCTGTGACATCTGTGACGATTGTGACATCAGTGACATATGTGAAGTTTTTGATGGCTGTGATATCAGTGAAATTTGTGACATCTGTGGTGTCTGTGATGTCAATGACTATTGTGACATCAGTGACATCTGTGACATCTGTGACGATTGTGGCAACAGCGACATTTGTGACATCAATGATGATTGTGACATATGTGACGTGTGTTATATCTGTGACTATTATGACATTAGTGACCCAGCCAAGGAGAAGCAGCTGACGCGCTCTTGTATAAACAGCTGGGGTTAATCTCTAGATCTATGCCTCTCCTTATTGTGGGAGACTTCAGTCTTCCTGATATCTGCTGGAAGCACAATAGAGCAGAAAGGAAGGAGTCTAGGAGGCTCCTGGAGTGCGTGGAAAACAACTTCCTAGCACAGCTGGTGAATGAACCGACAAGGGAAGGTGCCCTCCTGGACCTGCTGTTTGTGAACAGAGAAGGTCTTGTGGGGGATGTGGCAGTAGGAGGACGCCTAGGACTAAGCGATCATGAGATGATGGGGTTTTCTGTTCTAGGCGAAGTGAAGAGGGTGGTTAGCAGGACAGTAGCATTAAATATCCAGAGGGCAGACTCTGAACTCTTCAGAAGGCTGGTTGGCAAAGTCTCATGGGAGACAGTGCTTAAGGGCAAGGGAGCCCATGAGGGCTGCGAGCTCTTCAGAAAGGAGATCCTAGCGGCACAGGAGAAAGCCATCCCCATGTTCCAAACAAAAAGCCGGCAGGGGAAAAACCAACTTGGTTGAACAGGGAGATCTTGAGTGATATCAAGAAGAAGAGGAATGTATATGGGCTCTAGAAGAGGGGACAGGCCTCTTGGGTGGATTACAGGAGGGAAGTGAGATTGTGTAGAGAAAAAATCAGGAGGGCAAATGCTCAACTAGAAATCAGATTGGCAAAGTCGGTGAAAGATAACAAAAAAATTTCTATAAATATATAAATAATAAAAGGAGGACTAGGGAGACCATACAGTCCCTGTTGGACGCAGAAGGAGCAAGAGTGACAGGGGACAAGGAAAAGGCTGAGGTACTTAAGGCCTTCATTGTCTCAGTCTTTAATTGTAAAGAAAGTTGTTCCCTCTGTGTACAAACCCCAGAGCTAGAGGAGCAACATGAGGCTCCCATGGTCCAAGAGGAGGTGGTCAGAGCTTTGCTAGACCGACTAGACACCCATAAATCTATGGGGCTGGATGGGATTCACCCAAGGGTACTGAAGGAGCTGGCAGATGTGCTGGCCAAACCCCTTTGCATCACCTTCCAACAGTCCTGGCTGACTGGGCAAGTTCCACGGGACTGGAGGCTGATGTTGTGCCCATCTACAAGAAGGGTCACATGGAGGATCCAGGGAACTACAGGCCTGTCAGTCTGACCTCAGTGCCAGGGAATGTCATGGAACAGGTGCTTGAGTGCTATCATGAAGCACGTGCAAGAGAACCGGGTGATCAGGCCCAGTCAACACGGGTTCACAAAAGGCAGGTCTTGCCAAATTAACCTGATTGCCTACTATGACAAAATGACTCGGCTGCTGGACGAGGGAAAGGCTGTGGATGGATCTTCCTGGACCTCAGTAAAGCCTTTGATACAGTTTCTTACAGCATTCTGCTAGGGAAACTGTCACCTCTGGCCTGGACAGGTGCACACTCTCCTGGGTGGAAAACTGCTTGGATAGAGGGCCCAGAGAGTGGTGGAAATGGTTAACTCCATTTAACATCCAGCTGGAGGCCAGTTCCAAGTGGGGTTCCCCAGGGCTCAGACTGGGTCCAGTCCTGCTCAAAGTCTTTATCAATGACCTGGATGAAGGCATCGAGAGCACCCTTAGCAAGTTTTCAGATGACACTAAGCTGGGTGGAAGTGTGGAACTGCTGGAGGGTTGGGAGGCTCCAAAAGGATCTGAACAGGCTGGACCCCTGGGCTGAAACCAATGGCATGAGGATTAACACGGCCAAATGCTAGGTCCTGCACTTGGGCACAACAACCATGAGCAGCTCCAGACTAGGAGAAGTCTGGCTGGAAAGCTGCCTGGAGGAGAAGGACCTGGGTGTGTTGATTGACAGCAACTGAACACGAGCCAGCAGTGGCCCAAGTGGCCAAGAAAGCCAATGGCATCTTGGCTTGGATCAGAAAAAGCATGACCAGCAGGTCCAGGGAGGTTATTCTCCCTCTGGACTCGGCACTGGTGAGACCGCACCTCAAGTACTGTGTTCAGTTCTGGGCCCCTCACCACAAGAAGGATGTTGAGGCTCTGGAGCGAGTCCAGAGAAGAGCAACAAAGCTGGTGAAGGGGCTGGAGAACAGGCCTTATGAGGAGCGCCTGAGAGAGCTGGGGATGTTTAGCCTGGAGAAGAGGAGGCTGAGGGGAGACCTCATTGCTCTCTACAACTACCTGAAGGGATGTTGTAGAGAGGAGGGAGCTGAGCTCTTCTCCCAAGTGACAGGGGACAGGATGAGAGGGAATGGCCTAAAGCTCCACCAGGGGAGATTTAGGCTTATGTCCACCAGGCTGGACATTAGGAAAAAATTTTTCACGGAAAGGGTCATTGGGCACTGGAACAGGCTACGCAGGGAAGTGGTTGATTCACCTTCCCTGGAGGTGTTTAAGGCACGGGTTGACGAGGTGCTAAGGGACATGGGTTAGTGTTTGATAGGAATGGTTGGACTTGATGATCCGGTGGGTCTCTTCCAACCTGGTTATTCTATGATTCTATGAATCTTTGGGCACTATAGTGATGTGTGCGGTGCTACAAATGAAACATTTGATCCTGCAAGGGAGGAGAATCTCTTGGTTCATCTATATCCCAGAGGAATGAAACTCCGGTCCCAAATGCAGTGCTTTGGGAGCTCCAATTGAGACTTCACGGTGTAAAAGACGGGGTTGGAACCTTTCCATGAGAGTCTGGAGCTTTCAAAGCATGTTTTGGGTCCTACAAATGGTGCTTTTAAACTGCAACTGGAAGGCTTTAAACACTAAATATTGGTCTTGAGAGGCTGAAAATACGGCATTGAGCCCTCACAATTGTAGACTTGATTCTAAAATGAGGCTTCTTTCCCTGAAAGGCAGGGTTTGGTGGCTAAACATAAGTTTTTGAACCCTTTTGGATGCTTTTGTCTCTCAAACTGAGGCTGTGAACATAGAAAATCCGACATTGTGCCTTAAAAATGACACCCTGAGCCCAAAAACACATCATTGAAGCCCAAGAAGGGAGCTTGGAACTCGCAAAGGAGGGTCAATACCCTAAAAAGAGGTTTTGGCCCCAAAACAGAGGTGTCTCCCAGCCCCTTGTGCTGTTGCCTGGCAGCAGCTCAGTGCCAGGTTGGGGCTTGGGGGGAGCTGCGGGTGCTGAGGGTCGGGGTGGAAGAGGCAGACCCAGGGTCTGGGATGGGGGTTCTGCACAAGAAGGGGTTATCTGGCCCCCAAATGGGGCTGGGTGCACTGGCAGGAGATGCTGGGGCTGCACTGGGTTCTGACCCCTCAGTCACACAAACACAGAATGATTAAGACTGAAAAGCCCCTGGGCTCCCCCAACCCAAGCCCAGCCCCATGCATGGAACATCCCAAGGCTACAAATATGCTTGGTTTGAACCCCCAGGAGTGGAGAATCCCCCACTACCCTGGAGCCTCTGCTGGGGCTGTACGGCGCTCACACAAAGGCATTTTCCCTCCTATCCTACCCACTCCACTGCACAAGAAATTGGACATTCCCAGATGTCACAGCAGCCATGGCCGATCGATAGCTGTGTCCATGGATCTGTCAAATGCCTAATTCCTTTCTTTTAATCGTGGCATCAGTGCCTTGTTGATGTCTAAAGTCTCTCTGTGGATGCTGACATGGACTCAGCAGCCTGCTCAGACCTCAGAGCTGGCCCTGCTTGGAACTGGCATTAGACTCTAGGTCGCCTGAGCTCTCTTGTTCCCTAAGTTTTTCTGTGAGCATAAGATGTAGAGACCCACTAAGCAGGTAGCCCTGAGCCTCCCCAGCAAGTTCAAAGTGTGCCCTCACCCCTCATGCTGTGGCCCCTAACTCCACCCTGCCAGACCTCCTCCAGGGCCTCTCCAGTTTCTCCAATTTCCTTTTGAAATGTGAGACTCACTGGGTCCTGTGGCATCATCATAGAAGTCATAAAAACACAGCTGGTGGCTCATAGAAGAATCAGGTTGTACAGGAGTCAGATCACAGAAGGGTCAGTTAACAGTAGGATTGTTTCATAGAACAGTCGGATGACAGAGGGGCCGGGTTTTAGAAAAGTGAAGTCATAGAAGCAAAAGGACATAAATGATTTGTGTCACAGAGGAGTCAAAGAAAACTTGGGTCATAAAAAGTCACGTCACAGGAGAAAAGAGAATACTCCAGTCATAGAAGGTCATAGAAGGCCTTCTATAAGAAGAGGTGCAGGGAGGATCCGGGGAACTACAGGCCTGTCAATCTGACCTCGGTACCAGGGAAAGTCATGGAGCGGGTGATCTTGAGTGCGATCATGAAGCACTTGCAAGAGAACCGGGTGATCAGGCCCAGTCAACACGGGTTCATGAAAGGCAGGTCTTGCCAGACTAATCTGATCACCTTCTATGACCAAGTGACTAAACTCTTGGACGAGGGCAAGGCTGTGGATGTGGTCTTCCTGGACTTTAGTAAAGCCTTTGATACAGTTTCTCACAGCATTCTGCTTCGGAAACTGTCGGCCTCTGGCCTGGACGGGCGCACACTCTCCTGGGTGAAAAACTGGTTGAATGACTGGGCCCAGAGGGTGGTGGTAAATGGAGTTAAATCCAGCTGGAGACTAGTGACAAGTGGGGTTCCCCAGGGCTCAGTCGTGGGTCCAGTCCTGTTTAATGTCTTTATCAACGACCTGGATGAAGGCATTGAGTCCTCCCTTAGCAAGTTTGCAGATGACACCAAGCTGGGTGGAAGTGTCGATCTGCTGGAGGGTAGGGAGGCTCTGCAAAGGGATCTGAACAGGCTGGACTGCTGGGCTGAGACCAACGGCATGAGGTTTAACAAGGCCAAATGCCGGGTCCTGCACTTGGGGCACAACAACCCTAAGCAGAGGTACAGACTTGGAGAAGCCTGGCTGGAAAGCTGCCAGGAGGAGAAGGACCTGGGGGTGCTGGTTGACAACTGACTGAACATGAGCCAGCAGTGTGCCCAGGTGGCCAAGAAGGCCAATGGCATCTTGGCTTGTATCAGAAACAGCGTGACCAGCAGGTCCAGGGAGGTTCTTCTCCCTCTGTACTCGGCACTAGTGAGACCACACCTCGAATCCTGTGTTCAGTTCTGGGCCCCTCACCACAAAAGGGATGTTGTGGCTCTAGAGCGAGTCCAGAGAAGAGCAACAAAGCTGGTGAAGGGGCTGGAGAACAAATCTTATGAGGAGCGGCTGAGAGAGCTGGGGTTTGTTTAGCCTGGAGGATAGGAGGCTGAGGGGAGACCTTATTACTCTCTACAACTACCTGAAGGGAGGTTGTGGAGAAAAGGGTGCTGGCCTCTTCTCCCAAGTGACAGGGGACGGGATGAGAGGGAATGGCCTCAAGCTCCACCAGGGGAGATTTAGGCTTGAGATTAGGAAAAAATTCTTCACAGAAAGGATGGTTAGGAATTGGAACGGTCTGCCAAGGGAGGTGGTTGAGTCACTGTCCCTGCGGGTGTTTAAGGTTAGGGTGGATGAGGTACTTAGGAGCATGATTTAGGGATTGGTGGGAATGGTTGGACTCGACGATCCAGTGGGTCTCTTCCAACCTGGTTATTCTGTAATTCTGTGATTCTGTGTAGGCTCAAGTCACAAAAGGGTCAGATTATATAGGAGAGGGGTCAAGAAGAGTCTGTTTATAGATGAGTCAGATCATAGAGGAGTAAGAGAAGGATTCAGTCATAAAAGGTTCATAGAGGTGTTGTGTCACAGAAGTCTCAGGCCATAAAAGATTTGGGTCATGGAAGAGTCGAGTCATAGAAGCATGAGAATTTAGTCAGGAAAAAGAAAGATTGGGTCACAGAAAGGTCTTAGTAGAGTTAGGTCACAGAAGCTTTGGGTTATAGAAGAGTTGGGCCAAAAATAATTCAGGTCATAGAGGAGTTTGGTAACAGAAGGATGATGAGACACAATCTACCCAAGGGAAATCCAGTTCCCTTCTCTTTCAGACATCCAAAAATAGAATCGAAGAGGAAAACATCTGGGAAAATGCCTTTAGCTCCCCTGTTCATCCATTGGTCATTTTTGAAAAGGACAGGCAATGTGGGAGTGATGCCAGTGGTCAGGGTGTTTCCTTGGTCTCCGTGACCTTGTGAAGATGATGGAGAGTGACCTCACTCTGACATCGCCCTGCTCACTCAGCTCCCTGGGACACTGCCCCTCCTGTCCCACAGACTGGGAAGGATTTTGTTTGCTCAAGGGATCCCTGACTTGATCCCCACTCCTGGCTTGCCCATCTCCTCCAGAGTCCTGCCCTGAGTCACAGAGGCCTGGGAGACCTTGATGGAGAAGACAGGAACAAAGAGGACACAGGGAGTCTCAGATCTGTCTACACCTGTTTACTCCGATACCCAGTAGGACCCACACAGGGTCTTTGTTTCTTCTTTAACTGTTCCTGAAGGGGCAAACACTCATCATGAGGCCCTTGAATGGCCTTTCAAGTTCAGACTGAATCCCAGTCTGGACCCTTGCGAATCATGGTGGATGCTGTCCTTGAAGACCACCTACCCTGAGCTCTGTGACCCAGCTCTGTCTCCCACAGGAACGGCTCCAGCTCCTGCTGCCTGTGCCCCTGGCTGAGGGCATTGCTGCCCATTGGGGCTGAAGCCCTGCAGCTGTGGCACCAGGCAACCTCATCCCTGCCATGAGGAAACCAAGTGTTCAAGACCCCGTGTGTTGAAAGACTTTACTTGGAACAGAGACATGTCAAGGACAGAAGAGAGTTGAGTGTCTTTCTAGTCCCAGGTCTAAAGCACTAGCATGAATTACCTAAATTCTGCCAGTGGAAAATATTCTCCAGCTTGGAGAAATGAGATCATTCCCTGTCACCTTCTTGCTGTCCTATCTAATGATGAGACAAATAGATAGTGATTCTCCCGCTCAGCTCTTTTTCTGAGAGGAGCAATGACAGTGCAGGACAGAAGTGTCTCTCCTAGATGATGAAAGTAACATCAGGGATGACTTCAGCTTGTTTCTCAGCAGGTTCCCCTGGAGCCCCAGGGACACCTCGAGGGAGCCCCGTGGGGGAAGAAAACGCTGCCTTGGGCTGCTCCTCTGCTGCTGATGAGCTGGGCTGGGCTCCTGGCAGGGAGGGAGCTCATAATGACAGGGCAGTTCATAAAAGACCCAGGTGTGTCCAGGAGCAGCTCCTCTGCAAAGCCCAGCAGGGCTGAGGGCACTGCCTGCATGCAGCGAGGGGAGAGGAGGGAGCAGAGAGAGGGGAAAGTCAGGGTGGTGTCGGAGGAGAGAGGAGGCTTCATCTGGAGACAAATCCTCACAGCCCTTCTCAAGGTGAGTCTCTGGGTGCAGGACAATGCAGGTGCAGTTCCTGGAGGGATCTCCTAAAGCCGGCACAGCCACAGCCTGTGGGATCTGCCAGGAGGGCTCTTGCAATTTCTGCAGTGGAGAGAAAACCAGGGTCAGCATTCAGCCTACCCGGGGAGCTCCCCATGGTGGGACAGAAGCAGGTCCTGGCAGGAGAGGGTCTTTCTGCTCTCAAAAGGGTGCTGTGTGAGTCAGGGCTGCTCACAGCTCCAAATCAACATGGGAAATATCTAAGGGGACATTTCAAGGGAATAATCAAGGCAGGGAGAAGGAACTCTGATGAGTCAGTCTCCTGCACTTGGGGAATTTCAGGGGAGGAATGAAACAAGAGGCTCTCCTGCTTGAACAAATCATTGAGACTCCTCAGCTCTGTCCTGGAGTGGTCAATAGGTCTGATAGGAGCCTCCTAAAGTGTCTCCAGCTGCTTCTCTTCCCATGGACAGCACCAGCATCACCTCTGCTGGACCCTTCAGGCTCAGTCTGTCCTGTCCTTTTCTGCTTATAAACAAGAACCTGTGACCAGCTTTACCCAGCAAACAGGCAGGTGTGTGTAGGGCCAGGGGAATGCCGAGAGGGTCAGATGGGGTCTGTGAGCACTGACAGAGAGAAGACAAGGGACAGGGAAATGCCTCCAGTGAGGAAAATCTCCGGGCAGAAGGGATAGGATAAGGGAATGTGAGGAAAAATAAAACAGAGATATTTCGAGGGCAAACGCAGAAACCCCTATATGACTGCATCCAACACAGACCCTCCCTCTTGACAACTTCCCTTGCCTCCTCTCAGCCCTCAGTCTGCACCCAGAGCTCCAGCACAGCCATGGTGCAGCTCCCTAGTTCATTCTCCTCTCCAGAGCACAGGGGCTGAAAGCAACAGTGCAGCAAAGTTGATGTTTGGGAGGGGGTGAATGCAGCTGGGTTAGGGTAATGCTGTCCTGAGTGCCCGGCAGCCTCTGCCCTGGCCTCTCTCAGCTGGAGCAGCTTCTTTGCTGGCTTCTCTCTTTGTCTGCGTTCTTTCTGTTGTTCTCTTATTCTTGCTGCCAGGCTCTCTGGGCTTGGCAGTTTCCACAGCTGAGCCAGGCACTGACCTTCTGATTCCTCCCATGCAGGTGTGTCCGTGGGAATGCAGTGTCCAAGCTTTCATCTCACCCATGGGACTGTGGGCAGAGCAGTCTGTGTCATTCCCTGAGGAAAGAGCTGACTCTTCCTTACTGAAACACCATCATTAAGATTCTTTAATAGTTCCATGAGGTTTTTTTCCAAAAAAGCTTCCCTCCAGAATATAAACATCTATCACAACTTGGTGTAACCTGAGTGACTGTGGAGAAGTACAGAAACACTCCAGCTAAGGAAATGCTGTTTGGTTTGTTAAATGAAGCGTGTGTGTCCTGGCCTGAGAGAGGGGTCTGAGACCTTAGGAAAGGGAGAGACTTCGAGTGGTATGAGGTGAATCCCTCTGCGCAGAAGGGTCTGGTGGCTTTTAAGGGTAACACGGGAGTGTGATCCCCCTCCACCTCAGAAAGGTGGAAGCCCAGAGCAGCTGGGGTCAAGAGCCAAGGAGAGAGCAGCTCCCCTCCCTCTGCACTGAGCCACAGGCAATGCTCTTGCCTCACAGGACTTGCTTTTCTGTCTGTGAATGCAACAGAAATAGTGAGGGTTTCTGACATCCATGAAGATCTCCAGCTCAGATGGGAGAGAGCTATAAATAAACCCTCCCTTTCAAGCTCTTTGGGAATTGTGGTTTCTTAGCACTGGGACTGCAGATACTTAGGAGCCCTTTTGAATTAAGTGCAATTTTAACTGGAAAATTAGAACACCGGGACTGTCCCTACCGTCCACATGACCCCCTGCTGCAGAGCAGGGCTGACTCCTCACAGCCAGTGGGCAGAGGCCCTGCTCCTCCCAGCACATTTAGCGGGCACCAAGCAGGGCTCCATGCACGGAGCTGGATGACAATCTCATAGAAATGAATAAGCAATGGGGAGTGTGCAGTGTGGAAATGGCTTTGATTGTGTTCAGATACATCTCCCCTAACTTCTTACTGTCCATTCCTCCTGTGACAGTGCCCTATGCCCACAGGCAGCAGATGTCCAACAGCAGCTCCATCACCCAGTTCCTCCTCCTGGCATTCGCAGACACTCGGGAGCTGCAGCTCTTGCACTTCTGGCTCTTCCTGGGCATCTACCTGGCTGCCCTCCTGGGCAACGGCCTCATCATCGCCAGCATCACCTGTGACCACCATCTCCACACCCCCATGTACTTCTTCCTCCTCAACCTCTCCCTTCTTGACCTGGGATCCATCTCTATCACTGTCCCCAAATCCATGGCCAATTCCCTCTGGGACACCAGGACAATCTCCTACTCAGGATGTGTTGCTCAGGTCTTCATGTTTCTCTTTTTCATTTCAGCACAGTATTTTCTCCTCACAGTCATGTCCTATGACCGCTATATTGCCATCTGCAAACCCCTGCACTACGAGACCCTCCAGGACAGCAGAGCTTGTGTCCACATGGCAGCAGCTGCATGGGGTGCTGGGTTTCTCTACGCTCTGCTGCACATGTCCAATACATTTTCCCTGCCCCTCTGCCAGGGCAATGCTGTGGAACAGATCTTCTGTGAAATCTCTCAGATCCTCAGGCTCCCCTGCTCAAATTCCTACCTCAGGGAGGTTGGGTTTATTGTGTTTGGTACCTGTTTAGGATTTGGCTGTTTTATTTTCATTGTGGCATCCTACATGCAGATCTTCAGGGCTGTGCTGAGCATCCCCTCTGAGCAGGGATGGCACAAAGCCTTTTCCACGTGCATCCCTCACCTGGCTGTGGTCTCCCTGTTTATCAGTACCAGCTTTTTTGCCTACCTGAAGCCTTCCTCTGTGTCCTCTCCATTCCTGGACATTGTGGTGTCGGTTCTGTACTCAGTGGTGCCTCCAGCACTGAACCCCCTCATCTACAGCTTCAGGAACCAGCAGCTCAAGGATGCAGTGTGGAAACTAATAACTGGATGGTCCTGAAGCAAAGAACTGATCATCACCTTCTGCATAGCAGTTATCATGCAACTCAGGGCATGCCCAGACTTCTTTCTCTTTTTTTTTTTTTTGGTGGTGTTGTTGGTTTTTCAGTTGTGACAATCTTGTCATCCTGTTTTTAATTCACAGTTGTCTTCTCTTCTCTTGCTGATTTGCCGTGTAAATGAGGAGCTGTCCTCTCTGTATGTTTAAAGAAAATAAAGGGATATTCAATGGCTTTTTTTTCCTGATAATATTCCTCCACGGACTTTTTGGAGCTACAGGGACAGTTTCTGTGGGAACTGGTGGAGGGGAAGAGTCCCAGCACAGCAGCACTGGCAGGCACCAGCGCTTGCTCTTCCAGATCTGTTCTCTCTCCACTCCCACACTCTCCTCCTCACCCCTTGCCTTGCTCTAAGGCCTGAGCGCTCTGAGCTTGGTCCCAGCCGTGCTGCGTGGCAGTGCTGTGCCCGCAGGCAGGGACAGCCAGTGGGCACCTGTGGGACACAGCAGCCTTTCCATAGGGCAAGAGTATCTCCTCAGGGCAGCACCTCAAGGTTTTATTAGAGCTTCTAAAGATTCTTTCAAGAACATGTCTTTGAAAGATGCTTTCAGATGAAAACAGGAGTGGAGAGATACACAGTGTGGGTGTGCAGGGGTGGGGCAAATGGCACTGGTCTCACACAACCATGTCTCTTCCATGGATAGAGCAGGGTCTGCTCTGTGTCTGTGCACATTGGACACTCTGGGAAACCTGCCTGAGAGTAATCGTCGTGGAGCAGCCCCTCACAAGCACCATCTCAGCACGGGCCTGTCATCCCAGCTTGGAGACATTCTTTGTCCTCCCCTGGAAGGAGACAGAGCGAATAGGTCAGAGTCCCTGTTCACACTGTAGAGTTGATATGTGAGTGTGAACATCATGTGCATGAGGTGAGATGAACCCAAGCAAACACAAACAGCCCTTCCTTGGGTTCCATGAAAGTCTGTGGGACAGAGAGTGTCCCAAGGTCCCTTCTTGTTGAGAGCAACATCCCTAGAATAAGTGCTTGAATGCAGCACTGGGATGTGCTTCCTTGTACTGAGGTCCCTGTGTCCATTTCTCATGACGTGAGACATCTCAGACAAATGCAGAGCAGTGGGATACTCCACAGGTCTGAGGTGCATGAGATTCTCTGGGAGTCCAGAGAAACCCTGTGACTCTTGCATTTCTGTGTAAAAGGGGGAAACTCTGTGAACATCCCTGGGTGCATAAGGAGTCCATGAGGCCACCTCCGACACAGACTCCTGACAGAACCCTGTGTGTGACTCCAGGAACAAACCCCACTGGCCTGGGGAGATTCACTTCAGCTGCCTTGGATTCACAGGCTCAGTGCAAGTGTTCCTGTCTGTGCATCACCTTGCTCCAGGATTATGGATTGTGCTCTCAAAAGTGCCAGAGCAATCAGAGAGGTTCTGGGGTCCTCGGGAAAGGCAGATGTCAAACCCATCTTAAGGAAAAACAGGAACAAGAATTGAGAGAATTACAGGCAGGTCAGCTTACAGCCATCCCTAGGAAGGGAAGGGACATGTCCTACAGTCTCTTCCAGGCCCTTGAAGGACAAGGAAGGGATTGCTGAACCAAAATAGGGAAGTTAAAGAGGGGCACCTGGTATACATGGAACTTTGCAAGTCCTTAAACATGGTGTCCTCATAGCCAGAGTGGGGCTGTCTGGGCTGAAGAAGTGGACTCTGGGTCAGAAGTTGGCTGAACAACCAAGCCCAAATATCATCAGTGGTACAAAGTCATTCATGCAGCTGGTTCCTAATGACATCCCTCAGTGACCAGCGCTTGGCCCTGTATGATGTGATAGAGCACACTGTCAGCTGCTTTGTGGGAGTTGCAAAGCTGGGTGGAGGCCTTGAACAACCTCATCTGGTTCACCCTACTCTGAGCATGAGAAAGAGAGAAGAGGATGCTCAGGGCTTTCTTCAGACCCGAGTTATTCTATGATTCAGTGAATATTTCCCTTGGAGAGATTCTGCCCTGATTTTGGAAGACAGACTTGGTGGAGGGAGTGTTAAAATTGAAGAGTCAAAGCAGGAGATATCAAATGTGTCAATACAAACACAGCAGTTCCTGTGAAGGATGTTTCTCCACTCCAATCATAAAGAGGAAACATGTTTTATAGGTTTGATGAAACAAGCATACATGAAATTGGGAGCAATGATGCAGAGTGCAGGCAGCTAAGGGCCACTGAGAGGAACTTCAGGGGAAAACGATGGAGGGCTCTGGGGTGCAAGTAGGGTTTAGATCCATTCCAACACAAAGGAATGAGAAGCAAGAGGTCAAAAAGGATCACTTGATAAATACCTGCCTCTGAATATGGTGTGAGGAGAAATAAACCGGGTTCTTTGATCACAGATTGGCCCATGCACCCCCAGGCTTCCTTACTAAGGATGGAGCACGCTGGTCTACAAGGGGTACTACAGTCCTCATTAAAAATCTAGCAGGGCTCATAAATAGAGTTTAAACTAGATGTGAAGGGGGAGGGGGACAAAGCCAGGCTAGTCAGGACTCAGCCTGGAAGTGGAACTCCAGTGTCTGAGAGATGCTGTGCTAGCAAGGACCTCCAGTATGTCACTACAGAGAGAGTAGGGTGAGTACATCTGGGGATGGAAGGATGAAACCAGCACTGAGGGGTTCGATATTGCAAGGACCAGTCAATCGGGAATGAACACTATTCCCTTTATGAGGGCTGAGGTATCACTAGCCCAGCTGAAAGGCATTTACACCAATGCACGCAGTGTGGGCAATAAGCAGGAGGAGTTGGAAGCTGTCGCAGGGCAAGGAGACTACGACGTCATTGCCATCATGGAAACGTGGTGGGACGACTCGTATAACTGGAGTGCAGGTATGGTGGGGCGCAAACTATTCAGGTGGGACAGAAAGGGTACAAGAAGAGGCGCAGTAGCCCTCTATGTTAGAGAGTGCTTTGATACCCTCAAGCTCGATTCTGGTGATGATGGGATTGAGTGCCCACCAGAAGGTAGATATTGTGATGGAGTCTGTTCTAGACCACCCAGCCAAGGAGAAGCAGCTGATGAGCTCTTCTATAAACAACTGGGAGTATGTAGCCATTAAGGCATGGACCTCCTCGATGGGGGAGACAATCAAGATCAACTTTATTTAAAAAATGCAAATCTGATATAGCACCCCTGTATCCAGTAAGAGCTATTCCAGTGAATTTCCACCTGTGAGAATCCCGCAGTGCAGCGACAGAGTGCAACCCCCTGTTTCCCACAGATGTGCCCCTCGTCTTCATGTTTTCCACCTAGTGCATTCCTTTCCTATTAACCCACGGGTCTTAATAAAGATTCCAAGGTTGCAACAAGCTAGCGAGCATGAGAACATGGGCCGTTTGCTCCCTGCTGGTGGCTAATATCGCAGGTTCCCCAAGGCATCGGACGCTTGCCCAGCACACACACAATACTGGAATCGTCATGCCCACAGGTGAGGGTTTCTGTTCCTTTTTAGATTAAATGTTCTGAAGCCAGTGTTTCCACACACAAGATAAGGGGAAAAAGAGGCATGTGCAGACAAGTGAGAGTGTGATAGGTAAGGAGAGAAGTGGGATGATAGGTATGATAAAATTAGGTTATCTAGCCTCATGCTTCAGGAATTAAGATGATCCGGTAGCAAGTGGTGTCCCCAGGGCTCAGTGCTGGGTCCAGCCCTGTACAATAACTTTATCGATGAATGAAATGAGGGGATCGAGTGTACCTTTAGCAGTATCATGGACAACACTAAACTGGGAGGAAGTGTCGAACTGCTGGAGGAAAATTCTAATTTGAAATTTCTAGTGTTCTATTCATCACTCTTTAGTCTTATTCATTGAATCAAAGTATGAAAAGTAGCTACCAAAGGTTTAAAATATCTCAAATTCTAAACAATTACCAAAAATCTATCTCCATTACCAAACTCTACTATGTATTTCCATTATTGGTTAATGATTATTCAAAATATTGAAAAAAATTGTAGATGGACTATATGGTAACATTTAACCCTTTTGTAACAGAATAGATTTGGTTTCTATGATGTGTAGAAGACTTCTACTGCATCCTAGAGATTTCCATGTAGGGATAGGGATGGGGTCATTAGGGTTACAGTTAGGATTAAGATAGCGACATTAGGGCTAGGGTTACAGTTAGGGTTAGCGGAATTAGTGTAAGGTTTACAGTTAGGGTTAGGGTTAGTGATGTTAGGGTTAGATTTAGCGACATTAGGGTTAGGGTTAGGTTTTGAGTTCCAAAGCCCAGACTAATTCCAATGCCCAGCCCTTTGCCACACTCCGCCTGTTCCCAAGCCCTGCCCATTCCCAAGCCCCATCCTTTCCCATGCTCTGCCCGCTCCTAAGCCCAACCTCTTCCCATGCCCCACTAATTCCCACACTCCGACTATATCCAACACCTCACACATTTCCATTTGTCACCCCTTCACAAGTTCTGCTTATTTCCCAAGCCCAACCCCTTCCCATGCTCTGCCTCTTCGCATGAAACAGCGAGCCCTTTGGTGGGAACGGGGAACAGACTCGGCTGCCAGGTCTGCCCAGCTCCGGCCGCCAAGTCTATCCAGCTCAGCAAGCAGATAGTGGATAGACCTGGCAGCCGATGCTGGATAGACCTGGTGGCCGGTGAGGGCTGGACCTGGTATCTGTCCCTGGTGCCGGTGACACCTAATGGCTATCACTGTCTGCCCCCGGAGCGGAGCCAGCACACCCAATTTTGGGGCCACAACTCCCATTTGTGGAGCCAGAATAGTGAATTTAGGGATCAGAAAAGCTATTTTGGGGGGAGGAGCACTGACTTTTGTGCCAATATCCCCTTTTGTAGGGCCAGAACACTGGTTTTTAGGACAAAAAACATTTGGCAAGGGGGGGCACAAATACTGACTTTGAGGCCGAAACATGCATTTTTGGGGCCAGAACACTGATTTCTGGGGCCAGAACACTTTCTGGAAGGGGCAGAACATCAAATCTTGAGCCAGAACACTGAATTTTGGTGCCAGAATTCAAGTTTTGGGGGCCAGAGTACCCAGTTTGGGCTGAGAGCAGCAATTTTAGGGGCCACAACTTCTAGTTGAGGGGACATCACTCCCATTTTTAGAGCCTGTACACTGATTTTTGCAGTCAGAACTCCCATTCTGGGTTCCACAAGACTCATTTTGGGGCCAGAGCCCCCATTCCCAGCCCCCTGGCTTTGATCTCTGCTTTCCTCAGTGCCTATATCCCCCAGGTTTGGGCCAGAACTGCTCATTTTGGGGCAAAACCTCCCATTTTTGTGGATTTGACACTAATACTTTGGGAAAAAACACTGATTTTTGGAGGCAGAAAAATGATTTCTGCAGACAGAATGGTTATTCATAGGGCTGGAACACCAATTTTGCAGGCCGTAATACCAGTTTTTGAGCCAGAACAACAATATGGGGGCAAAAAAGTAAATTTTGGGGTGCAGCACTGGCCCTTTGAAGTCCAGAAATACCATTTTAGGGGCCAGAAGACCCATTCTGGGGCCAGAGACCCCGCTTCCAGACGCTTGACTTTGAACTCTGCTTGCCTCAGTGTCCACAGCCTCCTGGTTGGGGCCAGAACTCCTATTTTTAGGGCCAGAACACTCATTTTCAGGACCAGAAGAGCTATTTTGGGGGAGGAACACTGATTTGAGTGCCTAAACTCCCCCTTTTCTGCCAGGAACACTGTTTTTTAGGGCAAAACCATTTCTTTTGGGGGCATGAACACTGATTTTGAGAGTGAGAGATGCATTTTTGGGGCTAGAACAATGATTTCTTGGGCCAGAACAATTTCTGGAGGGATCAGAATGATGTGCGGGCATATGATACAGGGGAGAAGTTAGAAAAACATAGAGGGCTTAGCTCACTGAAATGTGCACTGTCTGCTAGTAAAGGCCTTGAAGACCCTGGATGTTGATAAGGAAGGAGCTCATTCGCAAATATTCACAGATAAGGGAAAGCTGGAATGTGGACAACAGCAGAAAGCCGACTGCATCCTGCTCTGCGGTTCTGGAGCTCAACCAGGATGAGACTGCGCCTGAACACAGATTGGTTTCAGGGACAATTCATGAGGAAGATGAAGGCTACTCAGCCCTGAGCCCCCAGACCACGAGCACCAGGAGACACTGTGCCTGCGCCAGTGTGGGAGAAGCTTCTCAGTCTAATTATAATAGGAAACAGGGAAAGGTCATGGATATGTAACAGGTGTTTATGGATAGGCAGGTCTTTACACTATAGACCATACAGGGTGCGAGTTAGGAGGATTAACCCCCACACCCGCTGGTGAATAAATACAGACCTGCTTTATAACCCTTAATGGAGTTAGAGAGCTTGATTCCACAAAACAGGAAGGACACCAGTATGGACACAAGGGACACCAGTGCACCCAGTGTGACACCAGTATGGACCAGTATGGCACCAGTGTGGGACCAGTAACAAACCAGTACTCCCAGTATGAACACAAGGCACCCAAGTATATACACCAAGGCTCCCAGTGCTTCCCACACAGCACCAGTATGGACCAGTAAGGCACAAATGTGGGAGTAGGATGGGAACAGTGCTCCCAGTATGGACACCAGGGACACTGCTGCTCCCACTATGGACCAGTACCGACCACTATGGGACCATTGTGGCACCAGCATTACACCAGTACACCCAGTATTGACACCAGAGAAGCCAGTACAGCACCAGTACAGACCAGTAAGACACCAGTGTGGGACCAGGATGGCACCAGTGCTCCCGGTATCGACATCAGAGATGCCAGTATGGCACCAGTGCAGACTAGTATGGCACCAATAATGGACCAGTATGGCACCAGAGCAAGACCAGAATGGGCAACAGGGATGCCAGGGCTCCCGGTATGGCACCAATATTTACCAGTATGGTACACTCTCCCACCATGTCCCAGTGATTCCCAGTGCATCCCAGTGCTCTCCCAGTGCAACCCATGGTCATTCCAGTGCATCCCAGTGATTCCCAGTGCCCACCCAGTGCATCCCAGTGTGTCCAAGTGACTCAGAGTGCATCCTAGTGCTGCCCAGTGACTCCCAGTGAGTCCCACTGCCCTGCCAGAACATCCCAGTGACTCCTAGCATTTCCCAGTGACTCCCAGTGTGTCCCAGTGCCCTCTCACTGTCGTCCCAGTACATCCCAGTGATTCCCATTGCATCTCAGTGAATTCTAGTGCATTCCAGTGATTCCCAGTGTTTTCCAATGACTTCCAGAATGACCCAGTGACTCCCAATCTATCTCAGTGACTCTTAGTGTGAACCTGAGCCCTCCCAGTACATCCCAGTGACTCCCAGTACTTCCCAGCGACAACAAGTGCATCCCATCCAGCAAGTCCAAGTGCTCCCAATATGGACACCAGGGACACCACCACAGACCAGGAAGGCACAAATGTGGGAGCAGGATGGGGCCGGTGCTCCCAGAATGGACACCAGTGCTCCCACTATGGACCATACAGACCAGTTATACACCAGTACAGACCAGTATGGGACAAGTGTGGCATCAGTATTACATCAGTACACCCAGTATGAACCCCACAGATCCCAGTGCAGCACCAGTACAGACCAGTATGGCACCAGTGTGGGACCAGAATGGCACCAGTGCTCCCAGTATGGACACCAAGGATGTCAGTATGGCACCAGTACAGACCAGTATGGCACCAGTATTTGACCAGTGTGACACCAGTGCAAGACCAGGATGGGCAACAGGGATGCCAGTGCTCCTAGTATGGCACCCATATGGACGGATATGGTACATACTCCTAGTGTGTCCCAGTGACTCCTAGTGTGTCCCAGTGACTCCCAGTGTTTCCTAGTGCCCTTCCAGTGCATCCCAGTGCCCTCCCATTGCAATCAATTGACTCCCAGTGAACATCAGTGTCACCCAGTGTGTCCCCGTGCTCTCCCAGTGACTCCCAGTGTTTCCTAGGGCCCTCCCAGCACAACCCAGTGCCCTCCCAGCACATCCCAGTGAATCCCAGTCCATCCCAGTAACTCCCAATATTTTCCATTTCCCTCCCAGTGCTCCCCAGTGACTCCCAGTCCCTTCCCAGCACCCTCTCACTGCATCCCAGTGACTCCCAGTGTCCCAGTGCTCTCCCAGTGCTCCTTAGTGACTCCCAGTCCATCCCAGTAACTCTCCAGTCCCTTTTCCAGCACCATCCCAGTGCATCCGAGTGCCCTCCCAGTGCTCCCCAGTGACTCGTAGTCCCTTCCCAGTGCCCTCTAAGTGCCTCCCAGTACTCACCCAGTGCATCTTCGTGACTCCCAGCACATCCCATTGAATCCGAGTGACTCCCAGTGCCCTCCCACTAACTACCAGTGCGTCACAATGAGCCTCAGTGTCCTCCCTACTGTTTCCCTGTGCCCCACTCCCACATCCCAGTCCCTACCAGTGCACCCAGTGCCCCTCACTCCCTCCCAGTTCCCCCATACCCCCACCTAGTCCCTCCCAGTTCCCCCAGTAGCCCTCCCATTCTGCCCATTCCCCCTCCCATCCCATCCCAGTGCCTACCAGTCCCTCTCAGTATCCCCAGCCTGCTTCCCATTGCCAGTCTCCAATTCATTCCAGCACAAGGGACTCTTCACCCATTCCCCTCCCTAAGACTCATTGGGATGCTCCGGGAGTGAACTGGGATGCACTGGGAGTGAACTGGGATGCTTTGTACCCTGATGACATTTTGGGTTGGTCAGTCAGCAAACTTCCCACTCGAGGCCCAATTCTTTGTCCCAGACAGCCCCACTCTGGCTGTAAGGGCATCACAGGAGACCATGTCTAATCCCTTGCAGAATTCCACATACACCCCATGCCTTTCTTTCCCTACCCATTTTGGTTCAGCGATCCCTTCCTTGTCCTTCCAGTGCCTGGAAATGGTGGCAGGACATCTGCCACCACCTTCACAGGGACAGGGGTAGCTTGACCTGCCTCTAATTCTCCCAGTTATTGTTCCTACTTTTCCTGAACTTGGGCTTAATGTTTGCCTTTTCCAAGAAACAAAGAACATCTCTCACCTTAGAGAGCAGAACCAAGACTCAGGGGTAAGGGTAGTAGACAGGAACACCTGCATTGAGCCTGACCAAGGCAGCAGAGATGAACCTGCCTTGGCCACTGGGATTTGTTCTCGGAGTCACACATGGAAATGTCAGGGTTCTATCAGGAGTCCACATCTGAGGTGGCCTCGTGGACTCCATACACACCCAGGGATGTTCAGAGATAGAGTCCTTCCTTTTTGTGTACAGAGACAGTGCCCTGCAGGACTCGCAGTGTCTCTCTACCCTTCTATGGCTGCTCCCAAAGTATGGGAGGCACCTCAGCCCTGCAGCGTGTTGCCCTGCTCTGCCCTTGTCTGAGATGCCCCATATGGTGAGGAATGGACACAGGGACCTCGGTTCATGGATGCACATTCAAGTGTTATATTCAGCTGACTTGCCATGGGGTGTTGCTGCCAATGTGAAGTGACCTCAAAGCATTGTCTGTCTCGAGCCTTCATGGAACCCAAGGAAGTGATGCTTGAGTTCTTTTGAGTTCATCTCATCTCAAGCACATGATGTGCACGCTCACATCTCACCTGTGCAATGCGAACATCGGCTCTGACTTACACATTGTGTGTCTTTGCATGGGGGGACAGAGAAAGTCTCCAAGCTTGGGTGAGAAGAAAGTGCTGGGAATGGTGGCTGTGAGGAGCTGCTCCAGGATGATTGCTCCGGGGGACACTGCTTGTGTCAACAAGTGCACATGGGTACTGATCAGCCCCTGCTCTGTTGTTTCTTCAGGTTACTCACAGGAGCTCGGGCTGTGGAAGTTCTCAGTTGCTTGCCACAACCCTGCACACCCACATTCTATCTGTAGAGTGCTTTCTGCTTCTCTGGATCCCCTCTTTGGTCATTTTCTTAAGAGAAGCTTTAGATAAAGACATGAGCCTTGAGGAACTGCCCTGAGGGGATCCCCTCTCTTCATGGAAAGGCTGTTGTGTCCCACAAAAGCCCTTTGCCTGTCCCTGCCTGTGGCACAGCACTGCCAGGCAGCATGGCTGGGACCAAGCTCAGAGCCCTCAGGCCTTACAGCAAGGCAAGGGGTGAGGAAGAGAGTGTGGAAGTGGAGAGAGAACAGCTCTGGGAGACCAAGCACTGGTGCCTGGCAGTGCTGCTGTGCCAGGACTCTTCCCCTCCACCCATGCCCACAGAAACAGTCCCTGATGCTCCAAAAACGCCTTGGAAAAATGTTATCAGGAAATAAAAGCTGTTGAATAACCCTTTATTTTGTTAAAACACACAGAGAGCACAGCTACTCATTTAAACAGACAAGCAGTCAGAAAAGAAATGAAGACAGAGAATTAAAAAAGGGTGACAATTTATCACCCATGAAAAACCAGCAACACCAATAAGAAACAGAAAAGCCAGTCTGGGCCTGCCATGAGTTGCATGATAACTGCTATGGAGAAAATGATGAGCAGTTTATTGCTTCAGAGAACCATCCAGTTATCAGTTTCCACACTGCATCCTTGAGCTGATGGTTCCTCAAACTGTAGATGAGGGGGTTCAGTGCTGGAGGAACCACTGAGTACAGAACTGACACCACCAGGTCTAGAAATGGAGAGGAGATGGAGGGGGACTTCAGGTAGGCAAACCCTGCCGTGCTGATAAACAAGGAGACTACGGCCAGGTGAGGGACGCACGTGGAAAAGGCTTTGTGCTGTCCTTGCTCAGAGGGGATCCTCAGCACAGCCCTGAAGATCTGCACATAGGACACTACAATGAAAACAAAACAGCCAAATACTAAACAGTTACCAAACACAAGCAGCCCAACCTCCCTGAGGTAGGAATCTGAGCAGGAGAGCTTGAGGATCTGGGGAATTTCACAGAAGAACTGTTCCAAAGCATTGCCCTGGCAGAGGGGCAGGGAAAATGTATTGGCCGTGTGCAGCAGAGCATTTAGAAACCCAGCACCCCAGGCAGCTGCTGCCATGTAGACACAAGCTCTGCTGCCCAGGAGGGTCCCGTAGTGCAGGGGTTTGCAGATGGCAACGTAGCGGTCGTAGGACATGACTGTGAGGAGAAAATACTCTGCTGAAATGAAAAAGACAAATAGAAAGACTTGAGAAGCACATCCTATATAGGAGATGGCCCTGGTGTCCCAGAGACAATTTGCCATGGTTTTTGGGAGAGTTGTGGAGGTGGAACCCAGGTCGAGGAGGGAGAGATTGAATAGGAAGAAGTACATGGGAGTGTGGAGATGGTGGTCACAGGCAATGATGGTGATGATTAGACTGTTACCCAGGAGGGCAGCCAGGTAGATGCCCAGGAAGAGCCAGAAGGTCAAGAGTTGCAGCTCCCGTGTGTCTGTGAATGCCTGGAGGAGGAACTGGGTGATGGAGCTGCTGTTGGACATCTGCTGCCTGTGGGCATGGGGCACTGTCATAGAAGGAAAGGACAGTTAGAAGTAAGGGGAGATGTATCTGAACACAATCAAAGCCATTTCCACACTGCACACTCCCCATTGCTTATTCATTTCTATGAGATTGTTATCCAGCTCTGTACCTGGAACCCTACTTGGTGCCGGCTGAATGTGCTGGGAGGAGCAGGGCCTCTGCCCACTGGCTGTGAGGAGTCAGCCTTGCTCTGTAGCAGGGGGTCATGGGGACAGTGGGGACGGTGCTGGTGTTTTAATTTTCCAGTTAAAACTGCACCTAATTCAAAAGGGCTCGTAAGTATCTGCAGTCCCAGTGCTAAAAGGGACAAGTTCTTGTTTAAAAGCAAAAAAGGAGAGGACAGACTGAGCCAGAAGGGTCCCGCAGAGGTGACACTGTTGCTGTCCATGGGAAGAGAAGCAGCTGGAGACACTTTAGGAGGCTCCTATCAGACCTATTCATCACTCCAGGACACAGCTGAGGAGTCTCAATGACTTGTTCAAGCATGAGAGATTCTTGTTTAATTTCTCCCCTGAAATTCCCCAAGTGCAGGAGACTGACTCATCAGAGTTCCTTCTCCCTGCCTGGATTATTCCCTTGAAATGTCCTCTTAGAAATTTCCCAGGCTGACTGGGAGCTGTGAGCAGCAGTGACCCACACAGCACACCTTTGAGAGCAGAAAGACCCTCTCCTGCCAGGACCTGCTTCTGTCCCACCATGGGGAGCTCCCCGGGTAGGCTGAACGCTGACCCTGGTTTTCTCTCCACTTGAGAAGTTGCAAGAGCCCTCCTGACAGATCCCACAGGCTGTGGCTGTGCCGGCTTTAGGTACCCCCTCCAGGAACGGCACCTGCATTGTCCTGCACCCAGAGACTCACCTTCAGAAGGGCTGTGAGGATTTGTCTCCAGATGAAGCCTCCTCTCTCCTCTGACCCCACCCTGCCTTTCCCCTCTCTCTGCTCCCTCCTCTCCCCTCCCCTCGCTGCCTGCAGGCAGTGCCCTCAGCCCTGCTGGGCTTTGCAGAGGAGCTGCTCCTGGCCAGACCTGTTTCTTTTATGAACTCCTGTCTCATTATGAGCTCCCTCCCTGCCAGGAGCCCAGCCCAGCTCAGCAGCAGAGGAGCAGCCCAAGGCAGAGCTTTCTCTGCCCCCTCAGAGCTCCCTCGAGGTGTCCCTGGGGCTCCAGGGGAACCTGCTAAGAAACAGGCTGAAGTCATCCCTGATGTTACTTTCGTCATCTAGGAGAGACACTTCTGTCCTGCACTGTCATTGCTCCTCTCAGAAAAAGAGCTGAGCAGGAGAATCACTATCTATTTGTCTCATCATTAGATAGGACAGCGAGAAGGTGACAGGGAATGATCTCATTTCTCCAAGCTGGAGAATATTTTCGACTGACAGAATTTAGGTAATTCATGCTAGTGCTTTAGACCTGGGACTAGAAAGACACTCAATCTCTTCGGTCCTTGACATGTCTCTGTTCCAAGTAAAGTCTTTCAACACACAGGGTCTTGAACTCTTGGTTTCCTCATGGCAGGGATGAGGTTGCCTGGTGCCACAGCTGCAGGGCTTCAGCCCCAATGGGCAGCAATGCCCTCAGCCAGGGGCACAGGCAGCAGGAGCTGGAGCCGTTCCTGTGGGAGACAGAGCTGGGTCACAGAGCTCAGGGTAGGTGCTCATCATGGACAGCATCCTCCATGATTCGCAAGGGTCCAGACTGGGATTCAGTCTGAATTTGAAAGGCCATTCAAGGGCCTCATGATGAGTGTTTGCCCCTTCAGGAACTGTTAAAGAAGAAACAAAGACCCTGTGTGGGTCCTACTGGGTATCAGAGTAAACAGGTGTAGACAGATCTGAGACTCCCTGTGTCCTCTTTGTTCCTGTCTTCTCCATCAAGGTCTCCCAGGCCTCTGTGACTCAGGGCAGGACTCTGGAGGAGATGGGCAAGCCAGGAGTGAGGATCAAGTCAGGGATCCCTTGTGCAAACCAAATCCTTCCCAGTCTGTGGGACAGGAGGGGCAGTGTCCCAGGGAGCTGTGTGAGCAGGGCGATGTCAGAGTGAGGCCACTCTCCATCATCTTCACAAGGTCATGGAGACCAAGGAAACACCCTGACCACTGGCATCACTCCCACATTGCCTGTCCTTTTCAAAAATGACCAATGGATGAGCAGGGGAGCTAAAGGCATTTCCCCAGATGTTTTTTATTCGATTCTATTTCTGGATGTCTGAAAGAGAAGGGAGCTGGATTTCCCTTGGGCATATTGTGTCTCATCATCCTTCTATTACCAAACTCCTCTATGACCTGAATTATTTTTGTCCCAACTCTTCTATGATCCAACTCTTCTGTGACCTAACTCTACTAAGACCTTTCTGTGACCCAGTCTTTCTTTTTCCTGAATAAATTCTCATGCTTCTATGACTCGACTCTTCCATGACCCAAATGTTTTATGGCCTGAGACTTCTGTGACACAACACCTCTATGAAACTTTTATGAATGAATCCTTCTATTACTCCTCTATGATCTGACTCATCTATAAACCGAATCTTCTTGAACCCTCCCTTGTATAATCTGACCCTTTTGTAACTTGAGACTTCTATGACCTTCTATGACTGGAGTATTCTATTTTCTCCTGTGACGTGACTTGTTATGACCCAAGTCTTCTATGACTCCTCTGTGACACAAATCATTTATGTTCTGACGCTTCTATGACTTGACTCCTCTAAACCCAAACCTGCTATCACCCGACTGTTCTATGAACCAAACCTACTGTTAACTGACCCTTCTGTGATATGACTCTTGTACGACCTGATTCTTCTATGAGCCACCAGCTGTGGTTTTATGACTTCTATGATCCAACAATTCCATGACCCCTCTATGACCTTGTGCTTCTATGACCAAACAATCCAATGAATCATAGAATCATAGAATCACCACGATAGAAAAGACCCACCGGATCATTGAGTCCAACCATTCCTATCAAACACTAAACCATGTCCCTCAGCCTCTCATCCATCTGTGCCTTAAATACCTTCAGGGAAGGTGACTCAACCCCCTCCCTGGGCAGCCTCTGCCAGTGCCCAATGACCATTTCCGGGAATTATTTTTTCCTAATATTCAGCCTAAACCTCTCCTGGTGGAGCTTGAGGCCATTCCCACTTGTCTTGTCCCATGTCAATTGGGAGAAGAGGCCAGCACCCTCCTCTCTACAATTTCCTTTTAGGAAGTTGTAGAGAGCAAGTAGATCTCCCTTCAGCCTTCTCTTCTGCAGGCTAAACAAACCCTTGTACAACCCTACTCTTCAATGAGCCTTCTATGAACCATCTCTTCTACGAACCAACTCTTCTACCACCCCATTCTTCTGTGACTTCTCTATGATCTGACTCATCTAGAGTCTGCGCCTTCTATGAGTCAACCCTTCTATGACCCAATTCTTCTCAAATCCTTCTATGACCTGACTCCTCTCTTAATTGAATAATCTATGACCCAACCATTTTATGACCTGACCCTTCTATGACCTGACTCTTTAATGTCCTTTCAATGACCAAATCCTTCTATTATCCAAATAAACTCTCATGTTTCTATTCCTCAGTACTGCTATTACCTGAAAACTCTAGGATCTGAGACTTCCATCACCCGAACCTTTTATGAACCTTCCGTGACTGAAATCTTCTATTATTCCTCTATGACCTGACACATCTATAACTCTACTCTCCTGTGACCCATCTCTTACATGATCAGGCCCTTCCATGACTCAAGCCTTCTATGACACAACACTTCACTCCATGACCTGACTCGTGTCTGACTGTTCTATGATGTGACTTTCCGCAACCTGACTCTTCCATGAACCTTCTGTGAACAGTTTCTTCTGTTACCTGACTGTTCCATATCTCTTCTATGACCCAAACCTTCTCTGAACCAACTGTTTTGTGACCCTTCTATGAATAAACTCTTCTAAAACCCAAATAAACTCACTCTTCTATGACTCAACTCTCCTATGACCTGAATATTCTATGACCCTTTTATGAACTCAATCACTGATGATCCAGTTCTGCTATGAACATTTCATGATTCAAAACTTCTATAAACCTTCTCTGACTGCTCTCCTTAGTTACTCCTCTATGACTCAACTCTTCTCTCAGCTGACCCTTCTCATACCCAAGATTCCTGTTTCTCTTCTATGACTCAACCTTTTATGACCCTGCCCATCTAGGACCCAATTCTTCTATAACTGCAGGAAGCTGCGTGAGAGCCTTGGCATCTCCCATCACCCTACAGGCCAGGATTTGGAATCACATGGAATAACTGCTGTGATTCTGATTCAGCAATGTCAAAGTCTTCATGGCACCAGTGTCATTGTAGCCAAAGGCAGATCTGCCTGCCCAGGGCCTGGGGGTCAGGGTTTGGACTTTCTGCTTCATCAGTCAAACCCAGGCTTTTCTCAGCATCACAGCTGCCTGCACAGCGCCTTTGCATTCCTGCAGTCATGGCCTCTAATTCTCTGCTCTAACAAGTCCCTGGGGAGGCTTTGTCACTAACAATCTCAACTGAGACCAGTTAAGACTCAAGGAATTTTGAATTTTTCTTTTGACTTCTTGAGATGTTTCCTCAATCTCCTCTCAGCAGTGATCATTCAAGGAGTTAGCAGCAAACCCACCCTGGGTCTAATTAAATTATAGAAAGACTTAATGAGCTGTTCTCTTCCTGTTCTTTTCTTAAGGTCTTCAAGGCTTGCACAGCTCCTTAGAGTCATTTCCCAATGTGCTTAAAGAGGAAGATTTCAAAATGCACCTAAGAAAAATATGCTTTAGTTTAAGGTTTATATTTCTAAACTTTTGAGAATGATAGAATTTTTTGTGTCGGAAGGGACCTTAAAGCCCATCCAGTTCCATCCCCCTTGCCATGGGCAGGAACACCTCCCACTGGACCAGGCTGCTCAAGGTCCCATCCAAGCTGGCCTTGAAAATCTTCTGGAAGGGGGCAGCCACAGCTTCCCTGGGCAACCTGGGAAACAGCCCTCCCCCTTCTTTATGAAGAATTTCTTCCTAACGTCTAATTTAAATCTTCCCCCTTCCAATTTAAATCTATTCCCCTTATTCCTATCCCTCCATTCCCTTGTAAAAAGTCCCTCCCCAGCCTTCTTGATGACCCACATCATATACGGGATGGATGCCATAGGGTCTCCCTGAAGCCTTCTCTTTTCCAGGCTGAGGAAATTCCATGAGATGATCAATATTTCTTTGGAAAATCCCCTTTGAAAGAACTTGGGATTGGTGGAGGTCTCTTGTGAATGATGACAAGCAGGCATCCTGGGGCCCAGGTCAACCTCCTCGGGGCACAAGGTCTCTGCACATGCTGCTCCATGGAAATGGTTTTTGACTTGTGGATTGAGCTAAAAATAGTTTAATAGATGAAAGAAAAAAAGATAAAAACCCCAACATAAACTCAAACCTAAAACCAATGCAAATACTATCACCACCCATCACAGTGCACAATAAAAACTTCCACTTCTTTCTTCTCCTGGCATACTTCTTATCACTGAGTGTGGCATCTATGTTATGGGATCTCCCTCTGCTCAGCCAGGGTCAGTTCTCCTGACTGTGTCCCCCTGACAACTTCTTGCCCACCCCCAGCCACTCCCAGGCAGGAGCAGAGGGAGCAACTCTTGATGCTGGGCAAAGGAGACAATCGCTGCCCTCACTCTTCTGGCACCAGGACGATGCCACAGGACCCAGTGAGTCTCACATTTCAAAGGGAAAGTGGAGAAACTGGAGAGGCCCTGGAGGAGGTCTGGCAGGATGGAGTTAGGGGCCGCAGCATGAGGGGTGAGGGCACACTTTGGCCTGCTGGGGTGGCTCAGGGCAACCTGCTAAGTGGGTCTCTACATCTTATGCTCATAGAAAAACTCAGGGAACAAGAGAGCTCAGGTGATCTCTAGTCTAATGCCAGTTCCAAGCAGGGTCAGCTCTGAGGTCTGAGCAGGCTGCTCAGTCCATTTCAGCATCCACAGAAGGAGTTTAGACATCAACACGGCACCGATGCCAGGATTAAGAGAAAGGATTTGGGCATTTTATGGCTCCATGAACACAGCTATCGATCGGCCACGTCTCCGACACCTGGGAACATCCACCTTCTTCTGGGATCCTTTTGAGTAGGACAGGGGGGAAAATGCCTTTGTGTGAGTGCCGTGCAGCCCCAGCAGAGGGTCTGGGGTAGTGGGGGATTCTCCACTCCTGGGCGTTTAAACCAAGCATATTTGTAGCCTTGGGATGTTCCAGGCATGGGGCTGGGCTTGGGCTGGGGGAGCCCAGGGGCTTTTCAGCCTGAATTGTTCTGTGTTTGTGTGACTGAGGGGGCCAGAACCCAGTGCAGCCCCAGCATCTCCTGCCAGTGCCTTCAGCCCCATTTTGGGGCCAGATCCCCCCTTTTTGTTCAGAACCCCCATCCCAGACCCTGGGTCAGCCCCTTCCACCCCGTCCCCCAGCACCCGCAGCTCCCCCCAAGCCCCAACCTGGCACTGAGCCCTTGCCAGGCAACAGCACAGGGGGCTGACACCTCCATTTTGGGGCCAAACCCCTCGTTTTAGGGTATTGACCCTCCTTTGCGAGTTCCAAGTCCCCTTTTTGGGCTTCACTGACATGTTTTGGGCTCAGGGTGTCATTTCTAAGGCACAAATTCGCATTTTCAGTTCACAACTTCAGTTTTAAAGATAAAAGCATCCAAAAGAGTTCAAAAACTTATTTTTAGCCCCCAAACCCTACCTTTCAGGGAAAAAAAGCATCATTTTAGAATCAAGTCTACAATTGTGAGGGCTCAAGGCCATATTTTCAGCCTCTCAAAACTAATATTTAGGGTGTAAAACCTTCCTGTTGAGGACCACAGTATCATTTGAGGGCACAAAACCTGAGGCTCAAAGCCTCACTTTCAGTTTAAAAGCACCATTTGTAGGACCCAAAAACTGCTTATGAAGCTCCAGACTCTCATGGAAAGGTTCCAACCCTGTCTCTTACACCTTGAAGTTTCAATTGGAGCCCCAAAGCACTGCATTTGGGACCAGAGCTTCATTCCTTGGGGATACAGATGAACCAAGAGATTCTCCTTCCTTGCAGGATCAAATGTTTCATTTGTAGCACCGCACACATCACTATAGTGCCCAAAGATTCATTGAATAACCAGGTTGGAAGAGACCCACCAGATCATCGAGTCCAACCATTCCTATCAAACAATAACCCATGCCCCATAGCACCTTGTCCACCCGTGCTTTAAACCCCTCCAGGGAAGGTGACTCAATCCCCTCCCTGGGCAGCCTCTTCCAGTGCTCAGTGACACTTTCTGTGAAAAATTTTTTCCTGATGTCCAGCCTAAATCTCCCCTGGTGGAGCTTGAGGCCATTCCCTCTCATCCTGTCCCCTGTCACTTGGGAGAAGAGACCAGGTCCCTCCTCTCTACAACCTCCCCTCAGGTAGTTGTAGAGAGCAATGAGGTCTCCTCTCAGCCTCCTCTTCTCCAGGCTAAACACCCCCAGCTCTCTCAGCCATTCCTCATAAGGCCTGTTCTCCAGCTCCTCAACCATCTTCATTGCTCTTCTCTGGACTCGCTCCAGAGCCTCAACATCCTTCTTGTGGTGAGGGGCCCAGAACTGAACACAGTACTCGAGGTGCCGTCTCACCAGTGCTGAGTCCAGAGGGAGAAGAACCTCCCTGGACCTGCTGGTCACACCGTTCCTGATACAAGCCAAAATGCCATTAGCCTTCTTGGCCACCTGGTCACACTGCTGGCTCGTGTTCAGTCGCTGTCAACCAACACCCCCAGGTCTCTCTCCTCCTGGCAGCTCTCCAGACAGACTTCTCCTAGTCTGGAGCTGCTCAGGGTTGTTGTGCCCCAAGTGCAGGACTTGGCATTTGGCCATATTAAACCTCCTGCCATTGGACTCTGCCCAGGGCTCCAGCCTGTTCAGATCCCTTTGGAGCCTCCCGACCCTCCAGCAGATCCACACTTCCACCCAGCTTAGTGTCATCTGCAAACTTGTTAAGGGAGCACTCGATGCTTTCATCCAGGTCATTGATGAAGACATTGAACAGGGCTGGACCCAGCACTGAGCCCTGGGAAAACCACTTGTCACTGGCCTCCAGCTGGATTTAACTCCATTTACCACCACTCTCTGGGCCCTCCATCCAACCAGTTTTCCACCCAGGAGAGTGTGCGCCTGTCCAGGCCAGAGGCGACAGATTCCGTAGCAGAATGCTGTAAGAAACTGTGTCAAAGGCTTTACTGAGGTCCAGGAAGATCCATCTACAGCCTTTCCCTCATCCAGCAGCCGAGTCACTTTGTCATAGAAGGCGATTAGGTTAGTTTGGCAAGACCTACCTTTTGTGAACCTGTGTTGACTTGGCCTGACCACCCGGTTCTCTTGCATGTGCTTCATGATAGCACTCAAGATCACCTGTTCCATGACTTTCCCTGGCACTGAGGTCAGACTGACAGGCCTGTAGTTCCCTGGATCCTCCATGAGACTCTTCCTGTAGATGGGCACAACATCAGCCTCCAGTCCAGTGGAACTTCCCCAGTCTTCCAGGACTGTTGGAAGAGGATGGAAAGGTGTTTGACCAGCACATCCGCCAGCTCCTTCAATACCCTTGGGTGAATCCCACCCGGCCCCATAGACTTGTGTGTGTGTAGTCGGGCTAGCAAGGCTCTGACCACCTCCTCTTGGACCATGGGAGCCTCATTCTGCTCCTCTACTGCATAAACATTCCTCTTCTTCTTGATATCACTCACGATCTCCCTGTTCAACCAAGCTGTTATTTTCCCTCTGCCAGCTTTTTTTCTGAACATGGGGATGGCTTTCTCCTGAGCCACTAGGATCTCCTTTCTGAAGACCTCCTAGCCCTCATGGTCTCCCTTGCCCTTAAGCACTGTCTCCCATGAGACTTTGCCAACCAGCCTTTTGAAGAGGTCAGAGTCTGCCCTCTGGAAATTTAGTGCTACTGTCCTGCTAACCACCCTCTTCACTTTGCCTAGAACAGAAACCCGTATCATCTCATGATCGCTTAGTCCTAGGCGTCCTTCTACTGCCACATCCCCCACAAGCCTTCTCTGTTCACAAACAGCAGGTCCAGGAGGGCACCTTCCCTAGTCGGTTCGTTCACCAGCTGTGCTAGGAACTTGTCTTCCATGCACTCAAGGAGCCTCCTAGACTGCTTCCTTTCTGCTCTATTGTACTTCCAGCAGATATCAGGAAGGTTGGAGTCTCCCACAAGAATGAGAGACATAGATCTAGAGATTAACCCCAGCTGTTTATAGAAGAGCTCGTCAGCTGCTTCTCCTTGGCTGGGTCACTGATGTCATAACAGTCACAGATTTAACACACGTCACATATGGCAGAGGTGTCACAATCATCACTGATGTCACAGACATCACAAATTTCACTGATTCACAGACATAAAAACTTCACATATGTCACATGTCAAAGATGTCACTGATGTCACAATAGTCAGATATCACAGACATCACAGATGTCAGAGATGTCAGATATGTCAGATTTCACAGATGTCACTGATATCCCAATTGTCACAGATGTCACTGATGTCACAAATGTCACTGATTTCACAATTTTCACAGATGTCACTGATGTCACAATAGTTCCAGTCTTCACAGATGTCACTCATGTCACAATTGTCACAGAAATCACAGATGTCACTGATGTCACAGTTGTTGCACATCATAGATGTCACTGATGTCACAATAGTTAGAGATGTCACAGATGTCACTGATGTCACAATCGCCACTGATGTCACAGTCGTCACAGATGTCACAGGTGTCACAAATACCACTGATGTCACAGGTGTCACAAATACCACTGATGTCACAATCAACACAGACCTCACAAATTCTGATTCTGACTGATTTGACTGACCCAGCATGTCTGTTACACCACATGCAATGATCCTGGATCCGTGCACTCCTGAATCCTGTTCCCAAGTCCAGCTCTCTCCTGCTGCTGAGTTCAGCCCAGGACCTTCCCTCCATGCCTGCTCTGAAGCATCAGTGGTGATGGAGTCACCCAGGTGGGGCAATTACATATTTGTATATATTTACAATTTCCTTATTAAAAAGATATTCCTTATTATTGTTGTTGTTTCATTAAAGATGTTTTAGTTTTAGTTTCTAACTCACAGTCTCCTTCTCTCATTCCCCTTTCCTCAGGCAGGAAGGGAATTGGGATCCACAACTGCTTGTATTCAGCTGCAAGTAAAGCCGGACCATGATGAGCTGGAAAAGGCTCTCTTTGACCTTCAAACAGCTCTCTGCACTCCTCTTCTCTGCAGGGCTCCTATTCCATGGGATTCATCCAATCAGGTTCCAGGTCTCCTGACCAGCCCCCTGTTTACTCATGTCCAGCTCCTTTTATCCCCTTTCCTCTCTGTTTTCTCATGCTTGTTCCTCCACAAACCACCCTTATCTGACCCTTTCCCTTCCATTGGCTATTTCCTGGACATCCCCTGGCAGCTCTTGCACAGGCCCCAAATGCGCTTCCTGGTTTCCCATCATGACTCCCAGACCCAGAGGCAGAAACCCCGTCCTCATCCTGGGAGGGTCCTGCTGACCCACTTGGTGAATCTCTCACGCAGAGACATTCGAACTTGCTTTGAATTAATATTTCACTTTCTGGTTTTTTATTCTTTCTCTGAAAACTTGTCAATTGTTGTCCTAGAAATAGCCATGCTTTCTTTTTATGGGACTGCTGGGTACCAGGTGAGATTAAAACACCTATGTGATATCTACAGATCTTTGTAGGCCTGTGGAGAATGGGTTGGGGAGATTAGAATCAAGGAATCATAGGATGGTTTGTGTGGGAAGAGACCTAAAAGATCATCCATTTCCAGAACCTCTGCTATGGATGGGGACATCTCTTAGGTTGCTCCAAGTTCCTGATCTTGGACACTTCCAGAGTTGGTGCATCCACAACTTCTCTAGGCAACTTGTGCCAGTGTCTTGCCATCCCCATTTTACATATTTCTTCCTTAGATCCAATCTAAATGTCCCCTCTTCCAGCTTAAAGCCATTGTCCCTTGTTCTGCCAGTTCTGCCTTGGTAAGAAGTCTCACTCTGTCTTTCTTGGCCTGTAACTACTATGAGTTAACTCCAGAGTTAATCTCTGGAGGTGCCCAGAGATCTCCAAGATGGGGTTTGGAGGCCTCAAGAGCATCGGATTAGAGATGTGGAGACTGCGGGCACTGTAGGAGCTGCCTGAGAGTGAATGAAGGGCAGTTCCTTGAGTGGTAGAACTTATCTTCATGGTGGAAAAAGTCATGAGAAAGAAATAGTTCCACAAAGTGTAGCTGGGGAGGTCCAAGCTGGACACAAGGGGAAAGAAATGTCAGTCCAAGGGCTGCTGTGCTGCCACATGTCACCCAGAAGGATCATCGCAGGGCTTTGTGTCTCAAGGAAGAACCAGGGAGGACAGAGAGATAACAGCAAAGGAAGGTGACAGCAAGGTGAGGCAGCTGGGCACATGGCTGCAGCCTGTAGGGCAAGAGGCACGGGTGATAAAACCCCGTGGGGTAGTTGGTGGTGGAGAGGACAGGGGCATGTGGGAAAGATGAAAGCTCCCTAAAAGAGTAGCCTTTTTTTGACACTGGTGATGTTTGCTGTCTCTGACAGTGATTCCTATGAGGAGATGACAAATCCTTCCAACCCTGGGGCCTCATTGCCTCCTTGTCGATACTTAGGAGCCTGGGAGGTGTCGTACCATAGTCCTGCCCTTGGCATTGCCCATCTCCACGTCCCACTGTCCCAGGATGAGCCTTGAGGAATGGGTGAGAGACAAGACCTCCCTTCCTGGGGACTGGGGGTCAGGACTGGCTGTTTGGTTAATGGGGTCAGGGCTTGGCCCTTTGGATTAATGAAACACATCCAGGCTGACTCAGCATCAGAGACGCCGTTACCTTGCTTTTCCCAGCCTGTCATCGCTGCCTCCAGTTTTCTGCTCTAACTGAGCCCTGGAAATGCTTTCACAGCAGTGCCCTCAGTGGGACCCATTAACAAGAAACTTTGGACTCTGAATCTGACATTAATTAATTGAGAAGTTTGTTCCAATTCCTCTAAGGGCTGAGGTTCATGGACTCAGCATCAAACTCACCAGAGGGATCATTAAAATACCCTGGGCTGCTCCTCTGCTGCTGAGCTGCGCTCAACTCTCAGAATGGAGGGAGCTCCTGGAAACCTGGCAGCACTACAAAGAGTGAGCTCTGACCAGGAGCAGCTCCTCTGCAAAACCCAGCAGGAAGAAAGAAAAATCCCAGCATTTCTCAGAGAGATGAGCAAGGCAGAGAGCGTTTAAAGGTGTTCAGGAGGATGACTGGTAGCTGACTGGAGAAGAAATCTTGCAATCCTGGACACGGTAAGTGTGGGTGCATGGCAATGCAGGTGTAGATCCTGGCAGCATCTCCTAAAGTTGGCACAGCCCCAGCTGATGGGATCTGTGAGGAGGGGGCTCTTGTGAGTCAGTTTGGAAGGGCTGTAAAGTCAGAGATGGCAGCACGTGTGCCACAGGCTGTCTTTGAGAGCAGGGTCCCTGCACCCCAGGCTCTTGGTGATGGAGCAGGGACTCTGCCACCTGCCTGGGGAACTTCTCATGGTTCTGTGGGGAGACACAGGGTGTGGGAAGAAGGATTTCCTGGAAGGAGAGGACAATCGGCTGCTAACAGGGTCCTGTGTAGGTCAGGGCTACTCATGGCTCTGGATTACCCCAGGATATTTCTGAAGGGAAAAATCTGTGGGAAAATCAAGGCAGGGACTATGTTACCAAAAAGGAGCTTTCCTGAGATGGTGTTTTCCTTTTCCTACACTTGGAGAATTTGGGGGTAGAATGGGAACAAGAGGCTCTCATGCTTGAACAAATCACTGAGACTCCTCAGCTGCACTGCAAGGTTGGTGTCTGTGAGGGGAAGATCAGAGACGGGGAATGGAAATGCTGTCTGCGTTCCCAGCTCTCTCTGCCCTGGCCTCTTGCAGCCAGACCCTCACTCCCTTTCTCCCTTTTCTCCCTCTGACTCTGTTCTTGCTGGTGTTTTCTTCTTACTGCCAGACTCTCTGGGGATGGGAGTTTCATCTGCAGAGTCACCCAGTGACCTGGTGGCTCCTTTCCTGCTGTTGTGTCCATGGGAACCTGTGTCCCGACTGTGCTCTGAGCTGTGATGCTGTGGGCAATGCAGTCAGTGGGGCTGGGGAAGGAGCAGAATCTCCAGCAATCAAATCCTATCACTTGGCTCTTTGTGAGGTGTCCTTCCAAGCTCTGAGCTTCCATCCAGGATGCAAACCTGTCCTATTGCATCTTTGTGATACCTGAAAGAACCATGGAGAATCTCAGAGATGTTATGATAGAGAAAATGCTGTTGAGTTTGTGAAATGAGCCGTGTGTGTCCTGAGCTGAAAGTGGGTGTTGAGACCTTAGGGGAGGGTGAGACATTCAGTGGTGTGAGGCAGGTCCCTCTGATCTCAGCAGGGTCTGGTGGCTTTTCAGGGTAACATGGGCATGTGAATCCCTTCATCTCAGAAAGGTGTAAGTTCAGGAGAAGGAGCCGTTCCAGAGGACAAAGCTGAACCCCAGCAGTGTCCCCTGTCCCCACCATCCCCATGACCCCCTGCTGCAGAGCAGGGCTGACTCCTTGCAGCCAGCGGACAGATGCCCTGCTCCTCCCAGCACATTCAGACACCAAGTAGGGCTCCAGGCACAGAGCTGAAGGAAGGGCTGAAAGAATAGGGAAAGGGTATATTGAGCCGGGGAGCGGAAATGGGAAAGGATTCCAATTTTGCTCAGAGAGGTCTGCCCTAAATTTTCAGTGTCCTTAACCTTCTAACAGTGTCCCACGCCTACAGGCAGCAGATGTCCAACAGCAGCTCCATCACCCAGTTCCTCCTCCTGGCATTCGCAGACACTCGGGAGCTGCAGCTCTTGCACTTCTGGCTCTTCCTGGGCATCTACCTGGCTGCCCTCCTCGGCAACGGTCTCATCATCACCACCGTCGCCTGTGACCACCACCTCCACACCCCCATGCACTTCTTCCTACTCAACCTCTCTATTTTTGACCTTGGCTCCATTAACACCACTCTCACCAAATCCATGGTCAATTCTCTCTGGGACAACACGACAATCTCCTTCTCAGGATGTGTTGCTCAGGCCTTTATGTTTCTGTTTTTTATTTCAGCAGAGTATTTTCTTCTCACCATCATGTCCTATGACCGCTATGTTGCCATCTGCAAACCCCTGCACTACGGGACCCTCCTGGGCAGCAGAGCTTGTGTCCACATGGCAGCAGCTGCCTGGGGCGCTGGGTTTCTCTACGCTCTGCTGCACACGGCCAATACATTTTCCCTGCCCCTGTGCCAGGGCAATGCTGTGGAACAGTTCTTCTGTGAAATCCCTCGGATTCTCAATCTCTCCTGCTCACACTCCTATCTCAGGGAAGCCGGGCTTATTTTGTTTGGTGCCTGTTTAGTTTCTTGCTGTTTTGTTTTCATTGTGGTGTCCTATGTGCAGATCTTCAGGGCTGTGCTGAGGATCCCCTCTGAGCAGGGACAGCACAAAGCCTTCTCCACCTGCCTCCCTCACCTGGCTGTGGTCTCACTGTTCATCAGCACTGGCATGTTTGCCTACCTGAAGCCTCCCTTCATCTCCTCCACATCCCTGGATGTAGTGGTGTCAATTCTGTATGCGCTGGTGCCTCCAGCACTGAATCCCCTCATCTACAGCTTCAGGAACCGGCAACTCAAGGATGCCATGTGGAAACTGATAACTGGATGGTTCTATCAAGCAATAAATTGCCGGGCTTCTGCATAGCAGATCCAATGTAACTCACTGCAAGCCCATCCTGCCTTCTATATTCTTTGAGTTTGCTGGTATTTTTTAATTATAATGATGTTCTCATCCTCTCTCTCATTCACTGTCTGATTGTCTCTTCTCATTGAGTGGCTGTGTGCATGAGGACCTGAGCTCTCTGTGTGTTTCAAAACAATAAAGGTAGCTGCTTCATCCAAGTCCATTTTGGAGCTGCAGGGACAGTTTCTGTCTGCATGGGGAAAAGAGTCGCAGCATGGCAGCTCTGCCAGGCACCAGTGCTTCATCTCCCAAAGCTGCTCTTTCTCCACTTCTACACTCTCCTCCTCACCCCTAGCCTTGCTGTAAGGCCTGAGGGCTCTGAGCTTGGTCCCAGCCGTGCTGCGTGGCAGTGCTGTGCCCACAGGCAGGGACAGGCAGTGGGCACTTGTGGGGCACCACAATCTTTCCATAAAGCAAGGGGATCTTCTTGCAGCAGCACCTGAAGGCTTAAGACTTCTTTAAAGGTTTCCCTCAGGGACATGCCCAAGAACATGAGCCACAGCTGAAAACAGCAGTGTAAAAATAAACAGTGAGCCAGGGTGGTGGGTTCAGGAAAGACGCAGTTTCCTTCCACAGCACAGACTCCTGTGAGAGATCTTGAGGACAGGTGACTCAACCCCCTCCCTGGGCAGCCTCTGCCAGTGCCCAATGACCCTTTCCGTGAAAAATTTTTTCCTAATGTCCAGACTGAACCTCCCCTGGTCGAGCTTGTGGCCGTTCCCTCTCGTCCTGTCTCCTGTCACTTGGGAGAAGAGCCCAGCTCCCTGCTCTCTACAACCTCCTTTCAGGTAGTTATAGAGAGCAATGAGGTCTCCCCTCAGCCTCCTCTTCTCCAGGCTAAACATCCCCAGCTCTCTCAGCCGTTCCTCATAAGGCCTGTTCTCCAGCCTCTTCACCAGATTCGTTGCTGTTCTCTGGACTCACTCCAGAGCCTCAACATCCTTCTTGTGGTGAGGGGCCCAGAACTTTACACAGGATTCAAGGTGCAGTCTCACCAGTGCCGAGTCCAGAGGGAGAAGAACTTCCCTGGACATACTGGTCATGCTGTTTCTGATCCAAGGTTGTCCATGTAGTGGTGGACCTTCCATTCCATGGAGCAGCATGGGCAGAGACCTGGATGGCTGAGGATTGCCCTGACGAGATGGAGCTGGGCACCAGGACCCTAGCTTGTCCTCACTCAGCAGAACTTCCAGCAATACTGTGCCTTTTCAAAGGAGGTTTTCTAAAGAATATTCATTTTCTCTTGGAAATTCCTCAGCCTGGAGAAGACGAGGCTTTGAGGAGACCTTATAGCGGCTTTCCCATACCTGAATTTCCTCACAAGAAACCCAGGGAGGCTCTTTCTCCAGGGGCATGGAGTGATAGGACAAGCGGAAACAGCTTTAAATTGGAGAGGGGAAGATTTAGATTATACATTGGGAAGAAATCATTCAAAAAGAAGGTGGTGAGGCAGTGTCCAAGGTTGCCCAGGGAAGCTGTGGATGCCCCCTCCCTGGAGGTGATCAAGGTCAGGCTGGTTGGGGCCTTGGATGACCTGGTCCAGTGGGAGGTGTCCCTGCCCATGGAAAGGGGTTTGGAACTGGATGGGCTTTAAGGTCCCTTCCAACCCAAACCATTCTATGATTCTTACAGTTACAGAAATAAAAAGTTTAAACTCAGATATATTTTTCGTAGGTGCATTTTGAAATCTTCCTCTTTAACCACACTGGGAAATGGATCCAAGGAGCTGTGCAAGGCTTGAAGACCTGAAGAAATCTCCAGGCAGACAAAGAGCTCGTTAAGGCTTTCTGTACTTTAATGAGACCCGGAGTGGATTTGCTGATGAGTCCTTGAACCTCACTTTCTTAGTGGAGATAGAGTGAAGTTCTCAAGAAGTCAAAAGCAGAACTTGGAGTACCTTGAAGTATTAATTGGTCTCAGTGAGTATTGTTAGTGACAAAGCCTCCCCAGGGACTCATGAGAGCCGAGAATTGGAGGCCATGATTGCAGACAGGGAAAGGTGCTGAGCAGGCAGCTGTGATGTGGAGAAAAGCCTGGATTTGCTTGGTGAAGCAGAAAGGCCAGTCCCTGACCCCCAGGCCCTGGATCTGGCTTTGACTCCAATGACACTGGTGTCATACACATTCCCATATTGCCAAATCAAAGTGGTATTTCATGGCCAAATAAAAGCAGGTATTTCAAGTAATTCCAAATACAGACCTCTAGAGTTACATGAGATGCCAAGGTTCTCACGCAGCTCCATGGAGTTGTAAAGGGTTGTGTCACAGGTGACAGAAGAGTTAGGTCATAGAGTAGTAATATGGAAGTTCAGTCATAGAAGGTTTATAGAAGTGTTGGGTCATAGACATCTCATAGCAGAACTGGGTCATAGATGATTCAAGTCTTAGAATAATCAGGCTATGGAAGAGTCATAGAAATGTTAGTTTTTTCACGTTTTACAAGGGTTTGATCATAGAAGGATCACAGTAGGGTTGATTCAGAGAAGGGTTGGGTCATAGGAGAGTCATAGAACAATCAGATCATGAAAGAATCTGGTCATGGAAGGTTCATAGATGAGTCAGGTCACACAGTTGATCAGAGAGCTGGAGCACCTTGGTTATGAGGACAGGCTTAGAGAGTTGTGGTTGCTAAACCTGGAGAAGTGAAAGCTGCAAGGAGACCTTAAAGCAACTTCCAGTGCTGAAAGGGGCTCCAGAAATGCTGGGGAGGGGTTCTTGATCAGGGAGCTCAGGGGTAGGATGAAGGAGGAATGGTTTATTCTGAATAAGGGGAGACTGTGATGAGATCTAAGGAAGAAATGTTTTCCTGTGAGGGTGGTGAGGCACTGGCCCAGGTTGCCCGGAGAGTCTATCCCATCCCTGGAGATGTTCCAAGCAAGGCTGGATGGGGCTTGGAGCGACCTGATCCAGTGGGAGGTGTCCCTGCCTATGGAAGGGGTTTGGAACTGAAAGGCTTTTGAGGTCCCTTCCAAATCAAACCATTCTATGGCTCCATGATAAGGTACAGCAGGCTCACCATGGGCTTGTCATGTCAAAAGCTCTTTAGGGCAGGAACATGCCTCTGGCTTCTGTAGGTGCTAGTGATGCTGCTGCTGGTTTAATAGGTGACAGGGCAGGAGCAGGGCCCTGGCTTGGGCAGCTGCTTCTGCTGCCCCTGGTGCCTCAGGAGCTGACTGGGAATGAACAGACATCTGGCTGGTGCAGGTCCTTATGATGTCACTGGTGGCTCTGCAGCACCTAGGGCAGGCAGGGGCAGGCATGAGGCTTTGCAGCTTTTTGTGATGTCCCGGGTGGCTGAGTAGGTGATGAGGCAGGAGAGGAGCCTGGTCTGTGCAGCTGTTCACGTTGTCACTGATGGGTGAGGAGCTGATAGGCCAGCAGGAGGCATCTGGCTTGTACTGGTGCTTGGGATGTCACCCCTGACTGATCAGAGGGCAGTGCAGGAGCAGGGCCCTGGCTTGTGGTGCTGCCTGTGAGTCACAGGTCCCTAAATATGTGCTAGGGCAGGACCAGCCCCTGCCTTTTGCTGATGCCTGGGTCGGTGGGTGGCAGGGAACAGGCTGCCCCAGTCTGTGCAGGTGTCTCTGAGGCCAGAAGTGCTGAGAAGGTTTGAGCAGAGGAGCAGCCCCTTTGTTTGTGAGGGTGTGTTTGATGTCTCAGCATCCCAAGGGGCTGGCAGGGCAGGAGCAAAGCCCTGGTTTGTGCTGCTGCCTCAGGATGTCTCTGGTGGCTGAGGAGGTCTCAGACTAGGAGCAGGTTCTTGCCTTGCACAGGGACATGGGATGTCTCTGGTACCACCACACCCTGCAGGCTCCCTCCAGGCCTTTGTGTTCCACAGGGGCTTGTGATGTCACTGGTGTCTGATTATGTCACAGAGCAGTAGCAGTGTCCTGACTTCTGATGGCCCTTGTGAGGTCAGAGGTGGCAGTGTGTGGAGGGGCAGGAGCAGGCACCTTGCCTGTGGGGGAACTTTTAAGTATCTTATGGCTGAGAAGCTGTTTGGGTATGAACAGACATGGGGCTGGTGCATCTGCTCCTCGTGTCACTTTGGCCTGAGCAGCTGTCTGGGTGGGACAAGTGACCTGGCTTGTGCAGGGGTCTGTGAGGTCACAAGTGGCTGAGTAAATGATGGGACTGGAGACTTGGACCAGGCTCTTAGAGCTCCTTGTGATGTCCCTCATGGCTGAGTGAGGAACAGGGCTGGAGAAGGAATCTGGCCTGAGGAGGTGCTTATGGTGTCCCTGGTGACCATGTGGGTGATGGGGTGAGCAGTCACTTGGCTTATTGTGCAGGTTTGCTTTGGGTAGAGTCAACAGTCTTCCCCGTGACCAGAGTCAGGGTGAAGTTTGGATTTGTGCTGTTGATAACCCAGGGAGGTTTTCCTTATTGCTTAGCAGGGATTACACAGCATCAAGGTCTTTTCTACTCCTCACACGGCTCTACCAGGGAGTAGACTCAGGGTGTATAAGAAATTGGGAGGGGACACTGCTGGAACTGCTGACCCTAACTGACCAAAGGGACTTTCTGTAACATAGGATGTCACACTTTGCACTTAAAGTTGAGTTAAAAAGAAGAGTTTGAGAATGTTCAAAATGATGTCTTTTGCCTTTCTAAGAAACCGTTACTGTTGATGGAGCCCTGCTGTCTTGGAGAGGGCTGAACACCTTCCTGCCAAATGGACATAGTGAATGAATCTCTCAATTTGCTTTGCTTGCAAGCACAGTTTTGCTTTAGCAATTAAAATATTTTGTCTCAACTCATGTTTTTTCTCATTTTTGCCTTCCAATCCTATCCCCATCACACTACAGGGGAAAGGGTGAGTGGCTGTGTGCAAGCGAGCTGTTACTGGAGTTAAACCAAGACAGTTCTTCCTGGTGCTCTACATGGAGCTCAAGGGGTTTAACAAGAACCACCAAAACAGGCAATAAATACAGATGACAGGTTGGACACGCAATGAGTTGCATTACAATTTTTATGTAGAAGATGATGAGAAATTAATTGCTTATGAAGAGCATCGAGTTATTAGTTTCCACATTGCATCCTTGAGCTGCTGGTTCCTGAAGCTGTAGATGAGGGGGTTCAGTGCTGAAGGCACCACCACATACAGAATTGAGACTACAAGTTTCAGATATGGAGAAGAAAGGGAGAGGGGCTTCAGATAGGCAATCATGCCAGTGCTGATAAACAAGGAGACCACGGCCAGGTGAGGGAGGCAGGTAGCAAAGGCTTTGTCTCGTCTCTGCTCAGAGGGGATCCTCAGCACAGCTCTGAAGATCTGCACATAGGACACAACAATGAAAACAAAACAGCTAAAAAATAAACAGGCACTAAATACAATAAACCCAAATTCCCTGAAGCAGGTGTGCAAGCAGGAGAGCTTGAGGATCTGGGGAACTTCACAGAAGAACTGTTCCACAGCATTGCCCTGGCAAAGGGGCAGGGAAAATGTATTGGCTGTGTTCAGCAAAGCACAAAGAAACCCAGCGCCCCAGGCAGCTGCTGCCATGTGGACACAAGCTCTGCTGCCCAGGAGGGTCCCGTAGTGCAGGGGTTTGCAGATGGCAACATAGCGGTCGTAGGACATGACTGTGAGAAGAGAATACTCTGCACCAAACAAGAAGAATACAAAGAAAACCTGGGTGGCACATCCCACATAAGAGATGACCCTGGTGTTCCCGAGGGAAATGGCCATGGATTTGGGGACAGTGGTGGAGATGGAGCCCAGGTCGAGGAGGGCGAGGCTGAGGAGGAAGAAGTACATGGGGGTGTGGAGGTGGTGGTCACAGGTGATGGTGATGATGATGAGGCCGTGTCCCAGGAGGGCAGCCAGGTAGATGCCCAGGAAGAGCCAGAAGTGCAAGAGCTGCAGCTCCCGTGTGTCTGTGAATGCCAGGAGGAGGAACTGGGTGATGGAGCTGCTGTTGGACATCTGCTGCCTCTGGATGTGAAGCACTGAATAAAACAAAATTACAGGAAGCAGTTAGGGGAGATGTCTCTGAGTAAAACCAATACCAAGTGTCCTAATGATATAGTGTCCTAATATCTCAGTACAGAAGATTCTGTTAATTCCTCAGGAATGCAGGGCCCACAGCCCCACAGAGGATCAGTGCCTGAGTCTGCAACTCCCACCCCCAGAGAGCTTGGCAGTGAGAACAAGAGAGAAATATCAAGGACAGAGACAAGGGAAGGAACAGGGAGAAACAGAGTGAGGGTCTAGCTAAGAGACGTCAGGGCAGAGGCAGCAGGCACACAGACAGCGTTCCCCTTCCCCAGATGTGCTTGCCCCTCCCAGACACCAACCTTGCCGGGCAGTTGCTCTCAGCCCCTGGGCTCTGGAGAGGGCACTGGAGCTGTGGCTGCAGAGGAGGGGGCTCAGCCTTGGAGCCCAGAGCCCTGAGGGCAGAGGCTTTGCTGGGTGGGAAAGGAGGCTCAGAGGAAGAGTCTGATTGCAGGGGATCACACAGAACTCTCTGAACTCTCCCTCACACATCATCACTGTTTTGAATTTCCTCTCATTCCCTGATCCTATCTGTTCTACCTGGAGAATTTTCTTCTTGAAGGTTTTTCCCTGCCCCCTGTCTCTTCCCTGCTCACAGACCCCATCCCAGCCTCTGGACACTCCCCTACACAAACCTGCCCATTTACAGGGAACTGCCTGGGTGCAGGATCCTCTTTGGAGGTTCTAAAAGGCAGAGGAACCTGATGGTTCCAGCAGAGGTGATGCTGGTGCATGGGCAGAGGAGTGGCTGAAGGCACTTTAAGAGGCCGTTAGCAGAGCTACTGACCACTCAAGGACATATCTTAAGAGTCTCAAGTACTTGTTCAACCTTGAAAAGTGCTTTTCTATTTCTCTTTCCCTCCCCCTCTTCCTGTAACTCCCCTCAGAAGAGGAAACTGAAAACACAGGCTTAGGAAATCTCTTTCTCTTCCCCTGGAAATGTTCCCTGGGAAGTTTCTCGAGTCTGACCTGGATCTGGGAGTATCCCTGATGCAGAGTGAACCCTCTTGACTGCAGAAGGATCCTGCCCTGCCCTGCCAGGAGTCGCTCCTTCCCCCCAAAGCGCTAGAGGCAGCTCCTGGGGATACTGAGCACTGAACCTGGGAGGCAGCAGAGTCCCTGCCCCACACCCAGAGCCTGGGGTGCACGGACCCAGCTCTCAAGGACAGTCCAGGGCACCCCTGGCTGCACCCTCTGGATTCACAGCCCTTCCAAACTGCCTCACAAGAGCCCCCTCCTCACAGATCCCATGAGCTGGCGGCTCTGCCAGCTTTAGGAGAGCCCATGAGGAACTACACCTGCTTCACCCTGCACCCAGACTTACTGTGTCCAAGATTGCGAAGATTTCTCCTCCAGTCAGTTCTCAGTCATCCTTCTGATCACCTTTAAGCTCTCTCTGCCTTGCTCATCTCTCTGACAAACCCTGGGATTTTCCTTCTCCCTGCTGTCTTTGCAGAGGAGCTGCTCCTGGCCAGAGCTCACTTTTTGTAGTGCTTCTTGGTCACCAGGAGCTCCCTCCGCACCAGGAGCCCAGCCCAGCTCAGCAGCAGATGAGCAGCCCAGCTCCAAAGTTTCTTGTAGTCTTAATGGGTCCCACTGAGAAAGCATCTCCAGGGCCCAGTTAGAGCAGAAAACTGAAGGCAGTGATGAAAGGTTGGGAAAAGCAAGGTGTCTCTGATGTTGAGTCAATCTGGATGTGTTTCATTAATCCAAAGGGCCAAGCTTTGACCCCATTAACTAAATGGCCAAGCCCTGACCCCTGGACCCTGGGAAGGGAGATCCTGTCTCTCACTCATTCCTTATGGCTCTTCCTGGGCACTGGGATGTGAGGATGAGCAATGCCAAGGGCAGGACTGTGGAATAAACATTCTCAGGCTCCTGGGTGGGGATGAGGAGGCCATGGGATCCTGGTGTTGTAAGGATGAGGTGTTTCCTCATTGGCATCAGTGTCAGAGACCACAGCCAGAGCCAAGGAGAGGAAGACTTGGGCTCAGCTGGGGATTTTCAGCTCCAAAAAAGATGATCAAAAAAGAAAGATGATCAAAATCTGTGCTTGGATTACAAAGCTCTTCAGTTTCATATCAAAAGAAGTTGAATTTGTGGAAACCCAATTCTGATAAAGATGTAACATTGGAGAGATTTGTTAGTGCTGCTTTGGGCAGAATAGCTGATACAATTTTGGAAGGAAAGGAATCTGACTGAGTGGATTCTTTATGGATGAGGAATTAAATACCAAACCCAGCATGCTGTTAGTGAGATGGGGAACAGGGTGAAGAACTTCTCAGAAACTCAAACGCAATCCACACGAATAATTTCACATCATTCCATTGTTAGCATGGCAACAGCATCAGAAATTAAACCCAAATGTGGTTATAGAGGCAGCACAACTGGGACTGATGAGCATCTTGTATCACCTTGTAATACCAGTTCAAGACTTGGGAGTGTAAAGAACTGCCCACGGCTTCTGCATGATCTACAGACCCCACTGTGTGAAACCCCAGTCAGACCGTTGGGTCAAATGAACTTTTCAGTTCTTAATTACAACACTGATTGTGACTGAGATACCCAGGCTGCGGATGGGCAGTTCCTCATGCATTAGCTCCTCTGACTCCTGTTTTTCCCCACACTGACAGTCCTACGTGTCTCGCAGAAGGAATCTATCACCTCACAATTCCTCAATCTGCCCATGGCTGTTCCAACCCATACTATTACCTCGTCATAGTTGTTCTTATTTGGGGATCCTGGTGGGAAAAGGCCTTATTGTCCTGATCCTGGCAATACTGGACACACTAAGAAGATCTCCTTTTGGTTGATGGGTTTCAGAAGAGGAATCAAGGACTGCACGAGCCCTCACTAAAGGACTGGAAGGGTTGTTTGAGTTTATGGCTATTGCTGAAGGCTTCCTTGGTCAGAATCCAATGTTTTAGGCACTGAGGCAACACCAGTACAAATGTAGATAGCCAGGGTGGAGGGATGGGACCCAGTCCTTTTCACCTTTGGTGGGACAAGGAAGCCCCAGGGGCAGAGAAGGTCACAGTTATACAGAAGGTTCCTCTTTACCATGAGAGGCACTAGGGCTGCAAAGACAAACTGCACACTTTCCAGTCACCAGCCAGGAAAGAAATGGAGCTAATAACTGAAATGATCAAGCAAGTGCTGCTCAGGAAGGATGTTCTGAGCTCTGGTGCCCTGAAAGGTATGTTCTGAGGGCCACTGAGTATCCTTTGGGCCATCACAAGGGAGTTCAGGGAAATAAAGGAACCCTTGGTTACATTGCAAGGGCATTTCTCCACAGCAGTAGGGAGAGAAACCTTTCTGGTTCAGTCAGATCAGTTGGGTGGGCTGAGATTTGAGGAGCATCTCAAGAGCAAAGGGACAGCCACATGGCAACCACAGACCTGGAGCCAGGAGGGCCTTACGAGAGATACCAAACTTTTAAAATTATCCCACTATCGCAGTCAAAAGAGATGGAAAATTGTAGAGTTCACAACAAACAGATTCCATGCGGCATCAACAAAGCTTCTGCAATTAGGAATGAAAACTCACCAAAATTAATGAAAGACGTGTTTATGCCTTGGGTTCGATGTCTCCAGGGAGTGAGGCACAGCACAGCTGCACAAGTAGGTACCAAGTTCCTTCCCTGGCTCTCAGCATCACACGTTCAGGAAGGTGCCTTTTCACACTTGTAGGGTGCTCAGCACCACTTCTGTCCCTCAGGCAGGCAATGTGTCCTACTGGGCACTGGGTCTCTTTGCAGTCTGTAGCTCAAGGGGAGGAAAAGATGCTCAGTGATGGCTGTTCTCTGTCTTCAGGGGCTGCCTCAGGCAGAGCCAATGTGGAGGCAACACAGCAGATTCCAAGAGAGGGAGGGGATTCAATGGTCCAAGACTAATTGCAAGGGGAGAGGCTGATGAACTCTCTCACTCTCCAAGCTGGCTGCACACAAACAGCTCCCACAACCATGGCAGCTCCAGAAGAACGTCCAGAAGTCTTTGAAAGTGCTCTGCTTGCAACAGGCCAACATTGTGCCAGCGAGCATCTCCCAGTTTACAAGAGCAGGGAATCCCATTCCCTTGCCTGGACGCTGTTTAACCTTCCAGTACAAATGTTCAAAAATCGTTCTAGCAGGAGTGTCTGTATATGCTGCATCCTCAGGCTATGAAGCTCTTGTCCAAATATGCTTGATACCCTTGAGGGAAGGGATGTGACCCAGAGGGACCCTGGTAGGCTGGAGCAGTGAATCCATGTGACCCTCATGGGGTCCTGCACCTGGTCAGGGAAATCCTGGAGTTGTTCAGGCTCAAGAAAAAAAGGCTCCTGGGAGACCTTATTGCAGCCTTTCAATCTGAAGGGGCTTTTTATGATAAAGATGCTGAGAAACTGGATCAGGCTTCACAGAGAAGTCGTGGATGCCCCATCCTTGGTAGTGATCAAGGTAAGTGTGGATGGGGCTTTGAGGACCTGATTGAGTGGAAGGTGTTGGTGCCCATGGCAGGAGGAGGTTGGTCCAGATGGATGTTTGAGGTGCCTTCCAACCCCAACCATGGCTCTGGCTGTGGCCTCTATGATATCATCCCCTGTGATGCTGCCTTGGGTCCTTGGAGACCTCTCTGCTGTCCAGGGCAGACACCCTCTGGACTCACTCTCCAGGAGGATGTGGAGGAGGCAGGTGGTCTCTCCACTACATGTCTCCTCTCTTCTGTCCAGGGCAGACACCCTCTGGACTCACTCACCAGGAGGATGTGGAGGAGGCAGGTGGCCTCTCCACTAAATGTGTCCTCATGACACGGCTTGTCCCTCCCAGCCGGGCTTCTTATCAGGACAGGAGTTTTTCTAGCACCCAGCAAAGCTGGGAAGATGCCGACATGTGAGGGGCATGGATGGTGTTGGCGAGGCTGAGTGGTGAAATAATGATGAGGATTGGAGGATGAGGAGTAAGAAGCTCCTATTTCTGGTGGGAATCCTCCTGGCATTGAAGAACAGTTAATAGCAGGTCAGGTGAGGCATTGCTGGGTGTTGTTTGATCTTCCCATTGATAGGATGGGCTCAATCGCATCCTGAGACAGGGGTTAGGAAACAAAAAGTCAAAAAAGATGAGTTTGGTTTCTGCTTTTGCATGGGAAGTCTTCTTTGGGAAAGTGCTGCCACAAAGCTCAGTGATGGCATTCCCCTGCTGGAGAAGAACACTTCTGCTTGGACATCTGCTGGACATGGCAGGAGTCACAGACGTCACAGATCACACAGAATCACAGAATGACCAGGTTGGAAGAGACCCACTGGATCGTCGAGTCCAACCATTCCCACCAATCCCTAAATCATGCTCCTAAGCACCTCATCTACCCTAACGTTAAACACCTCCAGGGACGGTGACTTAACCACCTCCCTGGGCAGACCGTTCCAATGCCTAACCACCCTCTCTGTGAAGAATTTCTTCCTAATCTCAAGCCTAAATCTCCCCTGGCGGAGCTTGAGGCCATTCCCTCTCGTCCTGTCCCCTGTCATGTCACTGATGTCACAATAGTAACAGATGGCATGTATATCACTGATATCACAATAGTCAAAGATGTAACCAATTTCACTGACATAAAAATCGTCCTGGATGTCAAAGATATCAATGATGTTACTGATGTTAAAATCATCACAGATGTCACAAACGTCACTGATGTCACAAATATCACTGATGTCAAAATCGTCACATATTTCACAGATGCCACAATATTCACAGGTATCCCAGATGTCACAGACGTGAAATGATGTCACTGATGTCACAATATTCACAGACGTCACAGATATCACTGGTGTAACAATAGTCACAAAGGTCATAAGAACCACAAATGTCATTTATGTCACAATCGTCACTGTAGTCAAAGACGTCACAGATTTCCGTGATGTCACAATAGTCACAGACATAACAAATGTCAATGATATCACAATCATCACAGATGTCACAAATGTCACTGCTGTTACAATATTCACAGACGTCACAGACGTCACTGATGTCACAAGCATCACAGACAGAACTGATGTCACAATAGTCACAGACGTCATAGATATCACTGATGTCACAATGGTCACAGATGTTACATATGTCACTGATGTAAAAATATTCTCAAACATCACAGAAATCACTGATGTCGCAATAGTCAGAGATGAACCAGATGTCACTGACGTCACAATAGTCATAGATGTTAAATATGTCACAGATGTCACAATAGACACAGACATTATAAATGTCATTCATGTCAAAATTGTCACAGATGTCAGAGATGTCACTGATGTTACAACAGTCACAGACGTGACAGTCCTCACTGAATTCTCAAGAGTCACAGACATCGCAGATGTCACTGACTTAACTACAAAGATGTAACAAATATCAATGATGTCAAAATCATCACAGACCTCATAGATGTCACTAATATCAAAATATTCCAGATGTGACAAACGTCACAGATGTCACTGATGTCAACAGTAGACGACATCACAAATATCACTGATGTCAAAGTCGTCACTGACATGACAGAAGTCACAAATGTCACTGATGTCTCAATCAACACTCATGTCACACAACACAAATATAACTGATGTCACTATTTTCACAGACATCACAGATGTCAGCGATGTCAGATGTAACAAATGTCACTGATGTCACAACTGTCACTGACATCACAAATGTCGCTAATGTCTCAATAGGAAAAGACATTATAGATGTCATTGATGTGACAATAGTCACAGATGTCACAGATGCCTCTAATGTCACAATAGTTACAGACATCACAGACATCACAGGTGCCACTAATGTAACAATAGTCAGAGACATCACAGATGTCACTGATGTCACAATCCCCCAAGTGACAGGGGACAGGACAAGAGGAAATGGCCTCAAGCTCCATCAGGAGAGGTTTAGGCTGGGAGGTTTAGGAAAACAATTTTCACGGAAAGGGTCATTGGGCGCTGGCAGAGGCTGCCCAGGGAGGGGGTTGAGTCACCTTCCCTGGAGGGGTTTAAGGGACGGGTGGACAAGGTGCTAAGGGACATGGGTTAGTGTTTGATAGGAATGGTTGGACTCGATGACCCGGTGGGTCTCTTCCAACCTGGTTATTCTATGATTCTATGATTATATGATTCTATGAATAGTCAGAGACATCAAATATGTCACTGATTGCACAATTGTCATAGATATCACAGATGTCACTGATGTCATTATGGTCATAGACATCACAGATGTCAAAAATATAACTGATGTCACAGTAGTCACAGCCGTCAGAGATGTCACTTATGTCACAATAGTCACAGACCTCAGAGGCATCGCAAATGTCACTGATGTCACAATCGTCTCAGACTTCACAGACATCACATATGTTACTGATGTCACAATAGTCACAGAAGTCATAGATGTCACTTATGTCACAATCGTAACTCATGTCACATACATCACAAATGTAACAGAATTCACTATTGTAACAGATGTCACAGATATCACTGATGTTAAAATCATCACAGATGTCACAGACTTCACAAATGTCACTGATGTCACAATAGTCACAGCCGTCATACATGTCACTGATGTCACAATCATCACAGACCTCACGGATGTCATAGATGTCACTGACGTTACAACAGTCACAGATGGCACTGATGTCAATATAGTCACAGAAGCCAAATATGTCCCTGATGTCACAATAGTGGCTGGCGTCATAGATGTCATTGATGTCACAATCGTCACAGACATCACAGGCATCACAAATGTCACTGAAGTCTCAACCATCTCAGACTTTACAGATGTCACAGACATCACAGATGTCACTGACGTCACAGTCATCGCAGACACCACAGATGTCACTGTTTTCACAAAAGCCACAGTTGTCAAAATTGTAACTGATGTCACAATTGTCACAGACGTCATAGATGTCACTGATGTCTCAATACTCACAGATGTCACAGTTATCCCTGATGTCATGGTAGTCACATATGTCACAGATATCATTGATGTCACAATAGTCACAAACGTCCTAGATGTTACATTAGTCACAATCTTCAGAGACATCACAGATATAAGAGGTATCATAGATGTCACAGATGTCACAGGCGTCAAAAATGTAACTGGTGTTACAATCATCACAGACATCACCAATGTCACGGATGTCAGATTTGTCACAGACATCATGGATTTCACTGATGTAAAAATTGTCGGAGACATCATAGATGTCACTGATGTCACAATCGTCACAGGCATCACAGACCTCACAAATTCTGATTTTGACTGATTTGACTGTTCCAGCCAGTCTGTTACACCACATGCCATGATTCTGGATCCGCGCACTCCCGAATCCTGTTCCCAAGTCCAGCTCTCTCCTGCTGCTGAGTCCAGCCCAGGACCTTCCCTCCATGTCTGCTCTGAAGCATCAGTGGTGATGGAGTCACCCAGGTGGGGCAATTACATAATTGCATCTATTTACAATTTCCTTATGAAAAAGAGATTCCCAATTATTGTTGTTGTTTAATTAAAGATGTTTTAGTTTTAGTTTCTAACTCACTCTCTTCTCTCATTCCCCTCTTCCTGGGCAAAAAGGGAATTGAGATCCACAACTGCTTGCGTTCAGCTGCAAATAAAGCTGGACCATGATGAGCTGGAAGAGGCTCTCTTTGACGTTCAAACTGCTCTCTGCACTCCTCTTCTCTGCGGGGCTCCTATCCCACGGGATTCATCCAATCAGGTTCCAGGTCTCCTGACCAGCCCCCTGTTTACTCATGTCCAGCTCCTTTTATCCCCTTTCCTCTCTCTTTTCCCATGCTTGTTCCTCCACAAACCACCCTTATCCCACACTTTCCCTTCCCTTGGCCCTTTCCTGGACATCCCCTGGCAGCTCTTGCACAGTCCCCAAATGCGCTTCCTGGTTTCCCATCATGAGTCCCAGAGCCAGAGGCAGAAACCCCGTCCTCATCCTGGGACGGTCCCACTGACCCACTTGGTGAATCTCTCACACAGAGACATTTGAACTTGCTTTGAATTAATAGTTCACTTTCTGGTTTTGAATTCTTTCTCTCAAAACTTAACAATTCATGTCCTAGAAATTGCAATGCTTTATTTTTATGGGACTGCTGGGAACAAGGTCAGATTAAAACAGCTATTTGATATCTTCAGGTCTTTGTAAGCCCGTGGAGAAGGGGTTGGGGAGACTAGAATCAAGGAATCATAGGGTGGTTTGTGTGGGAAGAGACTTAAAAGATCATCCATTTCCAAATCCTCTGCTATGGATGGGGACAGCTTTCAGGTTGTGCAAAGTTCCTGATCATGGACACTTCCAGAATTGGTGCTTCCACAACTTCTCTAGGCAACCTGTGCCAGTGTCTTGCCATCCCAATCTTACTGATGTTTTCCTTTGATCCAAGCGAAATATCCCCTCTTACAGCTTAAAGCCATCGTCCCTTGCTCTGCCAGTTCTGCCTTGGTAAAAAGTCTCACTCTGTCTTTCTTTACCTGTGACTACTATGAGTTAACTGCAAACACTCTGGAGGTGCCCAGAGATCTCCAAGATGGGGTTTGGAGGCCTCAAGAACATGGGATTAGAGTTGTGGAGACTGCAGACACTGCAGGAGCTGCCTGAGAGTGATTGAAGGGCAGTTCCCAGGGTGGTGAACTTATCTTCACTGTGGAAAAAGGCATGAGAAAGAAATCGTGCCACAAAGTGTATCTGGGAAGGTCAAAGCTGGACACAAGGGGAAAGAAATATCAGTCCAAGGGCAGTGCTGTGTTGCCACCTGTCACCCAGAAGGATCATCCCAGGGCTTTGTGTCTCAAGGAAGAGCCAGGGAGGACAGAGAGATAACAGCAAAGGAAGGTGACAGCAAGGTGAGGCAGCTGGGGAGATGGCTGCAGCCTGCAGGGCAAGAGGCACAGGTGATAAAACCCCGTGGGGCAGTCAGTGGTGGAGAGAACAGAGGCGTGTGGGAAAGATGAAAGCCTTTTTGTGACTTTGGTGATGGTGGTTGTCTCTAACACTGATTCCTATGAGGAGATGACAAATCCTTCCAGTCCCTGGACCTTATTGCCTCCTTGTCCATACTTAGGAGCCTGGGAGGTGTCGCACCATAGTCCTGCCCTTGGCATTGCCCATCTCCACATCCCACTGTCCCAGGATGAGCCTTGAGGAATGAGTGAGAGACAAGACCTCCCTTCCTGTGGACTGGGGGTCAGGACTGGCTGTTTGATAAACGGGGACAGGGCTCAGCCCTTTGGACTAATGAAACACATCCAGGCTGACTCAGCATCACAGACACCGTTACCTTGCTTTTCCCAGCCTGTCATCACTGCCTCCAGTTTTCTGCTCTAACTGGGCCCTGGAGATGCTTTCTCAGCAGTGCCCTCAGTGGGACACATTAACAAGAAACTTTGTACTCTGAATCTGACATTAATTCACTGAGAAGTTTGTTCCAATTCCTCTAAGGGCTGAGGTTCATGGACTCAGCATAAAAATCACCAGAGGGGTCATTAAAATGCCCTGGGCTGCTCCTCTGCTGCTGAGCTGTGCTCATCTCCTGGGATGGAGGGAGCTCCTGACAACCTGGCAGCACTACAAAGAGTGAGCTCTGACCAGGAGCAGCTCCTCTGCAAAACCCAGCAGGAAGAAGGAAAATCCCAGCATTTCTCAGAGAGATGAGCAAGGCAGAGGGAGTTTAAAGGTGTTCAGGAGGATGACTGGGAGCTGACTGCAGGAGAAATCTTCACAGTCCTGGACATGGTAAGTGTGGGTGCATGGCAATGCAGGTGTAGATCCTGGCAGCATCTCCTAAAGCTGGCAGAGCCCCAGCTGATGGGATCTGTGAGGAGGGGGCTCTTGTGAAGCAGTTTGGAAGGGCTGTAAAGTCAGAGATTGCAGCACGTGTGCCTCAGGCTGTCCTAGAGAGCAGGATCCCTGCACCCCAGGCTCTTGGTGATGGAACAGGGACTCTGCTGCATGCCCAGGGAACTCCTCATGGTGCTGTAGGGAGACACTGGGGTGTGGGAAAAAAGAATTTCCTGGCAGGAGAGAACCTTCTATTGCTAACAGTATCCTGTGTGGGTCAGGGCTGCTCACAGCTCTGGGTCACCCCAGGATACTTCTGAAGGGAATATTCTTTGGGAAAATCAAGGCAGGGATTATGTTACTGATGAGGAGCTTTCCTGAGTTTCTTTTTTCATTTTCCTGTGGTTGGAGAATTTGAGGGGAGAATGGGAACAAGAGTCTCTCATGCTTGAACAAATCACTGAGATTCCTGAGCTGCACTGCAAGGTTGGTGTCTGTGAGGGGAAGATCAGAGATGGGGAATGGAAATGCTGTCTGCGTGCCTGGCTGTCTGTGCCCTGGCCTATTCCAGCCAAACCCTCACTCTCTTTCTCCCCTTTCTCCCTCTGACTCTGTTCTTGCTGATGTTCTCTTCTTCTCGCTGCCAGGCTCTCTGGGTATGGGAGGTTCATCTGCAGAGTCCTCCACTGCCCTGGTGGCTCCTTTCACAGAATCACAGAATAACCAGTTTGGAAGAGACCCACTGGATCGTCGAGTCCAACAATTCCCACCAATCCCTAAATCATGCTCCTAAGTACCTCATCCACCCTAACCTTAACCAACTCCAGGGACGGAGACTCAACCACCTCCCTTGGAAGACAGTTCCAATGCCTAACCACCCTCTCAGTGAAGAATTTTTTCCTAATCTCAAGCCTAAATCTCCCCTGGCAGAGCTTGAGGCCATTCACTCTCGTCCTGTCCCCTGTCACTTGGGAGAAGAGGCCAGCACTCGAGATGCGGTCTCACCAGTGCCGAGTACAGAGGGAGAATAACCTCCCTAGACCTGCTGGTCATGCCATTTCTGATCCAAGCCAAGATGCCATTGGCCTTCTTGGCCACCTGGGCACAATGCTGACTCATGTTCAGTTGGTTCTCAACCAACACTCCCAGGTCCTTCTCCTCCAGGCAGCTTTCCAGCCAGGTTTCTCCTAGTTTGTACCTCTGCTTAGGGTTGTTGTGCCCCAAGTGCAGGACCCGGCATTTGGCCTTGTTAAACCTCATGCCGTTGGTCTCAGCCCAGCAGTCCAGCCTGTTCAGGTCCCTTTGCAGAGCCTCCCGACCCTCCAGCAGATCCACACTTCCACCCAGCTTGGTGTCATCTGCAAACTTGCTAAGGGAGGACTCAATGTCTTCATCCAGGTCGTTGATAAAGACATTAAACAGGACTGGACCCAGGACTGAGCCCTGGGGAACCCCACTTGTCACTGGCCTCCAGCTGGATTTAACTCCATTTACCACCACCCTCTGGGCCCGGTCATTCAACCAGTTTTTCACCCAGGAGAGTGTGCACCCATCCAGGCCAGAGGCCGACACTTTCCCAAGCACAATGCTATGAGAAACTGTATCAAAGGCTTTACTGAAGTCCAGGAAGATACATCCACAGCCTTTCCCTCATCCAAGAGTTTAGTCACTCGGTCATAGAAGGTGTTCAGATTACTCTGGCAAGACCTGCCTTTCATGAACCCGTGTTGACTGGGCCTGATCACCCGGTTCTCTTGCAAGTGCTTCTTGATAGCACTCAAGATCACCTGCTCCATGACTTTCCCCGGTACCGTGGTCAGGCTGACAGGCCTGTAGTTCCCCGGATCCTCCCTGCGCCCCTTCTTATAAATGGGCACGACATCAGCCTCCAGTCCAGCGGAACCTCCCCAGTCATCCAGGACTGCTGGAAGATGATGGAAAGGGGTTTGGCCAGCACATCCGCCAGTTCCCTCAAAACCCTTGGGTAGATGTTTCCTGCTGTTGTGTTCATGGGAACCCTTGTCCCAACTTTGCCCTGAGCTGTTAGGGTGTGGACAATGCAGTCAGTGGGGCGGGGAAGGAGCTAAATCTCCAGCAATCAAATACCATCACTTGGCTCTCCATGAGGTGTCCTTCCAAGCTCTGAGGTTCCATCCAGGATGCAAACCTGTCCTATTTCATCTTTGTGATACCTGAAAGACCCATGGAGAAGCTCAGAGATGTTATGAGAGAGAAAATTTTGTTGTGTTTGTGAAATGAGCCCTGTGTGTCCTGAGCTGCAAGGGGGTGGTGAGACCTTAGAGGAGGGTGAGGCATTCAGTGGTGTGAGGCGGGTCCCTCTGATCTCAGCAGGGTCTGGTGGCTTTTCAGTGTAACACAGGAGTGTGAATTCCTTCATCTCAGAAAGGTGCAAGTCGTGGACAAGAAAAGGAGCAGTTCCACAGGACAAAGCTGAACCCCACCCGTGTCCTCTGTCCCCACCATCCCCATCACCTCCTGCTGCAGAGCAGGGCTGACTCCTCGCAGCGAGCGGGCAGAATCCCTTCTTCTCCCAGCACATTCAGTCAGCACCAAGCTGGGCTCCAAGGGAAGTAGCTGAAGGAAGGGCTGGGAGAGAAGGGACAGAGGGTGTGCAGCATAGGAGGGGAATGAGAAAGGGCTTTGGATTAGCTCAGGAAATTCTCCCCTTACTTTTCACTCTTTCTTCCTGTGACAGTGCCCCATGTCGAGAGGCAGCAGATGTCCAACAGCAGCTCCATCACCCAGTTCCTCCTCCTGGCATTCACAGACACACGGGAGCTGCAGGTCTTGCACTTCGGGCTCTTCCTGGGCATTTACCTGGCTGCCCTCCTGGGAAACATCCTCATCATCACCACCATCACCTGTGACCAACACCTCCACACCCCCATGTACTTCTTCCTCCTCAACCTCTCCCTTCTTGACCTGGGATCTATCTCCGCCACTGCCCCCAAATCCATGGCAAATTCTCTTTGGGACACCAAGGCCATTTCCTATGCTGGATGTGTTGCCCAAGTCTTTCTCTATGTTTTTCTTTTTTCAGCAGAGTTTTATCTTCTCACAGTCATGTCGTATGATCGCTACGTTGCCATCTGCAAACCCCTGCACTACGGGACCCTCCTGGGCACCAGAACTTGTGTCCACATAGCAGCAGCTGCCTGGGGTGCTGGGTTTCTCAATGCTCTGCTGCACACAGCCAATACATTTTCTCTGCCCCTCTGCCAGGGCAATGCTGTGGAACAGTTCTTCTGTGAAATCCCTCAGATCCTCAAGCTCTCCTGCTCAGACTCCTCCTTCAGGGAGATTTGCCTTCTTGTGGTCAGTGTCTTAGTAGCATTTGGGTGTTTTGTTTTCATTGTGGTGTCCTATGTGCAGATCTTCAGGGCTGTGCTGAAGATCCCCTCTGAGCAGGGACAGCACAAAGCCTTTTCTACCTGCCTCCCTCACCTGGCCGTGGTCTCCCTGTTTATCAGCACTGCAGGGTTTGTCTACCTGAACCCCCCTTCCATCTCATCTCCATCCCTGAACCTGGTTGTGTCAATTCTGTACGCAGTGGTGCCTCCAGCACTGAATCCCCTCATCTACAGCTTCAGGAACCGGCAGCTCAAGGATGCCATGTGGAAACTATTAACTGGATGGTTCTATCAAGCAATAAATTCCTAGGCTTCTGCATAGCAGACCTAATATAACTAACTGCATGCCCATCCTTCCTTCTATATTCTTTGGGTTTGGTGGTATTTTTTAATTATAATGATATTCTCATCGTCTCTATCATTCACTGTCTGATTGTCTCTTCTCATTGAGTGGCTGTGTAAATGAGGACTTGAGCTCCCTGTTTATGCAAAAAAATAAAGGTATGTGCTTCATCCACATCCTTTTTGGAGCTGCAGGGACAGTTTCTGTGGGCATGGGGAAAAGAGTCTCAGCCTGGCACTGCCAGGCACCAGCGCTTGATCTCCCAGAGCTGTTCTCTCTCCAGTTCCACCCTCTCCTCCTCACCCCTTGCCTTGCTGTAAGGCCTGAGGGCTCTGAGCTTGGTCCCAGCCGTGCTGCGTGGCAGTGCTGTGCCTGCAGGCAGGGACAGGCAGTGGGCATATGTGGGACAGAGCTGCCTCAGAACAGCCTCTCCATCAAGCAAGGGGATCTCCTCAGGGCAGAGACTGATGTCTTAGCACTTCATTCAGAGTTTCCGTTAAGGACATGCCCAAGAACCTAACCCATAGCTGAAGACAGCAGTGTAAAAATAAACAGTGTGGATTTGATGGGTTTGAGGAGACTGCAGTTTCCTTTCACAGCACAGCCTGCTGTGAGACCTTGAGGACCAGCAGAGAAGGTCTGGTCTGCGCCCATGTGCACTGGATCCCCTGTGAGATCATCCTCAGGGCAACCATCCTGGAGTAGCCCCTCAAAACCACCATTCCCAGCACTGCCCTCTCACCCCAGATCAGAGAGGTTCTTTGTCCCCTCTGGAAGGACATGGAATAAGGAGGTCAGAGTCTATATTCTCACGGTACAGATGAGATGGGAGCACATACATCATGTGCATGAGGTGAGATCAACCCAAGTGAACACAAACAGCCCTTCCTTGAGTTTCCATGAAGGTCTGGGGGACAGAAAGTGCCTCAAGGTCAGTTAATGTTGAGAGCAACATCCCAAGAAAAAGTGCCTGAATGCAGTTCTGGGATGTGCTTCCTTCAACCAAGGTTCCTGTGTCCATTCCTCATGCTGTGGGCATCTCAGATGAGTGAGGAGCAGGGCAACACAGCACAGGGCTGAGACACATTCCAACTTCTAGAAGTGGCGACAGGAAGTCAGAGAGAGACTATGACTTTTATCTCCCCATGTACAAGGGTCTGACTCTGTCTCTGAACATCCCCAAGTGCATAAGGAGTGTACGAGGCCAGCTCAGACATGGACTCTTTACAGAATCTGGACATTTCTCTGTGTGACCCCAGGAACAAACCCCACTGCCCCAGGGATTCATCTCAGCTCCCTTGGACAAGCTCATTGTGAGTGTTCCTGTCTGCTGCATCACCCTTACATGATGCAAATGCCAGAGCAATCAGAGAGGCCCTGGAAAAGGAAATTATCAAAAATACCTTAAAGATGAGGAAGAAAGAGAATTGGGAGAACTGCACGTGGAAACCCCTGGAAGGTGAGGGAGATGAAATGCACAGAGTACCAGAGAGCTGGCAATGCAACCATAGGGCAAGGGCAATCCTGCTTCTCCCACAAATCACACACATACTGAAAATTCATATTTTGGTAGCATAGAAATTCCATGGACGTTTTGTTGCAAGTTTGGAATAATTTCAGCTGA